>CM057149.1:26010932-26610932 GCA_029964075.1 Patiria pectinifera | reverse complement strand
AATTACGAAAGAATACTGTATTTAAGGGGTCTGCTGGATCTGTATCCCGGATCCTTTATATCATCGAACAGTAAACAGTTCATTTTACTATCAACATGTCCTTCTCTTTTGTAAGTTAGGAGGGAAATGAATACGAAATTACCAGGATACCAAGTGAGCAAGGGCCCAAGTGAGCAAGCGCGGATCCAGGACCACAATTCTTTTCTTTTTTTGGTGAGGGCAAAAAAATTGTAATCCCCCAAAAAGTGGGTCAAAAAAATACGGCGTGGGGTTTGGGGCCCGTTTAAGGGCCCCGAAATTTTTTGGATTATAGATGCTCTGTGGTGCGATCTGAGGCAATTTCTGACCACTTTAACCATTTTTTTTAAGGAAAAGTTGGTGTACGCACTGCCTGCCTTTATTGCGACGTCACTTCAAACAAAACAAAAATTGGGTTCGTTTTTCTTTTTTAATGGCCCCCCCCCCCCGGATCCGCCCTTGCAAGTGAGCGTGGGCTCGATGTCCGTGTTATTTGTGAAGCCCTGGAATGTCAAACAGATTTTTATCGAAATTTGAGGCGTGATCATACCGAGAGAAGAAACGGGTTAAGATAATTAATGACTGCTATAAAATGTGCCCGTAGCACAACAGCCGCTTTCTAAGATGATAGCGATTATTTACTTGTTTGTTTACATGAGTATCAGTACATATATAATTGAGCGACGCCCCTAATTAGACTAACTAGGTCCAGACCCTATCCCCTTCAACACCACCACCACCCCCCATCCCGCCGGTTTTCCTAGTTGCTATAGTCCCCAGAAAATGCCAGCCTCTTGGTTATAGGGAATTTGTGTATTGAATTTGAAAATAACATTTAATGGTGACTTCATAGCTGAAATAACAGGCCTATTGTGTAACTTTTTGAGAGTGTAAAAACATCATAATTGCTCAAGGTCAAAACATTGTGGGATGAGAAGACTTTAATGGTGACTTCTTTGCTGAAATAGCAGGCCTATTGTGTAACTTAAGAGTAATATCGTGTAAATATATGTGTCGGAGTAATTTCGGGTAAATACATCATAATTGCTCAGGCCTGGGTCAAAACATTATTGGATGAAAACACTTGGAGGTGGGGGGTAGTAAGCAAAGGTAGACTCTGGGGTCTGCGAAACTTCATTTTCCGCACTCTTTTCAAAGGTCATCCCGACAAAATGCAAAGTTTTTCACGACCAAGCATCATCCATACCCTTCCACAAAAGGTTAAAAACGCTTAGGATTATGGGCTGACCCCTCTGGGACCAGCATAAAAGGCGACATCTGTCTGACATTCTTTCCTGTATTGTAATGATACTACAAAGGAGACTGTCGGTCAGTCAGTCAGTCAGTTAGTCAGTCAGTCAGTCAGTCGGGTGCAAAGAGGACTATAGGCTGGCCCCTCTGGGACCAGCATAAAGGCGACATCTGTCTGACATTCCTTCCTGTATTGTAATGATACTACAATCAAGACAAAAACATCATGTAGCTTGTCCACTGAACTGACACATTAAGATTGAAAGATATTCTCAAAATTGGATTTGGAACGTGCACATGACTGAGTGGTTTATTCATTGTTATCCTACATGAATAACTGTCATACTGAAATCAAGAAAAAAGTTATGAGGTTCAAAATACATTGAATCTGCCAGTGGGACCTACTTTTACTTGTGCTTGGAGATGTATTCTGGATCATTTCATTGTACACTCAAAAGTGCATTTTACTTACAAACTCTTTATTTTACTTCCACATCCCTTGAAATTATCAGGTTTTTAATACTGAACGTTAGCTGATTTTCTTTAGTATTTTGAAGCCCTGGGATATGTAAGAGATGCTTATTTGAAATTGTGGCGTGATCACCACTTTTATAATTTCTCAACTAAGTTAACTTTAAATAAAAAAAGGTTCCCACCCCCCCCCCCCTTATTATTGTTGACCAGAAATGTCTGCTGCTGGGTGAAACGAATTTAAGTATTGAATTTGATCAGAACATTGAATACGGAGTTTATTATTTTGACAACACTGTCAAACTTGTTCAATAAAAAGTGTACATTAAGATTACCATTTAAATCAGTTATACAACGGTTTTTATACACACACAACAAGTTGGGAGATTTCCTCGGGATTTAAGTGCAGACGTAGCAGAAGGCGCACACTTTTTGTCTGCAGATGTACACGTAGAGAAAACACTTTGAGAGGTTAGCATGTCTATATGCCAAATGGGGACCTTGTACGCGCTCTGATTAAACCCTGGATCATTAACACGTGCATTTGACTGACAACGTTGTTTTAAGGGGTGTTTTTATCCCTATTAATTTTCGGAGGCCTATAAGTGTCCCTGCACACCCCCCTCCTTCAAACATTTCGGGATCCACCCCTGCAAACCCCCCCCCCTCCCCCTAAAATATAGGCTCTAGAACCGTGCCAGAGTGGGGCCTTCCTATTTTACGCGGCCCGAATAATACTAACCCTGGATCATTAACAAGTGCATTTGGCTGATAACGTCGTTTTGAGGGGTGTTTTTTCCTCCTTTTTGTAACTCATGAGGGAAAATATACGGAACAACCAGGATGCCGAGCGCGGGATCGATATGTTTGTTTTTGAAGCACTAGGATGCCAAACGGATCTGTATCGAATATGTGGCGTCACCACCACATAACTAGACGAGTCTTTAGAAACCTCTCAATTATCAGAAAAAACGTATTAAACGGACATGAAAAATTCGGGCGTGAGGACAACACTGTAAAACTTTTTTATTAAATGTCTTTTAATTACGGAAGAACTTACTGCATTTAAGGGGTCTGCTGGATCTGTATCCCGGTTCCTTTATATCATCGAACAGTAAACAGTTCGTTTTACTAATAACATTTCCTTCTCTTTTGTAAGTTAGAACGGAAATGAATACGAAATTACCAGGATACCGAGTGAGCGTGGGCTCGATGTCCATCTTATTTTTGAAGCCATGGGATGTCAAACGGATATTTATCGAAATTTAAGGCGTGATCATACGGAAAGAAGAAACGGGTAAAGATAATTAATGACTGCTGTGAAATGTGTCCGTAGCACAACTTCCTCAGAGTAATTTCGTGTAAATACATCACATATATTTGCTCAGGGTCAATCTTTTTTTATTTAACATATTCAGTTGCCGAATTTGTCCGTTGCACTTTGCACGTACTTCCTGGACATACAATCTTTGGAGAAACTTGTCCTGCTCAGCAGGGTAATTTGCTTTTTGCGTATTTTTCTTTCTCCCTGGTTCGGTTATATTTGCCCTTCTTGTGCCTTTCGGGTTTTTTTTTTTTTTTTGCTTTTGTCGCCTTTAACTGTTTTGCTCTGATAATTACTTTGTTTCCCTCGTTTATCTATTGGTGTGTTCTAATTTGGTAGCTTTAATGTGGGGTTGATTTATTTTGGGGTCGTTTTGGGGCCATTTTGTTTTAACGCTAACATGGTTTATAATGGATTTTTATGATCTTATAGTTATTGCTACTTTATAATTGTCTTTTGGTCTGACACATCATTCATGACAGCTTTTCTACAAACGTTTGTCTAGACCGTGTACCAGGAAAATGTTTCTTTATTCAGTAGATTTCTAATTATTGTCCGAAGATAACAAAATACAATAAATGAAATAAATATCATTTACTGCTCACCCTCAGAAAAGTCGACTTTGTTTACAATACAGTAATTTCTGAGAGTTTATACTGCTTTGTTGACTTTTTTTTAGTACATGAGACATCTTTGTAGTCCCCATATTATCCAGTTCAGCACCATTGAGCTCGGCAAAACGCTACGCTGCAACCATCTTTTCATGTGAAGCTAGCTAGGGCGATGTGCGCGCGTGCGTACCACACCCATGCGACAGTTTCACGGTTACTTCGAAAAGCGCATGCGTAACAGTCTACTACGCATGCGTGCTTACCCTGTGCGTGAATACTCTCGCTGGCGCTTGGTTAACAGCAATAATAGCATCTGGCACGTGGTGATGAATGGACCAGTGAGAATTCAGCTCTCGTTCATAAATATGTATGAGGTATTGTAATCATTCGTGCATAATTGTAATGATACTACAACGAAGACTATCATCCCTTGAAATTCGGCTGAGCGTTGGCTCGTATCAATAGTATTTTGAAGCCCTTGGATGTAAAACCGATCTTTATCTCAAAAATTGTGGCGTTATTACCGCCCTTATAATTTTTTTTAACAAAGCTGTAAAAAAAAAAAACCCGTTATCCTATAAAACCCAGGCACGCCTCAAACTCCGAAGCAGACCTGATCTGAGAGTGACGCCTTGCAGTTGGTTAACCCGTCAACCAAGCTAACGTTGCAACGATGTCATCCACTACCATTCTGAAACTGTGTCTGGTCATTGCGCTTTTTCGTAAGTTCAAATCATTTCATTTCAATATCGGTCGTATATACTCCACTGTTTTACTAACTCTCAAAAGCAACTTTTTTCTCTCTCTCTATACGCTCTACATTTCAAGGAGTGAAACTAGGAACTTGACGATTCAGAGTGAAAAGTACTCTTATTGAAAAACTTTTTAAAAATAAAACACCATTTCCACATTCAAATTTTGAGTGAAGAGTCGAATGAAAACTCGATTGAATTAATTTTACTCCAAATCGTTTTACCTAGTTCATTATAGGATGGAGTGAATTGTTACACTTAAGAGGAACTATCCACACCTGTTTGTCTTGAATGATCCATCTGGGAAAATTCATCCAATGCGACACTTAATTGTCTGGAGATGTATTACTTGTAAATATTGGTTTTTCCGCTCAGTTTTTCGCAACTTGGTCATTAAGTCGGACAGATTGTTCGTCCCATTTCAAGAGGTTTTTGGGGAGCCGGGTACGATTGCAGTTTCTAATTTGCAGTATAGCGCATTATTTTGATTTTATTTGAGCGAATGGTCCAAATTTGTCGTGGAAGCAAATCCATTTTCATTTGTTAATTTTCGATTTCGCACTGAGTAAGTAAATCTCATTTTCAATGAGAGTGCATTGGAAATAGGTAAGAATTTAATTTGGCATTAGCAATTTGCTAAAGGTCAATCTATTTGCGATTAAAACAATAACTTTCATTTAAAGAATTGTATGTGATTCTCATAATCTTTGTATTGTTTTCCCCTTCAATTTCGCAACTTGTCCATTCAATCAGAAAGGATATTCATTCCATTTTCGTGAGGTTTTAGAGAGTCGGTTCGAATACAGTTTCAAAATCGCGGTTGGAGCGTTCGATTTCGTTTCAGTGTGTTCACATATTAAAGTTCAAACGTTGTCAAACGTTGTCGCGATAGAAATTGTATTTCGTTGTCGCGATAGAAATTGTATTTCGTTTGTTGGTGTTGTATTTCGCATTGAGTAGGCGAATTTGATAAAAAAGGTTTTCCTTTTCAATGAAGTTGCAATGGAATTAAGAGTCAACTCTATTTGGAATTTGCATTTCGCCAAACGTCAACCGTATTAGCCATAAGAAATTTGTTCCATTAAAAGAAATGTATAAGAATTTGATTTTCTAATTTATGTGACTTTTCCACAAAGTGAAAATCGGCGGTGTTTCATCGGCAAGTGTTCAACCTTTATTTCCTTTGGCACTTTAAACAGTTTTAAGTACTTTGTGCATTTTTGTAATGTTTCATTCCATACAGACATTCATATTATTCTATGAAATACCTCTACATTCCTTCACTAAACTTTCCAAAATTTCATGTCATTTCGGTCTGTATGTTGCTAATGCAAAGTGCTTAAATGCAAAGTGCCTTTTTGTACACGTATTGCCCCATAATAAATTCCTGAGCGAAATTTAAATCCAAAGATTACGAAATTACATGCCCAAGTTACGTAATCACCTGCCTACTTTTTACGCGAGAACGAAGATACCTTGAAATAATTGGAAGTTTCCCTTAATTTATCCAGGTGTGAAAACTTTGCCCTTTATAATGCGACTTTGAATTAACAATCTGTTCGATTGAATGAACAAGTTAGGAAAATTGGACGAGAAAATCTGTATTATATATGGTGGCCCTGAAAGGACATCACACATCATCAGAAATCTGCGATGTCGCACATTTTATCGCAGAAATCTGCGCAGATTTATGCGATGTCGCACATTTTATCGCACGTTTCTGTGCGGATTTCTGCGATGTCGCACATTTTATCGAAAAAAATCTGCGCAGATTTCTGCGATGTCGCACATTTTATGGCAGAAATCTGCGCAAATTTCTGCGATGTCGCACATTTTATCGGACATTTCTGTGCAGATTTCTGCGATGTCGCACACTTTATCGCAGATTTCTGCGTAGATTTCTGCGATGTCGCACATTTTATCGCACATTTCTGTGCAGATTTCTGCGCTGTTGCACATTTTATCGCACATTTCTGCGCAGATTTCTGCGGATGTCGCACATTTGTGTCGTACATTTCTGCATCTTTTTAACATACTGGCGCCTGGCTATTTTTCTGCTGAAGCTAAGGGGTCTACGAAAATCCCGTTTTATTATTGATACCAAGTTTTCCCCAAATATTCCTTGGTCACTTCTTGTAAAAAAGGACCACCTTAAATGACTCATGAAGTTTCATTCGAAGGCCAGCGGTAGATTTTTTTAGAACCGTTAAAATACTGCCGCTTTTCGCGAACACCGCGCGGTATACACACACAACACACGGCGCAATAGCTGTAGAGCGTGAACGCGTGCACACACCACCGGAGCACGCGCGGCGTTAACACGGCGTTGTCGCACTGCCCTGCCCGCTGAGCTGCAGCGCAGCGAAACCGTGCGCTGAGAGTCACAGGCCGGTGGTTTGTGGGAGAAATATTCAGCAGAACTCCGGCCAGATCATGTATGTTAAGAATACAAATCGTTTCGTACGAACACCAATATTATTAAGCAGGATGAGCTTACATCAGACTCCTGTAGGTCAGACGGCCTTATGAACATAATTAGTGCTCTATGTTTGCTTAGAATTGTTTAAAAATTTCATAAAAGAACCAATATCCTGCCCCTATTTGCACAGCAATATTCATGAAGTAAAACCACTACGGGTGCAACACTTATCACTTCAAACATTTTTCATTAACCCTAACTCCCGGGGGGGGGGGAGAATCGTATCAAAATTCCAGGATTCAGGACTGTTTGGGCTATTAGGAAAACCCGAGCAAATGCAGTCCTGCATTTCCACAAGAGTCCCAGATTAACTTCATCCAAACATTGAAATCCTCTCTGTCCAGTCGTGTTTTGCTTCGGGTCAGGTCCACTATAGGCCAAACCGATGCAAAACATAATAGATATAATTCAAATCCTGCGCTGTGTTAATTTCCAAACTGTTTCTATCTTTTGTCTCCGTTTATTTCGAGTTTTGAATTGACCCTATCCGACCCGATCCGCAAATTTTCAAACACAAATCTGACCACCAACTCAACTGAAATGACGGACAAACCGACCCGACCAAACACAAAGTTGGTTTTTGGTTGGGTCGGTTACAGTTTCGAGTCGGGTCAGCACAACACTTCTGTCCAGATGCTTCCAAGAAGCAAAAGTAACCAGCAAGGTTGCTGAAATCTATGGCCACATGACATCACACAGCATATATTGCCGCATTCCCTCAGAAATAGTAGAGCTGCAGCCAATATATTGCATGTGGCACATGCAGAGGCAGTCTTCAATTGAATGTTAGATTTAAAAACTGGCAGGGTAATATTCATATTTTACTTTATTTCATTATTTAATTTGGCGGCCAATTTTGTGAAATCCATTGGTCTGCCATTGGTCCAAGTACAGCTAAAAAAACTATCAACATCCACAAACACGTAAAAGTTTCATTTGTTTTAAAGTATGAAAAAGCAGGCCAACTTAAAACTTGTTATTAGTAGCCTATTTACTTACTTAAAAAAAAACACTGATAAAAATATCTAATTTAATAATAGCATTTTAGTAGTGTCAACAGTTAGTTGATTTTCAGTAAAAAGGTAATATCCAGTTCTATTTCAATTCATTATTTTGGCACTTAAGAGTGTTAACTCATTCGCAGTAGTCCTGGAGGATTTCCTACCGGTGTACACAAATTAGCCTAGGTCACAATAATTGTCTGCCCTTATGTACAAAATCACAATGATAATGTAAGCATGGATCCAGCCCATTCAAAATGGCAACAATGTTGTCACTAATGCAGTTTTAGTAGATACCGGTATATGACCATTTTGCCTACTGTTTATGGTTCATGTACTTGTTTTGCTATAGCCATGCACGAGAAATAAGAATGTAAATCATTTTACTGCACATGTGCAGAGGAGATCCAATCAATGGCCATACATGTAAATGGGCGTTAAAATGTAAACATGTCCGATATGATGGGAGCGAGAACCAGTCCATCGCGAGTGATCATGTGTGACGTGTGAATCCTGAGCCTAGATTCCAGAGCGATTCCTTGGCAAGCAGACAATAGAAGTTCTTAATGTGTCGGATCAAGGCGGTGCACGGTTTGTTCAAATCTAGCAGTGCACATGGCACCAAACAGTTTTGCACACATTCAGTTACCAAAAATACACCCAACACATGCTCATGTCTGTGTAATCCTGATCCTCCATGCACAAACGTGGGATGAAAGATTCACTTCCACTGTACGCTACGGCTCATATCATCACGACGAGTCAATGGCTCATCACACCACCATCTCACCAGAGCTCCAGAAGATACGAGAAACCTTCTTGTCAGGAGAATGCAGTGGGGTAGCAAGGAATTTTTCAGTGGGGGGCGCTGGGGGGCTAGAACATTTCATGGGGGGCGTCATGTAGATCAGTGATAATTTTTTAGAAACTCAAAATCTCAGGGGGCGACTGGGGGCGACAAGGTTCATACAGCCCCCGTGGCTACGCCACTGTGAGAATGATACTGCAAACTTCCTGAAATGTCACAACAAAGTGTTTTTTTTTCAGAAAACAGGATCACATGTACAATTGCTTTTATTAGGGGGTGGAGGTGGGGGTGCGGCATGGGAGAAATGTAGCCATACATTCAAAGTTCTACATGTTCCGCCAACACTAAAGCAGTGGTGCATGTCACATGTACATAATGTATCATGACACCATTTAACAATATTTATATTGCTTTATCAAGGGGGGACACACTGCACAATATTATTAGGCCTGTGCAAATTCTAAAGTTGCTGAAAAAAATTGGGAAGCTTGGTGATTCAGAAAAAAAAGATCCATTTGTATGCAACAGGATCACACAGAAACAAAACACCTCAATTTAGAATTGCCAATTTTTACATTCCCCATGAAGCTGAGGCACTAATGTGTTTAAATGAAAATGGATTTGGCATTTGGCTAAGCATTACTGAATTAATATGCAAAGCCTGAAATAAATTCAACGTCAGACATGCCAGAATAAGTTCTGCGAACATAAACAATGTACAAGGTGGCATGTACAATTGAAAAGATTAGTCCGACATACATGTACTTTTATCTTGTTTATTACTGTCAAAATCAAATTGAAATGTTCATTTTTTTAGCATTGTTTTCTCTCTGTTGTCATGGCCTATTCGTATTGTTTTTATCAATTTTATATTGAATCATGCAAATTGCATTTTTTTTTCCTTTCCAATTTAGGCCCAGTTGATGTAATTTATGTACGGAAATCTTTCCCGGGTATATAACAAAATTGTAGCACAATACACGACATGTCATATGTGTACTTCCCGCCAATGGAAGATCTTCGTCCACATATGCACGAACGCACATACGGGTTAGATCCGCACGCTTACCCGTACAAATACATGAACAAGCCAACGGTCGAGTTGTCTCTTAAGCATCATGCGCTTTGGCTATGCGTACTGCACACGCGCGTATCATGTACGCTTTACAACCAACTCGACCGTTTGGCATTCCGCGCACACACGAAAATACGTCACTTTTTGCACCTAAATATCAACAAATCTACCGCTGGCCTTACATTCAAACCGAAAACATATGCAGCACGTATCTCCAAAACAAAGTTGATGTGGGCCTTACATCGGGGAAACCTCTTGTTTGGAGAAAAACACCTTTTAATGTGACAAATTTGTCACATGACCGCACACCGCGCGATAATCAGCTCGGTCGGATGGTCGGATACCAGTTTTGCGGGACGCCGTTTTCAGTGGGCATATCGACCTTCATTTTTGTGTAACTCTGTTCCCTTCCAAAATTGAATTACAGATTAAAACGAAAATTTCGTGAGCAGAACAATGTCACTTTTATTTTGCTTGCACCCGAAGAGAACAAAAATCCCCCGTGTCTCAATACCTTTTCCCACGACGGGCGTGAAATGCGCAGTGGGCTTGAGCTGCTTATGTTGGTGTGTGGGTGCGTTTGTTTATGGTGTAAATCGAGGACACACACGTGCAACATCATCGGTGAATTGAGGACAGGAACCAAATCGAGGACGACCTCGATTAGAAAACGTGTACAAAACCAATGAGAACTGTTTCAAAAAAGTTAGAGTATAATCAAAGGAAAAGGGAAGAGGAACAATAGAAAATCCTCGATTTACACCATAAACAAACGAGCTAGGGTGTGTGTGTGTTTTATGGCACACTGAATAAAGAGATGTCTTTACAAGGATACAAATTCCTGTATTAGTGCGGTATTTTCGTAGGCCTCCGATTTTTTTCGAAGGCCTGCCCCCGATTTTTTCGTAGGCCCTAGGCACAGTGCTTACTGTGCCTATTGGATAATCCGGGTCTGTATATAATAAAGCGTGGGTCGCTGTCAGAGCTCGTTGATTGAACTTTCGGTGTCTTTTTTTTGTTGTTTTTTTCTATCTTTTTGGCATGTATATCATGAATGAAAAAAAATATTCAATGTTTTACCGGAAAATTGAATGCGAATGTGAATTCAGGAGAATATGAAACATCAGTGCTAATTGTTTTTATTCTGTTTTTATTCTGTTTTAGGAGTGCATTCAGCTCATCCTCTGGAAGAAGAAGCAGTTGTCCCAAGGCCTCTTATTTCAGGTAAATACATGACACTCAAAACCCATCAATGATCATCTGCCTCAAGACATGAGCGGATCAGCAACTGGAAACGAAGTTATATTTTAAACATATACATTATGGCTTATGTATTTGAATTAAAAGCAGCCCGCAGGCTGCAACAAAAATCGAATTTACAACAGTTATTGTAGTTAAAAATAGTAAACATACTATCAATACATCTTTAACTTGTAAATTAAAAGGTACAAAACATGACATAAGATATTAATCGTTATCATTACTACCTGGTACTAAAAACATGCTAAAACAAGACATTTCTGATTTAAACAGCAACAGAAAAAAAGGAAATGGGGAACATTAAAAAAACAAGTGCAAAGTAAAAATATATTAATATATATATAACTCCAGCATAAAAAAAATTAAGAAATTAAAGAAAAGACTTTTCCCGTCCTTCTAAAACCAGACATTTCTTCATGTTTCCTCTGTTTGGTCAGGCAGGGATTTCCAGATTTCATGCTGACATGCTGGGGGCATTTATACAGACGTTGATATCCCAATTAATATGCCCTATAATCCAGATATAAGTACTTGAACAAAGATTTGTATCTGTTATTCAGGATTACCATGTACGGCCGGGCCATTGGGCATGGCCAGTGGTGAGATCCCAGATAGCGGGATCACTGCCTCATCCAGCCACAGCTCTTATGTCCCAACCAGGGCTCGTCCAAATTCCGGTGAGTCTGATTTCAAAGCCACGCTGGACTGTAGAGGGCGCTACACGAGTTTCCAAAAGGGAAAAGTTTGCCAGTGCCGCGTGCACAATAGACCTCATGCGTTAAGGCGGGGTCAGAGGGCAGTGAATTTCTATCGCTGGGATTGACATGGGTAAACCTTCTGCGCATTCATTTTACCAAATTATAATAAAAAAAGAACAACCTTTGAAACGCGCGCAATGCACATATGACTATAGAAATGCTTCCGACATTTTCGCAAGCAGGGGCCTAATCGAGCCCGAAGCTGCACGGAGCCAAGAGTGGGTTCCCTTTTCATTTTCATAACACGTTTAATATGAAAATCCGAAAGGTGGAAACACGAATGTTGATTCATTAAATCATTCGACATTAAAGTATTGTTGAAAACGAAAACCAAATTAACCCATTCCATTTAGGCATAAACCAAGTTATTTTAACAATCCAATAAGTCTCCATCGCCGCCAGTAATATTTGCAGCGCTGCCTGCATATAAAGTCATGCAATTCTTGTCCGTGTATGAACCTATTATTATATTATCTGCAGGATCGTATTGGCTTCCAAGTATTCCATGTGGGACTGATGACTGGATCCAGGTGGAATTGGGTGTCTACACTCTCGTCACTGGCGTCGTAATGAAGGGGTACAGTACCGGCTACCATATCCGAACCTTCACGGTACGGTATAGTATGACTGGTGAGTCGGATGACTGGCAGAGCTTAGCCGATACGGACGGGCAAACCATTGAGGTAAGTAGGTGACAGTGATGGAATAGATCTATGAGGGAGGGTTTCTTCGATGACAACTTTACTTAAAGCATTGTCATGGACCCCTATTACCTTCGCAAAACGTGGGTACTTGCAGCCTAGTCAGCAATTTACTTTCTGACAATACTTTATGGTTCGATTTTGACGCCAAAAGTAACTTTAATGTTGTCAGTTTGTTGGTTTAACTCGGTTCCTAACGGGTTTCGTAGCCATCGGCTCTAAGTATTTGTTCAGTAATTAGTCTGAAGCCATCCAATTGGGCCTAAATTGAATAATTGAAATGGCAATAAGTATCATAGGTGGGGGTTAAGGTGGTGTTCCCCCCCCCCCAATATTTTGTAAAGACTGCCCTTTTCCATTCAAGTGCCCTGTTTTCACTAGTGTTACCCCCCCCCCCGCAAATATTTTTAAAGGGTGCCTTTTTTAACAAGTGCCTTTAAAAAAAAAATAAAGTGCCCTTTAAAAATAAAGATAAAGTGCCTTTTTTGTACTTGGAATTTTGCGCCTGTGTCACCCTGAAAACGCCATCTACTGTCCGATATTGTGTATGATCGTCCGGTTTGAACAACGCCCCCATTGGAAGATGGTACCTCAACGCCCCCCCCCCCCACCCATCACCCACCACCCCCATGATCTGTTCAATTCAAGACAGCCCCAGGCAACTACCTTCAACCTTAGTTTACTTACAGTTTTTACGCCTATATACACGGTACTGCACTAGACAACGAATACTTTCGATACAATTTGAAAATAATGTAATGATCTTTTGATGATTCATTTCTTGTTTCAGTTGGAGGGTAACAATGGATCAGGTGAAGCAGTAACTGTCACCTTCCCTGTGACACTGATGACCAGATTCATCCGCATATATCCAGCTACCTGGAGTAATGCCCAGTGTTATTTGAACTTGGAAGTGCTAGGATGCCAAGGTAATTTCAAACTTTTGTTGTGTCACTAATTCGTGTGAATGATGAAATGAAGATGATTGGAAGCTTTTCGAATCAAGTGTGTTCGTTCAATTGTGAATGAATCATGAAATCAGCTCATGCGTTATGAAAAATTTCTTTCATGTACAAAAAAATATACCCCTCATACGGAAGACGTGTGAAAAAAAAAATTATACAGCGGCTGCCACTTATTATGTGGCGGCCGCCACTTATTATCTTGCGGCCGCCACTTATTATCTTGCGGTCGCCCCTTAATAAATGACGGCCGCCACTTATTATCTTGCGGTTTCATGTACACGCATTCAGCATAGCAGTTTTTCCCCTAATTCAGATTAAAATATGATTTGGAGAGTGATTCTTGATGTAAGACATCATTATGTCCCGAACAAAATTGAATCTGATGGGGAAATTGTGAACTTTTGACGTTTGACATGTAATATAATTTTTTGAAAATAATAGTTGTCTGTTTGTGTTGGAAATCTAATTATAACCCAAACACGAATCAATACAAGATTTGGTTACAATCAGCGTGCAAAATGTTTTTCACACGTACAAAAAAAATATATTCAGACTTATTGAGTGGCAATATCCGTCTTCTGTACCCTCAAAAGGAAGCATAACAAAACACTTCTTAAAATGAAACCGCGCTTGCATCCATTTATGGTGATGGTCTATAAGCACCTTCGTATTCCAAAAGCACAACCATTCTCATAAAATCAATTCTGATGAAAGAAACAAAGGAAATTACATCATCCGTTATGATCCGTCACAACTTACAGTGTTTTAAACTTGTGTGTATACAAGAGATATGTACTGAATTTTAAATTCCATTGTTAGAAAGACTAAACGTTTCTGGTTAATTATAATTGTTTTATCTGAAATTAAAATTCAAAGAAGCCTTATCGACCTTATGCGTAAAAGCGGAGTTAAGGCGGAGTTAAAGCGCAGTGGTTGTGTATGTACATTCATTGTTACTAAATTCAAACAACAAACACCCTCTGAGATACCCGCACCGCATAAGGTCCACAGTATACATTTCTTCAAAAATCCATTAAGTTGAGCATCGTTTGAGTTTGTGCCCTTTTAACTTTTTGGATTGAGGTCAGGGGAAAGGTTGATCCTTGGTATTACAAATGGTTAAATCAAAGCGATTGTAAGGGCTGATGAGTGATTCTGAATAGTGCATCAACAATGACTCTCACTGGTCTGTTGTTAACAGACGCAACAGACGCAACCCACCACAACCACCTGAAGTATAATCCTATGTGCACATTGACAATTGCTTTCTTACTCCCGATAAGACTTGGACAGCATGCTTCGCCTGGTGGACGGTGATGGGAAACGCTCCGGTCGAGTCGAAATCTACCACGACGATGCTTGGGGTGCGATATGCGACAACGGCTGGGACATGAAAGAGGCCAGCATCGTGTGTCATCAGCTCGGCTTCTTAGAAGCAGAGGAAGCCACCAGCGTGTCCTTGGAGGAGAGTGAGGAGGAAGTACCCATCGTGATGAACCGAGTTTCCTGCAAAGGGTCTGAGAGGCGCCTGGTCGACTGTCCGTTTGTCTGTAGCAGCATCCAGCAGTGTAACAGCTCACACGTAGCCGGAGTGACATGCAAACCCGGTAAGGAGATTTTCATTTAAGTGTCCACTCACACGAGTCCTTATACAAATTTCCACACTACCTGAAGGATTTTACAAAAGTTGCAGTCGTCTTCCCCTATTTGTTTGTGTGCTTAGAAATGAAAGCTATACACGGTGAGTAAAAAAAGGAAACCCAAATGACAGGACCAATTTTTGAATGGAGTGTTGCCTGCAGCACTTTCAAAATCTTGGATACGAGAGCCCAATCAATGAGCTTTTTCTTTTAATACAAGAATCATTCCAATAACTCATGTACTTTTCAAGTTACGAAATTTGGAACACAAACACCGTTTGTGTTCAAGGGTTCTTTCAGCAAAACGAAAACAATTCACATGCATCCCTACGAGAATTGCTTGCGTTATGCTGAAGGAACACTAACCCCTTACTTTTTTGTGATCAGTGGACTTTACTTTAAATACTTTAAAACGGTATTTGTATTCAAATGTCCGTACTTAAAAAGGACAATTGATTTGAATGATTCTTGTACTAAAAGAAAGCTTAATTACTGGGCTTTCATAGCCTACATTTGGAAGTGGTACAGGCAAAACTTCATTCAAAAATTGGTCCTGCCATTTGGGTTTCGTTATTGTTTTGACTCACCCTGTATAGGCCTATATTGGGGGTTCTAGATTTTGTGCATGAACAACGCCCTCCTCATCAGAACATGCCTGCCAGTTTCTTCATCGGTCATTCAATACAATTAAGTGTGGCATTATTCCTGTCCCTGTTACCTTCGAACTTTGTAATTTGTCATACGATTGTCATTAAAAACGGCTACAAACTATTTTTTCTGGTTGGATATGTCGTTTGCTTTACATGATCACTCTTTGAGGAATAGTACAATTTATATAAGGAATGAATCCAAAATTACAAAATCATGGATGTCAGATGTAACAGGAACAGAAAAAAAATGTAGTTGTTCGTAACACAGCTGGTGTGTTGAATTATGATTGGTAACACCAAAGATCGACAAGAGGGTTTCGTTCCGAGTAGAAAAAAATATCCTGCGTAGTTTCTAGCAATTTGTCAACGCAGTTTATATTGTCATATTTTTAATGTAATTTCGTGGCAATTCTTCCTGGAAAACCGGTTTCCCGTGTCACTCATTTCGTCAGTTTAAGGCTGATTTACTAAATGCAAGTCATGCCGCAAAATATATCGTCCCATCAAGCATACATTTCCTCGACTAACCCGAGAATCAATGTTTAACCACAGACATCATTCGGTTGGTCGGCGGTTCGAACCACACCAATGGCCGCGTCGAACTTTACCAAGGCAACGCATGGGGCACACTCTGCGATACCGACTGGGATGTGATGGATGCCGAGGTGGTCTGCCGTCAGCTGGGCTTCTCGGGCGCAGCGGAGGCCAAGTCCGGCGCCCATTTCGGCCAAGGGGAAGGCCCCGTGTACATGGACGGCCTCGCGTGCGATGGGGCGGAGAGTAAGATCTCCGAATGCCCCTCGTTTTGCTGGGAGGAGGTCGCATGCAACCACACCCAGGATGCCGGTGTGGTCTGCCGCCAAGGTGAGAACTCATTCCTATTATTCAAAGAATCGGCTGAATATGAGTCAGGCTAGAACCTTCCGGTTGTATAGAGACAGTTTGACAACTCTGGGTTTGTTTTTAAAAAAACACCTTTTGCTAGGTTGAATTGAAAGTGAGGCTGACAATCTTTGGCCATCTGAATGGCTTTTTGCTTAATAACAGCTTACGTGTAGTAACGAGGCGAGAGTGTCTATATTTGACCCCTGTAGCCTCGTTTTTGTAACACATTTCCAATAACGTGCAATTAGCAAATAAATAGCTATCTTTCCATTGAAGCGAATTGCAGTTGATTTCCCAATGAGTTTCGATGTAGTTGTCGGCAGCTTTCATTTTTCTTCTGAGAGTATTTTTTAATAGCTTCAAGCCTATATAGGTACTTGAATTCCAAACAGTGGTATTTGGTTATACAATTTCAAAACGTTTGCGCTCTTATCCCCCCAAAAAACATTAAAATTCTGTCAATGAAAGCCATAATAGGCGTTTCTTCAGAGTTGTAACATTTGCAAGTATTTCCTGTTTCTTTCAGATGACGTGGAAACTGTTACCCCCAAACGCCCCCTCTGGATCCGCGCCTGTAGCGAATAACTAGCTGCCTTTCTATTGAAGCGAATTGCAGTTGATTTCCCAAGCAATTTCTATTTGAGAGTATTTTTTTAATAGCTTCAAGCCTATATAGGTACTTGAATTCCAAACAGTGGTATTTTTGTTATAAAATTTCACAGGTTTTGCGCTCTTACCCCCCCCCCCAAAAAAACCCATTAAAATGCTGTCAATGAAAGCCGTTATAGGCGTTGCTTCAGAGTTGTAACATTTGTAAGTATTTCCTGTTTCTTTCAGAGGACGTGGAAACTGTTACCGTGAGTGACACAATCCCTCTTGAGTAAAATAGTTCACCTGATGCGACTCCAATTCAAGGACATCGACTTGTTTGCTGTGTTTGGCACAATCTTTGCCTTACGCGCGGGATTTAAAATATATAGGCATAGAAGGTAGAATATAGATGACCATTAAAGCATGCATAATCGTAAGAAATTGCCGGAATATATTAAATTTTCAAATGTTCAATATTTAGTGTTAGGGTAACGGTAGTCTGTTCAACACAGTGATTGACCATATAATGCAAACGCTTCAGACAAAACATTTGCTCAGATTAGACTAAAACAGGATCTTGAAATTATTATAAAGATTCTTGAACAAACGTCATTCAGGGGAACATACAATGTAACGTTGGAAGATTCTCCATGCATCAAACAATCATTTTGTCAGAAAAAAAATTGTACACGATTTCTTTCAAGTAGATTAAAACTTAAAAGAAAGGGCTATACTAAAGATTATATCAGTGCCGTCGCGATGGAGGGGGTGCGACGGGAAACCCCTACCCCCCCCCCAACTAAGACTATGAGTGAGACAAAAGAAGCGAAGATGCCTAATGGCACAATTAGAAATATCGTGAAAGTAAACTGGCATAAGAAACAATCTGTAAAGGAACTCAAATGCAGCGACACCACCCACCCCCTGCACCCCAAATTCGCTTTTCAAATATTTCACGGCTGGTCCTGGCCAGATATTGCAGTGAGAAAAACGCGATACCCGCTTATATTACCCCAATGAATTTTGCGACATAATTTCGTTATTTCGCTGCGGTACACTTTTTTTCATAACTTGTTCTAAGATCAGCAACTCGTCGACATCAAAGTTAGCCTCCTTATATTGACTTTCAAATTATTTTACATTCCAGTAAAAGTAAAATGTTGTGAAAAAAAATAAAATCCAACAAATCCAAAGTTTGAGTTTCTAAGCATTTGGTTCATAATTAAAAACAAATGCAAAGAGGGTGTCCATTCTGTGACAGTTCTCTCAAGGGCGGATCCAGGACACAATTTGTTGGGGGTAAAAAACGTTGGTCTACAAAAAGTATGTCTAGAAAAATTGCGGCGTGGGGTTTGGGGCCCGCTTAAGGACCCCGAAAAATTTTTGGATTCTAGATGCTCTGTGGTGCGATCTGAAGCAATTTCTGACCATTTTAACCAATGTTTTTTGAGGAAAAGATAGTGGTGTACTCATTGCCTGCCTTTATTGTGAAGTCACTTAAGAACAAAAATTGATTCGGGTTTTTTTTTGGGGGGGGGAGATGGTTATGGCCCCCTTTGCCCCCCCCCGGATCCGCCCTTGAGTTCTCTAACGTAAGCAATTTTCAACAAGAAGATTTTAATTCAAAGGACGTTCTGGGGGTGCAGGAAATATTCTCACATTTTGGTCCCGTATCCTCTTCAGGAGGAGGAACTTAGCTAAAACATTCAACCACGTCCAATTAATGGATGCTTTTTTAAATGACGAGTTTCAGGAGCATTATGTTTTCTTAAATCTGAGTTATTCCATGACTGCTTCAAATTCGACATTACAAAGTTAAGTTTTCAATTCAATGAAGGCCGTTTTCTACATAGACACAAAAACTAACAATTGTGAGGTTATAGTTACATGAGGCATCCTCCAGTTTGCATGTTATCTTGTGGAAAATGTATCGTATAAAATTGCATATACTTAATGCTATTCTAAATCAGTTAAAATGTATCACATAAATTTGCATAGTATGTATTGATATTTTCAAAGTTATTTGGGCAGTTTATACACACACTGCTTTATGGAATGTGGAAATGATTGTCAGTTAATGACTTCAAATACTTTATTACCAAAAAAAGGCCTAGTCCAATACGTTTTGAATCCAAAAGATTTCAAATATTTACCTATGTATGGCAAAAAATAGCAGTTTTATAAGAATTTACAATCCTCTGCAACCAAGATATGCGGCATCTTCATTGTCGAATGCATCAAAAGTTCGTAATGTTATCGAAGTAGAAACACAAAATCACAAAGGTGAAACAAGTAACACTTGATTTATAAAGTTAAAGTTGAATACCATGTACAGCTTTGTACACAGTAGTCAGTATATTTCAGTTAAGAAAGTGTTAGTTTCTGATCACAATTTTCCATGAATTTTACTATAACTAAAATATGATTCTTATTGTATTGGATTTTTGGGCGTGGTTTGATGCGGGGGAAGTTCGTCTGCCTTTCATAACTTTCAACTTTTGTAAACAGGAAATTTCTTCCAATCAAAATCGGATTTCTTTATCCACTAAACAAGATCTCAAAAACTGGCCTATGAAGCCCACTGAATTTTCAGGAACAATTAGAAATGTCCAAAAAAATTGTTTTGATTTTCCATCCCCGGATTATTGACCTGGAACCACGCCCATGGATATATTTTTGCTTCTAGATAGACTTAGATAGAATGCTATATGTGTTTATTTACTGCATCATTATTGACTATACTTGCATGATGTATAACTAATCTAAATGCGATCATACAATGCGATTCATTTGTAGTTTCTCAGAGAAATTGCAATGTTTGTGCTAGCGAGCAAACTTCTGTTGTCCATGGCGACTGGTATGGGCTCCGTGCGCAAACAAGAGAGGGCGCTTTTTGACCACTTGCGAGAGCCCCGTGGACGGGACACACCGCGCACGCGTGCTGTACGTTTGCAAAGTACGCTCAGCTATGAAATGTACGTTCACAAAGTCATAGCGTCCTGGCGTGAGCGCCGGCCGGGCGTCGTCAGCAATGCGTTCCAGTGTCTCTCCCAGTGGTATTCCCCAAGTCTCCTTTTCTTACCGTAGAGGGGGTACTTGTGCACGGAGCCCATAACACAGGATGTCAACTGTTGTCCAGTTGGTACAAAATTCAGTATCATTATATCGCAAATTTTCTGGTAGATTACGACAAACTCATGAAAATGGACTAAGGAAGCACTTCAACAACCGATTGAACTTAAATATCAGTGAACAGTTGCAAATATACAATGTCTTGTGACATATTTCAAACGCATTCTAGGTGAAATTTGCGTGCTATACATATATGACAATAAAAAAGCATCCAAAGGCAAAAAAATGTTTCCTGAATATACATCACTTTCCAATTTTTATTGCATAAACTATTTGGAAGCTTGTGTACAATCACCTCTTCGACTATCAGCAATATAAACTAATTTATTGGTTGAAAAAAAAACTTTATAGAAAAACCTCCATATTTTGTTCAGTTATCCAAACAACATACAAGCACATGTTTGAGAGTATTTCATATATATTAACCCTATCAAGATTCTATTCTAAAGACAAACGCCGTGAGAAAATTAACTTGATTAACAGATAATCAAGACACACTTGTGTGTAAAATCCAAGTGATCATGTTTTTGGTTATTGCAATGCATAGTACATCATTCAGATGTCGTTATCATCCATTGATTTGAGTACGCCGAACCTGTTGCTGGATTCCACAGCAGGAACGCTACTGACGGGGCGTTTCTGGCGTCTCCTAGGCGGGTAGATATCATCAGGTTTCTTAGGGTAGCGGCCCGGTTCATGCCACCACGCCGATGTATGAAGCACCTTTGGCTGTACGGGCCGGGGGCATGAAGGTCCCCAAGCACGGCCTGGATTTGGCTTCACATTTGCAGAAAACATTTCCAATGAAGGCAATTAGGAATCAATTCGGGCAATTCACACTGCAATGCGCCACCAACAGTTTGCCATGAATTAAATGAATATCATTCTGTGCGCTCTGGGATCAGTACGTTTACACGGCTTGCCTCGTCTCGGTTTTTGTGCAGTACCGTCGATTCCTAATTTAGTTTTCTGAGCAGCAATGTGCATTAATTTTTATGTTAGACTCACCGAGATGAAACTACGCGGTTTCGACAAGAAGATGGTTTCTGCCGCAGGACTGGGTTCTTATGAACAGCGCCCTCCGGAAATATGTCTCAGCCATTATCCTGTCAAACCTGCCCCTTCCTCCCCCTCTCCCAAGGAAAGGGCGGGCAATGAGAACATTTTAGAGATTGAATGAATATGATTGCTAAATACATTTCATATGTCGTCGTGTTCAGAAACTGCAGCAGGATTTCAATAGGAACCTGTGAAACCTTTTTTTTTACAAAAGAAATAATTTTAAATCCAGGATTTAGCAAGTAAGGTGGGGAGGCTAAGGTCTTGAAGTTAACACACACAGAGACAACACACCTTAAAGGTAATAGACACCATTTAACGAAAGAAAATGTTTCGCTGATTCGAGAAACATCAATAAAATAAATCTAAAGCACTCTAATAAAAAATAATAACCCGTAGAAATTTCATCTAAATAGATTTCACACTTTGGAGACAACTCTAAAATTGCATTTTCATTTTTCTCCACGCTAAGCAAGCTTCCCGTTGTAAGTCCTCCTTTCCAAAATGTTCATTAATACGTTTTGACTTGCGCCCTCTTGTGGTTTGATCCCCAGTTTGTCGCTTGAGGAAATAATTCACAGATGTCACATATAATATAACCGATTTTTATTTTCGCAATGGTTTGGTCTTAACCAATCATTCGAAAATGATGGTGTTTTCCTGAAAATGACAGCATACAATGCGCAACGAGTTTAATGTCACAGTATGCTTGATCCTATTTTTTTAAATATACACGATTAGAATGTTTTATAATGTTTTGTCCATTTCGTTTTGAAATATCTGCAAATGTCTATTACCAGTTGTGCTCATTGAGAAGTCGTCACATGTATGCACAGGAACTATCTGCTAAAATAAAGATAAAGTTCAGAGGTTAACATATATACCAAGTAGAGGCTTCCTGTATTACGGCCTTGGTATGTACCCTGCATGGAGCCTTGATGTCAACGACCATTAATAAGTGCATTTATAATCGATACCATCTTTATTTTACTTCCTCCTCTTTAGTAGGGGAAAAAAACGAAATTACCAGAATACCGGCAGTTTCGATGGTGTCCTTGTTATTTTATCGAAGCCATGGGATGTCATGGTTAAGCAGACATTTATGGAAATTGTGGCGTGATCAAACCGAAAGAATACAAAGGGACAGAGAATTAATGACTGCAATTGTTTGGTTGTGCCACAACAGATGCTAAATGACGTCTGCTCGTTCGTCGCATTCAATGACGGACCTAGGCCATATGTATGAGTTTTTACATGAGTACAAACATGCTCGTACAACACATCAAACAGATTGTTCAAGACCCCCCCCCTAGATTTTCTCTAAGCTACTGGACATCCCCCTATATATCCACATGGGTTGATATTTAAGATATCGCGATTTTCACCATGATATTACCAAAGAGAAATAGAGTTCAGATATTGGTCTGCTAAATATTTCATTTCGTAATCTTTCCCTCTTTATTACTTAGTTGTACGTTGTGTATTTTGATTTTTGTAACAGGTTTTTAATGTAATATAAGTGTTTTAATATAATTGTGATGCCAATGGAATTTTCTAAGATGCGGACAATAAAGAATCAATATCATTATAATTATCATTAAATGGTACCTTAAGAAGACATGTTATCGTCACTCTTTCGAACACAGGTAGACATCTGACATTATGGAGACATTTTGATGTCTCCCTAATGGCACAGCCCCCCCCCCCCCTTTAGAGGCAAAATTGTATTGTCGCAACCGGGTTATATTTCATGCTCCTAATCAGTAAACATACCGTAACTCTTTGTTGACGAGAAATTTCTGCTGATGGGTATAGCGAATTTGAGTACTAAAATTAATAACTTTATAAGTACATTAAATGATAACATATTTACTCGTTCACTTGTTAACTGAAATTGTTATTGTACTTAATCGTGTCGGCAGATAAAGAGATAACATTTTAACGGGCTAAATATCTACGAAGCTGGTAGTTTCTGTTTATAGGGAGCTGGAATATTTACCCTGGATCATTAACGAGTGCGTGTGACTGTTAATATTTTGTTTTTACTTCTTTCTCTTTTTTGTGTAAGTCATATGGGAAAACAAACGTAACTACCAGGGTATTGAGTACGGGATCGATCTCATTATTCGTTTTGAAGAGCTGGAGTGTCAAATCGAAACATGTGGCTTGATCGCCACTTAGCTAGAGATGTCTCTGCAAACAGATGAACAGAGAAAGGCAATGCTCCAAATCGAAACATGTGGCTTGATCACCACTTAGCTAGAGATGTCTCTGCAAACAGATGAACAGAGAAAGGCAATGCTCCAAAGGCACATCCGTTCAAACATTGCTGTTATGGTGACCAGCCTCTCGTATACAGATTGGCCACCGTGATTTTGACCACTAAAGTCCCTTTAAAGGCATTACGAACCATTGCTTTTCATCAAGTTTTGTTCCCTGCCAATATAGGCTCAAAATAAAGGTCACGCAGTGAGCTTCAGAAAGTAGAGGACTATAGGCTGGCCCTTCTGGGACCAGCGTATTGTAGTGATTGTATACAATGAAGACTGTCAGTGACTGAGACGATCAGTCAGTCAGTCAGTCAGTCATGTGCAAAGAGGACTATAGGCTGGCCCCTCTGGGACCAGCATAAAGGCGACATCTGTCTGACATTCCTTCCTGTATTTTATATGATACAACAATGAAGACTGTCGGGGAGTCAGTCAGTCAGTCAGTCAGTCAGGTGCAAAGAGGACTATAGGTTGGCCCCTCTGGGACCAGCATAAAAGTGACATCTGTCTGATATTCCTTCCTGTATTGTAATGATACTACAATGACGACTGTCAGTCAGTAAGTCGGGGAGTCAGTCAGTCGGGGAGTCAGTCGGGGAGTCAGTTAGTCAGTCATGTGCAAAGATGACTATAGGCTGGCCCCTCTGGGACCAGCATAAAGGCGACATCTGTCTGGCATTTCTTCCTGTGTTGAAATGATTCTACAATGAAGACTGTCAGTCACTCAGTCAGTCAGTCAGTCAGGTGCAAAGAGGACTATAGGCTGGCCCCTCTGGGACCAGCATAAAGGCGACATCTATCTGACATTGCCTCCAGTATTGTAATGATACTACAATCAAGACAATATCATCATTTAGCTTGTCCACTGAAATGACACATTAAGATTGACATTGAAATTAATAGCATCCTGGGAGTTTATTTTCAAGAAAATTTATAGATATTCTTATAATAGGAATTGGAACGTGCACATGACTGAGTTGTTTATTCATTGTTATCCTACATGAATAACTGTCTACTGAAATAAAGAAAACAGTTATGAGTTCAAAATATCTGCCAAATGGGACCTCCTTGTACTGGGCCCTGGAGATGTACCCTGGATCATTTCATTTTACTTACCAACTCTTTTTTACTTCCACATACCTTGAAATTATTAGTTTACTGAGCGTTGAATCGTTTCCTTCGTATTTTGAATCCCTGAGGTGGTAAGAGATCCTTATTTGAAATTCGGGCGTGAGGACAACACTGTAAAACATTTTCATTAAACGTTAAGTGCAGACGTACTTTATTCAGTAAATGCGCACAAGAATTGTCTTCAGATGTACACGTAGAGAAAACACTATAAGAGGTTAGCATGTCCACCAAGTGGGGCCTTCCTATTTACAGAGTTGCTGACTCGAGTCATGTGACTTGGACTCGAGTCGGACTCGAGTCACTATTTTTGTGACTTGTGACTTGACTTGTAAATACCAGTTTTGACTTGTGACTTGACTTGGACTTGCAAACAATGACTTGTGACTTGACTTGTGACTGGACCTAATGACTTGTGACTTGACTTGTGACTGGACCTCATGACTTGCGACTTGACTTGGACTTGAAAACAATGACTTGTGACTTGACTTGGACTTGCAAAAAATGACTTGCTGCCACCTCTGCATATTTAACACGGCCTGAATAATAGTAACCCTGGATCATTTACAAGTGCATTTGACGGATAATGTTGTTTTGTAAGTCATGAGGGAAAATATACGAAACAACCAGGATACCGAGCGCGGGATCGATTTCTTAGTTTTTGAAGCACTAGGATGCCAAACGGATCTGTATCAAAGATGTGGCGTGATCACCACATAACTAGACGAGTCTTTAGAAACCTCTCAATTATCCGAAAAAATAGTATATGGACAGAAAGGGAAAATGATCCAACATACATCCGTTCACGCATGTCTATTAATTACGGAAGAACTTACTGCATTTAAGGGGTCTGCTGGATCTGTATCCCGGATCCTTTATATCATCGAACAGTAAACAGTTCATTTTACTAATAACATTTCCTTCTCTTTTGTAAGTTAGGAGGGAAATGAATACGAAATTACCAGGATACCAAGTGAGCAAGGGCCCAAGTGAGCAAGGGCGGATCCGGGAACACAATTTTTATTTTTTTTTTGGGTGGGCAAAACAATTGTAGTCCCCTAAAAAGTGGGTCAAAAAATACGGCGTGGGGTTTGGGGCCCGTTTAAGGGCCCCGAAATTCTTTTTGATTATAAATGCCTTGTGGTGCGATCTGAGGCAATTTCTGACCACTTTAACCATTTATTTTAAAGGAAAAGTTGGTGTACGCACTGCCTGCCTTTATTGCGACGTCACTTAAAACAAAACAACAATTGGGTTCGTTTTTCTTTATAATGACCCCCCCCCCGGTTCCGCCCTTGGAAGTGAGCATGGGCTCGATGTCCGTGTTATTTTTGAAGCCCTGGAATGTCAAACAGATATTTATCGAAATTTGAGGCGTGATCATACCGAGAGAAGAAACGGGTTAAGATAACTAATGACTGCTATAAAATGTGTCCGTAGCACAACAGCTGCTTTCTAAGATGATATCGATTATTTACTTGCTTGTTTACATGAGTATCAGTACATATATGTTTGAGCAACACCCTTAATAAGACTAACTAGGTCCAGACCCCATCCCCTTCAACACCACCACCACCATTGTTTACATGTAGGCCTAAGGGGCCATACACAATTTTCAGTGTTTTTAAATTTGGGGTGTTTTTTTTCCAAATTGTTTTGACCCACCCACCAACCCCTATTTTCGATTGAAAAAAAAATCATTTGTCATTAAAGATAAAAACAATTGCACATGTAGGCCTACATACACTTGCATACAAATATACTTGTACATGTACATGTGTGTCCATGCACAATGCATGTCCATGCACATTGTGTGTCCAGTTCAGTGACGGCTAGATGAAGCTGCTCCCCCTGTTGCATTGGTGCCCTGAGAAATTGTGCTTCATCAGCTGATAGTTGGATTAGGTATGTGTGTTGTTGTAAAGAAAAAAATGGGTGTGCATCGTCAGCAGTGAAGTTTTTAGAAAGAGTTCCGTCTTGCCACCACATCTTAAAATAAAAACTACTCAACTACTTAAAATAATAACTACTCAAAAGATTTTTAAAAGGGGTGACATTTTATTTGGGGGGCTATGGAGATAATCTCTAACCACCCAAAGTAAATGTCTCCCCTTAAAAACCTGTTTGGGAATTCGAAATTCATTTCTACAAAAGTATTTCGAGGCCATTGTACCAAAAGATAGTAAAACTGTGTAGTATTGGACCTCGTTCCATCACGGGAACAAAAATGTGTGTCGGATCTGCCGGTATTTCGCGAGGATCTGCCGGTATTTCGGATACATCCATGATGGCGGCCACTTTTATCGTCATGGGAATGCCGCATTTATATTTGTTCATTATGCGCTATATGCATGCAGCGCTAGTGGGCGCTACTTAATGTACAAAGGTCATTGTCTGTCAATGGGGACGAAGTTGGAAAAAGTACAGGCAAAATCTAGTTCTGTTTTTTATTTTATTTTTTCTTAATGAACAGTGAATTCTGATTTTTAATTATGTACCTTGACCCACCCACCCGCAAGTTTGAAAAAAAAAAATCCAAATTTAAAAACATTGAACATTTTGAATGGCCCCTTTAAGTACACGAACTGTCTGCTGAAATCATAAAGTTCAGAGGTTAACATCTCTACCAAGTAGAGACTTCCTGTATTACGGCCTTGGTATGTACCCTGCATGGAGCCTTGATGTCAACGACCATTAATAAGTGCATTTATTATCGATAACATCTTTATTTTACTTCCTCCTCTTTAGTGGGAAAAAAACGAAACTACCAGGATACAAATTTGGCGCAGTTTCGATGGTGTCCTTGTTATTTTTCGAAGCCATGGGATGTCATGGTTAAGCAGACATTTATGGAAATGTCTGGCATGATCACATCGAAAGAATAAAAAGGGCCAGAGAATTAGTGACTGCAAATGTTTGGTTGTGCCACAACACATGCTATATGAAGTCAGCTCGTTCTTCGCATTCAATGATGGACTTAGGCCTACATACAGGAGTTTTTACAAGAGTACAAACATGCTCGTACAACACATCAAACAGATTGTTCAAGACCCCCCCCCCTTGTTTTTTTCTCTAAGCTACTGGTCCTAGCTCCCACCGTCCTCCCATGGCGACATTCCCCAATACATCCACATGGCTTTATATTTAAGATATCGTGATCCTCATTATGATATTACCAAAGAGAAATACAGTTTAGATATTGGTCCATTAAATACTAGGAGGATGGCAGCATGAAACGTGTATAATTATACACGTGTACGTGATTACATACAGGATTTAACAGCGCCCCTAGAGAAGTTGGTAAGACTCCCCTCCACATGTATGCTGTTTAATTTTCCAAGCTGCTGGTCACCATCTACCTCTACCCTACCATCCCAACGCCACTTGTTGACGAGAAATTTCTGTTGACGAGTATAGCTAATTGAGTACTGAAATTAATAAGTTTATAAGTACCTTAAATTATAACCTTATTTACTTGTTCACTTGTAAACTGAAATTGTAATTGAACTTAATCATGTTGGCAGATAAAGAGAAAACATTTCAAGTGGTTAAATATCTACGAAGCAGGTAGTTTCTGTATTATAAGGAGCTGGAATATTTACCCTGCATCATTAACGAGTGCATGTGACTGATAATATCTGGTTTGTACTTCCTTCTCTTTTTGTGTAAGTCATACGGGAAGACAAACGAAACTACCAGGGTACTGAGTACGGGATCGATCTCATTATTCGTTTTGAAGAGCTACAATGTCAAATCGAAACATGTGGCTTGATCACCACTTAGCTAGAGATGTCTCTGCAAAAAGATGAATAGATAGAGACCATGCTCCAAAAGGCATATCCGTTCACACATCTGCTATGGTGACATCGTGTACAGAGTGGCCACTATGATTTTGACCACTAAAGTCCCTTTAAAGGCATTAAGAACCATTGCTTTTCATCAGTTTTTTGTTCGTTGCCAATAGAGGCTGGAAATAAAAGGTCACACGGCGAGCTTCAGGAACTCTCGCGCTGCCCGCCGATGGGCATTTTACACTTGCTAATTTTTTTGTCATAATGATTTCTAACCGTAATCACCCCAAGAAACATTCATGTTGGATGTTTTTTTCTTGTATTCTTCAAGAAAAAAAATGATGATCTCACTCCGAGATGGGTAAAATCGAATTGCACTTGACTGAAAACGAAACGTATAACGACGCGAAATTTACCTACCTACAGCCAGTGGGTTCTAGAGTTAAACGGGCTGGTTTAAATGCAATCTTCATCAGCTGTCACTTCAGATTATTTTCTGTCATTGCTAGTCCTTCAAGTTTCTTCGAGAAATAAATAATATCAAATGAAGTTTTTAGCCATTGACCGAATCACCCGAATTTCTTAATTTCTTTTAACAATCGACAGCAAGCCAGACGGAATAATTTCACCGTGTATTTAGTACCATAACGAGCTTCGATCCAAGTACGTTTTGGATAATATTTTATTTGGAAGGTTACTTTTTTGGACAAATGCAAATGACTGTATCTGTCTGTAAGAGCATTGCGATTCTATTGAATGTACCATTCAAAATAAAAACACTGTAAACAATTTTCTGCTTTCTGAAAACAAGAACACAATTCACGCTGGCAATGGCATATAATAAGTTCCACTTTAGGATTTAAAGACCCCCCCCCCCGTGAGATCACTGATCGGGCCTGAACAAGATATGCGCACACGCACTGAGCGTGTACACGCAGTTTTGCAACGAAGAAAATGTCCAAAACTTTTTTATACAACTATACTGGTTCCCAGACCAAAAGATTCCGACTATTCCTGATGAATCTTAGGTCAGGTAGCCTCCGGTAATACAATGTATTACAATTTACATCACGTGACTAAAACGGGAGGAATTCCTCCTTTTTCCGAAACTGTCCGAAGTTTGCCGAATTCATTTCGTCGACAATCGGATAGTGTCCGAGTATTTCCGAGTATAATATAGGTTTTATTAACTGCTAATTGCTTATTAAAAACTAAAAAAAACTAGTTGATAATTAATATCCATTGCTTTTATGTAGAAAACTTGAAACTCAACGACGATTTTGCACTCGGATCGTATACGAGGGGCGAATTTTTTGCTGCGTCATGCACTAGTTTGAATTTGACGACCGTTACCGGCATTTTCCAAAACGCGGCGTGGTCTCAATTCGGCTCCGCCTGCTAACAGTGCTGTTTGGGTGTCCAACTTTGACGATTCCAGGTTAAAATTAGTCAATGTTTTTTTACAGAAGTATTAAACTGTATATCATAACTGTATGATATATGAAGCAAGTGATTTATTTTTTAAAAAAAATTAACGGAACATTAAAAGCTTTATGTGATAAAGCGAATTCGGAAACGAAGTCGAGCTTTGAAAAAGGGCCGTCAATGTCGTCATGTTTATTTTTAGCCACGGAGGCTGCCTCACCTACAATTTAGGCGTGTAGACGTCGGGGAAATTGTCAGGTCGGGGAACCAGACTAGTATACATCAGGGCCAAATTTTGACGATTAACTTTCGAAGTTGAATTTATCCCACTGAAAAATGTAATTCATTCAAAGTAATCAACGCAATTAATCATTATATTTGGAGGAAATTAGAAAAGGCGTTATAGGGATCATTTTGGGCGGAAATTATCAATTACACTCATTTTGCGTGACAGTGGGTCGGCAAATTTCACAAAGGCAAACCCCCCCCCCCCCCCCCACTCAAAATGGTCTAGCGACGCCCGTGCGTCTGGCACGTGATGGTGAATGGACCAGTAAGAATTCGGCTCTCGTTCATGAATATGTAAGAGTATAGTAATTCTCCCTGTATTGTAATGATACTACAACGACGACTAGTACCATCCCTTGAAATTCGACTGAGCGTTGGCTCGTTAGTATTTTGAAGCCCTTGAATGTCAAAACAGATCTTTATCTCAAAATTTGTGGCGTGATCATCGACCTTACAATTCCTTAAGTAAGTTAACTTCCACAAAAAAACTGGTATGCTATAAAACCCAGTTACGCCTCAAACTCCGAAGCAGATCTGATCTGAGAGTGCCGCCTTGCAGTCCGTTAATACCCGTCAACCAAGCTCACGTTGCAACGATGTCATCCACTACCATTCTGACACTGTGTCTGGTCATTGCGCTGTTTCGTAAGTCAAAATGATTTCCTTTCAATATCTTTCGTATATACTCCACTACCTCCAATTAATCTACCTATTTGTTGTACTAGCTCTCAAAAGCAACTTTTTTCTCTCTCTCTATACGCTCTACATCCCATGGAGTGAAGCTAGGAACTAGACGTTTCTCCAGTCCAAAATTCGAGTGAAAAGTCGAATGAAAAACTCGAATGAATTAATTTTACTCCAGATCGTTTTTCCTAGTTCATTGTAGGATGGAGTGAATTTTCACACTTAGGAGGAACTATCAACACATGTTTGTCTTGAATGATCCATCTGGGAAAATTCACCCAATGTGACACTTAATTGTCTGGAGATGTATTTCTTGTAAATGTTGGTTTTTTCCGCTCAGTTTTTCGCAACTTGGTCATTCAGTCGGACAGATTGTGCGTCCCATTTCAAGAGGTTTTTGGGGAGCCGGGTACGATTGCGGTTTCTAATTCGCAGTATAGAGCATTATTTTGATTTAACTTGAGCAAATGGTCCAATTTGTCGTGGAAGCAAATCCAATTTCATTTGTTAGTTTTCGATTTCGCACTGAGTAAGTGAATCTCATTTTCAATGAGAGTGCATTGGAAATAGGTGAGAATTTAATTTGGCATTAGCAGTTCGCTAAAAGTCAATCTATTTGCAATAAAAAACAATAATTTTCATTCAAAGAATTGTATGTGATTTTCATAATCTTTTTATTGTTTTCCCCTTCAATTTCGCAACTTGTCCATTCAGTCAGAAAGAATATTTATTCCATGTTCGTGAGGTTTCAGAGAGTCGGGTTCGAACACAGTTTCTAAATCGCAGTTGGAGCATTCGATTTCGTTTTACAGTGTGTTCAAATAAGTTCAGTGTGGTCAAACGTTGTCGCGATAGAAATTCTATTTCGTTTGTTGGTTTTGTATTTCCCCTTGAGTAGGCGAATTTGATAGAAAAAGTATTCCTTTTCAACGAAGGTGCAACAGAATTAAGAGTCAACTCTATTTGGAATTTGCCTTTCGCCGAACGTCAATCGTATTAGCCATAAGAAAGTATGTTCCACTTATAGAAATGTATACGATTTTTTTTGTATTTATGTGACTTTTCCACAAAGTGATCACATAAATTATACAAACCGGGCACTTAGGTCTGCACAGGGAAATCTGTCCTATTTTTACGCGGTATTTCATCGGCAAGTGGTCAAACTTTCTTTCCTTTGGCACTTTACATTTTGGCACTTTACAGTTTTAAGTACTTTATGCATTTTTGTACTATTTCATTCCATGCAGGCATTCACATTATTCTTTGAAATACCTCTACATTCCTTTTAATACAAAACTTTCGGAAACTTCATGTCATGTTGGACTGTATGTTGCTTATGCAAAGTGCCTAAATGCATGTGTTATTTTTGTAAACGTATTGCCACAAAATGAATTCCCAAGCGAAATTTAAATCCAAAGATCACGAAATTACATACACCAGTTACGTAATCACCTGCCTACTGCGAGAACGAAGATACCTTGAAATAATTGGAACTTTCCCTTAATATTATCAGGTGTGAAAACGCTTGCCCTTTTTAATGCGAATTTCAATGAACAATCTGTTCGATTGAATAAACACGTTAGGAAAATTGGACGGAAAAACCTATATTTTAACTTTCGCTTAAAAAATGTATTCGCCGTGTTTTTTTCAAGTTTTATATCGATAAGTAGATTTCTTTTTTTTCAACTGCTATTTTCCTAGAAATATAAAAGTTATCCACTTTGCAGTGGCGCACCGAAGGGGCGGGTGCCTCGGGGGGCTTGAGCCCCCCCCCCCCCGATATTGTTTTTGTTTTGTTTTGTTTTTGTTTTTTGGTGTAATTTTTGTTAGTCCCACGATTTGACCTTGACGATATGTATGTGGCCTATTTTCGAGTAGTATAATAGGGGTGTAAGTTGCGCCACCAACGTCAAAATATCCCCCCCCCCCAAAAAAAAAAAAAAAAAAAAATTAAAAAAAAGAATTTTCTGCAGCCAAGGATTTCGGGCAAAACATTTTGAAAAATGTTTACTTCTTAAAAAATTCAAAAGAAAAAAATTGTGAGCGCCCCACCCCAAGCCAATTCCTGGGTGCGCCAGTTTAGATATTGACCTATTTCTTCGCAAATTTAAATTGTGGCTGCCAGACAACAGTTCGGCTTTCGCAAGGCGGGTTATTTGTGCACAAAATGAAATCACTTTTACAGAGAATTGCAGACGCTAAAAATGGGAGTAATGTAGGATACACAAAAACATTCAAATTGAAAATCATTTCTTGAAGAGCATGGTGTATGCATCTTTAATCGAATCAGGTGTGAAAACGCTCGCCATTATATAAGCGAATTTGAATGGAAGTTTTGCATAACCGAATGAGCAAGGTGTGAAATTGCATCGAAAAACCTATAATGTGGTTGGGTTCTTTAAGAATTATCAGTCGACAAAGCCTTTGAATTTGTCGACCGTTACCAAAAGCTATATCAATTCTTTTTACAAAGGGATAGCTCGAATGTTAGGTTAGGTTATGAATGAGGCTAGTATAAACATTGTTTGGATCAAACATTTTGTATATAGAGAACGTGTTTGCCAATCGAGTAGGGAACATCGTAATTAATTTTAATTTAATGAGATGGGGCATATCGACCTTAATTTTTTATAACTCTGTTCCTTCCAAAGTTGTATCACAGATTAAAACGAAACTTTCGTGAACAGAATGCATATCACTTTTGCTCAGCACCCGAAGAGAACAAACAATACATCCCTCGTGTGTGTCTCAATATGTCTTCTTCAGACGGCGGATGTGAAACACGCCGTGGGCTTGAGCTGCTTATGTTGGATGGTGGGTGGGTGGGTGGGTGGATGGGTTAATCCTATTACGTACTTAGACGCTATAACAGAACAGCGAAATTCATGCACCCCAAAATAACATGGCCTTTTGAAAGTTGTGTTTCTCAGAAAATATGCTCAGTATGATTGAAATGTTAAATTATAACGAAAGAAGAATTTCTCAACTTTATGTCAGTGAAACAAATAGCCGTCATCGATGCCAAAAACGTCAATACTGGTTACTGGTAAAGCTGACCTTAAGGTCGGGCGGAAATCGTTCGAAACTTCCCCAAATCTATGTATTTATCTCAATTCCTATGAATGAACAATTACATCATCTAAGTATATTCCGAATTTAATCTGTTGTTGCAAACGCTTGTGTTACACCTTGAACTATCATACACAATTTCGAAGAGGATTTTTTCCGACCAAACTCCATGCATGGTTTTCAGGTTGGCTTGCATTCTTGGCCGATTTTGGGGGCAACAGTGACGAAGCGCATATTAGCATATTCATTAACGTCACTCGGCATGACTTCGCGTGGGTCTCGGTATCGACCAATGGAAGCCGGCAAATAGGGTAATATTCATTAATTAATAACTCGTTATGGAGGCTATTCTGCGACTTTTTACTGCACACCATAATGGACAGGAACCTTATCAATATTGGTGAGGCTTGAAAAGATTGACAATTATTGCAAACACCAGTGTTACAACTTTTTAAAATGCCCGTAGCCGGGCCTATTTTTCCAATTTCAACGAATAGTACTGATCATATCAAAACACATTTAGCACACAGGTGGACCATTATAAGAGAAACAAACCCTAGAAGTTGCGTGAAGATACAGTCTTCCAAACGGAAGATATTAATTTTCAAAGTTTTCGGCGGCCTGTGTGAACATGTCTGTGTGCATGTAGTTTCATTCAAAATAAAGTATTATGTAACCTTTAGAAATCGGCTTTCGCAACCACACGGCTGATATATTGTATTCATGCAACTCGAGTATTACAGCTTTGCATTCGAAGACCTGTTTTGAAAACACTGATGCGCATGTGTCTAATTTACACATTAGTTTTTTTGCATATTAGATTAGATTACGCCCCATTCGGGTGCACGGACGGTGCAGTATTAAAGCCGTGTTCACACGTCACCCGGCGGCCGTGGGTATTGGTTTGTAACACTTGGTACTCCTATTTTGCCCTGTATTGATTTTGTTGAAAAGCACTTACATTACATCTTTATTGGTTTCAAATTGTGTAGACCACAGTCCCTTAATAGACAAAAGAAATCGCCGCGCATGATCATGGTTTTGTGTTATGAATTCTTGGCTATACTGATTTAATTTATTCAGGAAATCAATTTCCATTTTTTGACATACAAAATAATATAAAGTTTGAAATTTGAAGCATCTCTCCCGCTTTCCATTCATACATACATTTTAAAGCATCCAACCTCTTTTTCCTGACCCTGGCTTCTTTGTCTTTTATGTGTTTTAAAATGTAGAAATATAATAAGTTAGTTGGACTTTCGTTGTCTTTTTGTTGCTATAGTTTTGGCATGTATATCATGAATGAAACAAATATTCAATGAAATCGAATGCCGATGTGAAGTTAGGTCAGAATATGAAACATAACTATTGTTTTTATTCTGTTCGTTTCTTATAAGGAGTACATTCAGCTCATCCTCTGGAAGAAGAAGCAGTTGTCCCAAGGCCTCTTATTTCAGGTAAATGCATGCAGGCGCCGCGGCAGTTCCAGAGCCTATGTTTTAGGAGAGACTAGCACTGATGGATCCAGACAATTTTAGCAGGGAGGCGTGCTGAAATGTAGACTTTTTTTCTCCGGACACTTAGGCCTCCGAAAATCGATAGGTGCATGGGGGTGCTCGTACCATAATTTATTTTCAATGCGGAGCGCTGATAAAATCCCACAACCATGGAAATACCCCCTTATAATGACTATTTTTTTAGGGGGGACCGTTCGCATGTGACGTCACCTTCTACATTTGCTTCTGCAAATTTTTCAATGGATTTTTTTTTTGGGGGGGGGGGGCTAGACAAAAGTTTGGGGGTCTAAAGCCCCCCCCCCCCCACCGAACCGCGACTGAATTTATAACAATTGTACCCGTTCAGTATCATCTGCCCAAACGGCTCAATCCATGAGCAAATCAGCAACTGAAAACGAAATGATAATTGAGAAATGATGAAATGAAAGAAATAATTTTTTTCTCCATTTAAAACCGGATATTTCTCTATGTTTCGTCTTTTTGGGTGAGACAGGGTTTTTCGAAATTTCATATTGACATGCTCGGGAAACATTTAGGCCCCTAAATATAATCGAGATATTAGTAATTTAGCAAAGATTTGCATCTGTTATCCAGGATTACCATGCACGGCCGGGCCATTGGGCATGGCCAGTGGTGAGATCAAGGATAGCGGGATCACCGCTTCCTCCAGCGCTGGCTCTTCATATGGCCCAACCAAGGCTCGTCCGAATTCCGGTGAGTCCATTATTTCTAAGGGTTCCTAAGTCACGCTGCACCGTAGAAGGCGCCGTGAGAGTTTCCGCAATAGCCTAGACCTAATGCGTTAAGATGGCATCAGGAGGCAAAGGTTTTGTTTCACTGGAATAGGCAAGGATATTTTTCGCCCATTAATTTTACTAAGTTAGAATATGAAAGAACAACTACTGAGATACTATACTATACTATAGAAATGGCGAACATGACGCTTTCACAAAACCTTACTCTATCTTGACATTTCACTGGTAGGGGCACGGAGCAGAGCGTGGGTTTCATTTTCTTTTTCATAACACCTTTGAGATGTAGCCTAATTCCGAATGGGTCAAATACGAATGTATGGGTTGGGCTAGTTTTTGCACTCAAGGGTCCACAGATACTGAAGGTCCACGACTGATGATCGTGTACAAAACATGAAGGAGGTCTTCCTTAAAAGGTAGAAGTACAAACAAAAGAGGGACAACAGACGGTCCATGATTGTAGGTGTTTACACACTTGTGTGGGTTGGTTGTGGTGGGGTTGGGTTGGATTGGGTGGAGTTTGTTTCTGCATTCAATAGGGGACATTGAACAATAGAGGACAATAGGGTCCCTTATTTCTCCGAATTGGTCCCCAATTTACGATCGTGTACAAAACATATGGGAGGTCTTCCTAAAAAGTTAAAAGTACAAACAAAAGAGGGACAATAGGAGTTCCCACTCCCCAATTGCAGGCAAATACAGTCTTGCGTGGGTTGGGTTGGGCTGTGGTTGGGTTGGGTTGGTTTAATCATTCGACAAAACTGTGCAGCACTGCCTGCGAATAAAGTCATGCAATTCTATATTCTCTGCAGGATCATACTGGCTTTCGAGTATTTGTCGGAATGAGTGGATCCAGGTGGATTTGGGTGCCTCCGCTGCCGTCACTGGCGTCGTAGTGAAGGGACACAGCAATGGCAACTACTATATCACAACCTTCACGGTACGGTATAGTATGACTGGTGAGTCGGATGACTGGCAGAGCTTAGCCGATACGGACGGGCAAACCATTGAGGTAGGTAGGCGACAATACTGTTATGCTGCATGGGGTGAATCTATGAGGGAGGTTTTTCTTCAAGATGTCAACTTTACGAGGAAGCATTCCCATGATGGACCCCTATAACCTTCGGCAAGAGTGGGTACTTTTCTGGCAGCTATTATACACTTTCTGGCAGTACTCTGTTGGTCAATTTTGACACGGGTAAACGTATTGTCGTTTTGTTGGTTTACCGGTCCCTTAAGGGTTTTTGTAGCCATCGGCTGGCTGCGATTCTTCGTTAAGTGATTGGTCAGACGCTATCCACAGGCTCCAACGTGAAATGGTAGGAACTATAACAAGTAGTTAACCCTATATGTTGGGGCATAATGTGTCTTCCCTGTCTGAGACGTAACCTTTCCAGATGTGATCCTGGTAAAGCAACCTATAAGACCCAAACCAAATTAATAAATTGGGAAACAAAATAAATTAATAGATATACAGTCTCAAAGTCTCTGGTGACTATCAAAGAGCCTCAAGTGTATTACAGACATGTTACAAAACCTCTAATGACACACCCTACAACAACGTATCAGCAGACTCACTATTTGACCACTCCATTCTTCAGGAAATTACAGTTGACATCTCCCTAAATGATCAACCCGGCAGAAAGAATCCAGAGAAAAAGATATGACCTGTGATACTCCCCTACCGCACTCAAGCTTACCAAAATAGTTTCTTTCCAAGAACCATTCCAGACTTAGATTAACTTCCCATTGAAGTTGTCGGCCAAACACCATCTGTTCAGTGAGACTGCCCTATAGGCAACTATCTTCAACCTTACTCTTCGTTTAGGTAACATCTACAAGGTACTGGCAAAAATGTGAACTAGGCAATGATGCCTAGCGGCGATGTCTGGTCACACTTTTGAGATTCTGAGACGAAATCCATATCGTCCCAAGGCCTGACGCGATATTAATAGTAAATTTATAAGTGGTAAAGATATTTTTGTATCATTTAGACATTTCGTGCAATACGCCTGGTGCTGACAGTATATTTTTGCAAGTTAGAAACTTTTGATCGAATCTGAAAATGTTGAGATAATCTGTTGATGATTCATTTCTTGTTTCAGTTGGATGTTGACGACGGATCAGGTGAAGCAGTAACTGTCAACTTCCCTGTGACTCTGATGACCAGATTCATCCGCATGCAAATAGCTTCCTACCAAGGCAATTGTTATTTAAATTTGGAAGTGCTAGGATGCCGAGGTAATTTCGAACTTTTGTTGTGTCAAAGATTCATTTTTTTAAAGTGATAATAAACATATGATTGGAAGCTGTTCGACTGAAGTGTGGTCGCTCTATTGTTGTGAGAGAATCCGGAAATCTCTTATGCATGTTTTGAAAAAAATTCTTTCAAGATCAAGTTGGCCTATACCCCCCCCCCCCTCACCCCCCAAAACCGGAATGCGCATTGCAACATTACTGGCCTACAAGCACCTTCGTATTCCAAAAGCACAATCATTCTCATAAGTTTCTTTTGAGGATGGAAACAAAGGAAATTGCATCATCCGTCAAAACTGTGGTTCAAACTTAAACGTGTATTCAAAAGACATATATTCAATTGTACTCCCTAAACGGTTCTGATTGATTCTGATTGATTAATATGAAACTGAAATTCAAAAAGACTCATCGACCTTGTGCGTAAAGGCGGAGTAAGAGGGCAGTGGTTTTGTATATGCATTTATTGTTACTAAATTAAAACAACAAAGAACACCCTTCTTAATCAGCAACGCATAGGGTCTATGTGGTACATTTCTTCTAACATCCGTTAAGTTCAGCATCGTTCGCGTACTCTGCCCTTTCAACTTTCGGGATCAAGGTCAGAGGAAAATTTGATCCTTGGCATTACAAATGGTTTAATCAAAGCGATTGTAGGGGCTGATGAGGGATTCTGAATTTGCCATCATTAAATTGGTGCTCTGTTCACTGACGCACCAAACTCAACCAGAGAGTCAGTTTGGCCCAGCGGTTACTTTCCTTGCCTTCCGCAGCTATGGCCCGGGTTCTAGTCCTGCACTGACCGCATGTGGATTGGGTTTTTAGTCCTTAGCTGATGCCTTAGAATTTACCCAGAATTATTTTTCTGGGGTTTTCCTCCCACCTCTAAAACTGTAATTTCTTCTCATTGCCTTCTCTCTATCAATTTTTTTTTCTTCAGGCTTTCGAACTACAGTGCCTAAAGGGCACTTTTGATTAATCCGTGGTTTCATTACCAGATTCAAAATTTCAGATTTCTTTTTCTAATAATGTTGTTCACTGACGCAACAGACACAACCCACCTCAACCACCATGAAGTATAATCCTACGTAAATTTAAAACTTCTTTCTTACTCCCGATAAGACTTGGACAGCATGCTTCGCCTAGTAGACGGTGATGGGAAACGCTCCGGTCAAGTCGAAATCTACCACGACGATGCTTGGAGTGCGATATGCGACAACGGCTGGGACATGAAAGAGGCCAGCATCGTGTGTCATCAGCTCGGCTTCTCTGAAGCAGAGGAAGCCACCAGCGTGTCCTTGGAGGAGAGTGAGGAGGAAGTACCCATCGTGATGAACCGAGTTTCCTGCAAAGGGTCTGAGAGGCGCCTGGTCGACTGCCCGTTTGTCTGTAGCAGCATCCAGCAGTGTAACAGCTCTCACGTAGCCGGAGTGACATGCAAACCCAGTAAGGAGGTTTTTTAATAGTGTACAATCACACGTGTCTTTATACAAGTTTCCACACTACCTAAAGGGTTTTACAAAAAAAATTGCAGTCGTCTTCCCCTGTCTTTGTGTGCTTTGAAATGAAAAGCTATATCGGCCTATATTGGTCTGGATTATATGTGCGTGAACAACGCTCTCCACATCGGAACATATGATCGGTCATTCTATACATTTAAAGTGTGATATTATTCCTGACTGTCTCTGTTACCTCCAAACTTTGTAATTAGTCACACAATTGTTCTTAAAAGTGGCTACAACAATTTTTCTGGTTAAATAAGTCGTTTGCTTCACACAATCACTCTTTGAGGAAGAGTATTCAATTAAGGAATGCATCCAGAATTACAAAATCCTGGATGTCAGATATAACAGGAACAGGGAAAATGTAGTTGTTCATAACACAGCCGGTGTGTCTCATAAGATTGGTAACATCAAAGATGGACAAGACGTGTTTTGTTCCGAGTAGAAAAAACTCTGCGTAGTTTTTATCAATTACTCAACGTGGTTTTAATTGTCATTTTATTTAATTTCGTGGCTTCTTCCTTGAAATGGTTTCCCGTGACAGTCCATTTCATCAATTTAAGGCTGATTTACGAAATGCAAGTCATTCCAATGTATCAAAGTATCAATATTGCAAAATATATCTTCTCATAAAGTATATATCTCCAGGATCATCACTAGAAATCATTTTTTAACCACAGATATCATTCGGTTGGTCGGCGGTTCGAACCACACCAATGGCCGCGTCGAAATCTACCAGGGTAACGCATGGGGCACACTCTGCGATACCGACTGGGATGTGACGGATGCCGAGGTGGTCTGCCGTCAGCTGGGCTTCTCGGGCGCAGTGGAGGCCAAGTCCGGCGCCCATTTCGGCCAAGGGGAAGGCCCCGTGTACATGGATGGCCTCGCGTGCGATGGGTCGGAGAGTAAGATAAACGAATGCCCCTCGTTTTGCTGGGAGGAGGTCGCATGCAACCACACCCGCGACGCTGGTGTGGTCTGCCGCCAAGGTGAGAATTCATTCCCTTTATTTATACAGAATCGGCAGAACATGAGTCAGGCTAGGATCTTCCTGTTGCTAATTAAAAAGATAGTTTATAACACAAAGTTTGTAAAAAATAACCTTGGCAAAAACCCCTATTGCTCAATTGGATTGAAATTGAAGCTGATAATCTTTAGCGATTTGAGTGGGTTCTTGCGTAATAACAGCTTACATGTAGTAATGAGGCGAGAGTGTCTATATTTTACCCCTCGTTTTGAAACAATTTGCGATAACGTGCAAAGATCGAATAGCTAGCTAGCTAACTTGCTGTTGAAGCGAATTTCAGATGATTTCTGAATGTAATTCTGTGCAGTAGTCGCAACTTCGAGTTTTCTTTTGAGAGTATTTTTTTAAGTAGATTTAAGCTTCCACTTAAAAACGTCAAACATATTTAACACCTACATAACAAGCGGTATTTTGTTGTGAAGTTTTAACGTTTTTGCGCTATTTCTGAAAAAAATAAATAATGGAAAGTGTTCATGGAAGCCTTTATAGGCGTTTCTTCAGAGTTCTAATATTTGCAAGTATTTCCTTTTTTTCTTCAGATTACGTGGAAACTGTCACCGTGAGAGACAACATCCCTCTTCAGTAAAAAAGTTCACCTGATGACGACTCCAATTCAAGGACATCGACTCGTTTACTGTGTTTGGCATAATCTTTCGCTTACGCATAGATATAGAAACACAGGCTTAATGTAGAATATAGATGAGCATTAAAGCATGCATAATCGTAAGAAACTGCCGGAATACATGTATATTAAATTTGCAAAATTTCAATATCTAGTGTTGGGGTAATGCCAGTCTGTGCAACACAGTGATTGACTATTTTGGGAAATCCATGGAAACGAACTGCGAACACTTAGACAAAACATTTGCTCAGATTAGACTAAAACAGGATCTTGAAATTATTATGAATATTCTTGAAGAAACGTCATTCTGGGGAAAAATACGGTGCAACGTTGGAAGATTCTAGATGCATCAAACAATCAATTTGTCAGAAAAAAATATTGTACACGATTTCTCTCAAGCAGATTGACACTTTCAACGAAGGGCTATACTAAATATTACATCAGTGCCGTCGCCCCCCCCCCCCAAAAAAAAGACTAATGAGGGTGACAAAATAAACGAAGATGCCTAATGGCACAATTAGAAATATCGTGAAAGTAGACTGGCATAAGAAACAATCTGGAAAGGATCTGAAATGCAGCGACACCACCCACCCCCTGCACCCCAAATTCGCTTTTCAAATATTTCACGGCTGGTCCTGGCCAGGTATTGCAGTGAAAAAAAAACCTCGATACCCTTTTCCCCAATGAAATTGCGACAGTGTCCCATTTTCATAGTTTTCATAATTTTATTATTTCGCTGTGATGCACTTTTTTTCATAACTTGTTCTAAGACCAGCAACTTGCTTACTTCAAAGTTAGCTTCCTTAAATGGACTTCAAAATTATTTTAAATTCCAGTAAAGGTAAAATGTTGTGATTGCACAGAAACAGTTTTAAAACCCAACAAATCCAAAGTTTGGGTCTCTAAGCATTTGGTTCATAATTAAAAACAAACGCGAAGGGGGTGTCCATTTTGTAACTGTTCTCTAAAGTAAGCAATTTTCAACCAGAAGATTTCAATTCAAAGGACGCTCTGGGGATGCAGGAAATATTTTCACATTTGGTCCCGTTTCCTCTTCAGGAAGAGGAACTTCGGTAAAACATTCAACCACGTCCAATAAATGGATGTTTTTTTTAATGACGAGTTTCAGGAGCATTATCTTTTCTTGAATCTGAGTTTATTCCAAGACTGCATAAAATTCGACATTACAAAGTTTAGGTTTCAATTCAATATAGGCGTTCTACATTGACACAAAAACTAACAATTACGAGGTAATAGTTGAATGAAGCATCCTCAAGTTTGCATGTTATCTTATTGATAGTGAAAAATGTATCGTATAAAATTGCATATACTTATACATATTTAAATCAGTTAAAATGTATCACATAAAATTGCATAGTACGTATTAATATTTTTAGTGTTTAATTGGGCAGTTTATACACACCCTTCTTCGTGGAATGTGGAAATGATTGTCAGTTAATGACTTCACATACTTTATTACCAAAATTCAGGCCTAGTCCAATGCGTTTTGAATCCAAAAGGTTTCAAATATTTACCTACATGGCAAAAAAAAACATTTTCATAAGAATTTACAATCCTTTGCAACCAAGATATGCGAAATGTTCATTGTCAAATGCATCAAAAGTTCGTAATGTTCACAAAGGTGAAACAAGTAACACTTGATTTATAAAGTTAAAGTTGAATACCATGTACAGCTTTGACAGTAGTCAGTATATTTCAGTTAAGAAAGTGCTAGTTTCTGATCACAATTTTCCATGCTCATTACTATAACTAAAATATAATTCTTATTGTATTGGATTTTTGGGCGTGGTTTGATGCGGGGAAGTCCGTCTGTCTTTCATAACTTTCAACTTTTGTGAACAGGAAATTTCTTCCAATCAAAATCGGACTTCTTAACCACTAAACAAGTTCTCAACAACTGGCCTATGAAGCCTACTGAATTTTCAGGAACAATTAAAAATGTCCCAAAAAGTTGTTTTGATTTTTCCATCTCCGGGAACCACGCCCATTGATACATTTTTGCTTCTAGATAGACTTAGATAGAATGCTATATGTGTTTATTTACTGCATCATTATTGACTATACTTGCATGATGTATAACTAATCTAAATGCGATCATACAATGCGATTCATTTGTAGTTTCTCAGAGAAATTGCAATGTTTGTGCTAGCGAGCAAACTTCTGTTGTCCATGGCGACTGGTATGGGCTCCGTGTGCAAACAGAGAGGGCGCTTTTTGACCACTTGCGACAGCCCCGTGGACGGGACACACCGCGCACGCGTGCTGTACGTTTGCAAAGTACGCTCAGCCATAGCGTCCTGCGTGAGCGCCGGCCGGGCGTCGTCAGCAATGCGTTCCAGGTAGCAGACCAGTAAATAAACTTCCATAGACCCCAATGGTAGATGCTCCCACTTCAAAAATTCGGGAAAAATACTCACAACTCTCCAAGGTGTTCGAGACACACATCAAATTAAAGCTTATTTCATCATCTTTCAATTTCTGTTCAATTTACGGGGGGTCAACTGATGACTTTTAGGAGAAATTTCCATCTCAAGACGATCACCCCTGAAAATAGTCCTGAAGCCCATCGCCATTTTGAAAAACGATGCCTACACTCCGTTGCAAAATAGAGCGCTTTTAGGGTCCAAATTACATCAAAATTACACAGAACTGCAAGCTCCAAGTCCTGTGCACGATTTCCATCCATATTTTTGACAAACCCTCAAGTTCATGGCCCACAGCATGCTCAAATACCGAACATTTTGAGGGCATGCAAATCGTGATTTGGCCGGCGCAGGCAATTTCGGACCGATTTACTGGTCTGCACCCTCCAGTGTCTCTCCCAGTGGTCTTCCCCAAGTCTCCTTTTCTTACCGTAGAGGGGGTACTTGTGCACGGAGCCCATAACACAGGATGTCAACTGTTGTCCAGTTGGTACAAAATTCAGTATCATTATATCGCAAATGTTCTGGTAGATTACGACAAACTCATGAAAATGGACTAAGGAAGCACTTCAACAACCGATTGAACTTAAATATCAGTGAACAGTTGCAAATATACAATGTCTTGTGACATATTTCAAACGCATTCTAGGTGAAATTTGCGTGCTATACATATATGACAATAAAAAAGCATCCAATGGCAAAAAAATGTTTCCTGAATATACATCACTTTCCAATTTGTATTGCATAAACTATTTGGAAGCTTGTGTACAATCACCTCTTCGACTATCAGCAATATAAACTAATTTATTGGTTGAAAAAAAAAGAACTTTATAGAAAAACCTCCATATTTTGTTCAGTGATCCAAACAACATACAAGCACATGTTTGAGAGTATTTCATATATATTAACCCTATCAAGATTCTATTCTAAAGACAAACGCCGTGAGAAAATTAACTTGATTAACAGATAATCAAGACACACTTGTGTATAAAATCCACATGATCATGTTTTTGGTTATTGCAATGCATAGTACATCATTTAGATGTCGTTATCACCCATTGATTCGAGCACACTGAACCTGTTGCTGGATTCGACAGCAGGAACGCTACTGACGGGGCGTTTCTGGCGTCTCCTAGGCGGGTAGATATCATCAGGTTTCTTAGGGTAGCGACCCGGTTCATGCCACCACGCCGATGTATGAAGCACCTTTGGCTGTACGGGCCGGGGGCATGAAGGTCCCCAAGCACGGCCTGGATTTGGCTTCACATTTGCAGAAAAAATTTCCAATGAAGGCAATTATGAATCAATTCGGGCATGGCAATTCACACTGCAATGCGCCACCAACAGTTTGCCATGAATTAAATGAATATCATTCTGTGCGCTCTGGGATCAGTACGTTTACACGGCTTGCCTCGTCTCGGTTTTTGTGCAGTACCGTCGATTCCTAATTTAGTTTTCTGAGCAGCAATGTGCATTATTTTTTATGTTAGACTCACCGAGATGAAACTACGCGGTTTCGACCAGAATATGGTCTCTGCCGCAGGACTGGGTTCTTATGAACAGCGCCCTCCGGAAATATGTCTCAGCCATTATCCTGTCAAACCTGCCCCTTCCTCCCCCTCTCCCAAGGAAAGTGCGGGCAATGAAAACATTTTAGAGATTGAATGAATATGATTGCTAAATACATTTCATATGTAGTCGTGTTCAGAAACTGCAGCAGGATTTCAATAGGAACCTGTGAAACCTTTTTTTTTAACAAAAGAAATAATTTTAAATCCAGAATTTAGCAAGTAATGTAGGGTGGCTAAGGTCTTGAAGTTAACACACACAATGACAACAGACCTTAAGGATAATAGACACCATTTACCGAAAAAAAATGTTTCGCTGATTCGAGAAACATCAATAAAATAAATCTAAAGCACTCTAATAAAAAATAATAACCCGTCGAAATTTCATCTAAGTAGATTTCACACTTTGGAGACAACTCTAAAATTGCATTTTCATTTTTCTCCACGCTAAGCAAGCTTTCCGTTGTAAGTCCTCCTTTCCAAAATGTTCATTAATACGTTTTGACTTGCGCCCTCTTGTGGTTTGATCCCCAGTTTGTCGCTTGAGGAAATAATTCACAGATGTCACATATAATATAACCGATTTTTATTTTCGCAATGGTTTGGTCTTAACCTATCATTCGAAAATGATGGTGTTTTCCTGAAAATGACAGCATACAATGCGCAACGAGTTTAATGTCACAGTATGCTTGATCCTATTTTTTTAAATATACACGATTAGAATGTTTTATAATGTTTTGTCCATTTCGTTTTGAAATATCTGCAAATGTCTATTACCAGTTGTGCTCATTGAGAAGTCGTCACATGTATGCACAGGAACTATCTGCTGAAATAAAGATAAAGTTCAGAGGTTAACATATATACCAAGTAGAGGCTTCCTGTATTACGGCCTTGGTATGTACCCTGCATGGAGCCTTGATGTCAACGACCATTAATAAGTGCATTTATAATCGATAACATCTTTATTTTACTTCCTCCTCTTTAGTAGGGGAAAAAAACGAAATTACCAGGATACCGGCAGTTTCGATGGTGTCCTTGTTATTTTTTCGAAGCCATGGGATGTCATGGTTAAGCAGACATTTATGGAAATTGTGGCGTGATCAAACCGAAAGAATACAAAGGGACAGAGAATTAATGACTGCAATTGTTTGGTTGTGCCACAACAGATGCTAAATGACGTCTGCTCGTTCGTCGCATTCAATGACGGACCTAGGCCATATGTATGAGTTTTTACATGAGTACAAACATGCTCGTACAACACATCAAACGGATTGTTCAAGACCCCCCCCCCCCCCTAGATTTTCTCTAAGCTACTGGACATCCCCCTATATATCCACATGGGTTGATATTTAAGATATCGCGATTTTCACCATGATATTACCAAAGAGAAATAGAGTTCAGATATTGGTCTGCTAACAATTTCATTTTGTAATCTTTCCCTCTTTATTACTTAGTTGTACGTTGTGTATTTTGATTTTTGTAACAGGTTTTTAATGTAATATAAGTGTTTTAATATAATTGTGATGCCAATGGAATTTTCTAAGATGCGGACAATAAAGAATCAATATCATTATAATTATCATTAAATGGTACCTTAAGGAGACATGTTATCGTCATTCTTTTGGAGACATTTTGATGTCTCCCTAATGTCACAGCCCCCCCCCCCCTTTAGAGGCAAAATTGTATTGTCGCAACCGGGTTATATTTCATGCTCCTAATCAGTAAACATACCGTAACTCTTTGTTGACGAGAAATTTCTGCTGATGGGTATAGCGAATTTGAGTATTAAAATTAATAACTTTATAAGTACCTTAAATGATAACATATTTACTCGTTCACTTGTTAACTGAAATTGTTATTGTACTTAATCGTGTCGGCAGATAAAGAGATAACATTTTAACGGGCTAAATATCTACCAAGCAGGTAGTTTCTGTTTATAGGGAGCTGGAATATTTACCCTGGATCATTAACGAGTGCGTGTGGCTGTTAATATTTTGTTTTTACTTCTTTCTAATTTTTTTTGTAAGTCATAAGGGAGAACAAACGTAACTACCAGGGTATTGAGTACGGGATCGATCTCATTATTCGTTTTGAAGAGCTGGAGTGTCAAATCGAAACATGTGGCTTGATCACCACTTAGCTAGAGATGTCTCTGCAAACAGATGAACAGAGAAAGGCAATGCTCCAAATCGAAACATGTGGCTTGATCACCACTTAGCTAGAGATGTCTCTGCAAACAGATGAACAGAGAAAGGCAATGCTCCAAAGGTACATCCGTTCAAACATTGCTGTTATGGTGACCAGCCTCTCGTATACAGATTGGCCACCGTGATTTTGACCACTAAAGTCCCTTTAAAGGCATTACGAACCATTGCTTTTCATCAAGTTTTGTTCCCTGCCAATATAGGCTCAAAATAAAGGTCACGCAGTGAGCTTCAGAAAGTAGAGGACTATAGGCTGGCCCTTCTGGGACCAGCGTATTGTAGTGATTGTATACAATGAAGACAGTCAGTGACTGAGTCGATCAGTCAGTCAGTCAGTCAGTCATGTGCAAAGAGGACTATAGGCTGGCCCCTCTGGGACCAGCATAAAGGCGACATCTGTCTGACATTCCTTCCTGTATTTTATATGATACAACAATGAAGACTGTCGGGGAGTCAGTCAGTCAGTCAGTCAGTCAGGTGCAAAGAGGACTATAGGTTGGCCCCTCTGGGACCAGCATAAAAGTGACATCTGTCTGACATTCCTTCCTGTATTGTAATGATACTACAATGACGACTGTCAGTCAGTAAGTCGGGGAGTCAGTCAGTCGGGGAGTCAGTCGGGGAGTCAGTTAGTCAGTCATGTGCAAAGATGACTATAGGCTGGCCCCTCTGGGACCAGCATAAAGGCGACATCTGTCTGACATTCCTTCCCGTATTGTATATGATACTACAATGAAGACTGTCAGTCACTCAGTCAGTCAGTCAGTCAGGTGCAAAGAGGACTATAGGCTGGCCCCTCTGGGACCGGCATAAAGGCGACATCTGTCTGACATTCCTTCCCGTATTGTATATGATACTACAATGAAGACAATATCATCATTTAGCTTGTCCACTGAAATGACACATTAAGATTGACATTGAAATTAATAGCATCCTGGGAGTTTATTTTCAAGAAAATTTATAGATATTCTTAAAATAGGAATTGGAACGTGCACATGACTGAGTTGTTTATTCATTGTTATCCTACATGAATAACTGTCTACTGAAATAAAGAAAACAGTTATGAGTTCAAAATATCTGCCAAATGGGACCTCCTTGTACTGGGCCCTGGAGATGTACCCTGGATCATTTCATTTTACTTACCAACTCTTTTTTTACTTCCACATACCTTGTAATTATTAGTTTACTGAGCGTTGAATCGTTTCCTTCGTATTTTGAATCCCTGAGGTGGTAAGAGATCCTTATTTGAAATTCGGGCGTGAGGACAACACTGTAAAACATTTTCATTCTACCTCACCATTACCTCAATTCGGATCACGTGAGATTGTATTGTCCAGTAGCTAAGGTATGCCACACATTCAAAGAAAAGGAATGCCATTCCTGCCAGTAAGCCCCTATATAAAGGCACCCTCGCGGAATGCTCACCAGTGTATTTTCAGTGGCTCTTGCGCGAACATCGCAGCGTGCCACCGCTATTACGTTTTGGCGCTATAGCCAATTGCCACATCTTGCTCGGACCACGTTTGTGGCCAGCTTACATTTCTTGTAATATGGATCGTACTATCGAAGCAGTATTGCACATTAATCCATCAGAAGATGAAACAACACTCTTTGAGCAATTAGACAGCGAACTTTCAGCGGGTTTGCCTTCTACTAGCGCAATTCCGGCGAGCTCAAGCAAGCCACCTCCGGTTCAGACGCCGGCAAAGAAGCGCTCCAGTAAGCGTAAGAACACAGGGCAGGACGCGATTGCATGCAAAGCTAAGAAAAATGACAGCGATTTGCGCGATATGGTCGTTTCCTTGCAACAAACCGTGGCTTCTCTAACTGAAGTAGTTTCGCGGCAAAATCAGCCGGCGTCTGCGAGCTTCCCTAAGTTTGCTAATGGTGTACCTAGCGAGGGCGAAATATATGACAGTGACGACGATCTTGACGCCGTCTTAACTGGTCTCGCACCTGAAAAGAGCGACAGAAAAGCAGTAACAAACGCACCTGAAAAGGGCGAAGACGCATTCACCGAGTGTGATTTAGACAACCTGCTAGCCAGTGGCCAAACTAAGGCCGAAGATGAATTGCTGACCGAAATGGCGGCACTAGTTGAGGGCGATGACAAAGAAAGTCCGGCCCTTAATGAACAGTTGGCAAAAACTATCAATGCTCTTGCTCGGGGCAAGATACAGAGTGAAAAACTCGATGAAAAAATGAAAAAATACGATAAACCAAATAATTGCACAAACATCTGCATTACCAGAGTGAACCCCGAGATCTGGGCGATCTTGAAACCCACAACCCGAGCAAAGGATGTGAAATTCCAGAAAATCCAGAACGCCTTTGTAAAAGCGTCAATAGCCATTTCAATGGCAACAGATCAATTGTTGAAAGCTCGTAACAACAATGAGACGGGCCTTGACACCGCCCAACTCATTAGAATGCTTATAGATGCGGTTGCTATTCTTGGCTCGGGAAACTCGCAATTGAATTTGCGTAGACGAGATAATATTCGGCCAGATTTAAGTACAAAGTACGCACCGTTGTGCTCTTCGCAGGTTCCCTGCACAAACCACCTGTTTGGGGACGATTTGGTGCAATCTTGCAAAACGATACAAGAGACCTGCAAAATTGGCTCAAAGATTCATGGTTATGATGGCAACAGTAACCGTCGCACAAACTGTGGTTTGTCCCGACGTTTGGGGGACTTTCGAAACCGGGGGACAACCGGACAGTCCTACTATGGCCGTCAACAGAGGGCGCCTTATCGTCGAGGTCGCGGCGGTCGAGGTTATCGCAACAATTACAGCAATCAACAGCTGTACCAGCAACAACAGCAGACCTCCAACACGTACACCGGCGTAACAGCCAAGAAACCGGTGACATAGAGTGCTCCAGCCAGGCACAGACACAAGCCACTAATGTAGTAAGTAAGTGTCACAGTTTGAATAATTCTGTAATCCCAGCAATAGCGGGGAGATTAATGCAGTTTGTTTCTGCCTGGGAAAATATCACTTCTGATAAATGGATTTTAGACACTGTTGCACACTGTCATATCGAGTTCGATAGTCCGCCAGTCCAACATTTTGCCCACGACCTATAGTATTCAATGATTCAGAATGCAGGTTGATTGATAATGAGATTCAAAATCTGCTGCATAAAGGGGCAATAGTTCAAGTAACGCCTTGTCGAGGACAATTTTTGTCAAACATTTTTCTCCGTCCTAAGAAGGATGGCTCAATGCGACCAATAATCAATTTGAAAGGACTGAACAAGTTTGTTTCCTATCACCATTTTAAAATGGAGACATTAGAGTTTGCATTAACACTGATTCGTCCTGATTGCTATATGGCGTCCATAGATCTAAAGGATGCATATTTCACTATTCCAATAGCTCATGAGCATCAGAAATTTTTACGTTTCCAATGGCGTGATAAAATCTGGCAGTTTACCTGCCTATGTTTTGGACTGGCTAGTGCACCACGAATATTTACGAAAGTAATGAAACCAGTGGTGGCAACTTTGCGCAATATTGGTCATATTTCTGCAAACTATATCGATGATTCCCTCCTCATTGGAGACACAATTAACGAATGCAATAAGAACGTTCATGATAGGTGTACCCTTGTACGTGAACTTGGATTTGTAATTAATGAAGGAAAGTCACACTTTTCTCCTACCCAAGTATTAGATTTTTGGGATTTACAATAAATTCTGAGGAAATGTCTGTAAGATTGCCTCCCCACAAGGCAGCTTCAGTTGTCAGTGCATGTGCTAAGCTGGCAAGTCAAACTGACCCGACCATACTACTTGTGTCACAAGTGATAGGGAGGCTGGTCTCATGTTTCCCTTCAGTTCCATTAGGGCCTCTATTTTATAGAAGCTTAGAGATCTCAAAGGACTGTGCTTTGAAAATACATGATGGAAATTATCATGCAAAAATGCATCTAACTGAAGAAGCAAAATCAGACTTGCAGTGGTGGATAAAAAACTTACCATCCAATAATCGGCAAATATTACCTCGTGTTGCAGATATTGAGATCTATACTGATGCCTCCTCTGAAGGATGGGGAGCGTCATACCCTAAGGCAAACATGCACGCTAATGGTCGATGGAATTCAAGTGAAATAACATTCCATATAAACTATCTTGAGCTGCTGGCAGTTATGCATGCATTAATGTCATTTATCGATCATGTCCAGAACAAAACAATATCTGTCATGTTGGATAATGCCACAGCTGTGGCATACATAAATCACATGGGAGGTTGCCATTCAGAGGAACTAAATAGTTTGGCAAGACGCTTATGGTTTTGGTGCATACAAAACAAGGTTTGGTTGATAGCGCGCCACATTCCTGGCATTCATAATACTTGTGCAGATTCCCTTTCACGAACATTCAGTGACCATCTTGAATGGAAGTTGAATTCCCAAATCTTTCACATGGTCTTAGCTCATTTTAACATTAGACCCAGTGTTGATCTGTTTGCATCAAGACTTAATTATCAATTAAAACCATTCATGTCATGGTTTCCTGATCCTGAGGCAAAATAATGTGATGCTTTTTCAGTATCATGGTCAAATGAAATAATTTATGCTTTTCCTCCTTTTGCGGTCATTGACAGAGTTTTGCACAAGATAGAACTGGACAGATCCACAGGAATCTTGGTGTTTCCAATGTGGCAAACTCAGCACTGGTTCCCCAGACTACTTCGTCTGCTCACAGCAGTTCCTGTTATGTTGCCAAAGACCAACAAGTTGCTGTCACTCCCACATGCTCCACATCAACATCACCCCTTGGAAGGACAGATGACAATGTGTGCTGCTCTCTTATCAGGCGAGCCTTCTCCTCAAAAGGTCTTTCAGCAGAAACTGTTGACGTCATCCTTCACTCATGGAAACAGAGCACACAGAGACAATACTCATCTGCATTTACCAAATGGTTGCGTTTCTGCTCTGAACGGTCGTTTGATCCCATTCATGCAACTGTGAGTACAGCTTTGGACTTCCTTACCAAGTTAGTCCATGATGGTGCGGAGTACAGTACAGTTAACACGGCAAGAAGTGCCCTGTCATCTTTACTCTGGCCAACCACAAACAAGAATTTTGGAAGTCATCCACTGACAACCCGGTTCATGAGAGGATTGTTTAACATAAGACCACAACTTCCCCGTTACTCTCAAACTTGGGATGTTAGAACACTCCTTCGCTATGTGGGGAGTTTAGAACCAATTAACTCTATTAGTCTAAAACAATTGACTCATAAACTCATATGTTTGTGTGCACTTACTACTGGCCAACGAGCCCAAACATTGTCTTTATTCAATGTTACAAACATGAAGGTCGCAGACAAACAGGTGATTATTAATATCACTGAGTTGGTTAAAACTTCCAGAATAGGGAAACCACAACCAGTTATTGTCTTGTCAGCTTATCCCAATGAAAAAACTGTCTGTGTCTTGCGTACACTTTTAGAATATCTTAAACGGACAAAACCGTTTCGTTACAATAAAGCCAGACTTTTCTGAGCTACACGGCTCCCTATAAGGAGATAGGCACATCCACAATATCTAGATGGTTAAAACAGTGTTTAACTGAATCTGGTGTTGATGTTACAATTTTTAAGTCACACAGTTGTAGAGCTGCATCAACTTCAGCAGCAGCAAGTAAAGGGACTCCAATAGATGTAATTTTGCAGACAGCTGGATGGACTAATTCAGCAACATTTGCTAAATTCTATAATAGGTGTGATAATATTCTAACTCCTAAACATCCTCAAACTATTTTTGCTGAGGCAGTGTTGAGCAAGAAATAGTTTTATTAATTTTGGCAATATTTTGAGGATTTTTCAAATTAAGTTGCCAAGTCAGGATTAAACAAGAAGTACATGTATTTGTGCTATTACAGTTTTTCCTAACAGAAATAATAATTTTCTGAGGTAATGACAACCTCAAATTATCTTTACTTGAGTAGTGATGTATTAGTAATCATTTCATTGTTTGCTTATGTAGTAACTGCAGTAATAAATGCATTGATATAGAACTTGTAAGGTTCTTTCTCACTCGTACCAGGAGGTTAAAAGGTGATAGTAGTCAAAAGAAAATTGACAACAATTTACTAAATAAGTTTATACATGTAGATCACATGTTACCTTGATTTCTTGATCGAAGTGTCAGCTTAATTGCTACCTTTTTTGTATACGACGAATTTAAATACAAATGTGCAGATTGAAAAAATGAATGATTTCTGTCTTCTGCAGGTATTTCATTGAGTAGAATGATTTACTTTCTCCTGTCAGTTATTTTTGAATTTGCTGTAACTGCACAGCTTTTGAGGGACTTGTAGTTTTTATTACACTGTCCCGCTTTAAAGTCTCACGTGATCCGAATTGAGGTAATGGTGAGGTAGAATCTCCCAATTAAACGAGAGAAACGAAGTTTGATTGAGATTCTGCCGAACTATTACCGAAATGAGGAATCACGTGACACCCTCCCATTCATAATAAAGCACTACTTGTGTAGATTTTCTCTCCCACCCGTTTTACTACGAGTTTGGGCCAGTGTAATTCCTTTAAATCACTGGTGAGCATTCCGCGAGGGTGCCTTTATATAGGGGCTTACTGGCAGGAATGGCATTCCTTTTCTTTGAATGTGTGGCATACCTTAGCTACTGGACAATACAATCTCACGTGATTCCTCATTTCGGTAATAGTTCGGCAGAATCTCAATCAAACTTCGTTTCTCTCGTTTAATTGGGAGATTAAACGTTAAGTGCAGACGTACTTTATTCAGTAAATGCGCACAAGAATTGTCTTCAGATGTACACGTAGAGAAAACACTATAAGAGGTTAGCATGTCCACCAAGTGGGGCCTTCCTATTTACAGAGTTGCTGACTCGAGTCATGCTATTTTTGTGACTTGTGACTTGACTTGTAAATACCAGCTTTGACTTGTGACTTGACTTGGACTTGCAAACAATGACTTGTGACTTGACTTGTGACTGGACCTAATGACTTGTGACTTGACTTGTGACTGGACCTCATGACTTGCGACTTGACTTGGACTTGAAAACAATGACTTGTGACTTGACTTGTGACTTGCAAAAAATGACTTGCTGCCACCTCTGCCTATTTAACACGGCCTGAATAATAGTAACCCTGGATCATTTACAAGTGCATTTGACGGATAATGTTGTTTTGTAAGTCATGAGGGAAAATATACGAAACAACCAGGATACCGAGCGCGGGATCGATTTCTTAGTTTTTGAAGCACTAGGATGCCAAACGGATCTGTATCAAAGATGTGGCGTGATCACCACATAACTAGACGAGTCTTTAGAAACCTCTCAAATATCCGAAAAAATAGTATATGGACAGAAAGGGGAAATGATCCAACATACATCCGTTCACGCATGTCTATTAATTACGGAAGAACTTACTGCATTTAAGGGGTCTGCTGGATCTGTATCCCGGATCCTTTATATCATCGAACAGTAAACAGTTCATTTTACTAATAACATTTCCTTCTCTTTTGTAAGTTAGGAGGGAAATGAATACGAAATTACCAGGATACCAAGTGAGCAAGGGCCCAAGTGAGCAAGGGCGGATCCGGGAACACAATTTTTATTTTTTTTGGGTGGGCAAAACAATTGTAGTCCCCTAAAAAGTGGGTCAAAAAATACGGCGTGGGGTTTGGGGCCCATTTAAGGGCCCCGAAATTCTTTTGGATTATAGATGCTCTGTGGTGCGATCTGAGGCAATTTCTGACCACTTTAACCATTTATTTTAAAGGAAAAGTTGGTGTACGCACTGCCTGCCTTTATTGCGACGTCACTTAAAACAAAACAACAATTGGGTTCGTTTTTCTTTATAATGCCCCCCGGATCCGCCCTTGGAAGTGAGCATGGGCTCGATGTCCGTGTTATTTTTGAAGCCCTGGAATGTCAAACAGATATTTATCGAAATTTGAGGCGTGATCATACCGAGAGAAGAAACGGGTTAAGATAACTAATGACTGCTATAAAATGTGTCCGTAGCACAACAGCTGCTTTCTAAGATAATAGCGATTATTTACTTGCTTGTTTACATGAGTATCAGTACATATATGTTTGAGCAACACCCTTAATAAGACTAACTAGGTCCAGACCCCATCCCCTTCAACACCACCACCACCATTGTTTACATGTAGGCCTAAGGGGCCATACACAATTTTCAGTGTTTTTAAATTTGGGGGTTTTTTTTCCAAATTGTTTTGACTCACCCACCAACCCCTATTTTCGATTGAAAAAAATCATTTGTCATTAAAGATAAAAACAATTGCACATGTAGCTGTAGGCCTACATGCACTTGCATACAAATATACTTGTTCATGTACATGTGTGTCCATGCACAATGCATGTCCATGCACATTGTGTGTCCAGTTCAGTGACGGCTAGATGAAGCTGCTCCCCCTGTTGCGTTGGCGCCCTGAGAAAGTGTGCTTCATCAGCTGATAGTTGGATTAGGTATGTGTGTTGTTGTAAAAAAAAAAAGGGGGGGGTGTCCATCGTCAGCAGTGAAGTTTTTAGAACGAGTTCCGTCTTGCCACCACATCTTAAAATAAAAACTACTTAACTACTTAAAATAATAACTACTCAAAAGATTTTAAAAGGGGTGACATTTTATTGGGGGGGGGCTATGGAGATAATCTCTAACCACCCAAAGTAAATGTCTCCCCTTAAAAACCTGTTTGGGAATTCGAAATTCATTTCTAAAAAAGTATTTCGAGGCCATTATACCAAAAGATAGTAAAACTGTGTAGTATTGGACCTCGTTCCATCACGGGAACAAAAATGTGTGCCTGATCTGCCGGTATTTCGCGAGGATCTGCCGGTATTTCGGATACATCCATGATGGCGGCCACTTTTATCGTCGTGGGAATGCCGCATTTATATTTGTTCATTATGCGCTATTTTATGCATGCAGCGCTAGTGGGCGCTACTTAATGTACAAAGGTCATTGTCTGTCAATGGGGACGAAGTTGGAAAAAGTACAGGCAAAATCTAGTTCTGTTTTTTAATTTTGTTTTCTTAATGAACAGTGAATTCTGATTTTTAATTATTTACCTTGACCCCCCCCCCATCCGAAAGTTTGAAAAAAAAAACAATCCAATTTTAAAAACATTGATTATTTTGGATGGCCCCTTTAAGTACACGATTTGTCTGCTGAAATCATAAAGTTCAGAGGTTATCATATCTACCAAGTAGAGACTTCCTGTATTACGGCCTTGGTATGTACCCTGCATGGATCCTTGATGTCAACGACCAATAATAAGTGCATTTATAATCGATAACATCTTTATTTTACTTTCTCCTCTTTAGCGGGAAAAAAAAACGAAATTACCAGGATACCAATTTGGCGCAGTTTCGATGGAGTCCTTGTTATTTTTCGAAGCCATGGGATGTCATGGTTAAGCAGACATTTATGGACATTTGTGGCGTGATCACACCGAAAGAATACAAAGGGCCAGAGAATTAATGACTGCAAATGTTTGGTTGTGCCACAACACATGCTATATGGAGTCAGCTCGTTCTTCGCATTCAATGATGGACTTAGGCCTACATATAGGAGTTTTTACAAGAGTACAAACATGCTCGTACAACACATCAAACAGATTGTTCAAGACCCCCCCCCCCCTTGGTTTTTTTCTCTAAGCTACTGGTCCTAGCTCCCACCGTCCTCCCATGGCGACATCCCCCCTATACATTCACATGGGTTTATATTTAAGATATCGTGGTCCTCATTATGATATTACCAAAGAGAAATACAGTTTAGATATTGGTCCACTAAATACTAGGAGGATGGCAGCATGAAACGCGTATAATGATACACGTGTACGTGATTACATACAGGATTGAACAGCGCCCCTAGAGAAGTTGGTAAGACTTCTTCCCCCCCCCCCCTCCACATGTATGCTGTTTAATTTTCTAAGCTGCTGGTCACCGTCTACCTCTACCCTACCATCCCTCCCCACTTTGTTGACGAGAAATTTCTGCTGATGAGTTTAGCTAATTGAGTACTGAAATTAATAAGTTTATAAGTACCTTAAATTATAACCTTATTTACTTGTTCACTTGTAGACTAAAATTGTAATTGAACTTAATCATGTTGGCAGATAAAGAGAACACATTTCAAGTGGTTAAATATCTACCAAGCAGGTGGTTTCTGTTTATAAGGAGCTGGAATATTTACCCTGCATCATTAACAAGTGCATGTGACTGATAACATCTGGTTTTTACTTCCTTCTCTTTTTGTGTAAGTCATAAGGGAAAACAAACGAAACTACCAGGGTACTGAGTACGGGATCGATCTCATTATTCGTTTTGAAGAGCTAGAGTGTCAACTCGAAACCTGTGGCTCGATCACCACTTAGCTAGAGATGTCTCTGCAAAAAGATGAATAGATAGAGACAATGCTCCAAAAGGCATATCCGTTTACACATTGCTGCTATGGCGACATCGTGTAAAGAGTGGCCACTATGATTTGGACAACTAAAGTCCCTTTAAAGGCATTAAGAACCATTGCTTTTCATCAGTTTTTTGTTCGTTGCCAATAGAGGCTGAAAATAAAAGGTCACACGGCGAGCTTCAGGAACTCTCGCGCTGCCCGCTTACGGGCATTTTACACTTGCTAAATTTTTTGTCATAATGATTTCTAACCGTAATCACCCCAAGAAACATTCATGTTGGATGTTTTTCTTGTATTCTTCAAGAAACAAAATGATGATCTTACTCGGAGATGGGTAAAATCGAATTGCACTTGACTGAAAAGGAAAACGTATAACGACGCGAAATTTACCTACCTACAGCCAGTGGGTTCTAGAGTTAAACGGGCTGGTTTAAATGCAATCTTCATCAGCTGTCAAATCAGATTATTTTCTGTCATTGCAAGTCCTTCAAGTTTCTTCGAGAAATAAATAATACCTATGAAGTGTATTCAAAAAAATCCTAAAAGACATCTTCGTCTCCTATTAAATTGTAAGTTTTTAGCACTTGACCGAATCACCCGAATTTCTTAATTTCTTTTAATAATCGACAGCAAGCCAGACGGAATAATTTCACTGTGTAGTTAGTATCATAACGAGCTTCGATCCAAGTATGTTTTTGATAGTATTTTATTTGGAAGGTTACTTTTTTGGACAAATGCAAATGACTGTATCTGCCTTGAAGAGCATTGCGATTCTATTGAATGTACCATTCAAAATAAAAACACTGTAAACCATTTTCTGCTTTCAGAAAACAAGAACACAATTCACGCTGGCAATTGCATATAATAAGTTCCACTTTAGGACCTAAAGACCCCCCCCCCCCTGTGAGATCACGGATCGGGCCTGAACAAGCTATGCGCACACTCACTGAGCGTGTACACGCAGTTTTGCGACGAACAAAATGTCCAAAACTTTTGTATATAACAGGGCCAAATTTTGACGATTAACTTTCGAAGTTGAATTTATCCCACTGAAAAATGTAATTCATTCAAAGTAATCAATGCAATTAATCATTGTATTTGGAGGAAATTAGAAAAGGCGTTAAAGGGATCATTTTGAGCGGAAATTATCAATTACACTCATTTTGCGTGACGGTCGGTCGGCAATTTCACAAAGGCACCCCCACTCAAAATGGTCTAGCGACGCCCGTGCGTCTGGCACGTGATGGTGAATGGACCAGTAAGAATTCGGCTCTCGTTCATGAATATGTAAGAGTATAGTAATTCTCCCTGTATTGTAATGATACTACAACGACGACTAGTACCATCCCTTGAAATTCGACTGAGCGTTGGCTCGTTAGTACTTTGAAGCCCTTGAATGTCAAAACAGATCTTTATCTCAAAAATTGTGGCGTGATCACCGCCCTTACAATTCCTTAAGTAAGTTAACTTCCACAAAAAACTGGTATGCTATAAAACCCAGTTACGCCTCAAACTCCGAAGCAGATCTGATCTGAGAGTGCCGCCTTGCAGTCCGTTAATACCCGTCAACCAAGCTCACGTTGCAACGATGTCATCCACTACCATTCTGACACTGTGTCTGGTCATTGCGCTTTTTCGTAAGTTCAAATGATTTCCTTTCAATATCTTTCGTATTTACTCCACTACCTCGAATTAATTTTCCTATTCGTTTTTCTAACTCTCAAAATCAACTTTTTTCTCTCTCTCTATACGCTCTACAATCCAAGGAATGAAATTAAGAACTAGACGATTCAGAGTGAAGAGTAGTACTCTATTTGAACAACGTTTTGAAAATAAAATTTCTACAGCAAAAATTTGAGTGAAAAGTCGAATGAAAAACTCGAATGAATTAATTTTACTCCAGATCGTTTTTCCTAGTTCATTGTAGGATGGAGTGTATTTTCACACTTAAGAGGAACTATCAACACCTGTTTGTCTTGAATGATCCATCTGGGAAAATTCACCCAATGTGACACTTAATTGTCTGGAGATGTATTTCTTGTAAATGTTGGTTTTTCCGCTCAGTTTTTCGCAACTTGGTCATTCAGTCGGACAGATTGTGCGTCCCATTTCAAGAGGTTTTTGGGGAGCCGGGTACGATTGCGGTTTCTAATTCGCAGTATAGAGCATTATTTTGATTTAACTTGAGCAAATGGTCCAAATTTGTCGTGGAAGCAAATCCAATTTCATTTGTTAGTTTTCGATTTCGCACTGAGTAAGTGAATCTCATTTTCAATGAGTGTGCATTGGAAATAGGTGAGAATTTAATTTGGCATTAGCAGTTCGCTAAAAGTCAATCTATTTGCAATAAAAACAATAATTTTCATTCAAAGAATTGTATGTGATTTTCATAATCTTTTTATTGTTTTCCCCTTCAATTTCGCAACTTGTCCATTCAGTCAGAAAGAATATTTATTCCATGTTCGTGAGGTTTCAGAGAGTCGGGTTCGAATACAGTTTCTAAATCGCAGTAGGAGCATTCGATTTCGTTTTACAGTGTGTTCAAATAAGTTCAGTGTGGTCAAACGTTGTCGCGATAGAAATTCTATTTCGTTTGTTGGTTTTGTATTTCCCCTTGAGTAGGCGAATTTGATAGAAAAAGTGTTCCTTTTCAACGAAGGTGCAACGGAATTAAGAGTCAACTCTATTTGGAATTTGCCTTTCGCCGAACGTCAATCGTATTAGCCATAAGAAAGTATGTTCCACTTATAGAAATGTATACGATTTTTTTTGTATTTATGTGACTTTTCCACAAAGTGATCACATAAATTATACACACCGGGCACTTAGATCTGCGCAGAGAAATCTGTCTTTTTTTCGCGGTATTTCATCGGCAAGTGTTCAAACTTTATTTCCTTTGGCACTTTACAGTTTTAAGTACGTTATGCATTTTTGTACTATTTCATTACATGCAGGCATTCACATTATTCTTTGAAATACCTCTACATTCCTTTTAATACAAAACTTTTAAAAACTTCATGTCATTTTGGACTGTATGTTGCTTATGTAAAGTGCCTAAATTCATGTGTTATTTTTGTAAACGTATTTCCCCAAAATGAATTCCCGAGCGAAATTTAAATCGAAAGATTACGAAATTACATACACCAGTTGCTTGAGCCCCCACCCCCGAATTTGTTTTTGTTTTGTTTTGTTTTGTTTTGTTTTTTTGGTGTAATTTTTTTTAGTCCCACGATTTGACCTTGGTGATATGTATGTGGCCTTTTTTCGAGTAGTATAATAGGGGAGTAGGTGGCGCCACCAACGTCAAAATGTCCCCCCACCCCCCGCCAAATAAAACAATTAAAAAAAAGAATTTTCTGCAGCCAAGGATTTCGGGCAAAATATTTTGAAAAATATTTACTTCTAAAAAAATTCAAAAGAAAACAATTGTGAGCGCCCCCTTCCCCAGCCAAATCCTGGGTGCGCCAGTTTAGATATTGACCTATTTCTTCACAAATTTAAATTGTGGCTGCCAGACAACAGTTTGGCTTTCGCAAGGCGGGTTATTTGTGCACAAAATGAAATCACTTTTTCAGAGAGTTGCAGACGCTAAAAATGGGAATAATATCGGATACTCAAAAAACATTCAAATTGAAAATCATTTCTTGAAGAGCATGGTGTATGCATCTTTAATCGAATCAGGTGTGAAAACGCTCGCCATTATATAAGCGAATTTGAATGGAAGTTTTGCATAACTGAATGAGCAAGGTGTGAAATTGCATCGAAAAACCTATAATGTGGTTGGGTTCTTTAAGAATTATCAGTCGACAAAGCCTTTGAATTTGTCGACCGTTACCAAAAGCTATAAAATATTGTTACAAAGGGGTAGCTCGAATGTTAGGTTAGGTAATAAATGAGGCTAGCATAAACATTGTTTGGATCAAACCTTTTGTATATAGAGAACGTGTTTGCCAATCGAGTAGGGAACATCGTAATTAATTTTAATTTAATGAGATGGGGGGGGGGTATATCGACCTTAATTTTTTTTAACTCTGTTCCTTCCAAAGTTGTATCACAGATTAAAACGAAACTTTCGTGAACAGAATGCATATCACTTTTGCTCAGCACCCGAAGAGAACAAACAATACATCCCTCGTGTGTGTCTCAATATGTCTTCTTCAGACGGCGGGTGTGAAACACGCCGTGGGTTTGAGCTGCTTATGTTGGATGGATGGTGGGTGGGTGGGTGGGTTAATCCAATTACGTACTTAGACGCAATAATAGAGCAGTGAAATTCATGCACCCCCAAAAAAACATGGCCTTTTGAAAGTTGTGTTTCTCAGAAAATATGCTCAGTATGATTGAAATGTAAAATTATAACAAAAGAAGAATTCCTCAACTTTATGTCACTGAAACAAATAGCCGTCATCGATGCCAAAAACGTCAATACTGGTTACTGGTAAAGCTGACCTTAAGGTCGGGCGGAAATCGTTCGAAACTTCCCCAAATCTATGTATTTATCTCAATTCCTATGAATCTCCTCAAGTTGTTATTTCACGAGTAGTTGAACACTTACATCATCTAAGTATATTCCAAATTTAATCTGTTGTTGCAAACGCTTGTGTTACACCTTGAACTATCTCCAAACACAATTTTGACGAGGATTTTTTTTCCGACCAAACTCCATGCATGGTTTTTAGGTTGGCTTGCATGCTTGGCCGATTTTGGGGGCAACAGTGACGAAGCGCATATTAGCATATTCATTAACGTCACTCGGCATGACTTCGCGTGGGTCTCGGTATCGACCAATGGAAGCCGGCAAATAGGGTAATATTCATTAATTAATAACTCGTTATGGAGGCTATTCTGCGACTTTTTACTGCACACCCTAATGGACAGGAACCTTATCAATACTCGTGAGGCTTGAAGAGATTGACAAATATTGCAAACACCAGTGTTACAACTTTTAAAAATGCCCGTAGCCGGGCCTATTTTTCCAATTTCAACGAAAAGAACTGATCATATCAAAACGATTTTTAGCACACAGGTGGACCGTTATAAGAGAAACAAACCCTAGAAGTTGCGTAAAGATACGGTCTTCCTAACGGAAGAAATTAATTTTGAAAGTTTTGGGCCGCCTGCGTGAACATGTCTGTGTGCATGTTGTTTCATTCAAAATAAAGTATTATGTAACCTTTAGAAATCGGCTTTCGCAACCACACGGCTGATATATTGTGTTCATGCAACTCGAGTATTACAACTTTGCATTCGAACACCGGTTTTGAAAACACTGATGCGCATTGTGTCTAATTTACACATTAGTTTTTTGCATATTAGATTAGATTACGCCCCTTTCGGGTGCACGGACGGTGCTGTATTAAAGCCGTGTTCACACGTCACCCGGCGGCCGTGGGTATTGGTTTGTACCACTTGGTACTCCTATTTTGCACTGTGTCGATTTCGTTGAAAAGCACCGACATTTCATCTTTATTGGTTTCAAATTGTGTAGACCACAGTACCTTAATAGACAAAATAAAAGAAATCGCCGCGCCTGTTCATGGTTGTATGTTATGAATTCTAGGCTATACTGATTTAATTTATGCAGGAAATCAACTTCCATTTTTTACATACAAAATAATTGAAAGTTTGAAATATGAAGCATTTCTCCCGCTTCCGCATTTCATACATACATTTTAAAGTATCCGACTTTTTTCCCTAACCCTGGCTTCTTTGTCTTTTATGTATTTTTGTTGTTCTTTTTTTTTCTATCTTTTTGGCAAGTATGACACGAATGAAACAAATATTCATTGATGTCTTACCGGAAATTGAATGCCAATGTAAATTTAGGAGAATTATGAAACATAACTTTTGTTTTTATTCTGTTCGCTTCTTATAAGGAGTGCATTCAGCTCATCCTCTGGAAGAAGGAGCAGTTGTCCCAAGGCCTCTTATTTCAGGTAAATACATGACACTCGAAATCCATCAATGATCATCTGCCTCAAGACATGAGCGGATCAGCAACTGGAAACGAAGTTATATTTTAAACATGATGAAATTAAAGAAATTACTTTTTTTCCCTCGATCTAAAAACAGACATTGTTTTCTTCAAGTTTCCTATGTTTGGCGAGGCAGGATTTTCGGGTGCTGACATGCTCGGAGGACATTTGCAGACGTGACGTTAATATCTCAAAAAAATATAGGCCCTATATCGTGATATTATAGTAATTGAACAAAGATTTGTATCTGATATCCAGGATTCCCATGTACCGCCGGGCCATTGGGCATGGCCAGTGGTCAGATCCCGGATACCGGGATCACTGCTTCATCCATCTACAGCTCTACGTATGCCCCAACCAAGGCTCGTCCGAATTCCGGTGAGTCTGATTTCAAAGCCACGCTGGACTGTAGAGGGCGCCGTGCGAGTTTCTAAAAGAGAAAAGTTTGCCGATGTCGCGTGCACAATATACCTAATGCGCTAAGGCGGAGTTAAAAGGCAATTATTTTGTATCGCTGGGATAGGCTTTTGAGCATTTATTATTTACTAAATGAGAATAACAAAGAACATCCTCTGAGATACCCGCAACGCATAAAGTCTATAGAAATGGCGATAATGATGCTTTCATCAAACATTACTCTTGCTTGACCCATTCTCGACGTACCGGTTTTCGAGGGTGTATTTCAAGCAAGAGAAAAACTCCGACATATAGCGTCGCTACAAAATATAGCGTCGCTACAAACCTCGAAAACTTGTTACCTCGAAAACAGTATCACCAGCAGGGCTCCAGTCAAGAGCTCCAAGCTGCACGGAGCAAAGTGTGGGAATCATTTTCATTTTCATAACATGTTGCAGGTGTATTAAGCCTCTGTACTAATGACGTCAAACTTTGTGCGCCTTCCTTTGGAGCCAGTTGGGGCACACGGTCCACTGAGCACCATAGGAAAGTGCACATGTAAACAGAAAGGGACTTCATTAGTTCAGAGGCTTATTGTGATGGGTGACATGCGAATGTTCATTTTTTTGTAATCATTCGATAATAAAGTACATGTATGTGGCTATGATATTTTATATATAAAAGAAAACCAAATTAACCCATTCCATTTCAACAAAATCATTTTTCTAAATCCAATAAGTCTTCACCACTAGTAACATTTTGTAGCATTGCCTGCAAATAGCAAGAATGAAGTCATTCAAGTGTGGTCCTTGTATAATTATTCTCTGCAGGAGGATACTGGCATCCGAGGCCATGTGGGACTGATCAGTGGCTCCAGGTGGATTTGGGTGCATACACTGCCGTCACTGGCGTCGTAGTGAAGGGCCTCAGTAGCTACTATGTCAGAACCTTCACGGTACGGTATAGTATGACTGGTGAGTCGGATGACTGGCAGAGCTTAACCGACACGGACGGGCAAACCATTGAGGTAGGTTGGGTACATACAATGCTAGGCTGTATTTATGGGGGAGGGGGTTCAACAGGGGCGGATCTAGCTTTCAGAAAACAGGGGGGTTGAATGGGGTTAATTGATGGGTATAAGGCCTGCCGAAGGCACGCCCTGCTAAGGCAATTCAGGAGCATCAGCATTCCATTCATTATTATTGGACCAACTTTGCAAGTTTCATAACATTAGTCAGCGGCTTTATTTTTGAAAATGATGATTACAGATATGCGCATTGATATCAGATAAAAGTTGAACACATGGCTATCAAACAAACTGACTCTTACCATAACCAGTAGGCAGAATCGCCACAGTGTCTGCACAAAGGCAATTATCAAGCATTTCAACTGCATAGCTTTCAAAAACTGAAAAGTAGTGCCCATATCTTTACTGATAGTTGCCAGAGACTCCTTCGAATTCAGCGAAAATCGAAACTCATCGCCCCACAAACTGCCGATTAGTGGTAGCCGGTGTCATTTTCCAGTAGGCTGATTCCTTGCTTGTGATTTTGTATTCAGGGGGCGGGAATCAGACATAGTTGCATTTAATATGCGTGTCCTAGTCCTGAATAATAATGTGCAACATTCCTAATGTATTCAGGATTCATTGCCCTCTACCTGTCCCTACATTCAAAGTCCGAAGGACGGTGGAGGGACCGGAAAACAGTCTACTCAGATCAGTTCCGGCGCCAGACTCAAACAAAAACAAAAAAATTGTGGGGGGGGGGGGCAACTGGGGGGCAAGGAAATGTGTTTTTTTTTTGGGGGGGGGCAATCAAAACGAATCTTAATTGTGTATACGCGCACGCATGCCTATTGTCAACGGTCCGGAAATGAGCCATTAGGCCAGTCGTTTTTAAGAATGAGGAATTTATCAAACCGTGGAATGGTGAACAACAAATGTATAACAAATGTACAAAGACATTGGCTGCATACGATGTATGACTGTATAAATGCATGTGTGGCGTGTTTTGACTAAAGTATCGATGTTTATAATGCTTTCATTGGCTCAAAATGTGTCCACATTTTATGAATCTTAACAGCGAAGAAAATAATTAATCAATTTGTTGATAAATTGTTGGGGGAAACTGGGGGGTGCAAACTGGAGGGGGGGAGGGCAAGGAAAAAGCTTGGGGGGAATGCCCTCCATGCCCCCCCCCCCCGGTAGCGCCGCCACTAATTCAGATCAACCCCCGCCTACACCTCGATATCAACACTTTCGAGGGAGCATTCCACCTGCATGTATATGCATACCACCGGCAAGCGCATATAGTCAGGCGCTCGTTCACTAACCGTCTCGTCCCTTTAACCTGGCTCCACCCCTTACTTGACACGCCTAACTTAAGGTCGGTTGATTAATTATTTACCAGTCCTTGTATATTGTTTAGCCATTGACTAGCTGTGATTGCTCGTTCGGTGGTTAATCGGGCACTAACCACCAGGACATTGGGGTCGATTAAAATAAAGTGGTAAAAAGTTTCACCAGTAGTTAACCCGAACCCATATTTTTTGTGGGGGCATAATGTGTCTCCCCTGTCCGAAAAAAAATCCAAAATATCCTGGGTCTGTTACGATAGAGCACATTAATATAGTTGCACAGATATGAATGAGTTTTTGGTATCATTTAGACATCTCATGCAATGCGCCTGTTGCTCAATGTTTTGTTATTTTTTTATGTTAGAACTTTAATATAGAATTTCAAAGTAAAACAGTGATCATCTTTGGATGATTCGTGTCTTGTTTTCAGTTGGAGGGTAACAATGGATCAGGTGAAGCAGTAACTGTCCCCTTCCCTGAGACACTGATGACCAGATTCATCCGCATATATATGGCTACCTGGTATATCGGCAATAATTGTCATTTACAATTGGAAGTGCTGGGATGCCGAGGTAATTTCGATCTTTACTTGCGTCACTAATTCCTGTGTTGAATGATGATAAGAAGATGATTAGAAGCTCTTCGAATCAAATGGGTTCGCTCACTTTGTGAGGGAATCATGAAATCAGCTCGTGTTTTAGCAATTTCTTTATACAAATCAAAACTAAATCAAAAATCAAACTAAACGAAGCGTAAAAAGACTGTATAAAAATGAAACAGCGTTTTGCCAGAATATGCATTGCAACCTTTTTGTAATTGGCCTTCAAGCACCTTCGTATTCCAAAAGCACAATCATTCTCATCAATGCATTTCTGATAATATAAACAAAGGTACTTACATCATCATCATAAACGTGTATTCAAGAGACAATAATACTTCAATGTAATTCCATTGTTAAAGACTGAACTTTTCTGATTGATTCTGATTGATTAATTGAATCATCTGTGATTCAAGGCTATCCGTTAAGGTGGAGTTAGTAGTTTTGTATCGATAGAAAAGGTAGGAGCAAACCTTTTGTGCAATCATTGTTACTAAATTTCAACAAGTACAACAAAGATCGTCCTCTGAGATAACCGTAACGCATAAGGTCTATGTGATACATTTCTTTTATCATCCATTAAGTTCAACATCGATCGAGCTCAGTTCTATGTCCTTTCAAATGTTTGGATTGAGTTCAGTGTAAAGGTTGATCCTTGGTGCTACAAATAGTTCGATCAAAGCGATTAAATCAACGCCTTGCAATTTAAAATCGCTGCTGTTTTTTTTTTCGCAATACATGTAGTCCCAGACGGGACAGTTCGCCTCGTGGACGGTGATGGGAAACGCTCCGGTCGAGTCGACATCTACCACGACGATGCTTGGGGTGCGATATGCGACAACGGCTGGGACATGAAAGAGGCCAGCATCGTGTGTCGTCAGCTCGGCTTCTCAGAAGCAGAGGAAGCCACCAGCGTGTCCTTGGAGGAGAGTGAGGAGGAAGTACCCATCGTGATGAACCGAGTTTCCTGCAAAGGGTCTGAGAGGCGCCTGGTCGACTGCCCGTTTGTCTGTAGCAGCATCCAGCAGTGTAACAGCTCACACGTAGCCGGAGTGACATGCAAACCCAGTAAGGAGTTTTTATTTCAATAGTGTACTCTCACATAATGTGCCCTTATACGAATTTAGTTTTTACAAAAATTGCAGCCGTCTTCGCTATGTTGTGTGTGTTTAAATATCGGAAAGCTTTTGTCCTGTGTTGGGGGTTCTAGATTTTGTGCGTGAACAACACCTTTACGTCAAAAAATGCTTGCCAGTTTCTACATCGGTCATACATACATTGTGTGGCATTATTCCTGTTCCTGTTACCTCCAAACTTTGTAAGTTGTCATTCAAGTGTCGGCCAAAATGGCTTCAAACTATTCTATTTCTGGTTGGATATGCCGTCTGCTTCACACAATCACTCTTTGAGGAAGATTGCAATAAAGAAATGCACCCAGAATTACAAAATCATGGATGTCAGGTGTAACAGTAACAGGGAAAATGTAGTTCTTCGTAGCACAGCTGGTGTGTCTCATAAGATTGGCAACTTTAAAGATCGACAAGAGGGTTTTGTTCCGAGTAGTAAAAACTCTGCGTAGTTTAAATTTAGTCGACGTGGTTTTCATTGTCATTTTTATTTAATTTTGTGGCTTCTTCCTGGAAATGGTTTCCCGTGTCACTCCATTTTATCAGTTTAGGGCTGATTAACGAAATGCAAGTCATTCCGCAAAATACATCTTTTCATAAAGCATATATCTCCTGGATTAACACTAGACATCAATTTTTAACCACAGACATCATTCGGTTGGTCGGCGGTTCGAACCACACCAATGGCCGCGTCGAACTTTACCAAGGCAACGCATGGGGCACACTCTGCGATACCGACTGGGATGTGACGGATGCCGAGGTGGTCTGTCGTCAGCTGGGCTTCTCGGGCGCAGTGGAGGCCAAGTCCGGCGCCCATTTCGGCCAAGGGGAAGGCCCCGTGTACATGGACGGTCTCGCGTGCGATGGGTCGGAGAGTAAGATCTCCGAATGCCCCTCGTTTTGCTGGGAGGAGGTCGCATGCAACCACACCCAGGATGCCGGTGTGGTCTGCCGCCAAGGTGAGAACTCATTCCCTTTATTCACAGAATCGGCTGAATATGAGTCAGGCTAGAACCTTCCGGTTGTGTAGAGACAGTTTGACAACTCTGGGTTTGTTTTTAAAAAAACACCTTTTGCTAGGTTGAATTGAAAGTGAGGCTGACAATCTTTGGCCATCTGAATGGCTTCTTGCTTAATAACAGCTTACGTGTAGTAACGAGGCGAGAGTGTCTATATTTGACCCCTGTAGCCTCGTTTTTGTAACACATTTCCAATAACGTGCAATTAGCAAATAGATAGCTATCTTTCCATTGAAGCGAATTGCAGTTAATTTCCCAATGAGTTTCGATGTAGTTGTCGGCAGCTTTCATTTTTCTTCTGAGAGTATTTTTTAATAGCTTCAAGCCTATATAGGTACTTGAATTTCAAACAGTGGTGTTTTGGTTGTACAATTTCAAAACGTTTGCACTCTTACCCCCCCCCCCCAAAAAAACATTAAAATGCTGTCAATGAAAGCCATATAGGCGTTTCTTCAGAGTTGTAACATTTGCAAGTATTTCCTGTTTCTTTCAGAAGACGTGGAAACTGTTATCGTGAGTGACACCATAGAGCAAGGACGGGGTGACACCCCTCTTGAGTAAAATAGTTCACCTGATGACGACTCCAATTCAAGGACATCGACTTGTTTGCTGTGTCTGGCATAATCTTTGGCTTACGCATAGGAGGAGGAGTTTAGGTAAAACATTCAAGCACGTCCAATAAATGAATGAAAAAACGACGAGTTTCAGGAGATTTTAATATGGCTTTTCTTGAAGTGGAGTTTATTCAATGACTGCATAAAATTCAACATTCAAAAGTGTAGGTTTCAATTCAATATATATGCAGTAAGCTCTACTTTGACACAAGTGTGATACTGGAAAAAGTGGAGTTAACAATTATGAGCTCATAATAGAAGAAATCATCCTCAAGTATGCATGTTATCGTGTGAAAAATATATCGTATACAATTGCATATACTTATTGATAGTTAGATAGTATCACATTACAATGCATAGTATGTATTTTCAATCTGTTAAATTGGGCAGTTTATACACACACTACTTTATGGAATGTGGACATAATTGTCAATTAATGACTTCACACACTTAATTACAAAAATTTGGCCTGGTTCAATGCGTTTTGAATCTAAAAGATTTCAAATGTTTACCGATAAGGCAGAAAATAGCGTTTTCATAAGAATTCACAATCCTCTGCAATCAAGATATGCCCATCAAAATTTTGCAATGTAATCGATATAAAAACACGAAATCACCGTTTTCATTAATAAAGTTGAAACAAGTTACAATTGATGTATAAAGTTAAAGTCGAATACCGTATACAGCTTTGTACACAGTAGCCGGTATATTTCAGTTAAGAAAGTGCTAGTTTCTGATGACAATTTTCCACCGATTTACTATAACTACAATATCATTCTTACTGGATTGAATCTGTGTGCGTGGTTTGATGCGGTGGGGGAATTCCGCATGTCCACCATAAGTTGCAACTTTTGTGAACAGGAATTTCCTCCATTCAAGATTTCTTAACCTATGACTTTTCAGGAAAAGTTACAAATGTCCAAAAATAATTTGTTCGACTTTTCATTCCCCAAGTTATTGACTTTGAACCACGCCCATAGATATATTTTTGCTTATATAGCTAGATTTAGACAGAATGCTATGCGTGTTATTGACTAAACTTGCATGATGTATAACTAATTGAAGGAATATGATCCTACAATGTGATTCATATATGTATGTTGCTCAGAAACTGCAATGTTTGTGCTAGCAAGCAAACTTTTGTTGTACATGGTGACTGGTATGGGCTCCGTGCGCAAACAAGAGAGGGCGCTTTTTGACCACTTGCTAGAGCCCCGTTGACGGGACACACCGCGAACGCGTAATGTACATTTGCGAAGTACGCGCAGCTATATTTTATTATGAAGTTGACGTTCACAAAGCCATAGCGTCTTCGCGTGAGCGCCAGGCGTCGTCAGCAATGCGTTGGAGTGTCTGTCCCAGTGGTCTTCCCCAAGTCTCCTTTTCTTACCGTAGAGGGGGTACTTGTGCACGGAGCCCATAACACAGGATGTCAACTGTTGTCTAGTTGGTACAAATTTCAGTATCATTCTATCGCAAATGTTCTGGTAGATTACAACCAACTCATGAAAATGGACTAAGGAAGCACTTTGACAATCCATTGAACTTAAATATCAATGAACAATCATATTTCAGTTGCATTATACAGTGTCTTGAGACATATTTCAAACGCATTCTAGGTGAAATGTGCGCGCTATACATGTATGACAATAAAGAAGCATTCAAAGGCAAAAACAAACGTTCCCTGAATATACATCACTTTCCACTTTTTACTGCATGAACTATTTGGAAGCTTGTGTACAATCACCTCTTCAACTCCAAGCAATATAAAACTTTAAAACGACACTTTACAGCTTGGAGGGTCCTACAAAACCTTATTTTGATTCTCAAAATATCTAACTGGTTGAAAATAGAACTTTATAGAAAAACATCCATAGTTTGTTTAGTGATCCAAACAACATACAAGCACATGTGTCAGTGTTTTTCAAATTTATAAATCCCGTCAAAATTATTGCACACATTATATTATGAAGGCAAATGACGTGAGGAAATCAACTTGATTGACAGACAATCCAGACACTTGTGTGTAAAATCCACATGATCATGTTTTTGGTTATTGCAATGCATAGTACATCATTCAGATGTCGTTATCACCCATTGATTCGAGCACACTGAACCTGTTGCTGGATTCGACAACTGGAATGCTACTGACGGGGCGTTTCTGGTGTCTCCTAGACGGGTAGATATCATCAGGCTTCTTAAGGTAGCGACCCGGTTCATGCCACCACGCCGATGTATGAAGCACCTTTGGCTGTACGGGCCGGGGGCATGGAGGGTCCCCCAGCACGGCCTGGACTTGGCTGTGTGGCCCTCGTATCGTCCTGTCGTTGCTAGGGTGCATCTGGAAGGCACTGGGGATGTCACAGTGCGAACGGTGTGAGGTGTGCGACACCTGACTGGTGCTGCTGAAGGGTCGTGGGCCATGCCGTGTATCCCGCCCCCTGCCTGATGAGGTTGATCCAGGACCTTGACTCTTGGTGCTTTGGGGTCTGCTGCTGTTGTGCGTCCCGGCACTCCAAGTGCTGAAACGTTTGAAAGCATCCCAGGATGAACTCTCAACTGGGTGGGGAGCCGTGTTTTCACCATTTGCGTTGGCCCTGGGTATCAAGCACAGAGACTGCAGATTATCCTGTCTCTGACTGTGCTGTGTCCTCGTGGGATGAGTGAGTATTTCAGTTTAATGTGTTCTGATGGGAGAACGGGTGCTTGCATCCCTTCTTCCATGTTTACTTTGCTCCGCCTTGAAAGTGTCATGCATGCTTCTTGGTCGCCGTGTTCGATTTGTGGTCCGTGCAGAACCCATATTACTGCTTTGTCCAGTTGCTCAGGGATTTGTTATGTCCAGTTACTCAGGGGCGGCGGAACGTGTTTTAAACTGGAGGGGGGGGGACAATACCAAAAAGGGCACTTATCCAGGAACCTTTCCGTGAATTGCGAAAGTGAGAGCCCTTCGGCCTCCGCAATGACGGATATGGATCCAGAACACAATTTGTTGGTGGGGGTTGGATTTTAGATGCTCTGTGGTGCGAACTGAGACAAAATTATTTCTGACCACTTTTACCCATTTTAGTGAAAAGATGGTGTACGTAGTGGCTGCCTTTTTTTGCGAGGTCACTAAAAAAACACTTTGGGTTCGGGGAGGCGTGGCCCCGTGGCCCCGTGGCCACGCACCCTCCCCTGGATCCGCCCTGGGGCCATCGGCACACCGCACACCCTCCGCCCCCGGCAGTAGCCTCTCTGGGTCCGCCCATGAATTTGACTAGTTATGTAGAGAGACACTTTTTTTTGCGAGAGGGCGATGTTGCTTGTGACGGCCAGCTCAGTGACCATTTTATTCGCGTGAGGAGGAGCACTGCTAATAGCCAAGTTTCCATGAGAGGGGCAAAATTTTAATGTTCGGGGCACTTATAAAATTGTGCTTTCGAGGGGCAGTTTTCCATCTCGAGAAGTTATCGTAAGATGCACTATTGTTTTTGATGGCCAATTTTCCATCTCGAGAGGGGCATAACTTTATTATTGAGAGAGGGGTATTTGTGCTTTCGAGGGGTGGTTTTCCATCTCGAGAAGGTGCACAATCCTGTTAATGCGAGAGGGACACTTGTGTTTTTGAAGGGTAGTTAACCAATACAAGAGAGGAGACAATTTTATTTGTAGCGCCATCATAAAATATGCTTTACATGTGCGTTTGAGGGGCACTTTTGTTTTCATCTCAAGGGGGCACATTGATAACCGCGAGAGGGGCACTTTTGTTGGTTGGGAATATCTGGGGGCAAGGGATTCGATGAGTTGCCTTTATTTTCCTCGATGGTTGATTTAAAGTATTCGCTTTTCTTATTGCGGATTTTTTTTCAGTAGTCATGTTTCGCAGCTTTTTTTATGCATTCCAATCAGTTTGTGAGCCTGAACGCTTACCGCTTTTATTTGCACGATCTCGCTGTCGAATAATTTTTAGAATTTCCCCATCGAGCCAAAGCAACGATGCACCACGAATACGTTTTGATTTCATTAGTGTATGATGGTTAAATAATACTCATAAACAGAGATTGCATTTATGGACCATGCTTCATTAACATCATGACAATTAAGGACATGTTCCCACGGGGAATTAAGGAGGTCGTCTTGAAAAGCGTCACTGTCTATATCTTTTAAACACCTAAAGTTTATTGAATGCAGGTCCGGATTATCGAATAGGCACAGTATACACTGTGCGTAGGGCCTACGAAACATTTGGGGGCCTACGAAAATTTGGGGGCCTACGAAAATACCGTACTGGAATTTGTATCCTCGTTGAGACATCTCTTTGTTCAGTGTGCCATAAAGCACCCACAAACAACCTGTTCACGTTTGTTTATGGTGTAAATCGAGGATTTTCTATTCTTCCTCTTCCTCTTTTCACACGCAGAGGAAAGTGTCTAAACGTTTCAGAGTCTCTCTCAGAATTCTCGATTTCACCAACTGACGCTGTACAGCATGTATACATGTATAGGCCTGGGCTCTACATATAAAATTAACGTGTAAAATCTGTCCGCACTCTGAAGCTCAGTGCCAATAACTATGGGCGTCTATCGGTGGGGGCGGGGACACATGCTGTTAATGTTCCCCTGAATTTTTTCGAATGCAAAATTGTAGCCTATACGTGAAATTCTTTAGCTCAGAATAGCTGATTCAATGACTCCACACTCGAAAATGATGTTTAAAATGCATGATATATTGCTAGAAATGAAATTGGTTAAAGTGGTCAGAAATTGCCTCAGATGCACCACAGAGCATCTAGAGTCCACACCCCTGGCCCTAGTCTATGTAATTGACCACGGCGAATTATGCGCAAACAGATTTGCTGATTAATTAGGCAAGACCCCTCAAGTCTTGACTTTCTAGATTTTGACCAATAAGCGTGCGCTTTCTATAGGCCTAGCGGGTCTCCGGTCATTCACCCGTTGCGCGTCATAGACATGCATGGGTTTAAAAAAAATGTCACGGCAGGTGGCGCTCGGTATCATGTTAAGCGAATGCGCTATACTGTATTACAAAACACTGCATTCGAATTGACCAATCACAGCGTTAGTCCTGATTTGGGAATGAAATGACTTCACGATTTAGTAAAGTCGACTCCCATAGCTAGGCTGGCGCGCGGCTTGCATAAATTTGCATGTCAGGAGATGTCAGACGTCCGACCGGAGATAGATAGGGCTTAAAGGGGCACTCGGTCCTGAAATTCCCAATTTTTTTAATGTTTTGGATTGTTTACCTATCATAATTTAAACATCTTGTTGAAAGGAAACCAACCTACTGGTATGGCCCAGTACGCAGGATAGTTTTGGGCATGCACAAAACTATGCTGCGTACGCTGTTACGCAGGTCATAAGTTATAAATACGCAGCGCATCGGTCCCGCATCGGTCGAGTGCGTTACGAGTACGCTATGTGTTCGTGACGCACCCCGTCAGCATATGAGCCGCCTGTATTGGACGTTTACATGCAACGCACGCTGCAACGCACGCTGAACGGCGAGCGGCGGAAATGCGGCGGGAATACGCTCAGAAGTGTTTCAAGCATGCGGTCGGCATAAGTCGGGTATGTCCGGAATACGCTCGGCATGCACACTGCATACTGACCTATTCGCAGCCCGAAAAATAATGTTGTGCACTGGATACGCAACTCATACGCATCTCATACGCAATGGATGCGCTGAATTTGTTACTTGTACGCTAGATGTGCGTCGCACATAAGTCAAGGTAATCAAAACATTTCGACGTTAATTGAGCGTACGGCTGCGTATTGAAAATTTTTGATAAGGAACTCATAAGGAATTTTTTTCATACGCAGTCGTACGCACAATACGCACCTCATATGCATCTCTATTGTTTTGTGTAAGTTTTATGTACGCAGGCATACGCATAGTACGGACCAGTACGCCGGATAGTTTTTGGCATGCACACAACTACCTTGCGTACGCTGTTACGCAAGGGCGGATCCAGAACACAGTTTTTTGGAGGGCCAAAAAAGAATTTGGTCCCCCAAAAAAGTGGGTCAAAAAAATTACGGCGTGGGGTTCGGGGCCCGCTTAAGGGCCCCGAAAAAAAATTTGATTTTAGATGCTCTGTGGTGCGATCTGAGGCAATTTCTGACCACTTTAACCAATATTTTTTTGAGGAAAAGATGGTGGTGTACTCATAGCCTGCCTTTATTGCGATGTCACATTAAAAAAAAAAAAATAGGTTTCGTTTTTTTTTTTTTGGGGGGGGGGGCATGGCCCCCTTTGGCCCCCCCCCCCCCCCGGATCCGCCCTTGCTGTTACGCAGGTCATAAGTTATAAATACGCAGTGCATCGGTCCCGCATCGGTCGAGCGCGGTACGAGTACGTTATGTGTTCGTGGGGATAAGCGGTTCATACGCGGTAATACGCTGACCTCCCGGCACGCACCCCGAGCCGTCTATATTGGACGTATACATGGCGTACTTGCATCGCAGATACAACGCACGCTGAACGAACCCATAGCGAATGCCGACGTATTGCACGAATTAGTACCGCTGGTCCTGCGAGCGGGCAGCGCATTGTACTTATTCGTAACTTATGAGAAACGCACAGATAGCAACTCATACGCATCTCATACGCAATGGATGCGCTGAATTCGTTACTTGTTCGCAAGATGTGCGTCGCACATAAGTCAAAGTAATCCCCCCAAAAAATCGACGTTTTGAGCGTACGGCTGCGTATTGAAAAATTTTGATAAGGAACTCATAAGGAATCAGGATACGCAAAAGTGTGACAGGGGCTTAAGGCCAGGTTTGTTATAGCAAATAGTACTGATTTCGATAAGAACATTAGCATTAAGTAAGATTAACATTAAATTCAGTTATACAACGGTATTTAGAAAATGGGAAAGATTTTCTCAGGGTTAAGGTGCAGTCAATCTTTATTCAGTGAATTGTCCGCAGATATAGAGAAACCATTATAACAGGTTAACTGTCAACCACGTGGGTGATATATGTATTTTACGGGGCCTGAATATTTGGATATCTCATTTGTCCGAAGGTTTACTGAACCTTCGGACTACCGTACCAAATGATCGGATAAAAAAAAACTTACTTCATTTTCGGACTATCGAGCGGACCCCGTATATTTACCATGGATATTAAACAAGTACAAATTGACTGATCACACTTTTTTATTATATAATTCCTCCTTTTTTAAGCCATGGAAGAAATAACGAAGGGCGGATCCGGCGGGAGGCCAATAGGGGCCATCCCCACTCCCCACAAAAAAACCGAACCCAATCTTCTTCTTTTTTAAGTAACGTCGCAATAAAGGCAGGCACTGCGTCACCACCATCTTTTCCTCCAAAAGATTTGGCTAAAGTAGAAAGAAAAAGCTACAGACCACACCACAGAGCATCTAGAATCCAAAAAATTGTTCGGGGCCCCTACCCCACGCCGTTATTTTTGGCATCCACTTTTTGTGGGACCAAAACATTTTTTGGAACCCCAGAAAATAATTGTGGTCTGGATTCGCCCTTAGAAATAACCAGTATTCTGAGCGTGGAATCGATTTCTTCTAATACGAGAATGCCAAACAGATCTGTATCGAAAGATGTGGCGTGGCACCACACAACCAGAAGTGGCTTTTGAAAACTCCTGATCATCTGCAATAAGAATTAAATGTACAGAAAGGGGAAATGCTCCAAAAAATACATCCTTTCACGCAATTAAGTCTGAGTAGAGTTGTGCGTTGGTTCTCTCCTGTGCCACGAGGATTTTTCTCCGGGCCCTCCGGTTTTCCTCCATCCGGAAAAATCAAACACTTTCGATCTCAGGCTGTGCTCCGTGGTCATATATGGGTCGATGTGGCCGGCAGCCATAGGCGCCTTTACGTGCCAGCGGCCCTACCACATTGTAGCCGTCTCCTCCGCAATTCAGCATACTTGCTGCGTGTAAGGACGATTAGCCTCCCAAATTACTAGTATTATTATTTGCCTGCAATCGGGGACCCCCTACTGACTTCCCATATGTTTTGTAGACATCGCCAAATTGGGGACCTTCGGGAATTGGGGACCCTATTGTCCTCTACAGTTTAACGTCCCCTATTAAATGCAGAATTAAACTCATGTCTGCCAAGTAAGGTCTTCCTGTATTTCGAAGGGGTATTATGTACCCTGGACTATGTCAAAGAACGTTAAACAATGCATTTCTACTGATAGCAGTTTGTTTAACTTCCTTCTCTTTTTTGTAAGTCATAAGGCAAAATAAACGAAATTACCAGGATACTGAGTAAGGGGTCGATCTCTTTGTTAGTTTCGGAGCACTGGAGCATTAAATGGAAACACGTCGCGTGATCACCGCTTAGCTAGAAGTCTGTACACAATTCTTGCGTAATATTCTCTGCAAAAAGGTGTACAGAAAGGGAAAGTGATCCAACCCAGGTCGAAATAAAATCATATTTATTTCCTACTGAAAATACTTTTTTTTTAATCTAATTCAATTGTATTTCGCCACCCCCAAAAATAGGAAAAAATAAAATAGTGAAAAAATATCTTCTTAAAAATAGAGGTAAAATAGGTTGGTTGTTTTTAAAATAGCATGCTATTTTTTTTAAATACAAAATGGCGTCTGTCCGAACGATGGTGTAACTTTATGGGCACTATATGTTAATATTATTCATGTCCATGTGGACAATAAGCATCTTTAGCAGTCCTACCTACATGAAGCGAGCAAACAATAATGATTGAATAAGAACTGAGTAATTGAAATAAACGTATATTTACCATGGACAGTAATCATGCTGTGACAGCACAATGTCCAAACACTTTACATACCTACATACTATCGAGTCTTTAAAACAGTTTGGTTCATATTCAACCACAGATCCTATGCTAGGGCTGTTCGTGCTTGCTCAGCAAAATAAAGCTTGAATAGGTACATGAATGTTACTCATAATTGTCCTGGAAAATCTACTAACCATGTGGTGCACTTGTCACTCCATTACAGTGATTTTGATACATTTTAACCCCAGAAACTTACCTACGTTGCATATCTTTACTGCAGCTGTGCTTCACAAAGGGCTCTCAGAATGCAACTGACAAAATTCAAATTTGCCAAACACACAGGTTGTTTATCTGGTATGCAAATTAAGTGCTTGTCACAAAATAGGAAATAAATAGTCCATGGTTCTCATAAACATGTCTAAGTGTCCAGAAAGTAGCCAAAAAATAGTTCACAAAAATGTCTGTCTCCAAAAAATAGCCATAAAACAGCGTGCAGTTTTATTTTTCTTGTTGCCACTCAATTTTGTTTCTTTTGTGGCAACAAGAAAAATAGGGATGAAATTGTGCATCAGCATCAACTTATTTTGATGTAATAGAAATTTTAAAAAAATCCTATTTTTCTAGGAGAAAATAGCTTAATAATGTATTTTAAATAAGAAAAACATTTTCTATAGATTTCCATAGATTTTCTATTAGGGAAAATGCACATCCTGAATTCACACATTGCTATGAAACACTACTTCCAGAAATTACATGGCACAATCACATGACTCATGCATGAACACGAATTCGTTCACCCGCAGCTTCCAATTCGAGATCCAATCGAGCTTGTTACTTAAGATACCGCTTTATGAATTTTCCAAGCTCCACCCTGTCCCTTAGTTCCGTCAACACTTTGGTGACAAGAAATTTCTGCTGGTGGCTATAGCAAATGTTAGTGCTGGATTTGATAAGTACATTAATATACTGATAACTTTTTGCTAAGAAAATATTTTGAACTGTCTACCAAGTGGTAGTTCCTGAACATTTGCCCCTTATTATAAACAAGTACATTTGACTGGTAACATGTTTATTTGACTTCTTCCTTTTTGTAAGTCATAAGGGAAAACTTACGAAATAACCAGGATACTAGACGCGGGTCGATTTCTTATTTGTTTTCGAAGCACTAGGATACCAAACATCGAAGATGTGATGTGATCACCACAAAACCAGACGTATCTTTGGAAAATTCCTTATTATCTGCAAAAAATTATATGGACAGAAAGGGGAAATGATCCAAAATAAACATCCGTTCCTAGCATGTCTAAATACGGACTTCCCGATTTCAAAGGGGCCTTACGATGTACCCTGGATCACGTACATGTATATCAACTTACATTAAAAAGGGCATTGTACTGAATATTTCTAATTTACTTCCTCCTTTTTGTAAGTCATAAGGAAAAAACATATACGAACTCACCAGGATACTGAATCGATTTCATCATTTTTGAAGCACTGAAGTGTCAAACATATTACTATCGAAACGTGTGGCGTGATCACCACTTTATTGCTACAACTGTTTCTATAACACGTGTGTATTATCTGCAAAAGGATGTACAAAATGGGAAAGTGATCCAAAATGCACCTCCGTTCACTCATTGCTTTGTGACAACATGTCATTGGCGTTGCGGGAGGGGGGGGGGCGCAACCGAGAGTATGATGGGAAATACAGGAATATGTTTTGCTCCCCTCAAGAAAAAAATCCTGGCGACGCCCATTACCAGTGCATCGGGTGTAGAGGGTCCAGTATGATATTCAACACTGATTTTCCTTCCAGGGCAAGTGGGCAGGGGCGAATCCAGGAATTTTCGCAGGGGGGGGGGGGGTTTCATCAGCAAAAAATCTGCAAATGTACACAGGTTTTTTTCCTCCGGACACTTGGCCTCCGTAAAATCAAAAACTGGGGGGGGGGGGGGGGAGGGGCGCTGTTCAAATTCGACGATTATTAGCACTAGATTACAGAATGGTGTACCGTATTTTGAACAGGCAGACATTCTACCAGTATAAAAAAAAAATTGGGTGTCACAGCACCGAATTATTTTTTAGGAATTTGTATGGAAGACCCCCCCCCCCTCCCTCTGGATCCACGCCTGGCCAGTAAAGCACTTGCTTTGCATGAATGTCGTTCGTTTCAGCATCCGAAATCAGCGTCCGGCCGCGGGATATGTTTCCAAGCAGCCGATTACAGCTACGCGATTTCACGCACTTAACCGAAAATAATAATGTGACGACAGTTCATTTTAAACCACGCCCACTGGCCATTAAGTAGGGACTCTCTGTATTTCAAATTGACCTGGAGATGTACCCTGGATCTTTTATGTCATGGAACGTTAAAATGTGACTTTACTTATAACTCTTCATTTTATACTCATCCCTGGAAATTCGATATGATGAAGAAAAAAGATATGTTTACGATGCTGATAAGTGGTTCGTTTTCCTTAGTCTTTTGAAGCCCTGGAATGTCAAGCAGATCTTCATCTGAAATTGTGGCGTGATCACTGGCCTTGTAATTTCTCAAGTTAACTTTAAGAAAAAATGTGTGATATAAAACCCAGTCGTGTCTGGAAATCCTGAGCATACCTGATCTGAGAGTGCCGCCCGCAGTTGTTTAACCCGTCTATTAAGCTCACGTTGCAACGATGACACCCACTACCATTCTGAAACTGCGCCTGATTATTGCGCTTGCTCGTAAGTTAAAATGATTTCATTTCTCTCTTTTTTAAATAACTTTCAAAAGCAACGTATTTTTTCTCTATTAATAGGCTCTAAATCTTAAAAAGGTTGAAGTGGGAGACGATTCAAAGAGAAAAGCACTCTAAAGGAAAAACAACGTTGGGGAAAAGCAATTACTTCAGTCAAAACTGGAGTGAAAACTTGAATGAATTTCACTCAAAATTGCCTTTATGCCTTGTTTTAGTGGAATGGAGTAAATTTTACTTTTTGGAATTAAGAGAGTAACAACACCTGTTTGCCTTTGATGGTCAATCTGGGAAATATTCCTCCAATGTGACACTTAATTGTCTCGAGATCTATTTGTTGTAATTGTAGGTTTTCCCGTTTAGTTTTTCGCAACTTATTCATTCAATCAGACAGACTATATAGTACTGTTTGTTCAATTACAAGATGTTTTAAAGAGACGTGAGAATTCAATGGAGCATTAGCAATTCGCCAAACTTCAATCCATAGCGATAAAGACAATTCTTTCATTTTGAAGATACATTATGTGACTTTCATAATCTTTTTATAGGTTTTCCCGTTCAATTTGGCAACTTGTCCGTTCAATCAAAGACAAAGTTCATTCCACTTTTCGTGAGGTTTCAGAGAGTCGGGTGTGAATTCTAAAGAAATCGTGTGGTCAAACAATTGTCATGTGAGAAAATTGTATTTCGTTTGTTGGTTTTCTATTTCACACCAAGTAGGCGAATTTCACCAAAGGTGCAACGAAGTTAAGAGTCAAATTAATTTGGCAATTGAATTTTGCCAAATTTTAATCGTATTGGCTATAAAACAATACTCCATTTAAAGAAAATTATACGATTTGAATTCCTTTTTTTTAATTTATGTGACTTTTCCTCATTTAATATTTTTATGCAGTATCTCATCCATTCGGCAAGTGTCCAACCTTCATTTCCTTTGACACTTTACATTTTTTTTAAGTACTGTTAGGCCAAAAAAAAAGTCTCCGGTTTCTGGTATGCGCGCGCGTCGCCGTAGCCATGCGCGTCGGCAAAATGAAAAGGGTTTTTTTTCAATACAAGATGATGTTTCAAAACCGCCAAACTCACTGGTTTGACTGGAATTCTGCTGCTGCACAATTTTAACGTGTTTTTAGAAGGGGTTATGATCGAGAATAAGATTTATGTGGCCTCTCTGGACTTCCATATATTTGCACTAAGTTTAGTCGGGCACCATTTGCAGTCATCAGCCGACATTTGAAGCCAAAAAAAAAAAACAGGTAAAAAAAAAAAAAAGCCGCGTCGCCGCACCTCTTTTGGGGCAAGCTCCATACCAGAAACCGGAGACTTTTTTGGGGGGCCTTATGCATTTTTTTTTCATATTTCATTCCATGCAGGCAGTCATATTGTTCTTGGAAATAGCTATAGGCCCTACATTCCTTACAAAACTTTTCAGAATTTCATGTGAAGATCCTTATTTCTTGTGTTATTTTTGTAAACGTATATGCCCCAAAATGAATTCACGAGCGGGACTGAAATCCAATGATGATGAAATTAAATGTGCAAGTTACGTCATTTGCTGCCTACTTTTTACGCATCGATTGAAGATGTTCTGAAAAGTTTTTAACTTTCACTAAATTTGACCTGGTATGAAACCGCTTGCCCATTTTCACGCGAATTTCAATGTAAAATTTGAATAAACAAGTTGCGAAACTGGACGGGAAAACCCACATTTGGGTGATTTACAGAGAGTTACCGTAAACTGTCAATTTGTTTTGCATGTAATAAAAATTCTTCTGTTTACTGTACCGGACACACTTTTCCCCTGTATCTGTATTAATACATTTTAAAAAGTATTTAAAAGTTCTTTTAGGCATTTTTGCATTTTCCAATTTTAACACTTTCTCCCTTTAAACTCTGTTTATACACTACAACTACCATCTTGCTAATGAAAATGCCAAATTACAGTGATCATGTCTCACTTTTGTAAACTTACATGCAACAAATTGCGGGAATGAAATCCAAGCTCACGAAATTTACTGGACAAGTTTAATACACCTTTTGCTGGATACGTTTTACGCGATGGCGAAGATACCCTGTAATTATTTGAAATTTCGATCAATTTAATGAGGTGTGGAAACTCTTGTATGCGAATTTGAATGAACATTCTGTCTGATGCAATGAACAAGTTAGTAAAACTGGACGGAAAAACTATGTCTAAATGTTCGCTTAAAGATCTATTCCCCGTGCTATTTTCGAGTTTTACCTCGATAAAGTAGAGTATTTTTTTCAATTGCTATTTTTCTAGAAATATAATAGTTATTGACTTATCAATAAGACACTGAACAACAAAAATCCATCAATGTTGATAGATATTGAACTATTTTTCTCACAAAATCCGACTTATTTCCAACCAGAAAAACAAATCGGCCCTCATAGAGCGGGTTACTTGGGCAGAATTATGGTGTCCCAAATCCGCCATCTCGCGTCTCGCATCTCGCATCTCGCGTCAAATGCAATTTGATGTGATTACTTTGATTGCGTGCGCGCTGCCAACATTAACGCGCTATTTTATAGACACAGTGTATATTTTGTGTGTAATACGGACATTGGCCCACGTCTGGTTTAATGGAGCGCCAAAAGTGGACAGGCTTAGTTTCCCATTGTCTGTTAGTAGAATTAAAGGTGTTTAGAAATTGCCGCACCGGTTTTTAAAAGAACTCGGCGCCTGAAAAGTGGACAAATAAAATTCTCCAAAAGTGGACAACCCCGTTTTTCCATGTCCTGCTTGCTGAAATTGAGATTTTAGAAGTCTCAACATCCGTTTATACTTGGATTGTACTTTGACGAGTTTTCCTGACGCCTCAAAAGTGGACACTTAAAAATCCTTAACTTCTGTTTGTAATCATTCAGGTTAAACTTACTGTAGAAACCCCCATCTTGTATTTTCTGCCAGCCTAAATTTTGTCGTGAACCGAAAGTGGAGGAACTCAAATTCAAATTGTCTCGATATCTACTTGGGTGCATTTTTACAGCATTCCTCCGTTTGATTAAGAACAATCTGTGGGCTGTTCACATCGTAACGTTTTTCATTTCATTTCATTGTTTTCTCAGGCAAGAACACATACAGACACAAAATACAATACAAACTTGTTGAGTAACAGGCCAGGATTACAAAATTTACATTAGAAATATTGACAACACACCCGAAGAATTGCCCCCAAAAACGAACTAAATAACTATCTGGTGGCTCTCGTCAATGGTATTAAGTACAAAGAAAACAATTAACATGCATGTAAACAATACCGAGTCTCGTCGAATAAATTGCTTTTAGCAAAACAAATAAAGAACGCCAAAAACATTAACTAAAAATAAAAATAAGATACGAACAAGTAAATTGAAGACTGGGATATCAAATCTACGAATGATACAAACACTTGGCAACGGATAAAACAACGAGAACTAACTTTGCACATTAAAAACTTTAAAATGATACAATTTTACCAGTAGCCCTCAACCACCAATATTACATTGTAATATTGTTTCTCTTAACCCTCTTTCACTCCCACACAGGGATTCAGTAAAAAGAAAAATCCATGTGTCAATTATCATTTTTATTAGTGTTATATTTTTGTGACAACTTGATATTTTTCTGATAAAATCAGCCTCATACCCAACTTTGCATATTTATTTATATGCATGTAATCATCTTTAGAAGACCTAAAACACTGTAAGTAAAACTCTCAGCAATTTGCATTAGAGTATCTCGTGAACCGGGAATCAATACATCTTAGGGAATTTGTAAATGATGATAATCCCAAAACAACCATGTCTTTGACAGTTGTCAGTAATGCCTCCCACAATCTAGGAAATCTATGAAAATGATTTGATAAATCACCTGGCTCTTTGATGGTGAAACTTAACAACATCAGTGCGAACATTTATCTTCACCTAATCATTACTTAGTTTCTGGTGCTTGCATCCCATAACGTCAGTACTCTTGCACTAACAAAATTTTACTTAAGCCTTTGACGTGGTGAATCATGGGGGCCGTATCATATGTCCGACGCCTCATAGGTCCGGCGCCTCATAAGTTCGCAATTTCGGACTTATGAGGCGTTGGACTTGAGCGGACCCCATTCATAAAATTGCTATTGAGAAACTTTTGGAGTTAGGTATATCACCCACTATTGTGCAATTGATTGCTTGTGTGTTTTTTTAAGCACTTGTCAACAAAGGGTGAGGTATAAACCAACATTTTCTGATTGGCATACTCTTTCTGGGCGTGTGCCCAAGGTACTAAACTCGAACCTGTTACAGTCGAACACCTTTATAAAAAGGTCCTTGGGACTTAACAAATTACCTTGTTGTAACAGGTACCTTGTATAACTGTATTGAAAAACAAAGGAAAACAAAGAAAAACAAAGAGTTGGGACCTAAAATTTTGTTTGTTATGAGCAGGACTTTGTATTAACAGTGCTCTTCTTATCAGGGTTCGACTGTATATTTCTTGCTTATATTAATAATGCTGTTGATTCTACTCAGACTAAATGCTGGAAATATGTAGACGATCTCACCTTCAGCGAAAATAGACACATCAATGGTGTTAGTAGGATTCAGGCAGATTTAAGTAATCTCAATGACTGGACGTTGGCAAATAAAATCCGTTTGCACCCTTCAAAATGTAACAATGCGTACTTTGCAAACAAAATCCTCCGTTCATCTCAATAAGGTTACCAGTGTTAAGTTATTTAATATCTTGCAACAACATTTTAATTGGGATGCCGATGTTGTGGAGATTGTTGAAAATAGAAGCCAACAAGAAGCTTTTCATGTTAAGGAAACTCAAAATGACAGGGTTAACTGACAACGAACTTGTGACAGTTTAAAAAGATACTAAGACCCTTTGTAGAATTTGCTGCCCCATCATGGCACTCGGGTATCACCACAACTCTCTCTAACCTATTGGGAATTAATCCAAAGAAGAGTGTGCCACATTATTTTGGGTCAAAAATGTACTGCGATTATGAACAAGCTTTTATTACTTTTGGTCTGGAACCCCTCGGCATTCGCAGATACTCCCTTTGTAACAAATTTTGTCCCCGGCCGGCTGTGGCTGGCTCCCCGGCCGGCTGGCTGGCTCCCCGGCCGGCTGGCTGCCCCCCCCCCCCCCGGGTCGGCTGGCTGGCTGGCCGGCCGGCTGGCTGGCCGGCCGGAAAGGCCGGCCGACCGGCTGGCTCCCCGGCCGGCTGACTGGCAGGCTGTTTGTTGGGGTGTTTGTTTGTTTGTTTGTTTGTTTGTTTGTTTGTTTGTTTGTTTTCTTTTCTTCTCTTTTTTGTTTGTTTGTTTGTTTTTTGTTTCAATATAAAAAGACGTGTCGGTATATGTCAGACTTCGTATAATTGAACTTGACTTGTTGTCTTTTGGGCATTTTTAATATCTTATTGGAAATTGTAGTAGAATACGAAACATTACTGTTGATTTAATTCTGTTCGCTTCTTAAAAGGAGTGCATTCAGCTCATCCTCTGGAAGAAGAAGCAGTTGTCCCAAGGCCTCTTATTTCAGGTAAATACATGACACTCGAAACCCATCAATGATCATCTGCCAATTTTCTGCCAAAACGCCTCAAAAACATCATCGAATCCGCAACTGGAAACAAAGTTATATTGTAGACACGATGGAATTAAAGAGATGAATTTGACCTCTTTCTAAACCCGGAAATGTCGTCATGTTTTCTCCGTTTGCTGAGGCAGGGTTTTCCGGATTTCATGCTGACACTGACATGCTCGGGACATTGCAAAAGCACATATTTTAAAGAGAAGATACAACATTTGCAAACATCAAAAAACAAAATGATACAAATTATCACGAAATACCTTACTGGATGGCTAAGGAATGACAGTCTAAAGCATCCTGTGAAGTTGTAGCTCCTGATGTGCTGACATTTTCATTTTTCGGCCGACCAGCGTTGGAGAAACTAGGTGGTTTTTTTTTCAAAAACTGCTCTTAATTTTTCATAAGTTTTTCTGCATTTTCTTTGCAATTGATTACACATCCGTGAAAGGGGTAAAGTAAAAGCCTGCCGGACTAACTCTCTGACCATGCAAGTTGACAAACTGCTCCGTTTCTTTTAAGTTCGGTCAGGGAACCAGGCTCCAATAACATGATGCTTTTCTTGGTTTTTCTAGCATCTTCAAGCCCAAAACGTAAAACAAGTGAGTTTAACAATATTTGCATTAACATTCTTATCCCCTAATTACATTTACTACTAAAAATTGCAGCAAGAGTAAATGTTGTACATTCCCTTTAATGAAGAGGCCCTATAATCGAGATATTAGTTCAAATCAGATTCTTTTTTCGCATAAAATGCACAATAGAAAGAAATACAAATTGTATACACATGTACAAATTACACAAAATCAAAAATACAAATATAAAAATACACATTTAAACAGTACAAAAACTCAAAAAAAAAAATCATTACTTTCGGCCCTGCTGAAGAAATCCCTTATATTATGGCTGTCTGTCATAGCAATAATGTTCCTTAGGCCCCCACAAAAAAAATCGCGGTCTCTGGTCAGACGAAAGTTCCGGAATTGATGCGGCGACGTGGCATTTTTTATTTATTTTTTTGCTTTTTGGTTTTTTTTTCAAGCTTGGATAGTAGAGACAAGGTGGGGTACTATTTTGCTTTTTTTGGTGTCCTCATGTACATTGGTGTCCTCCATAATTTGCCTTGGTGCCCTCGATCATTTGCCTTGGTGCAATTTCCCATTCCTCGGTAAAAAAAAAATTGAGGAGGTGCAGCAATAGAGGGCGCTGTTGGAGCTACCGCGAAACATTTTTGGGGGAAAAAGGTTGACGCGCAGGATTAAAATCGACACGCGCGCTGACCAGAGACCAACTATTTTTTTGTTATTTGGCCTAATCTGAAGGAATTTAACAAAGATTTGTATCTGTTATCCAGGATTACCATGTACGGCCGGGCCATTGGGCATGGCCAGTGGTGAGATCCCGGCTACCGGCATCACCGCTTCATCCAGCGTTATTCCTCCAACCAATGCTCGTCCAAATTCAAGTGAGTCTGATTTCAAAAGTTCATAATTAAAACCACGCTGGACTTTAGATAACACCGTGCGAGTTTCCCAAAGAAAAACGTTTGCCGGTGCCGCGTACATTCATGGACCTTGTCCGTTGAGGCGGAGTAAGAGGGCAATAATGGTTTTGATTCAGGCCCGGATCCGGGGGGGGGCCCCCCCCCCCCCCAGCTCTGTCAACAGCCCTGCGTATCTCTGGGATAGGCATGGATAAATGTTCATTACACTAAATAAGAATAACAGGACAAACAAAGAGATACTGACGCAAAAGGTCTATGGAATTGGCGAAAATGATACTTTCACAAAACATTACTCGGAAATATTCCTATATCTGGCCCTCACTTGTCACCCTGTTTCTAAGTGTTTTATCAGTAAATTCTTCAATATCTTCCCTGCTAAATTTAACTTTTCAGGATATATCACTTTCTGATGGCTAATAGGTCACTGAAGGGGAAAATTAGTGATGGCCAGCTATGGGAGTCTTTCCCATTACTCTAATCTATCTTGACAATTCCACCAGCAGGGTTTTATAGTCGAGCTCCAAGATGCAGTGGGTTTCTTTTTAATAACACGTTTCAATTGCAACTGTGAAATGTGAAATGTAATTTTAAAAACTCATTTGACAATGATATGGCTATGGCAATGATTATTTTTTAACAACAGATTTTTACATAGCGCTTTTAACTGAGATCAACGCACTTTACATTATTTAAACCAAACTAACCCATATTACATGTAAATCCAATGTCTTCACCACCGGTATTATTTGCAGCGCTGCCTGCCAATAAAGTCAATTCTGGTCCGTGTATACGGAATTAAATTATATTATCCTCAGGATCATGGTGGCATCCGAGCTCATGTAGGATAGGTGAGTGGCTGCAGGTGGATTTGGGCGCCTACACTACCGTCACTGGCGTCGTAGTGGAGGGACATACAGGTGCAAGACAATATATCACAACCTTCACGGTATGGTATATGACTGGTGTGTCGGATGACTGGCAGAGCTTAACCGATACGAAGGGGCGAGCTATTGAGGTAAGAAGAGGCAACAATGTTGCACGGGTGGAACTAAAATGGGGAGGGTTTTACCCATGAAACCAGAAAGGCAGATTTTAAGTTTTACCTATATACACTAGCGTTTTAAAAGTGGACATCTGAATTTTTCGCTTTATAACTACTACAAAAGCCGATTGAAGATCTATTTTTCGAACGCAGTGGCCATGGGGGTTCAAAGGTGGCCCACGTATGTTAATTCGCGTCACATTCTTCACTGGTACCCCCCCCCCCCCCGCCCTGCAAACTGCAAACAGGACGCTGAGAAGGGCTGATGAATTTACGCTCTTCTGAATTTAGTAATCCTTGTTCTTTTTGCTAGTTGTAAAATAATGCTGTATTGTAGGGCCTATAAAATATAAAAATGAATTTTCAAAAGCGTTTCAATTTTTTTTTTCTTGTAAGGGTAAGGATGATGCTTTGTCGTGATATATTTACTTTTGTGACGTTATTTCGTATTTTAGGTTGATGACATTTAGGCCAAAAAAAGTCTCCGGTTTCTGGTATGCGCGTGCGTCGCCGTAGCCACGTGCGTCGGCAAAATGAAAAAGGGTTTTTTTTTCAATGAAAGATGGTGTCTCAAAACCGCTAAACTCACTGGTTTGACTGGAATCCTGCTGCTGCACAATTTTAACGAGTTTTAGATGGGGTTACGATCGATTCTAAGCTTTATGTAGCCTCTCTGGACTCCCATTTGCACTAAGTTTTGTCGGGCACCATTTGCAGTCATCAGCCGACATTTGTAGAAAAAAAACGGTAAAAAAAAAGCCGCGTCGCCGCACAACATTTGGAGCAAGCTCCGTACCAGAAACCGGAAACTTTTTTTTTTCTTTTGGCCTTAAACCTTCGACGGAGCGAGCCCCTTTAATGTTTAATATCAAGCGGCTGTATGGAACGACTCCATGACAACATGGAGCCACCCGACCCTCACAACCGGCCCATTCACCCCTGATTCAACCTCGTCCCCAGGGTGTCGAGCAGTACGCGCCCACCACTACCTGCTCTCTCACCCTGGTATTGGATCATTTGCATGTGCAAGATTTTTGAACACGTATGCAAATGAGGAACAGTCTGGTGCCTGGATATGCGTTACACATTAGCGTTTGTATTTGTATGCGGTGTCTGGGGGTAAAAACAGAGTCAATTCGTAGCAGCGCGAGCACGGCGTGAGTTACGAAAACACGATTTTTGAAATCAAACTGTTACGATCTTATCGAGACAACATGCAGTATCATATTTCATATTAATATGAGCAAATTGGAAAGGAAATTAGTATTTTCGAGAAGGCGTGGACGAATGATCGCGAAAACACGTACTGCACGTTGTGAATAATAGCACCAATTACACGATAAAAATCCATTACTAGCCAATTGCGGTATCCAATCAGCTGGATACAGGAAGAAAGTTTCCTATCCAGGGTTTACTATTGGAAACGCGGTTGGAAATAAATTAAGCACTGGGGACGAGGTTGCCCCTGATTAACCTCTGGCATGTCTGGGGTATCTCTCAGGCCCCAAACAGCAGTTAAAACCACAGACTTAACCCCATTTGACATTCCATTTTGGTCACAGGGGTGATCGAAACAATCCCAATGTATATTGCATTTGTACACAAGCCTATGTAAATGTGCACAATCACACAAGGTTTTCCCGCCAATTTTCAACCCCTCCAGTAGGATCACAAGACTCACACCCCCTCTGGTGGATGTACCTTGGTCCATTCTAGGATCTAGTGATAGATGGCCCCGGGTGGGTATACCACGTGGCCAGGACAATATCAAACATAAAAATGTGGACAATCGTAATTCCGAGGTGAATCCTGCTAAGGGCTTAACGCGGAATATGAATTTTTGCTGCAGCCCCAATATTGGCAAAGATGGTCGAAATACAAAATGGTCCATTATGGATTCAAAAAGTCTATTTTGGTTACTTACTCGCCAAGTCCTTTCATCCTGCGTAGTATTACAAGTTTAGATTTTTTACCTTGGATACTTATGAAGTATTTATACAAAATGACTCTTAAGAACTCTTATTGCGACGCTTAACGACTCTTACCGCGACGCTGAACGACTCTCCACGCGACACTAAACGACTCTCAAAGCGACGCTTATAACGACTCACCACGACGCCAACGACACTCACCGCGACGCTTAATTAACGAGACAATTTAGTATACTTAATAGTACACCATACGGACCCCAATGCCCCGGTTTTTGGTTTTTGGTGGTTTTTTGGGGTTTTTTTTACGTCCCTTCGGTAAGTTGAATATTAAAATTTGCAAAACAGCTGTATAAAGCATAGAATTATAGAGAAAACAGTATATAAATGACATGTGCATGCGTAAAATAGGGATTTGAATTTCCGATCTCAATCCTAAGAATAGTCAAGGAGATTTAGTTGTTGCCAGAAATTGATTTGGAATCAAGCAGAAGCGTCGGACACAGAAGTTAACATCAATCAAGGGAGTTTTTTTTTTCATTTTGGTTTCTAATTTGTGTGAGCCGATAACTCTCGGTGAGTTCCTGTATCTTGAGCTCCAAGAGTGTCAGTCACTTGAATGGTCAGTTTTTCTTATGAACATGCCTGTGGATTGAATGAAGACTCAGAAACTCAAGGGTTATTTGGAACGGTCCATTTTTGCGGGTGCAGTCAGGTGTACGATGTCGTTCAAACTGCTCACAGAAAAGCAGATGGCAGCATTTGAACCATCATTAATTGCCTGCATAACGTTATTTCTACTCTCTTGGAAAGCAGAAAAAAGAAAAAGATCAGTACAACATGTTCAATTGGCTTTTCTCGTACTTGTAAAGCGAAAAAGCAGATGTCCATTTTTGAACCGCTAGTGTATGAGTTGTAAGTAAAATCTGCTTATCAGGTAGCAGAAATGTAGAAAAATATAGAAACACGTATTTTAGCAAAACGTTCAATCTGCTTCAAATTGTTGCAGAAAAGCAGAACAGTAGAAACATGCATTTTACAAAAACATTTAATCTGCTTTTCTTCTATTTCTGTCATCAGCAGAAAAGCATATGTCCACTTTTGAACCTCCATTATTGTTCGTTCGGTGATTGAATCAGACGCTTTCCAACGGTTAACCCTAACCCTATATAGGGCATAATGTGTCTCTTCGGTCTGATAATGATCCAAAATACCCTAGGCCTGGTACGACTAATACAGTGGTAAAAGTATTAAGGATTTTGAATATCATTTGGATATTTCGGACAAATGCGCCTGGTGCTGATTACTGTTTATTAATTTCACATAATTAGGATTTTAGATCGAATTTAATACAGCTGTTGTAATAATTTTGTAATCTTTCTCTCCTTCTTTTCAGTTTGTGGGTAACAATGGATCAGAAAATCCAGTAACTGTCACCTTCCCTGTGACACTGGTGACCAGATTCATCCGCATACAAATAGCTTCCTACCATGTCGGCTGTTTTTTAAGATTAGAGGTGCTAGGATGCCGAGGTAATTTCCAACTTTTCTTGTCGTTATACAGACTCATATGCTGAGTGATGAAAAGAATATGATTGAAATCTCTTCGAATCAAATGTGTTCGCTCACTTATGAGGGAATCATGAAATCAGTTCGTCTTTTAGCAATTTCCTCATCACCCCCAATAAAAATTGGAACCTCCCCCAAACGAAACACGCGGTATAAAACAATTGTCTAAAAAGGAAACAGCGCTTTGCCAGAATGCGCATTGCAACCTTTCATGATACTCTGAAACTCACGTTCTAAGAAGCCATATCGACCTTCTGCGTTAAGGCAGAGTTAGAGGCAGTGGTATTGTATTGGTGGGAAGGCGTGAGTAAACCTTCTGTGCAGTTACTTTAAACGACAAAGAACATCCATCTGAGATACATGCAGAGTCTATGTGATACATTTCTTCTAACATCCGTTAAGTTCAACATCGTTCGAGTTCTTTGTTCTTATAACTTTCTGGATTAAGGTAAGAGGTAAGGTTGATCCTTGGTATTACAAATGCATTTGTAAATGGTTCAATCAAAGTGATTGTAAGGGCCGATGAGTGATTCTGAATTGTCAATCAGTAAAAGCTCTCACTGGTCTGTTGTTCGTCGATCTTTGTATGTTTGCAAAACTCAACCACACATAACTAAAATACCTTTTAATTTAAAATCGCTGAATGTTTTCGGATTCAGCCATGCGGTTGCGAAGGCACAAAGACAGGTTTGCGGGCGAAATCTTTGAAAACAATTTCTCCCGTCTGGAAGACCGCATCTTCATGCAACTTCCATCGTTTGTTTCTCTAAAAATGATCCAACCATGCGCTAAAAATCGTTTCGGTATATTTCGTACTTTTCATTGAAATTTGGGGGGAAAAGGCCTGGTTTACGTGCATGATATTTAAAAGTTGTAACACTGGTCCTTGCAATATATGTCACTCTTTTCAAGCCTCTCAAATAATAATAAGGTTCCTATCCAGTATGGTGTGCAGTAAGAATTTGTAGTATCGCCTCCTTCACGAGATATTAATAAATATTACCCTTTTGCCGGATTCCATTGGTCGATACCAAGATCCTCTCGAAGTCACGGCGAGTGACGCTAATGAATATGCTAATATGCGATTAGTCGGCATTGTTGCCCCAAATCGGCCAACCTGAAAACCATGCACATGGGTTTGGTTGGCAAAAAGTCCTCGTCGAAATTTTCCTTGGAGATAGTAGTTACAGGTGTAACACAAGCGTTTAGCACAACAGATTAAGCTGACATTCGTAATATGCTTAGATGATGTAAGAGTTCAACTACTCGTGAAATAACAACTTAAAGGGATTCCTAGAAATTGAGATAAATACATGGATTAATGGACATTTTCAAACGATTTCTTCCTGACTTTAAGGTCAGCTTTTCCAGTAACCAGAATTGACTATTCGGCATCGATAGCGGCGATTATTTTCAGTAACATGAAGTTTAGAATTTCTTCATCCGTTATGATTTTACATTTCAATCATATACTGAGCATATTATTTTCTAAGAAACACGACGTTCAAAAAGCCATGTTTTTTGGGGTGCATGAATTTCACTGCTCTACTATATCGTCCAAGTATACGTAATCGGATTAACTTTGTTTAACAACGGCGATGCTTTGGCTTTCGAAATCACATGGCTGTATTAGTGGATGGGACAGTTCGCTTAGTGGACGGTGATGGAAAACGCTCCGGTCGAGTCGAAATCTACCACGACGATGCTTGGGGTGCGATATGCGACAACGGCTGGGACATGAAAGAGGCCAACATCGTGTGTCATCAGCTCGGCTTCTTAGAGAAAGCAGAGGAAGCCACCAGCGTGTCCTTGGAGGAGAGTGAGGAGGAAGTACCCATCGTGATGAACCGAGTTTCCTGCAAAGGGTCTGAGAGGCGCCTGGTCGACTGCCCGTTTGTCTGTAGCAGCATCCAGCAGTGTAACAGCTCAAGCGTAGCCGGAGTGACATGCAAACCCAGTAAGGAGCTTTTGTATTCAAAAGTGTGCACTCACTGGTGTCTTTATATAATCTTCTACACTACCTGAAAGATTTTACAAAAATTGCAGTCGTCTTCCACTATTTGTTTGTGGGCTCAGAAATGAAAGCTAATAGGCCTATATTGGGGGTTGTAGATTTTTTTTGCGTGAACAACGCCCTCCACATCAGAACATGCTTGCCAATTTCTGCATAGGTTATTCTATACATTTAAGTGTGACATTATTCCTGTCCGTGTTACCTCCGAACCGATTATTTTGTCATTCAAGTATCATTGAAAATGGCTTCAAACTATTTTTTCTGGTTGAATATGCCGTTTGCTTCACATTATCACTCTTTGGGGAAGAGAACAATTAAGCAATGCGTCCAGAATTACAAAATTTTGGATGTCAGATGCAACAGAAACAGGGATAATGTAGTTGTTAATTTCGTGGCTTCTTCCTAGAAATGGTTTCCTGTGTCACTCCATTTTATCAGTTTAGGGCTGATTAACGAAATGCAATTCATTCCGCAAAATATATCTTCCCATAAAGCGTATATCTCCCGGACTAACACTAAAACTCAATTTTTAATCACAGATATCATTCGGTTGGTCGGTGGTTCGAACCACACCAATGGCCGCGTCGAACTTTACCAAGGCAACGCATGGGGCACACTCTGCGATACCGACTGGGATGTGATGGATGCCGAGGTGGTCTGCCGTCAGCTGGGCTTCTCGGGCGCAGTGGAGGCCAAGTCCGGTGCCCATTTCGGCCAAGGGGAAGGCCCCGTGTACATGGACGGCCTCGCGTGCGATGGGGCGGAGAGTAAGATCTGGGACTGCCCCTCGTTTTGCTGGGAGGAGGTCGCATGCAACCACACCCAGGATGCCGGTGTGGTCTGCCGTCAAGGTGAGAAATCGTTGCCTTTATTCACAAAATCGGCTAAGACCTTCCGGTTGTATAGAGACATGCAGTTTCGCAACTCACAGTTAGTTACAAAATCTTATAGGCAAACAAATTAAAAAAGTAAAAAACAAATTATATTTTTTTTCAGCAAGTCGGCTCGTCCTCATGATATCAACTTGTCTCAACTTGTAATTGACAATATTCCAATCAACAGGGTCTCTTCAGCCAAGTTTCTAAGTGTCATCATCGATCAAAACCTTTCCTGGACCGAACATATTTCTTCAATCACCAAAATCATCTCTCGAAACACCGGCGTTCTTTCTAAACTTCGTTTCTTTCTTCCAGCCACTTCTCTGATCTTACTTTATAACTCTCCTATTCTCCCGTATCTAAATTACTGTAATATAATCTGAGCGCGTACCAGCAATAATAAACTGAATGCTTTGGCAGTAGCACAAAAAGGGCCATTCGCATTTGCACTCTATCACATCCTCGGGACCACTCTGCACCTCTCTTTGCACACCTACGCACCCTCACTCTTTACTGACATTAACAAATTGCACACTGGGATCTTTATGTACAAATTTACTAACAATCTTCTCCCTCGCACATTCTCCTCATACTTCACCTCAATTCATGAAATTCATGATTATTCAATAAGATCCCGCAATAATCCTAAAATTAAACGAAATGAAATTGAAGTTTGATTGGGATTCTATCGAGTGATCGATAGAACCGAGGGATTACGTGAGATAGCGCGGCGTGACCAAGCGTGTTCATTTTTTAACGGCGAATACATTATCCCCCCAACCAGGGTGGGGCCATTGAATATAATTATGGTTTATCATTTTGTGGAGGGCACGTGATCCGTCGGTTCTATAGATCACTCGATAGAATCCCAATCAAACTTCAATTTCATTTCGTTTAATTTTAGGATTCTACCTCGTTCTCGATATTCACCTCGAGACCACGTGAGATTTCAAAGCAGGATAATGCTTGAGCCAGTTACAGCGGAACTTCACACAACTTCATACTGGTTCAGTTCAGCAGAAATCTTGCTGCAATATTTTATTGAATTCACCTGCTTTTACTAGCATTTCTCGTTCAGTGCTTTTGTTACAACTGTTTTTCATCACTCCACTATATTAATCTCTCAAGCTTATTGAAGCATATACTAATTACACATTCTTACAATAACAACAATGACAACGTTATTGTGCAAACAGTCATCATGAAGGTTGTAAATGTGTTTTCAAATAAATAAAACTGCATATTAAACAGACTTTTTGGACTATTATTGCAAGGAAGTAATTCTCTTCAACTGAAGTACAGCACTGGCAAATGACTCAGTTGCTGGGATGACAATAGCTTTGTCATAGTACTTAGCAAACGTGCTTTCTGTGCTCCAGCCTGCTGTTTTAGTATCTCATTTATAGTAACATCAGCCCTTTTTGCCGCAGACACTGCATCTGATCTGGTACTGTGTGGTTTGAATACTGACACGTCAATGCCAGAGTTTGACAATACTTGTTTAATCCATTTACTTATGGTTTCCTTGGTAACCTTTTTATGAGGTTTAGAACGAGAAATAAACAATTGACTTTCCTCTCCTCTGAGAGGCCTTGTTCGGCGTAAGTACTCTTCCAGAGTCTTAACTACACATAGACTTGTATCAGTCAAATAAGGCTTCAGAATAACCTTAACATTGGGCAGACCTGGACGGCTCTGCTTAAGTATAGCAAAAAAGAAGATATAAACCGAATCAGTTACTGTCATATTCTTAATATCCATCAAATGAAAAGTTTCGCATCTTTGTGCCGAGACCAAAGCAATTAGAGTAACTAACTTAAAAGTCACTTCTTTTAAAGTCAACCCCAGTAGTGGGTAAAGACTCTTTAAATATCTTAAGACGATACTTACGTCCCAAACCTCTGTATATTTTGTTTGGGGCGGTCTTAACTGAAATACACCTCTAAGAAATCTGCAAATTAATTTACCAACAGTAGCGGAATTATTAGTCACTACCGTAGCTGAGAGTGCAGACCGAGCGGTATTAAGTGCACTATAGCCAAGGCCAGAATGGTATAATTCTGCCAAAAAGTCCAAAACTGTGTTCACAGGGGGACATATTGGATCAACCTGTCCTTGACGACAGAAGCGAAGCCATCTTTCGAGGTAGCCAGAGTACTGTTTTCGGGTTCCCTCTCGCCATGAGGCCATGAGGATTTCGGTTGCTTGTTGAGAAACCGTTTTGCATTTGGAAGGATTTCCTGATAAGTGGCAGGCAACCAGCCGAAGCTTGTTCCGTAGAGGATGAAGTTGATCGCTGCTTGGTAGGGTCATCATATCCCTGCGTCTTGGCAGCAGTACTGGCTTGTCTTCTAACATCGCCATGAGCTTGGAAAACCACGATTGGGTTGTCCAGAGCGGTAAAATCAGCACCCCTTCTGCCTCTTCTTGATCTACCTTCTGAAGGCACCTGGCGATCATGCTGAAGGGAGGAAACGCATAGAAACAATAAGGTTTCCATGACACTGAAAAGGCGTCTACAAAGACAGCGCCCGGATCTGGCCTCCATGAAACATAAGGCAAGATTTGTTTATTTAGTCGGGATGCAAATAAATCAATTGCTATATCGCCCCAAAGGGATTGAATGCGATTGAAAATCTTGGGTTTAAGCATCCATTCAGTCCTATCATTAAATAATCTGGACTGCTTATCCGCAGCAACATTCTGCGATCCTGGGAGATAAGAAGCAGATACCCATATATTCTGATCTATACACCAAAACCAAAGTTTTTGTGCGAGTTCATTACATGGCTTACATTTTATACCACCCATAGAATTTACATAAGCAACTGCAGTGGTATTATCCATCTGGATACGCACATTCCTTGACGAGGAACAAAAGGAACGTAAAGCCAAGTATGCTGCTAGCAATTCAAGATAATTGATATGCTGAGTAGCCTCAGTGGTTGTCCATTTGCCTCCTGCATGGAGTGCTAGTGATTTATGGACCGCACCCCAACTAAGTTTGGATGCCGGACTGAATAACCAAGTCTGGCTCTCCATGAGAAATTTGTTTGACACTGCCCCCTATATTAGTAAGCCACCAGTTTAACTCTTCTTTGGATTTCTCAGACAACCGCATAAGCGCAGAGAAATCACCTTTGCTGTTTTGCAAAGCTTTTATTTTGTCTGTTTCAATGCTCCTATAGAACAATTGTCCGTATTCAACCCCTGAAAAGCAGGCAACTAGGACGCCAATAGTGGACGCAACATCCTGAATGGTAATCAGGTTTTTGCTTAACACAGATGTAATTTGGGTACAGACCTTTTCAACTTTGCCAATTGTTGGTTGAATAGTCATACTATTTGAATTCAGAATAAATCCCAAGAATGTTAATTGTTGCGTTGGTTCGAATACGGATTTGTCGGGGTGGACTCGGAACCCCAGATTGGTGAACAATGAGGCTGAATGCCGAACATTTTCGGTACATTCTTCTTTTGTGTCTCCCTGCAAGTAGGAGTCATCAATATAACCAACTGATAAAAAGCCCTTCTTTCTTAGGGTTGAATAAACTGGCTTCAGCAGTTTTGTAAAAATTCTTGGGGCTGATGCTAGGCCATTTGGCAAACAAGTAAATTGATACAATTTATTTCGCCATGAAAACTTTAAGAATTTTTGGTGTCCTTGGGCAATTGGCACCGAATAATAGGCATCTCTTAAGTCAATAGAGGCCATGTAGCAGTCGCGTTTCATTAGTCGCACTGCAGAGACTAGTGTATCCATCTTGAAATGATGATAAGCAACTGATTTGTTAAACTGTTTCAAGTTCAAAATCATTCTATAAGTGCCGTCTTTTTTAAGTCTGGGGAAAATTGTGGAGACAAACTGTCCCTTTTCATGGAAAAAATGTTTTATAACACCCTTTTTAATGAGCTTGTCTATTTCCAAATCAAGACTTATTTTCTCTGTCTCATGAAAATTAATTTCTGTTGGCGGCCACATTTGAAAAGGGCGGCCCCCTTCCTCGAATTCAATATGGCAATTTTGAACCGTATCAAGAACTTGCTTATCTGAGGTAATATTCCTCCAAGACGAAATAAAGTCCTTTAAACGACCTGCTATATTGGCTTATATTTGGCATTGATTTGAAGGTTATCTTACCTCCTGTTTTACTTGTTCGACTGCTTGCCGCTGTGCCAAGATTGGCGGCTGTTGTACGGGCGAGAGTACAAAAAAAACCGGCCTGCAGCGCCTCTTGCGCCCCGGTACTGGTGGCCACCTCTGTCATATGACCTGTGCCCCGACCGACCTCTCGCACGTCCCCCACGGGAACTGATTGCCAATTTTAAGCCAACCTTATTCACTTCTGACATATCTTTGACTTGTTTGGGTAGGTCATCCCCAAAAAGTTGTTCAGTGAACTGAACAGTAGTAAACTGAACAGTAGTATCACAAAGATGTTTAAAATTGGGATTAATATCTTGCTTGATAAATTCCCTGCGTCGCATATTCAACTGATAATTGGCATTAGCCATAAGTGAGATCGCATCTGTTGCATTACGCAGCAGTGGTTTTATGTCAAGTTTATCAAGCTCCTTCGTTTTAGATGCTTGAAACAGTTGTTCCGAAAGCTGAAGCACAGGTACAACTGACTTAATGACGGATGTCTGAATTTTTTGAAATTTTACATCCTGGGAGCGGGTACTGCTCGACATATTGTCCCAAATGAGTTTGTTCACTTTTGTTGGGATCACCTTTTCACAGTTCTTTGGTCTGTTATAGGTTTTATACATGTCTTTTACTTTGTCGTCGGACAATTTGTCCCGCATTATAGAGTTTGCAATTGATGCCAACTGGGCATGTACTGCATCAGAAGTTTGTTCATCTATCTGAAAATCTTGTGCAATATTTGCAAGTAACTCGTTTTGTTCAGAATTATTTTCTGGTGTTGCAGCAGTTGTGCTGGCGGTATCAGGGTTTGTTTCCTCAAGTAGTCTTGCAACGCTAGACTCATGGTCATAGTGGCTAGTATTTCCACCATCCATTTTTCGCCGTTTCGGCGACATTACTTTGTGAGCAGATTCGCTCTCAGCCTCGTCATTAGACTGTGGCTGCACGGCCATGAACATTTGGGTAAATTCTTGGAATTGTTTAGTGAAGCTTGTCTGCATTGATTCCATTGCACCTTTCATCATTTGGCCTAAAGCCATTATGTCTGGGGAACATTTTTGTACAGTTTCGGAATTATCCAACTGCGACTCATTCGTGTTCTCCTCATAGCTTTGTTGTTTATTCTGAGGAAACTTCCCTTTTTTACTAACAGTATTACCTGTTTTTGTGCGCCATTCCTGGCCACCACCAGGTTGCGCGGGTGGAAACCCAGAGAGCCCGTCAAGAGACCCTGAGCCCCGAGGACTATTCAACTTACAGGATGGTGAGAGGAGAGCAAACAGATCTTCATCCTCCGGGCTTAGGGTCAACTCGCCGTGCTCAGTCGGTTGTCCAACCATGCTGTGCGTAAAATATAGAAAACTATTCGCCACAGACAATAAGTCACGTCTGAACGTCGCGAGGTTCAGCAGCACAATGAACACGCTTGGTCACGCCGCGCTATCTCACGTGGTCTCGAGGTGAATATCGAGAACAAGGTAGAATCTGTTTGTTCCCTTCACCCGCACCTTCTATTCTATCAACACCCTTCGGTTTTATGGTCCTCGTTTATGGAATGCCATCCCCAATGACACAAGAACGGAGTCGTCCGTGGGTCGGTTTAAGATCTCTTATAAACGAGTCCTCGATCCTCTCCCATTATGTAACATGGTTGCAGTTCTCTCCTTTATATCTCTCTTTTTTCTCTCTCTCTTTATTTTTGTCCATGTTTCTTCACGTTTCGTGTCGTCATCGGTTTTTTAATCAAAACACTAATTTGTTTTTTTGGTTTTTTATCTTTTTGCCGTTAGCTATCGTCGTGTAAGTCTTTTGTCTTGTCTGTCTCGTCCGTGTGTCATTATCATATTGTTTTTCTGTTGTTAGTGTTGTCTGTAAGGGCTGTTTCTTACAAGCCTCGGCTTACTTAAACAGCCCCATACTCCTTACTTTCTCTTGTAAAAAATTGAAATAAGTTTATAATTTCTTCAAACCGCATTTTACTTTTATTGTTTTGAGACAAATTTATTGATTTTGTTATTTTGCTATTTACTAGTCTTTCTTTTATTTATGGATGTATTATCTAAAGGAGTGTGGAATAAATGTCTTCTTGAATTGAATTGAATTGAATTGAATTGAATTGAATTGAATTGAATATTTTACCCCTGTAGCCTCGTTTTTGTAACAAATTTCCAATAATGTGCAAATAGCGAATAGCTAGCTATCTTGCTGTTAAAGCGAATTTTAGATGTTTCCAAAGGAGATTGTGTGTAGTTGTCGGCAGCTTATAGTTTTCTTTTGAGAGTATTTTTTAATAGCTTCAAGCCTATATAGGTACTTGAATTTCAAACAGTTGTATTTTGGTTGTAAAATTTCAAAAGGTTTTGCGCTCTTACCCCCAAGAAAATATTAAAATGCTGTCAATGAAAGCCATACAGGCGTTTCTTCAGAGTTGCAACATTTACAAGTATTTCTTGTTTCTTTCAGAAGACGCGGAATACCGTGAGTGACACAATCCCTCTTGAGTAAAATAGTTCACCGGATGACGACTCCAATTCAAGGACATCGACTTGTTTCCTGTGATTGGCATAATCTTTGGCTTACGCATGGATATCAAAAAATAGGCTTAAAGGTAGAATATAAATGAGCATTAAAGCATGTATAATCATAAGAAATTTCCGAAAAACATCAAATTTACGAAATTTCAATATCTAGTGTTAGGGTAACGCCATTCTGTATCACACAGTGATTGACTATTTTGGGAAACCCATGGAAATGAACTGCAAACACTTCAGACAAAACATTTGCTCAGATTAGACTAAAACAGGATCTTGAAATTATAAAGAAGATTATTGAGCAAACGTCATTCTGGGGGAAAAATACAGTGCAACGATGGAAGATTCTCGATGCATCAAACAATCATTTTGTCAGAAGAAAAAAATTGTACGCGATTTCTTCCAAGCAGATTAAAACTTAGAACGAAAGGCTACACTAAAGATTATATCAGTGCCGTCGCGATGGAGGGGGGCGCGACGGGAAACCCCTAACCCCCCCCCCCCAACTAAGACTATGAGTGAGACAAAAGAAGCGAAGATGCCTAATGGAACAATTAGAAATATCGTGAAAGTAAACTGGCATAAGAAACAATCTGGAAAGGAACTCAAATGTAGCGACACCACCCAACCCCTGCACCCCAATTCGCTTTTCAAATATTTCACGGCTGGTCCTGGCCAGATATTGCAGTGAAAAAAACGCGATACCCGCTTATATTACCCCAATGAAATTTGCGACAGTGTACCATTTTCATAGTTTTCATAATTTCATTATTTCGCTGCGGTACACTTTTTTTCATAACTTGTTCTAAGATCAGCAACTCGTCGACATCAAAGTTAGCCTCCTTATATTGACTTTCAAATTATTTTACATTCAAGTAAAAGTAAAATGTTGTGAAAAAATAAAATCCAACAAATCCAAAGTTCGAGTTTCTAAGCATTTGGTTCATAATTAAAAACAAACGCAAAGAGGGTGTCCATTTTGTGACAGTTCTCTCAAGGGCGGATCCAGGACACAATTTTTTGGGGGCCAAAAAAATGCTGGTCTACAAAAAGTACAAGAAAAATTGCGGCGTGGGGTTTGGGGCCCGCTTAAGGACCCCGAATTTTTTTTGGATTCTAGATGCCCTGTGGTGCGATCTGAAGCAATTTCTGACCATATTAACTAATGTTTTTTGAGGAAAAGATAGTGGTGTACTCATTGCCTGCCTTTATTGTGAAGTCACTTTACAAAAAATTGGATTCGTTTTTTTTGGGGGGGGGGGGATCCCCATGGCCCCCTTTTCCCCCCCCCCCCCCCGATCCGCCCTTGAGATCTCTAAAGTAAGCAATTTTCAACCAGAGGATTTTAATACAAAGGACGTTCTGGGGATGCAGGAAATATTCTCGCATTTTGGTCCCGTATCCTCTTCAGGAGGAGGAACTTAGGTAAAACATTCAACCACGTCCAATTAATGGATTTTGTTTAAACGACGAGTTTCAGGAACATTATCTTTTCTTGAATCAGAGTTTATTCCATGACTACATCAAATTCGACATTACAAAGTTTAGTTTTCAATTCAAAATAGGCCGTTCTACATTGACACAAAAACTAACAATTATGAGGTTATAGTTAAATGAAGCACCCTCCAGTTTGCATGTTATCTTGTGAAAAAAAAATGTATCGTATAAAATTGCATAACATGTTTTGATATTTTTAAACTGTTAAATGGGCAGGTTTATACACACACTACTTTATGGAATGTGGACATAATTGTCAATTAATGACTTCACACACTTTATTGCAAAACTTTGGCCTGGTTCTTTACGTTTTGAATCCAAACGATTTCAAATGTTTACCTATATGGCAGAAAAAAGCATTTTTAGAAGAATTCACAATCCTCTGCAACCTATAGATATGCGAAATGTTCAATGTCTAATGCATTAATAGTTCGCAATGCGATCGAAGTAGAAACACGAAATCACATTGTTCATTAATAAAGTTGATTCAAGTTACACTTGATTTATAAAGTTTAAGTTGAATACCATCAACAGCTTTGTACACAGTAGTCGGTATATTTCAGTTAAGTAAGTGTTAGTTTGTGGTCACAATTTCGCATGCGTTTTACCATAACTAAGGCCAAAAAAAAAAAAATCGGTCTCTGGTCAGACCAAAGTTCCGGAATTGACGCGGCCACGCGGCTTTTTTTTTTCCAAGCTTGGATTTTAGAGACAAGGTGGGGTATTATTTTGCTTTTTTGGTGTCCTCATGTACATCGGTGTCCTCCATATATGCCTTGGGGCTTTCGATCATTTACCTTGGTGCAATTTCCCATTCCTTGGTGCTCTTTGGTAAAACAAAATTGAGGAAGTGCGGAAATAGAGGGCGCTGTTGGAGCTACCGCGGAAAATTTTGGGGAAAAAAAAGATCGACGCGCATGATTAAAATCGACGCGCGCGCTGACCAGAGACCGACTTAATTTTTTTTGGCCTAAAATAGCATTCTTATTGGATTGGATGTTTGTGCGTGGTTTGATGCGGTGGGGGAAGTCTGTCTGTCCATCAGAAGTTTCAACTTTTGTGAAAAAGAATTTCTTCCAATCAAAATCGGATTTCTTAACCACTAAAAAAGTTCTCTAAAACTGGCCTATGAAGCCCATGGAATTTTCAGCGAAAATTAGAAATGTCCAAAATTAGCCTTTTCTATTTTTCATCCCTCCGGAGTTATTGAACTCGAACCACGCCCATAGATACTTTTGCTTATAGACAGATTTAGATAGAATGCTTTAGGTGTTTATTTACTACATCATTATTAACTATACTTGCATGGTTTATACTTATTTAAGGAGATTCATATGTAGTTTGCCCAGAAACTGCAATGTTTGTGCTAGCAAGCAAACTTTTGTTGTACATGGTGACTGGTATGGGCTCCGTGCGCAAACAAGGAGAGGGCGCTTTTTGACCACTTGCTAGAGCCCCGTTGACGAGACAAACCATGCACACGTACTGTTCGTTTGCGAAGTACGCGCAGCTATATTTTATTATGAAGTTGACGTTCACAAAGCCATAGCGTCTTCGCGTGAGCGCTGGGCGTCGTCAGCAATGCGTTGGAGTGTCTGTCCCAGTGGTCTTCCCCAACTCTCCTTTTCTTACCGTTGAGGGGGTACTTGTGCACGGAGCCCATAACACAGGATGTCAACTGTTGTCTAGTTGGTACAAATTTCAGTATCATTCTATCGCAATTTTTTTCTGGTAGATTACAACAAACTCATGACAATGGACTAAGGAAGCACTTTAACAATCCATTGAACTTAAATATCAATGAACAATTATATTTCAGTTGCAAATATACAATGTCTTGAGACATATTTCAAACGCATTCTAGGTGAAATGTGCATGTTATACATATATGACAATAAAAAAAGCATTCAAAGGCAAAATAACTGTTTCCTGAATATACATAATTTTCCACTTTTTACTGCATAAACTATTTGGAAGCTTGTGTACAATCACCTCTTCGACTACCAGCAATATAAACTAATTTATTGGTTGAAAAAAAATAACTTTTGTAGAAAAACCTCCATATTTTGTTCACTGATCCAAACAACATACAAGCACATGTTTGAGTGTCTTTCAAATATATTAAGCCTATCAAGATTCTATTCTGAAGACAAACGCCGTGAGAAAATTAATTTGATTAACAGATAATCAAGACACACTTGTGTGTAAAATCCAAGTCATCATGTTTTTGATTTTTGCAATGCATACTACATCATTCAGATGTCGTTATCATCCATTGATTTGAGTACACCGAACCTGTTGCTGGATTTGACAGCAGGAACGCTACTGATGGGGCGTTTCTGGTGTCTCCTAGACGGGTAGATATCATCAGGTTTCTTAGGGTAGCGGCCCGGTTCATGCCACCACGCCGATGTATGAAGCACCTTTGGCTGTACGGGCCGGGGGCATGAAGGTCCCAAAGCATGGCCTCGATTTGGCTTCGCATTTGCAGAAGACATGTCCAATGAATGCAATAATGAACCGATTCGGGCAATTCACACTGCAGTGCGCCACCAACAGTTTGCCATGAATTAAATGAACATCATTGTGTGCGCTCTGGGATCATTCCATTTACACGGCTTGCCTCATTTTGGTTTTGTACAGTATTGTCGATTCCTAGATAAATTTTCTGAGCAGCAATTTGCATTTTACGTTCTTACTCACCGAGATGGAACAACGTGGTTCCGACAAGCAGATGGCCTCTGCCGTAGGACTGGGTTCTTTTTAACAGCGCCCTCCGGAAGTATGTCTCGGCCATTATCCTGTCGAACCTGCCCCTTCCTCCCCCTCCCCCCAAGAAAAGGGCGGGCAATGAGACCATTTTAGAGACTGAATTAATATGATTGCTAAATACATTTCATATGTCGTCGTGTTCAAAAACTGCAGCAGGATTTCAATAGGAACCTGTGAAACCTTTTTTTTTTACAAAAGAAATAATTTTAAATCCAGGATTTAGCAAGTAATGTAGGGTGGCTAAGGTCTTGAAGTTAACACACACAATGACAACAGACCTTAAAGATAATAGACACCATTTACCGAAAAAAATTGTTTCGCTGATTTGAGAAACATCAATAAAATAAATCTAAAGCACTTTAATAAAAAATAAAAACCCTATCGTTTCGGTTTCCGGTAACACCATGTGGTAATAACTACTGCTTAGAAGATATTAGTTCTGAAAAGAACTTGTCCTGCTTATTATCAACTTTGCTAAGTAGTTTTTTGTTCTGATAAGAACAGTCCTGCTGTAAGTTCTAAACGAACTTGTCTTTGGTCTCAACGTTTCGACTAGGCTGCTCTAGTCATCGTCAGGAGACTGTTCTTATCAGAAAAAAAACTACTTAGCAAAGTTGATAATAAGCAGGACAAGTTCTTTTCAGAACTAATATCTTCTAAGCAGTAGATATTACCTCATGGTGTTACCGCAAACCGAAACGATACCGATACCCCACCATGCAAAACCTCAAATCTTATAAATAATAACCCGTAGAAATTTCAGCTCAGTACATTTCACACTTTGGACAAAACTCTAAAATTGCATTTTCATTTTTCTCCACGCAAAGCAAGATTTCCGTTGTAAGTCCTCCCTTCCGAAATGTTCATTAATACGTTTTGACTTGCGCCCTCTTGTGACATGATCCCAGTTTGTCGCTTGAGGAAATAATTCTCATTCACAGATGTCAGATATAATATAACCGATTGCAAACTAAACTGAATTCGGTCAGTCGGAAGCGGTATTGGGTTTTTTTTTAAACGGCACAACAATGCGCAACAAGTTTAATGTCACAGTATGCTTGATCCTATTTTTACATATAAACGAGTAAAATGTTTTATAATGTTTTGTCCATTTCGTTTTTAAATATCTGCAAATGTCCGTTACCAGTTGTGTTCATTGAAAAGTCGTCACATGTAAGCACAGGAACTATCTGCTGAAATAAAGATAAAGTTCAGAGGTTAACATATCTACCAAGTAGATAATTCCTGTATTACGGCCTTGGTATTTACCCTGCATGGAGCCTTGATGTCAACGACCAATAATAAGTGCATTTATAATCGATAACATCTTTATTTTACTTCCTCCTCTTTAGTAGGGAAAAAAACGAAATTACCAGGATACCAATTTGGCGCAGTTTCGATGGTGTCCTTGTTATTTTTGAAGCCATGGGATGTCATGGTTAAGCAGCCAGTCATGGAAATGTCTGGCGTGATCACAGCGAAAGAATACAAAGGGGCAGAGAATTAATGACTGCAAATGCTTGGTTGTGGCACAACACATGCTATATGGAGTCAGCTGGTTCTTCGCAATCAATGATGGACTTAGGTCTACATGTAGGAGTTTTTACAAGAGTACAAACATGCTCGTACAACACATCAAACAGATTGTTCAAGACCCCCCCCCCTTGTTTTTTCTCTAAGCTACTGGTCCTAGCTCCCACCGTCCTCCCATGGCGACATCCCCTATACATCCTCATGGGTTTATACTTAAGATATCGTGATCCTCATTATGATATTACCAAAGAGAAATACAGTTTAGATATTGGTCCACTAAATACTAGGAGGATGGCAGCATGAAACGCGTATAATTATACACGTGTACGTGATTACATACAGGATTGAACAGCGACCCTAGAGAAGTTGGTAAGACTTCTCCCCTCCACATGTATGCTGTTTAATTTTCCAAGCTGCTGGTCACCGGCTACCTCTACCCTACCATCCCAACCCCACTTTGTTGACGAGAAATTTCTGCTGATGAGTATAGCTAATTGAGTACTGAAATTAATAAGTTTATAATATTATAACCTTGTTTACTTGTTCACTTGTTCACTTGTAAACTAAAATTGTAATTGTACTTAATCGTGTTGGAAGATAAAGAGAACACATTTCAAGTGGTTAAATATCTACCAAGCAGGTAGTTTCTGTATTATAAGGAGCTGGAAAACTGAAATTAATAAGTTTATAAGTACCTTAAATGATAACCTTATTTACTTGTTCACTTGTTAACTAAAATTGTAATTGAACTTAATCATGTTGGCAGATAAAGAGAACACATTTCAAGTGGTTAAATATCTACCAAGCAGGTGGTTTCTGTTTATAAGGAGCTGGAATATTTACCCTGCATCATAAACAAGTGCGTGTGGCTGATAACATCTGGTTTGTACTTCCTTCTCTTTTTGTGTAAGTCATAAGGGAAGACAAAGGAAACTACCAGGGTACTGAGTACGGGATCGATCTCATTATTCGTTTTGAAGAGCTGGAGTGTCAAATCGAAACATGTGGCTTGATCACCACTTAGCTAGAGATGTCTCTGCAAAAAGATGAATAGATAGAGACAATGCTCCAAAAGGCATATCCAGTCATACATTACTGCTATGGTGACATCGTGTACAGAGTGGCCACTATGATTTTGACCACTAAAGTCCCTTTAAAGGCATTAAGAACCATTGCTTTTCATCAGTTTTTTGTTCGTTGCCAATAGAGGCTGAAAATAAAAGGTCACACGGCGAGCTTCAGGAATTCTCGCGCTGCCCGCTTACGGGCATTTTACACTTGCTAATTTTTTTGTCATAATGATTTCTAACCGTAATCACCCCAAGAAACATTCTTGTTGGATGTTTTTCTTGGATTCTTCAAGAAAAAAGTTGATGATCTCACTCGGAGATGGGTAAAATCGAATTGCACTTGACTCAAAACGAAAACGTATAACGACGCGAAATTTACCTACCTACAGCCAGTGGGTTCTAGAGTTAAACGGGCTGGTTTAAATGCAATCTTCATCAGCTGTCACTTCAGATTATTTTCTGTCATTGCTAGTCCTTCAAGTTTCTTCGAGAAATAAATAATATCCTATGAAGTGTATTCAAAAAAATCCTAAGACATCCTCGTCTCCTATTAAATTGTAAGTTTTTAGCCATTGACCGAATCACCCGAATTTCTTAATTTCTTTTAACAATCGACAGCAAGCCAGGCGGAATCATTTTACTGTGTATGTAGTACCATAACGAGCTTCGATCCAAGTACGTTTTCGATAATATTTTATTTGGAAGGTTACTTTTTTGGACAAATGCAAATGACTGTATCTGCCTTTAAGAGCATTGCGATTCTATTAAAAGTACCATTCAAAATAAAAACACTGAAAACCATTTTCTGCTTTCTGAAAACAAGAACACAATTCCCACTGGCAATTGCATATAATAAGTTCCACTTTAGGATTTAACCCCCCCCCCCCCCCGTGAGATCACGGATCGGGCCTGAACAAGATATGCGCACACGCACTGAGCGTGTACACGCAGTTTTGCGACGAACAAAATGTCCAAAACTGTTGTATATAACAGGGCCAAATTTTGACAATTAACTTTCGAAGTTGAATTTATCCCACTGAAAAATGATATTACCAAAGAGAAAAAGAGTTCTGATATTGGTCTACTTAATATTTCATTTCGTCGTTTTTCCTTCTTTATTACTTAGATGTTGTTTTGTATTTTGATTTATGTAACAGGTATTTTATTGCAATATAAGTGTTTAAATGTAATTGTGTTGCCAATGGAATTTGATTTTCCGTATTTCTAAGATGATGACAATAAAGAATCATATCATTATCATTATCGTTATCATTATACGACTAAATGGTACCTTTAGAGACATGTTATGGTCATTCTTTCGAGCACATGTCGACATAGGACATTCGGGGAACGTGCCCGGCAGAAGGGCATAAGTGTGCATATGCCCTTATGCAATGTAGCGTAATGACCAACGTGTTCCCAGCAAAAGGTCATATGCAGAAAACTGCCTCCATTTTAATGAAATTTTAACATTTTCGTCAGAAATTAATACAAGTTGTTCCTAAACTTATGATTCATACGTGTGACAAATTTCAAATTCGCACGATTTATATTACGTGTGGGAGAACATTGGATACATAATGCACGCGAGGGAACAATGAAATCTTTCAATGCAATTTTCTTGAAAATGATTTTTGCGTCAGAATGCTCATATGCCCTTCTGCCGGGCACCCGACGTTATATTTGTTGCTCGTGGGAAATCAGTAGAAACATACCGTAACTCGTAGAAAAAGGATCAGGGAATATTGGGTTAGGGCACATTTAAGTTGGACAAGTTTTGTGCACAAGTGTATGGGAATGTCTCCCAAAATGCCCAATCCCTGTCATTATCATTATACTGATGGCGGCATAAAACGCGTATAATTATACACGTGTACATGACTACCTACAGGATTGAACAGCACAATTACCGTCTAGTCCTCCCTTCCCAACCCTTCCCACTCTGTTGAGGAGAAATTTCTGCTGATGGGTATAGCGAATTTGATTACTAAAATTAATAACTTTATAAGTACCTTAATTACTAACTTTATTTACTTGTTCACTTGTTGACTAAAGTTGTAATTGTACTTAATCGTGTCGGCTGATAAAGAGAACACATTTTAACCGGTTAAATATCTACCAAGCAGGTAGTTTCTGTATTAAAAGGAGCTGGAATATTTACACTGGATCATTAACGAGTGCATGTGACTGATAACATTTTGTTTTCATTTTCTTCTTTTTTTTGTAAGTCATAAGGGAAAACAAACGAAACTACCAGGGTACTGAGTTTGGGATCGATCTCATTCGTTTTGAAGAGCTGGAGTGTCAAATCGAAACATGAGCACACGAAGTATTTGCTGAAATAAAGATAAAGTTCAGAGGAAGTAGAAACTTTCCATATTACGGCCTGGGTATTTTCCCTGCATGGAGCCTTGATGTCAACGACCATTAATAAGTGCATTAATTATCGATAACATCTTAGTTTTATTTCCCGCTCTTAAGTAGGAGAAACCCGAAACTACGAGGATACCAATTTGGCGCAGTTTCGATGATGTCCTTGTTATTCCGAAAGAATACAAAGGGGCAGAGAATTAATGTCTGCAATTGTTTGGTTGTGCCACAACAGATGCTAAATTATGTCAGCTCGTTCGCATTCAGTGATGGACTAAGGCCTGTACATAATGAGTTTTACAAGAGTACCATCATGCTCGTACAACACATCAAACAGATTGTTTAAGAACCCCCCCCCCTAGTGTTTTCTATAAGCTACTGGTCCTCCCACCCTTCCTCCCATGGCGACATCCCCTCCCATATATCCACATGGGTGTATATTTAAGATATCGCGATCCTCATTATGATATTACCAAAGAGTAATAGAGTTAAGATATAATAATATAATAATACCGAAGTCTTATATAGCGCACGTATCTACCAACACTTAGGTACTCAAGGCGCTGGAAATTATGTCTATTATTAGAGACAGGTAAATGAAGTACATGAGAAACATCAGAACCATTATGTAGCAACAATGGTTTACAAGGTGCTGCGGCGCATTAAGCAGCCATTGCCAGAAACACCGGGGCAAACCCTCTCTCTTAGCGATAAGTGTAACTTGGTTCTTTAACGTGCATTACACAACACACGGGACCTACGGCTTCACGTCCCATCCGAAGGACGAAGCAATAATGGTACATACATGATTGAACCGCGCCCCTAGAGAAGTTGGTAAGACTTCTTCACCCCCCCCCCCCCCCCCCCCCTCCACATTTATGCTGTTTAATTTTCCAAACTGCTGGTCACCGTCTACCTCTACCCTACCATCCCTCCCCACTTTGTTGACGAGAAATTTCTGCTGATGGGTATAGCTAATTGAGTACTGAAATTTATAAGTTTATAAGTACCTTAAATGATAACATTGTTTACTTGTTCACTTGTTAACTAAAAAATTAATTGTACTTAATCATATCGGCAAAAAAAGAGAACACATTTCAAGTGGTTAAATATCTACCAAGCAGGTAGTTTCTGTATTATAAGGAGCTGGAATATTTACCCTGCATCATTAACAAGTGCATGTGACTGATAACATCTGGTTTGTACTTCCTTCTCTTTTTGTGTAAGTCATAAGGGAAGACAAAGGAAACTACCAGGGTACTGAGTACGGGATCGATCTCATTATTCGTTTTGAAGAGCTGCAGTGTCAAATCGAAACATGTGGCTTGATCACCATTTAGCTAGAGATGTCTCTGCAAAAAGATGAATAGATAGAGACCATGCTCCAAAAGGCATATCCGTTCACACAGCTGCTATGGTGACATCGTGTAAAGAGTGGCCACTATGATTTTGACCACTAGAGTCCCTTTAAAGGCATTAAGAACCATTGCTTTTCATCAGTTTTTTGTTCGTTGCCAATAGAGGCTGAAAATAAAAAGTCACACGGCGAGCTTCAGGAACTCTCGCGCTGCCCGCTTACGGGCATTTTACACTTGCTAAATTTTTGTCATAATGATTTCTAACCGTAATCACCCCAAGAAACATTCTTGTTGGATGTTTTTCTTGTATTCTTCAAGAAAAAAATGATGATCTCACTCAGAGATGGGTAAAATCGAATTGCACTTGACTGAAAACGAAAACGTATAACGACGCGAAATTTAACTACCTACAGCCAGTTGGTTCTAGAGTTAAACGGGCTGGTTTAAATGCAATCTTCATCAGCTGTCACTTCAGATTATTTTCTGTCATTGCTAGTCCTTCAAGTTTCTTCGAGAAATAAATAAAACCTGTGAAGTGTACTCAAAAAAATCCTAAAAGACATCTTCGTCTATTAAATTGTAAGTTTTTAACCATTGACCGAATCACCCGAATTTCTTAATTTATTTTAACAATCGACAGCAAGCCAGACGGAATAATCTCACTGTGGATTTAGTATCATAACGAGCTTCGATCAAAGTACGTTTTTGATACGTTTTTGAAGTTGAATTTATCCTAATCAAAAATTTAATTCATTCAAAGTAATCAACGCAATTAATCATTATATTTGGAGGAAATTAGAAAAGGCGTTAAAGGGATCATTTTGGGCGGAAATTATCAATTACACTCATTTTGCGTGACGGTCGGTCGGCAAATTTCACAAAGGCACCCCCACTCAAAATGGTCTAGCGACGCCCGTGCGTATGGCACGTGATGGTGAATGGACCAGTAAGAATTCGGCTCTCGTTCATGAATATGTAAGAGTATAGTAATTCTCCCTGTATTGTAATGATACTACAACGACGACTAGTATCATCCCTTGAAATTCGACTGAGCGTTGGCTCGTTAGTATTTTGAAGCCCTTGAATGTCAAAACAGATCTTTATCTCAAAAATTGTGGCGTGATCACCGCCCTTACAATTCCTTAAGTAAGTTAACTTCCACAAAAAAACTGGTAAAGTATAAAACCCAGTTTCGCCTCAAACTCCGAAGCAGATCTGATCTGAGAGTGCCGCCTTGCAGTCCGTTAATACCCGTCAACCAATTAGCTCATGTTGCAACATGGTTAATGTATGGTTGTTAAGATATTCCTTCTTTTTTTTCTTTTTGGTATCATAGACATTTCGATCTGGTGCTGAAACTTTTTTTTCGATCGAATTTGAATATGTTGTCATAATATTTTGATGATTCATTTTTTAAGTAGACTTTAAAATCGAATTTGAAAGTACATTATTGTGATAATCTTTCCATGATTCATTTCTGCTTTCAGCTTAAGGGTAACGATGGATCAGGTGAAGCAGTAACTGTCACCTTCCCTGAGACACTGATGACCAGATTCATCTGCATATATCCAGCTACCTGGAGTCATAGTTATTGTTGTTTAAATTTGGAAGTGCTAGGATGCCGAGGTGAATTTCGAACTGTTGTTGCGTCACTAATTCGTGTGAATGATTATATGAAGATGATTGGAAGCTTTTCGAATCAAGTGTGTTCGTTCAATTGTGAATCATGAAATCAACTCATGCGTTACGAACCATTTCTTTCATTTAAAAAACCAAATACCCTCAAAACAAATTTATAAATAATAACAAATAAAACGAAGCATAACAAACCACTTCTTAAAATGAAACCGCGCTTCCATCCTTTTATAGTACTGTCCTATTAGCACCTCCGTGTTTCCAAACCACAACCATTCTCATAAAATTAACTCTGATGATAAAAACAAAGGAATTACATCATCCGTCACATCTGACAGTGTTTATAACGTGTATGTACACAAAAGATATCTACTGAATTTTATTTCCATTGTTAAAGACTAAACGTTTGTGATTGATTATAATTTCTTTATCTGAAATTATATATCAAAGAAGCCTTACACTCTAAATTCCAGCGAGTGAAATTAGGGACTAGACGTTTTAGAGTGAAAATCACTCTCATTTTCGATTGAATTTAACTTCTTCAGTCGAAGCTCGAGTGAAAACTCGATCTTTACGATTGAAGAAATTTCACTCTAAAACGTCTAGTCCCGAGTTTCCAACTGTGGGAGTGAATCTTCACTCAAATGGAGTGAATTTTCACTCTTTGGAATTTAGCGAGTATCGACCTTATGCGTTAAGGCGTAGTTAGAGGGCAGTGGTTTTGTAATATGAATTTATTGTTACTAAATTTAAACAACAAAGAACACCCTTTGAGATACATGCAATTCATTAGATATGTGTGGTACATTTCTTCTAACATCCATTAAGTTCAGCATCGTTAGAGTTCTTTGTCCTTTCAACTGTCTGGATTGAGGTCAAAGGAAATGTTGATCCTTGGTATTACAAATGAAATAATCAAAGCGATTGTAAGGGCTGATGAGTGATTCTGAATTGTCCATAAGAAAACTTCTCATTGGTCTGCTGTTCTTCAATGTTTGTATGTAACGAAACTCAACCACCCATAACCGCTATATACACTTTTGCAATTAAAAATCGCTTTTTTTCGCATTAGTCTCAGACGGTATAGTTCGCCTCGTGGACGGCGATAGAAAACGCTCCGGTCGAGTCGAAATCTACCACGACGATGCTTGGGGTGCGATATGCGACAACGGCTGGGACATGAAAGAGGCCAGCATCGTGTGTCATCAGCTCGGCTTTTTAGAAGCAGAGGAAGCCACCAGCGTGTCCTTGGAGGAGAGTGAGGAGGAAGTACCCATCGTGATGAACCGAGTTTCCTGCAAAGGGTCTGAGAGGCGCCTGGTCGACTGCCCGTTTGTCTGTAGCAGCATCCAGCAGTGTAACGGTTCACACGTAGCCGGAGTGACATGCAAACCCAGTAAGGAGCTTTTTGTTAAATAGTGAACACTCAAACGTGTCCTGATACGAATTACCGTCCTACCTGAAGGGTTTTACAAAAAGTGCAGTAATCTTCCCGTATTTTGTTTGTGCTTAGAAATGAAAGCTATACAGGGTGAGTAAAAAAAAAAAAAACCAGGACAAATTGTTAATGAAGATTTGCCTGTAGCACTCTTAAAATCTAGGATATGAAAGCCCAATCGATGATGAGCTTTTACTTTTAGTACAAGAATCATTCAAATCACTCATGAATTTTAAGCACAAACACCCTTTCAAAGTTCTGTCCACGGATCACAAAAAGGTAAGTGTTCATTCAGCAAAACAAACACAATCCACATGCATTCCCAAAGAAATATTTCGTTTTGCTGAAAGAACGCTTACTTTTTTATGATCCGTGGACAAAACGGTGTTTGTGTTCAAAATTCCGTACCTGAAAAGTACATAAGTGATTTGAATGATCCGATCCTTGTACTCAAAGAAAGCTTAATTACTAGGCTTTCATACAGCCTAAATTTTGAACGTGCTACAGACGTAACTTTATTCAAAAATTGGTCCTGCCATTTGGGTTTCGTTATTGTTTTGACCCACCCTGTTTATATTTGAGAATGTGTGCAAGAACAACGCCCTCCACATCAGAACATGCTTGCCAGTTTCTACATAGGTCATTCTATACATTAAGTGTGGCATTATTCCTGTCCCTGTTTCCTCATAACTTTGTAATTTGTCATACAATTGTCATTAAAAACGGCTACAAACTATTTTTTTCTGGTTGGATATGTTGTTTGCTTCACATAATCACTCTTTGAGGAAGAGTACAATTAATATAAGGAATGCATCCAAAATTACAAAATCATGGATGTCAGATGTAACAGGAACAGGGAAAATGTAGTTGTTCGTAACCCAGCTGGTGTGTCGCATTATGATTGGTAACATCAAAGATCGACAAGAGGGTTTCGTTCTGAGTAGAACAACACACTGCGTAGTTTGTATCAATAAGTCGACGCGATTTAAATTGTCAGGTTTTATATAATTTCGTGGCTTCTTCCTGTAAATGGTTTCCCGTGTCACTCATTTCATCAATTTAAGGCTGATTCACGATATGCAAGTCATGCCCCAAAATATATCTTCCCATAAAGCGTATATCTTCCGGATTAACACTAGAAATCAATTTTTAACCACAGACATCATTCGGTTGGTCGGCGGTTCGAACCACACCAATGGCCGCGTCGAACTTTACCAAGGCAACGCATGGGGCACACTCTGCGATACCGACTGGGATGTGACGGATGCCGACGTGGTCTGCCATCAGCTGGGCTTCTCGGGCGCAGTGGAGGCCAAGTCCGGCGCCCATTTCGGCCAAGGGGAAGGCCCCGTGTACATGGACGGCCTCGCGTGCGATGGGTCGGAGAGTAAGATCTGGGATTGCCCCTCGTTTTGCTGGGAGGAGGTCGCATGTAACCACACCCAGGATGCCGGTGTGGTCTGCCGCCAAGGTGAGAACTCATTCCCTTTATTCACAGAATCGGCGGAATATGAGTCCGGCTAGAACCCTCCAGTTGTATAGAGACAGTTTAAAAAAAAATCTACTAGGCAAACAAAACCTTTTGCTAGGCTAGGTTGAATTGAAAGTGAGGCTGACAATCTTTGGCCATTTGGAAGGCTTCTTGCCTAATAGCAGCCTCCGTGTAGTAACGTGGCGAAAGTGTTTATATTTTACCCATGTCGCCTCGTTTTTGTAACAATTTACAATAACGTGCGAATAGCGAATAGCTAGCTGCCTTTCTAGTGAAGCGAATTCCAGTTGATTTCCCAAGCAGTTTCTATGTAGTTGTTGGCAGCTTCCATTTTTCTGATAGTATTTTTTAATAGCTTCAAGCCTATACTTGTATTTCAAACAGTGGTATTTTGGTTATAAAATTTCATAACTTTTTCGCTCTTACCCCCCCCCCCAAAAAAAAGCACATTAAAATGCTGTCAATGAAAGCCATATAGGCGTTTCTTCAGAGTTGTAACATTTGCAAGTATTTCCTGTTTCTTTCAGATGACGTGGAAACTGTTACCGTGAGTGACACAATCCCTTTTGAGTAAAATAGTTCACCTGATGACGACTCCAATTCAAGGACATCGACTTATTTGCTGTGTTTGGCATAATCTTTGGCTTACGCATGAAAAAAAAAATAGGCTTAAAGGTAGAAGTAGATGAGCATTAAAGCATGCATAATCGTAGGAAATTGCCGGAATGGTGAAATAAAAAAAATCAGTATCTAGTGTTACGGTCACTATGATAGACGTTAATATTTTCAACAGCTCTTTTGGAAGTTGGAATACAAAACCCTCGCTAATGAACGGCAAACACTTCAGACAAAACAGATTAAACTATGAAAGGATCATTAATTTACAAAATCATTAAGGGAGAAAATACATGTACAATGCAATTGACAGATTCTAAATGCATAAAACAAGCATTTCTTATTTACACGATTTTTGTTTTCAAGCAATCTGAAACTTTTACCCAAGGGTTATACTCAAACCTATATCAGTGCCGTCGGGATGGGGGGAGACAGGTAAAAAAACCCATTCATCCCCACACGCCCCAAAACACAATCAGAAAGATTAACCAGGGAGACAAAAGTACAGAAGATGCCTTACGACAATCTTAGTAATTTCATGAAAGTAAACTGACGCAAAAAAACCCTGAAAACGAACTCAAATGCAGCGACGCCCCTCCCGATCCCTTCCGCTCTATTCACGGCTGGTCTTCGGCAGGAAATATCCTGAAACAAATTGATCACCCCCTACACCAATGACAAAAAAAATCACTATTTGCTACTGTGTATCATTTTCATAGTTCATAATTTCATTATTTCGCTGAGGGATACTTTTTTCTTGACATCTTTTAACATCAGCAAGTCGTCGACTTCAACGTACCTCGGAGTTCAATTCACTTTCAAATTAATTTCCATTCCAGTAAAAGTAGAAATTGTTGGTTGCACAGAACAAAAAGTTAAACAAAATCCCACGAATCCAAAGTTCGGTTTTCTAACAATTTGGTTCATAATTAAAAAGACAAAAACAAACGCGAAGGGGTGTCCATTTTGTGACAGTTCTCTGAAGTTAGCAATTTTCAATCAGAAAATTTAAGTTCAAGGGACGCCCTGGGGGAGCAGGAAATATTCTCACATTTTGGTCCATTATCCTTTTTCAGAAGGAGGAGTTTAGGTAAAACATTCAAGCACGTCCAATAAATGAATGAAAAAACGACGAGTTTCAGGAGCATTATAATATGGCTTTTCTTGAAGCGTAGTTTATTCAATGACTGCATAAAATTCAACATTCAAAAGTGTAGGTTTCTATTCAATATATATGCAGTAAGTTCTACTTTGACACAAGTGTGATACTGGAAAAAGTGGAGTTAACAATTATGAGGTCAAAATAGAAGAAATCATCCTCAAGTATGCATGTTATCGTGTGAAAAATATATCGTATACAATTGCATATACTTATTGATAGTTAGAATGTATCACATTACAATGCATAGTATGTATTTTCAATCTGTTAAATTGGGCAGTTTATACACACACTACTTTATGGAATGTGGACATAATTGTCAATTAATGACTTCACACACTTAATTACAAAATTTGGCCTGGTTCAATACGTTTTGAATCTAAAAGATTTCAAATGTTTACCGATAAGGCAGAAAATAGCGTTTTCATAAGAATTCACAATCCTCTGCAATCAAGATATGCCCATCAAAATTTTGCAATGTAATCGATATAAAAACACGAAATCACCGTTTTCATTAATAAAGTTGAAACAAGTTACAATTGATGTATAAAGTTAAAGTCGAATACCATATACAGCTTTGTACACAGTAGCCGGTATATTTCAGTTAAGAAAGTGATAGTTTCTGATGACAATTTTCCACCGATTTACTATAACTACAATATCATTCTTACTGGATTGAATCTGTGTGCGTGGTTTGATGCGGTGGGGGAATTCCGCATGTCCACCATAAGTTGCAACTTTTGTAAACAGGAATTTCCTCCATTCAAGATTTCTTAACCTATGACTTTTCAGGAAAAGTTACAAATGTCCAAAAATAATTTGTTCGACTTTTCATTCCCCGAGTTATTGACTTTGAACCACGCCCATAGATATATTTTTGCTTATATAGCTAGATTTAGACAGAATGCTATGCGTGTTTATTTACTGCGTCATTACTGACTAAACTTGCATGATGTATAACTAATTGAAGGAATATGATCCTACAGTGTGATTCATATATGTATGTTGCTCAGAAACTGCAATGTTTGTGCTAGCAAGCAAACTTTTGTTGTACATGGTGACTGGTATGGGCTCCGTGCGCAAACAAGGAGAGGGCGCTTTTTGACCACTTGCTAGAGCCCCGTTTACGAACGCGTAATGTACATTTGCGAAGTACGCGCAGCTATATGTTATTATGAGGTTGACATTCACAAAGCCATAGCGTCTTCGGGCGTTGTCAGCAATGCGTTGGAGTGTCTGTCCCAGTGGTCTTCCCCGACTCTCCGTTTCTTACCGTTGAGGGGGTACTTGTGCACGGAGCCTATAACACAGGATGTCAACTGTTGTCTAGTTGGTACAAATTTCAGTATCATTCTATCGCAAATTTTCTGGTAGATTACAACCAACTCATGAAAATGGATTAAAGAAGCACTTTGACAATCCATTGAACTTAAATATAAATGAACAATCATATTTCAGTTGCATTAAACAATGTCTTGAGACATATTTCAAACGCATTCTAGGTAAAATGTGCGTGCTATACGTGTATGACAATAAAGAAGCATTCGAAGGCAAAATAACTGTTTCCTGAATATACATCACTTTCCACTTTTTACTGCATGAACTATTTGGAAGCTTGTGTACAATCACCTCTTCAACTCCAAGCAATATAAAACTTTAAAACGACACTTTACAGCTTGGAGGGTCCTACAAAACCTTATTTTGATTCTCAAATTATCTAACTGGTTGAAAATAGAACTTTATAGAAAAACATCCATATTTTGTTTAGTGATCCAAACGACATACAAGCACATGTGTCAGTGTTTTCAAATTTATGAATCCTGTCAAAATTATTGCTCACATTATATTATGAAGGCAAATGACGTGAGAAAATCAACTTGATTGACAGACAATCCAGACACGTGTGTAAATATCCACACGATCATGTTTTTGGTTATTGCAATGCATAGTACATCATTCAGATGTCGTTATCACCCATTGATTTGAGTACGCCGAACCTGTTGCTGGATTCGACAGCAGGATCGCTACTGACGGGGCGTTTCTGGTGTCTCCTATAGGCGGGTAGATATCATCAGGCTTCTTAGGGTAGCGGCCCGGTTCATGCCACCACGCCGATGTATGAAGCACCTTTGGCTGTACGGGCCGGGGGCATGGAGGGTCCCCCAGCACGGCCTGGATTTGGCTGTGCGGCCCTCGTATCGTCCTGTCGTTGCTAGGGTGCATCTGGAAGGCACTGGGGATGTCACAGTGCAAACGGTGCGAGGTGTGGCAAATGAAGAAATTGTAGAGACTGCCTCAATGAGATTGCAAGATACATTTGATAGGTTAGCTTATTCAAAACTGCAGAAGAACTCTGATTTTGAAAGGAACCTGTAATACCTTTTGGAGAAAAGAAATAAACTTATTGGGAATCATGTCCATCCAAAGGCTACAAAAGAGAGCAAAACCGTTTCCGGGAATTATTTGAAATGGTGGTGGCTAAGTAAGCAATCAAGCAAGGTGGGTTTGAAGTTAACACACAAGGAGACTACAGACCTTAAAGCTAATGGACACCATTAACCCCCCCCCCCCAACTTTTTGCTGATTCAAGAGACAACAATACAATCAATCTGGAGCAGGTCATTAAAACAACTAACCCGTCGAAATTCCAGCTCAGTAGGTGTCACACTTTTTGAGAAAACTGTAAACATGCAGGTTAATTTTACTCCACTCAAATCAAGGTTGAACCCCCCCCCCCCCCTACCCCTTCAACATGTTAATTAATACGTTTTGACTTGCACCCGCTTGAGGTATGGTCCCAGTTTGCCACTTGGGAAAATAATCGTCACTCACGGATATGTAACTGATTGCAAACTAAACTAAATTCGGTCAGTTGCAATGGCGTAGTCAGGATTGCTTTCAGTGGGGGACCCGGAAGGGGGGGGGGGGCTTGACTGGACCTCTTTTGACGCTATTATATAGAGGGCGGTCATTTTTTAAGTCATATTTCACAACGCTGCATAGGGTTAAGGGAAGTAAAAAACAGTCAGCTTCATTCCTCTTTTCGGTTGCATCACTCAAACAATACATTAAAAACACACATCCTTGGCAGCGGCAAATTTCGGGGGTTTTTTTGGGGAGGGGGCGAGTACACCTTAAGGGCACTGGGAATTTTTTTTTTGGGGGGGGGTATACGTGTTCAAAACATTAGGCCACACGAGCCGTCTGGTGAATTAAAAGTCAAGTCCAGAGGCTAACATATCTTCAAAGTCGTAGTATTACGGCCTTGGTATTTACCCTGCGTGGATCCTTGATGTCCATGACCATGAATAATTATCGATGATGTCTTTATTTTACTTCCTCCACTTAGTAGAGGGAAAATACGAAATCACCAGGATACCGAGTGAGCGCGGACTCGATATCTGTGGGTTTTTTTAAGCCTTGGGATGTCAAACAGACATTAATAGAAATGTGTGGCGTGATCATACCGTAAGCAGGAAAAAGTGCACTTAATTATTGATTGTACCACAACACTCGCTTTCTAGGATGTCAGCTACCTGGTTCGCATGCATTAATATAAATGTGTTTTTTTTTGCGTGTTTAACATAAGTGAATACATTTCTGAACAACGCACCATATAGTTTGGTTAAGCCTCCCCCGTTTTCTGATTTTTTAAGCTATTGGTTCCTCTTAATTTCCCCCCCCCCCCCGGCGATATCCGTGGAGTTATTCACTAAAGGTATACCTAACTCGTATCATCATAATCTTATCAACAGACATGAAATAGAGCTGGGCCATTGCAGATTTATCCTTTGAAAAGATATAGGTAGAATAACAAGCAATTGTAGCCATTTAGACAATTTTGAAAATTGCTTGTTTTTCTTGCGATATTTTGCCAAAGGACACCTTTGCGACGGCCTTCGGGCATAAAGCCAAATATCTATCTCATGGTATACTCTGACTGTTTGCCACATTCCATGCTTGTATCATCAAAGGCACAATCCCCCGAATTTTTCCCCTATCTGCCCCACTTCCAAATGGGGATTTACCCTCATCATTTACAAGTGCATTTGACTGAAAACATTTTAAATTTACTTCCTCTTTTTTGTAAAGGGATATATATACAATATAACCAGGATACTGAGCGCAGGGTCGATTTCCTCAATTGTTTTTAAAGCACTAGGATGCCAAACAGATCTTTATCAAAAGATGTGGCGTGATCACCACATGACTGAACTCCTGATCATCTGCAATAAGAATTAAATGGAGAGAAAGGGTAAATAAATGATTCACAATATACGTCTGTTCATGTCTGCCAAGTATAAGGACATCCTGTATTTCAAAATGGTTTGGAAATGTATCCCGGATCCGTTAGATCATCGAACAATAAAAGGGAAAATATATTAAACTACCAGGACACTGAGTGTGGGATCGATCTCCTGATTAGTTTTGAAGAGCTGGAGTTTCAGATCGAAACATGCGGCGTGCCGGCGTGATCACCACTTAGCTATAAAGTGTAGAAAAAACTCTTGAGTAAGATTCTCTGCTTAAAGTATACAGAATAGTATATCTAGGCCTGTGAATTACAGACTGCAGGGGCGGGTGCAGGGTTTTTTTTGCGGGGGGGGGGGGATCAGCAAATCAATGCTGAAATGTAGACAGGTTTTTTTCTCCGGACAATTGGGGGGGGGGGGGGGTCGTTCCATACTTTAATGGGGCGTTTTTCAAATCCGACGATCGTTAACGCTATTACAGGATAGTGTAAAAATACCACCGTAACCCAACTGGTTATGCCCGATTTTTTTGCACAGGCGGATATTATTACAAGTAATATTTTTGGGGAGTCAGAGCTGGGGTTTTTCGACCCCCCCCCCCCTCCCCCTCTGGATCCGCGCCTGGATTGTCTGATTTTAAATTAATCTTGGAACATCTTGAAACAAGACAAGGCAAGCCTAGTCATGCATTCCTCAATCTGCTCAGGATGACTATTGACTGGAAGGTTTTTCAGTGATGTATTAATCAAGTAATCAAGTAATTCAAACTTTTGGGACAAGATGAGACTTATTCAAGTCTAAATCACAAGTCTGCGAGTCAAGGCTGCATATGGCCCCTCTGGGATACCAGCCAAAAGGTGACATCTGTCTGACATTCCTTCATGTATTGTAATGATACTGCAGCGAAGACTGGCTATCACATATCTACTCACAACATTATGTATAGCTTGTGGAATAAAATTACACATTAAGATTAACATTTATATAAATAATATTCTGTTTTCTTCATTATGAAAAAGATATACATGTAGTGTGATGTTCTCGGGATTTGAGTTGAAATATGGCTTATGCACAGCGTGAGGTCGTTGTTTATTCAGTGTAGGCCTACATGAATTGTCTACTGAAACAAAGACAAAAACTCTTCAAAGGATAACATGTCTGCCAAGTAAGGACTTCCTGTAGTTCTTGCACTTATAAAACGTTTAGTTTGGCTCACCACTTGAAATTCGACTTGATGAAAAAAAAACATCTTATTAGGATGTTGAGCATTGGTTCGTTGCCCAGTGATGCCAAAGCGATCTTAATCATAAATTGTGGCGTGATCACCTCCTTTATAATTTCTTAACTAAGTTAACTTAAAAAAATACTTGTAAGCTATAAAACCCAGTGCCTAAAACTCCTAAGCAGACCTGATCTGAGAGTGCCGCCTTGCAGTTGGTTAGCCCAACCAAGCTCACGTTGCAACGATGTCATCCACTACCATTCTGACACTGTGCCTGATCATTGTGCTTATTCGTAAGTTAAACTGATTTCATTTCTATATTTCTATATCTAACTTTTTATAACTTTGAAAAGCAACGTAATATTTGTTCTCTAATAAAAGGCTCGAATTTTCAAAGAGTGAAACTTGGGATGAGACGATTCAGATTGAAAATCATTCTTCAAAATAAAATGTGGGGGAAAACTATTACTTCATTCACACCTCGAGTGAAAATTCTATTGTACTCGAGGGAATGAATTTCACTCCAAATCGTCTCCCCCGCCCCGGCCTAGTTTCAGTGAGATTCTGTGAATGTTCAACACGTGTTGTCTTGGACGGTCCAACTGGGAAACTCATCCAATGTGCCACATAATTCGGGCGATTCACAATGCACTGCACCACAATGAGTTTGCCACGGAGAGTCCATTTTTCAAGTTTACAAGCGACAGAACATTGCCCATTTGAAAGAGTGTCAGACTGAGTAGACAACTTGAGCTAATTTGTTATAGATTGGGGCATTTAGCGTGCTGCCGCCTTACAAAGAAACACCACATTGATAAAAAGAAAAGAAAAGGGCAAACAGATGCTCGAGTCATACACTTTCGAAACTACTGACTGGAAAAACCAACAATTTCAAATGTCCCGCGCTGCGAATTTGTCAACCATCTCCAAAATGCACTGGGGAAATGAACTCTCCTTGGCAAACTCTTGGTGGCGCACTGCATTGTCAATCGCCCGAATTGCCCCGATCTATTTCTTGTAAGCCTAAATGTAGGTTTTCCTTCTCAGTTTTTCGAAACTTGTTCATTCAATCAGACAGATTGTTCGTTCCATTTCAAGAGGTTTTAGGGAGACGGGTACGAATGCGGTTTCTAATCCCGCAGTATTATTTTGATTTTGTGTAAATGTTGTCAAAATATATAGGGAATGGTCGAAATTTGTCGTGTAAGAAAAATGCAATTTCACAATTTTGCAAGTTGGTTTTCGATTTCGCACTGAGTACGCGAAGTTCATTTTACATTTAAGTGCATAGAAATTGAATTGAATTGAATTGAATTTAGCATTAGCAATTTGTCAAACGTAAAATTAGCAATCTATTGGCGATAAAAAAAATCATTTTCAAAAGAATTTTATGTAATTTTCATAATTTTTTTTTAGATTTCCGCTTTAATTTCGCAACTTGATAGAACAATTTGATAGAAAAAGTATTCCTTTTCAACAAAGGTGCAACCGGAATTGAGAGTCAACTCTATTTGGCATTTGCATTTCGCCAAACGTCATCTGTATTAGCCATAAGAAAATGTGTTCCATTTATAGAAATAACTTTGTCGACAAAGCCTTTGTCAACAAAGTCTTAATTTGTCGACCGTTACCAAAAGCTATCAATTCTTTTTACAAAGGGGGAGCTCGAATGTCAGGTTAGGTAATAAATGAGGCTAGTATAAACATTGTTTGAGTTGAACCTTTTGTCAACCTCGTCCCCAGGGTGTCGAGCAGTACGCGCCCACCACTACCTGCTCTCTCACCCTGGTATTGGATCATTTGCATGTGCAGGATTTTCGAACACGTATGCAAATTAGGAGTAGTCTGGTGCCTGCCTGTGCGTTACATTTGCGTTTGTTTTTGCACGCGATGTCTGGGGTAAAAACAGAATCAATTCGTCGCAGTGCGAGCATTGCGTGAGTTACGAAAACATGATTTTATTTTAATTAAACTGTTTCGATCGAATAACGAGACAACATGCAGTATCACATTTCATATTAATATTAACAAACTTGAAAGGAAATGATTATTTTCGAGAAGGCGTGGACGAATGATCGCGAAAACACGTACTGCACGTTGTGAATAACAACACTAAGTACACGATATAAATCCTTCTCTAGCCAATTGCGGTATCGAATCAGGATGCAGGAAGGAAGTTTCCTATCCAGGGTTTACTATTGGAAACAACGTTGGAAATAAAGTAAGCACTGGGGACGAGGTTGAACCTTTTGTATATAGGGAGCGTGTGTGCCAATAGAGTGGGAACCATCAAATTTTAATGAGATGTGGCATATCGATCTTCAGTTTTTTATAACTTTGTTCCCTTCCAAAATTTGATCACAGATCAAAACTTAAATTTCGTGAACTGAACCATATCACTTTTATTTTGCTCGCATCCGAAGAGAACAAAAATCCCCCGTGTCTCAATATCTTTTTCCCACGGTGGGTGAGAAATGCGCCGTGGGCTTGAGCTGCTTATGTTGGTGTGTGGGTGCGTTTGTTAATGGTGTAAATCTAGGACACACAGGTGCAACATCATCGGTGAACTGAGGACGGGAACCAAATCGAGAAAGAGCTGTTGCAAAAAAGTTAGAGTATATCTGTTACATGAACTCACTTAAGGTGCAATAAGTGAATTCAAGAACTCGAAGTGCTATCTCTCAAACAGTTCGCATCACTTGAAGACCTTCGGGTGCCTTTGTTTTGCTTCTAGCAAGAGCTTGAGGTGCGATAAGGTTTCAAAGCATAGAATGCTAACCTTTAATTACTCTCAAGCACCTCACCTGTCAATATGCTGTTGCTTTCACACTTCAAGTGCCACAAATAGTATTTCTCAGGTGCATACAAGTGCATGAAGTGTGGTAATTTTTTACAGTGTAACTATTGTTTTTATTCTATTCGCTTCTTATCAGGAGTGCATTCAGCTGATCCTCTTGAAGAAGAAGCAGTTGTCCCAAGGCCTCTTATTTCAGGTAAATACATGAAACTCCAAACCCATATATCAAGTATCATCTGCCCAAACAGCTCAACATAATGTGCGAATTAGCAACTGAAAACACTAAAGTTATATATTTTAAATGAAATTATCTCCATACGACCGGACATAACTCCATGTTTCCTTTATTAATTGGTCAGGCCGGGTTTTCTGGACTTCCTGCTGACTTGCTCCGAGGACATTTGTAGACGTTAATATCTCAATTAGTATGCCCTATAATCCAGATATTAGTACTTGAACAAAGATTTGTATCTGTTATCCAGGATTACCATGTACGGCCGGGCCATTGGGTATGGCCAGTGGTGAGATCCCAGATAGCGGAATCACCGCTTCGTCCAGCCTCGGCTCTTCTCGTATCCCAACCCACGCTCGTCCAAATTCCGGTGAGTCCATTGTTCTTAAATTTACTACCTTACGGAGACATGAACACAATAGGGAACAAAAGATTGTATACGTCTCCAGAAGAACATTTCTATAGATGAATAAGTCTCCACAAGAATTTCACGAAATAGATATATGGATTTTACTCAAAAACTAGGAATTTCCAAGGTAGGTTGATCTGTCGCAAATGGAAGAGTTTTAGAAAAGGGATATTTAGTCCAAATTTCAGCCCAGGAAATTAATTCTGGTTAAAATAAGAGCATTTTGAAACTTCAATTTCACACTCGAAAACTTTACTACACGAGAACAAAGAAATGTCTCCACAGGAATACAAATTCCAGAATGGGTGGTCCCAAAGCCACGTCGATTCTCGATTATTGTCCTCCTGTCTGGTGTGTGTGTGTGTGTGTGTGTGTGTACAGGTTCAGCACATTGATGAGCTCGAGACGATTCACAGGTGTGCCACTCGTCTCATTCTGCATCAGCGTAGACAGGAGCGACATAATACCCTGAGCGGCTCATTGTACTTTATTTAGCGACACTTAGCGCCAGACGAGAGTATTCCTTTATGAAAATGTGTGGCTATTCGGGAAATGCTTCACTTTACTTTCAAGCGATATATCAAATTGAACAGCAGATATGCCAATTCCAGGTTAATCTTTCCCCACTTGTATGCTCGTATACTGACCTTCCATTTCCTGTCAGATTGTTAGGATATGGAGTTCTTTTTAATGACAACTTTATCTGTTTCAATTTTCTGCCTTCTGACGAGAACTTTCTAAACCTTAATTTCTAAAAAATAAGTCATAACAGATAATGTATTGCCTGGTTGGCTTTTTAAGCCTCTTTACTGGTCTGCACCTAAGGCCCCCCCCCCCCCAAAAAAGGTCTCCGGTTTCTGGTATGGAGCTTGCCCAAAAAGTGGTGCGGCGACGCGGCTTCTTTTTTTTTCACCCTATTTTTTTTGCTTCAAATGTCGGCTGATGACTGCAAATGGTGCCCGACTAAACTTAGTGCAAATGTATGGGAGTCCAGAGAGGCCACATAAAGCTTATTCTCGACCATAACCCAATCTAAAAACACGTTAAAATTGTGCAGCAGCAGAATTCCAGTCAAACCAGTGAGTTTGGCGGTTTTGAGACATCATCTTTCATTGAAAAAAAAAATGTTTCATTTTGCCGACGCGCATGGCTACCGCGACGCGCGCGCATACCAGAACCCGGAGGCTTTTTTTTTGGGCCTAAACGGCAAAAGTTTGCCGGTGCCGTCTGCACAATAGACACAACGGCCCATCCAGCTCTTTGTATGCCGGGGCTTTCAAACTATACGCCACCGAATAGACCAATTGCGTTAAGGTGGAGTCCGAGGGCAGTGATGGTTTTGTATCGCTGGGGTGCGTACTGGTAACCTTTTGCGCATTCATGCTACAATATAATAACAAAGAACAACCTCTGAGACTTGCAACGAAATGTTGATAATGATTTATCAGTCATTACTCCATCTTGACAATGCCACCGGCAGGGGCCTAGTCGAGGCCCAAGATGCACGGAGCCTTTTCATTTTCATAACACGTTACAGATGTAAATGTGAATAGATGTCATGCGAATGTTGGCATAGTTATGGCTATGATACTTAAAAACCAAATTCAAATCCCACTAAATCTTTTACCACTAATGACATTTTCAGCGCCGCATGCAAATAAAATCATGCAATTCTTATCCCTGTAAGGCCGGCCCTAAATTATATTCTCTGTAGGATCATGGTGGCATCCGAGGTCATGTGGGAGTGATCAGTGGCTGCAGGTGGATTTGGGTGCCTACACTGCCGTCACTGGCGTCGCAGTAACGGGACTTTATGGCAACCATTATGTCAGAACCTTCACGGTACGGTATAGTATGACTGGTGAGTCGGATGACTGGCAGAGCTTAACCGACACGGACGGGCAAACCATCGTGGTAAGTAGACGACAATGCTGAGCTGGATCTATTGGAAAGAGAGTCAACGTACATCCACCTCACGATGTCAAAACTTCCAAGAGATCATTCCTATCAGCTTAATTACACTCTGGCAAGCGCATACAGTCGGACACCCATTCAGTAACCATCCCTTTCCTTTATTAAACCTGGCTCCATCCCTTATTACTTGACACGGCTAATTTTAACTTAGTTTTAACAGGTGATTGATTTACCCGTCCTAATAAACTGTTTATGCCCCTCTCACACCAATCCAAGACCAGTGCGAGGTCACATTGGAAATGCAGTTTTTCAAGAGTATCCGTGGTCTCCGTTTTTTCTCCGTTTTTTTTTACGCCAGCACGTTTTTATTTCGTGGTACCCGTTTTTACTTCGTAAGTAATCCGTGGCCACCTCGGAAACACCACGGGACAACCCGTGCTCATGTCCGTTTTCTGAAATTCAAGAGAGGGTTCTTAGCCATTGACTAGCCGTGATTGATCGTTCGATGTTTGATCAGGTGCTAGCCACCAGGCCACTGGGGTTGATGAAAATAAAATAGTAAGAAATGTAACAAGTAATTAACCCTACTCTATGGGGCATAATGTGTCTCCCCGGTCTGAGAAATATCCAAAACATACAGGGTTTGTTACAATTGAGTACATTATTAAACAAAGTGGTTAAGATATATCATTGGTTTTTTTTGGGGGGGGGGGGGTTGGCATCAGATATTTCATGCAATACGCCTTGTGCTGAAATGTTTTTTTTTTTATTGGTTTTGATTGTTTTTGACAGTTAGACTTCATGATCGAATTTGAAAGTACAATTGTGATAATCTTTCCATGATTCGTATCTGGTTTCAGTTGGAGGGAAACGATGGATCAAGTGAAGCAGTAACTGTCACCTTCCCTGTGACACTGATGACCAGATTCATCCGCATACAAATAGCTACCTGGCATGGCATCTATTGTCATTTACGATTGGAAGTGCTAGGATGCCGAGGTAATTTGAAATTTTTCTTGCGTCACTGATTCGTGTGTTGAATGATGATAAAAAGATGATTTTAGAAAGTCTTCGAATCAAATGTGTTCGCACACTTTGTGAGGGAATCATAAAATCAGCTTGTGTTTTAGCAATTTCTTTATAAAGAAATAAAACTAAACAAAAAAACTTAACAAAGCGTAAAAATGTATAAAAACGAAACAGCGTTTTGCCAGAATACGCATTGCAACCTATTATAATTGGTCTATATACAAGCACCTTCGTATTCTTAAAGCACAATCGTTCTCATAAATTTATTTCTGATGATAAAAACAAAGGTAATTACATCGTCCATCACAAATTTAAACATGTATTCAAGAAACAAGAATACTTCAATGTAATTCCATTGTTAAAGACTGAACTTTTCTGATTGATTCTGAATGATTCATCTAAAACTGAAATTTTGAGAAGGCGGAGTTTGTGGTTTTGTATCGGTGGGAAAGGCAGGAGCAAACCTTTCGTTCAGTCATTGTTACTAAATTTAAACAACAAACAAGATCCTCTGAGATATCTGCAACGCATTAGGCCTATATGATACATTAATAACTTCAAACATCCATTAATTAAGTTCAACATCGTTCGCGTGATCTGCTCTTTAAACTTTTTGGATTGAGGTAAGGGTAAGGGTTCATCCTCAGTATTACCAATGGTTCATCAGCAATAAATCTCACTGGTCTGTAGTTCAGAGACGCAACCACCATGAAGTATAGTCCTATTCGCAAGTTTACAATTGCTTTTTTACTCGCGATAAGACTTGGACAGCATGCTTCGCCTAGTAGACGGCGATGGGAAACGCTCCGGTCGAGTCGAAATCTACCACGACGATGCTTGGGGTGCGATATGCGACAACGGCTGGGACATGAAAGAGGCCAGCATCGTGTGTCGTCAGCTCGGCTTCTTAGAAGCAGAGGAAGCCACCAGCGTGTCCTTGGAGGAGAGTGAGGAGGAAGTACCCATCGTGATGAACCGAGTTTCCTGCAAAGGGTCTGAGAGGCGCCTGGTCGACTGCCCGTTTGTCTGTAGCAGCATCCAGCAGTGTAACAGCTCACACGTAGCCGGAGTGACATGCAAACCCAGTAAGGAGCTTTTTTTAAGTGTAAGCTAACTTCCCTTATACGAGTTACTCTACCTGAAGGATTTGACAAAAATTGCAGTCATCTTTTCCTATTTCCTTTTTGTGTTTAAGAAAAGGAAAGCTCTATGGGCCTTTAGTGAGGGTTGTAAATTGTGTGCTTGAACAACGACCTCCACATTAGATCGCGCTTTCCAGTCCCAACCAGGTTTCTTCAAGAGTCCTTTTATACTTTTTACGTGTGGCATTATTCCTGTCTCTGTCATCTCCAAAATGTGTAATTTGTCATTCAAGTGTTATTAAAAAATGGCTTCAAACTATTTTATTTCTGGTTGGATATGCCGTTTGCTTCACTCAATCACTCTTTGAGGAACAAAACAGTTTAGGAATGCATCCAGAATTACAAAAATCATGGATGTCAGACGTAACAGGAACAAAGTAGTTCGTAACACAGCTGGTGTGTCTCACAAGATTGGTAACATCAAAGATCGACAAGATAGTTTTTATCATTATAAGTCGACGTTGTTAAAATTGTCAATTTTTATGTAATTCCGTGTCTTCCATCACGCATACATTTCCCGGATTAACCCTAGATTTCAATTTTTTAACATCAGACATCATTCGGTTGGTCGGCGGTTCGAACCACACCAATGGCCGCGTCGAACTTTACCAAGGCAACGCATGGGGCACACTCTGCGATACCGACTGGGATGTGATGGATGCCGAGGTGGTCTGCCGTCAGCTGGGCTTCTCGGGCGCAGCGGAGGCCAAGTCCGGCGCCCATTTCGGCCAAGGGGAAGGCCCCGTGTACATGGACGGCCTCGCGTGCGATGGGTTGGAGAGTAAGATCTCCGACTGCCCCTCGTTTTGCTGGGAGGAGGTCGCGTGTAACCACACCCAGGATGCCGGTGTGGTCTGCCGCCAAGGTGAGAACTCATTCCCTTTATTCACAGAATCGGATGAACATGAGTCAGGCTAGGATCTTCCTGTTGCTAATTAAAAAGACAGTTTACAACACAAAGTTTGTAAAAAAATAACCTGGGCGAAAACACCTATTGCTCAGTTGGATTGAAATTGAAGATGATAATCTTTAGCGATTTGAGTGGGTTCTTGCGTAATAACAGCTTACATGTAGCAATGAGGCGAGAATGTCTATATTTTACCCCTCGTTTTGAAACAATTTGCGATAACGTGCAAAGATCGAATAGCTAGATAGCTAACTTGCTGTTGAAGCGAATTCCAGATGATTTCTGAATGAAATTCTGTGCAGTAGTCGGCAACTTCGAGTTTTCTTTTGAGAGTATTTTTTTAAGTAAATTTAAGCTTCCACTTAAAAACGTCAAACATATTTGACACCTGCATAACAAGCGGTATTTTGTTGTGAAGTTTTAACGTTTTTGCGCTATTTCTGAAAAAAAAAGTGTTCATGGAAGCCTTTATAGGCGTTTCTTCAGAGTTCTAACATTTGCAAGTATTTCCTTTATTTTCTTCAGATTACGTGGAAACTGTTACCGTGAGAGACACAATCCCTCTTCAGTAAAATATTTCACCTCCGATGACGACTCCAATTCAAGGACATCGACTTGTTTACTGTGTTTGGCATAATCTTTGGCTTACGCATAGGTAAAGAAAAAATAGGCTTAATGTAGAATATACATGAGCATTAAAGCATGCATAATCGTAAGAAACTGCCGGAATACATGTATATTAAATTTACAAAATTTCAATATCTAGTGTTAGGGTAACGCCAGCCTGTGCAACACAATGATTGACTATTTTGGGAAATCCATGGAAACGAACTGCAAACACTTAGACAAAACATTTGCTCAGATTAGACTAAGACAGGACCTTGAAATTATTATAAATATTCTTGAACAAACGTCATTCTGGGAAAAAAATACGGTGCAACGTTGGAATATTCTAGATGCATCAAACAATCAAATTGTCAGAAAAAATATTGTACACGATTTCTCTCAAGCAGATTGAAACCTAGAACGAAGGGCTATACTAAATATTACATCAGTACCGTCGCGATGGGGGGGGGGGGGTGTGACATGAACCCCTATACCAATCCCCCCCCCCAAAAAAAAACACAAAAAAAACACTAAAGACTAATGAGGGAGACAAAATAAACGAAGATGCCGAACGGCACAAATAGAAATATCGTGAAAGTAAACTGGCATAAGAAACAATCTGGAAAGGAACTCAAATGCAGCGACAACACCCAACCCCTGCACCCCAATTCGCTTTTCAAATATTTCACGGCTGGTCCTGGCCAGATATTGCAGTGAAAAAACTCCATACCCTTTTCCCCAATGAAATTGCGACGGTGTCCCATTTTCATAGTTTTCATAATTTTATTATTTCGCTGTGATGCACTTTTTTCATAACTTGTTCTAAGACCAGCAACTCGTCGACTTCAAAGTTAGCTTCCTTAAATGAACTTCCAAATTATTTTACATTCCAGTAAAGGTAAAATGTTGTGATTGCACAGAAACAGTTTTAAAACCCAACAAATCCAAAGTTTGGGTCTCTAAGCATTTGGTTCATAATTAAAAACAAACGCAAAGGGGGTGTCCATTTTGTAACTGTTCTCTAAAGTAAGCAATTTTCAACCAGAAGATTTCAATTCAAAGGACGCTCTGGACTTCGGTAAAACATTCAACCACGTCCAATTAATGGATGTTTTTTTAAATGACGAGTTTCAGGAGCATTATCTTTTCTTGAATCTGAGTTTATTCCAAGACTGCATAAAATTCGACATTACAAAGTTTAGGTTTCAATTCAATATAGGCGTTCTACATTGACACAAAAACAATTACGAGGTAATAGTTAAATGAAGCATCCTCAAGTTTGCATGTTATCTTATTGATAGTGAAAAATGTATCGTATAAAATTGCATATACTTATACATATTTAAATCAGTTAAAATGTATCACATAAAATTGCATATAGTACGTATTAATATTTTTAGTATTTAATTGGGCAGTTTCCTTCTTCGTGGAATGTGGAAATGATTGTCAGTTAATGACTTCACATACTTTATTACCAAAATTCAGGCCTAGTCCAATGCGTTTTGAATCCAAAAGATTTCAAATATTTACTTACATGGCAAAAAAAAAAGCATTTTCATAAGAATTTACAATCCTCTGCAACCAAGATATGCGAAATGTTCATTGTCAAATGCATCAAAAGTTCGTAATGTTCACAAAAGTGAAACAAGTAACACTTGATTTATAAAGTTAAAGTTGAATACCATGTACAGCTTTGACAGTAGTCAGTATATTTCAGTTAAGAAAGTGCTAGTTTCTGATCACAATTTTCCATGGGTTTTACTATAACTAAAATATAATTCTTATTGTATTGGATTTTTGGGCGTGGTTTGATGCGGGGAAGTCCGTCTGTCTTTCATAACTTTCAACTTTTGTAAACAGGAAATTTCTTCCAATCAAAAATCGGACTTCTTAACCACTAAACAAGTTCTCAACAACTGGCCTATGAAGCCCACTGAATTTTCAGGAACAATTAAAAATGTCCCAAAAAGTTGTTTTGATTTTTCCATCCCCAGGTCATTGACCTGGAACCACGCCCATTGATATATTTTGCTTCTAGATAGACTTAGATAGAATGCTATATGTGTTTATTTACTGCATCATTATTGACTATACTTGCATGATGTATAACTAATCTAAATGCGATCATACAATGTGATTCATTTGTAGTTCTCAGAGAAATTGCAATGATTGTGCTAGCGAGCAAACTTCTGTTGTCCATGGCGACTGGTATGGGCTCCGTGCGCAAACAAGAGAGGGCGCTTTTTGACCACTTGCGACAGCCCCGTGGACGGGACACACTGCGCACGCGTGCTGTACGTTTGCAAAGTACGCTTAGCTATGAAATGTACGTTCACAAAGCCATAGCGTCTTCGCGTGAGCGCCGGCGTCGTCAGCAATGCGTTCCAGTGTCTCTCCCAGTGGTCTTCCCCAAGTCTCCTTTTCTTACCGTAGAGGGGGTACTTGTGCACGGAGCCTATAACACAGGATGTCAACTGTTGTCTAGTTGGTACAAATTTCAGTATCATTCTATCGCAAATTTTCTGGTAGATTACAACCAAATCATGAAAATGGACTAAGAAAGCACTTTAACAACCGATTGAACTTTAAATATCAATGAACAATTATATTTCAGTTGCAAATATACAATGCCTTGAGACATATTTCAAACGCATTCTAGGTGAAATGTGTGTGCTATTACATGTATGACAATAAAGAAGCATTCAAAGGCAAAAAAATGTTTCCTGAATATACATCACTTTCCACTTTTTACTGCATAAACTATTTGGAAGCTTGTGTACAATCACCTCTTCGACTATCAGCAATATAAACTAATTTATTGGTTGAAAAAAAAGAACTTTATAGAAAAACCTCCATATTTTGTTCAGTGATACATGATCCAAATAACATACAAGCACATGTTTGAGTGTCTTTCAAATATATTACCTCTTTCAAGATTCTATTCTGAAGACAAAATCCGTGAGAAAATAACTTGATTAACAAATAATCAAGACACACTTGTGTGTAAAATCCACATGATCATGTTTTTGGTTATTGCAATGCATAGTACATCAGTCAGATGTCGTTATCACCCATTGATTCGAGCACACTGAACCTGTTGCTGGATTCCACAGCAGGAACGCTACTGACGGGGCGTTTCTGGTGTCTTCTAGGCGGGTAGATATCATCAGGCTTCTTAGGGTAGCGGCCCGGTTCATGCCACCACGCCGATGTATGAAGCACCTTTGGCTGTACGGGCCGGGGGCATGGAGCGTCCCCAAGCACGGCCTGGATTTGGCTTCACATTTGCAGAAAACATTTCCAATGAAGGCAATTATGAATCGATTCGGGCAATTCACACTGCAGTGCGCCACCAACAATTTGCCATGAATTAAATGAATATCATTCTGCGCGCTCTGGGATCAGTACATTTACATGGCCTGCCTCGTCTCGGTTTTTGTACAGTACCGTCGATTCCTAGATTAGGTTTCTGAGCAGCAATGTGCATTAATTTTTATGTTAGGCTCACCGAGATGAAACTACGCGGTTCCGACAAGAAGATGGTCTCTGCTGCAGGACTGGGTTCTGATGAACAGCGCCCTCCGGAAATATGTCTCGGCCATTATTCTGTCGAACTTGCCCCTTCCTCCCCCTCCCCCCAAGAAAAGGGCGGGCAATGAAAACATTTTAGAGATTGAATTAATATGATTGCTAAATACATTTCATATGTCGTCGTTTTCAGAAACTGCAGCAGGATTTCAATAGAAACCTGTGAAACCTTTTTTTTTACAAAAGAAATAATTTTAAATCCAGGGTTTAACGAGCAAGGTGGGGTGGCTAAGGTCTTGAAGTTAATGCACACAGAGACAACATACTTTAAAGGTAATAGACACCATTTACCGAAAAAAATGTTTCGCTGATTCGAGAAACATCAACAAAATAAACTAAAGCACTTTAATAAAAAATAGTAACCCGTGGAAATTTCAACTCAGTAGATTTCACACTTTGTAAGTCCTCCCTTCCAAAATGTTCATTAATACGTTTTGACTTGCGCCCTCTTGTGGCATGATCCCAGTTTGTCGCTTGAGGAAATAATTCTCATTCACATATGTCAGATATAATATAACCGATTGCAAATTAAACTGAATTCGGAGAGTTGGAAGCAGTGGCGTAGCCACCGGGGGGGGGCGTGGGGGCGACCGCCCCCATGAAACCTTGTCGCCCCCAGTCGCCCCCACTGAGATTTTGAGTTTCTAAAAAAATTATCATTGATCTAAATCTCAATAGTCGCGAATGATCCACATGATGACTACTGAGAAACGACCCTTCGACCGGCGACCGCAGACCAGTAAGCTGACAACCGGCGTGACATAGGGCATAATGATAATCTAAAATGCGTATTAACACCCACTGCACTGCTCGTTCACACCACGGAACACGTATTATAGACAGGTGGTCCGTGGGTCACACAGTTTCAGTCAGCGATATCACGCGAATCGGCCACGCACAAACTTTTTCCTCCATTCATATAAGCTAAATAATAATAATAGACCAATTAAAAGTCCTTGAAATCAGTGGAGTAGCCACGGGGGGGGGGGGGGACGTGGGGGCCCTCATGAAACCTTGTCGCCCCCCCAGTCGCCCCCCCCCCCCCCATTGAGATTTTGAGTTTCTAAAAAAATTATCATTGATCTACATGACGCCATGAGCGTCAATCCTGGGGGGACGGGGGACCAGTCCCCCTTACCCGAAGGGGGGGGGACACAATATCAAATGTCCCCCCCCCCAGATTTTTGAACTCGTGTCTCATTTACAGGGCCCTATTATGTACTACAATGTATCTTTTGCTTAGAAAATATTGGTTAAAGTGGTCAGAAATTGCCTCAGATAGCACCACAGAGCATTTAGAATCCACCATTTTTCGGGGCCCTTAAGCGGGCCCCGAACCCCAAGCCTATAGCTCAGAATTCTGGTAGCTGATTCAATGACTCCAACCTCGAAAACAATGTTCAAAAATTTGTCTTCTGCCTTAAGCTGAGAAAACCTCGAAAATTATGTTTAAATTATTATCTTTTGTGCTAAGATAATTATTGGTTAAAGTGGTCAGAAATTGCCTCAGATCACACCACAGAGCATCGAGAATCCAATTTTTTTCGGGGCCCTAAAGCGGGCCCCGAACCCCACGCCTATAGCTCAGAATACCGATAACTGATTCAATGACTCAACCTCGAAAACGATGTTCAAATAATTATCTTTTGCTAAGAAACTATTAGTTAAAGCATGGAGAAAAGTGGTAAGAAATTGCTTCAGATCACACCACAGAACATCTAGAATCCAATTTTTTTCGGGGCCCTTTTTTTTCTCGCTCGCATCAGTTCTGATCAAGGTATGTCCCCCCCCCCCACTTTTGAGAAGCGATTGACACACCTACATGACCCCCCCCCATGAAATGTTCCAGCCCCAGCGCCCCCACTGAAAAATTCCTGGCTACGGCACTGTCGTCAGGTATACATCATTGTCCACCATATGTTTTCATAATTTAAGTTTTGAAGATCTTTTGTATTTGTTAATGCTTGAAGGTGTTAATTATTGTCATTTATTGCAATTCAAGCTCAAGAAAAGGTAAAATTTTGACACCATTTTGCACCTAAAATTGTGTAAACCCCAGGGGCTCGGGGGGGGGGGGGTACCTCAACCCCTAGCAAGGGCTTTGCGCCTGCAACCCACCAGGGGGCCATTAAGCGGTTTCTTGGACCTCGTGCCGTGTCGCATTCCACACAAGGATGGCCTTTCAAAAATCATCCCCCCACCTGTAACAAGAAATCTCCGCCACTGATTGCAATACACTATAAACATTTGTTCCAAACCCCCCCCCCCCCCCCTAGTTATTTTTTCTCTAGGATGCTGGTTCTCCCACCCTTCCGCCCATGGCGACATCCCCCTATATGTCCACATGGGTTGATATCTAAGATATCGCGATTTTCACCATGATATTACCAAAGAGAAATAGAGTTCTGATATTGGTCTGCTAAATATTTCATTTCGTCGTTTTTCCTTCTTTATTACTTTGATGTTGTTTTGTATTTTGATTTATGTAACAGAATTTTTAATGTAATATAAGTGTTTTAATGTAATTGTGTTGCCAATGGACTTTGACTATCCGTATTTCTAAGATGCTAACAATAAACAATCATAATCATTATCATTAGCGTTACCATTATTCGACTAAATGGTACCCTTAGAGACACGTTATGATCATTCTTTCGAACACATGTCGACATAGGACATTAGGGGAACAACCGGATTATATTTGTTGCTCGTGGGAAATCAGTAGAAACATAACTCGTGGAAAAAGGATCAGGGAATATTGGGTTAGGGCACATTTAAGTTGGACACGTTTTGTGAACAAGTGTATGGGAATGTCTCCCAAAATGCCCAATCCCTATCATTATCATTATACTGATGGCGGCATAAAACGCGTATAATTATATACGTGTACATGACTACCTACAGGATTGAAAAGCACATCACCGTCTAGCCCTCCCTCCCAACCCTTCCCACTCTGTTAAGGAGAAATTTCTGCTGATGGGTATGGCGAATTTCATTACTAAAATTAATAACTTTATAAGTACCTTAATTGATAACTTTATTTACTTGTTCACTTGTTGACTAAAATTGTAATTGTATTTTATCGTGTCGGCTGATAAAGAGAACACATTTTAACCGGTTAAATATCTACCAAGCAGGTAGTTTCTGTTTATAAGGAGCTGGAATATTTACCCTGGATCATTAACAAGTGCATGTGACTGTTAACATTTTGTTTTTACTTCCTTCTTTTTTTGTGTAAGTCATAAGGGAAAACAAACGAAACTACCAGGGTACTGAGTTTGGGATCGATCTCATTCGTTTTGAAGAGCTGGAGTGTCAAATCGAAACATGAGCGCACGAAGTATTTGCTGAAATAAAGATAAAGTTCAGAGGAAGTAGAGACTTTCCATATTACGGCCTGGGTATTTTCCCTGCATGGAGCCTTGATATCAACGACCATTAATAAGTGCATTAATTATCGATAACATCTTTGTTTTATTTCCCGCTCTTAAGTAGGAGAAACCCGAAACTACCAGGATACCAATTTGGCGCAGTTTCGATGGTGTCCTTGTTATTTCGAAAGAATACAAAGGGGCAGAAAATTAATGACTGCAATTGTTTGGTTGTGCCACAACAGATGCTAAATTATGTCAGCTCGTTCGCATTCAGTGATGGACTAAGGCCTGTATATATGAGTTTTACAAGAGTACAATCATGCTCGTACAACACATCAAACAGATTGTTCAAGACCCCCCCCTAGTGTTTTCTATAAGCTACTGGTCCTCCCACCCTTCCTCCCATGGCGACATCCCCTCCCATATATCCACATGGGTGTATATTTAAGATCCTTAATCGCGATCCTTATTATGATATTACCAAAGAGTAATAGAGTTAAGATATAATAATATAATAATACCGAAGTCTTATATAGCGCACGTATCTACCAACAATTAGGTACTCAAGGGGCTGGAAATTATGTCTACTATTAGAGACAGGTAAATGAAGTACATGAGAAATATGAGAACCATTATGTAGCACCAATGGTTTACAAGGTGCTGCGGCGCAGTAAGCAGCCATTGCCAGAAACACCGGGGCAAACCCCTTCTCTTAGCGATGAGTGTAACTGGGTTCTTTAACGTGCATCACACAACACACGGGACCTACGGTTTCACGTCCCATCCGAAGGACGAAGCAATAATGGTACATACAGGATTGAACCGCGCCCCTAGATGGGTATAGCTAATTGAGTACTGAAATTACCAAGCTTATAAATACCTTAAATTATAACCTTATTTACTTTTTCACTTGTAAACTAAAATTGTAATTGTACTTAATCGTATTGGCAGATAAAGAGAACACATTTCAAGTGGTTAAATATCTACCAAGCAGGTAGTTTCTGTATTATAAGGAGCTGGAATACTAAAATTAGTAAGTTTAAAAGTACCTTAATGATAACCTTATTTACTTGTTCACTTGTAGACTAAAATTGTAATTGTACTTAATCATGTTGGTAGATAAAGAGAACACATTTCAAGTGGTTAAATATCCACCAAGCAGGTAGTTTCTGTATTATAAGGAGCTGGAATATTTACCCTGAATCATTAACGAGTGCATGTGACTGATAACATCTGGTTTGTACTTCCTTCTCTTCTTTTGTAAGTCATAAGGGAAACAAACGAAACTACCAGGGTACTGAGTACGGGATCGATCTCATTATTCGTTTTGAAGAGCTGCAGTGTCAAATCGAACCATGTGGCTTGATCACCACTTAGCTAGAGATGTCTCTGCAAACAGATGAATAGATAGAGACAATGCTCCAGAAGGCATATCCAGTCATACATTGCTGCTATGGTGACATCGTGTACAGAGTGGCCACTGTGATTTTGACCACTAAAGTCCCTTAAAAGGCATTAAGAACCACAGCTTTTCTTCAATTTTTGTTCGTTGCCAATAGAGGCTGAAAATAAAAGGTCACACGGCGAGCTTCAGGAACACTCGCGCTGCCCTCCGATTGGCATTTTACGCTTGCTATATTTTTTACACAATGGTTTCTTACCGAAATCAACCCAAGAAACATTCATGGTGGATGATTTTCTTGGTCCTCCTCAAGACAAAAAAATTGAGTGAGAAATCACTCGGTGATTGGAAAAAACGAATTTCACTGACGATCTTTAACATACGGAATTTTCGTTCCCAAGTCTCCTTGTTCGTTCACGTTAGTTTTCCTATCGCGTACTTGCCTGAGAACGAAAACGTATAACGACGCAAACTTTACCTTCCTACAGCCGATGGGTTCGAGATTCGGTCGGGCTCGCTTAAATGCAGTCTTTATCAACTGTCACTTTTAAACAATTTTGGTCAATGCTAGTCCTTCAAGTTTATTCAAAAAATTGTATATCCTATAATATTTATTTTTAAAAAAAATCCTAAAAGGACATTTTAGTCTCGTACTTTACTTTTACCGAATCGCCACAATATCTTGATTTATTTTAATGATCTTTTGCAAACCAGACGGTTTCACAAGGTATCTAGTACTAGTACGATCTTCAATCCTAGTATACGTTTTGGATAATACATTATTGTGTAGGTTACTTTTTGGATAAATGTAACTGATTGTATGTGCCTTTTAGGGCATTGCGATTCAATGGAAAGCACCCGTTCAAAATGAATATAATATAAAACCCTCTGGGACCAGCATAAGGGCGACATCTGTCTGACATTCCTTCCTGTATTGTAATGATACTACAATGAAGACTGTCAGTCAGCCAGTCAGTCAGTCGGTCAGTCAGTCAGACAGGTGGAAAGAGGACTATAGGCTGGCCCCTCTGAGACCAGCATAAAGGCGACATCTGTCTGACATTCCTTCCTGTATTGTAATGATACTACAATGAAGACTGTCAGTCAGCCAGTCAGTCAGTCGGTCAGTCAGTCAGACAGGTGGAAAGAGGACTATAGGCTGGCCCCTCTGGGACCAGCATAAAGGCGACATCTATCTGACATTGATTCCAGTATTGAAACTTTATGTAGCTTGTCCACTGAACTGACACATTAAGAGTGACTTTGAAATTAATAGTATCCTGGGAGTTTCTTTTAATGCAAATTTATAGATATTCTCAAAATTGGAGTTGGAACGTGTACATGACTGAGTTGTTTATTCATTGTTATCCTACATGAAGAAGTGTCTACTGAAATCAAGAAAACAGTTATGTAGTTCAAAATATCTGCCAAGTGGGACCTCCTTGTACTGGGGCCTGGAGATGTACCCTGGATCATTTCATTTTAATTAACAACTCTTTTTTTTTACTTCCACATACCTTGTAAGTATTAGTTTACTGAGCTTTGAATCGTTTCCTTCGTATTTTGAATCCCTGAGGTGGTAAGAGATCCTTATTTGAAATTCGGGAGTGAGGACAACACTGTAAAACCTTTTCATTAAAAATTGTACATTAAGATTACCATTGAAATCAGTTAAACAACGGTTTTTATACACACACAACAAGTTGGGAGATTTCCTCTGGGTTTAAGTGCAGACGTAGTTTATTCAGTAAAGGCGCAAAAGAATTGTCTGCAGATGTACAAATGGAGAAAACACTATAAGAGGTTAGCATGTCCACCAATTGGGGCCTTCCTATTTAACACGGCCTGAATAATACTAACCCTGGATCATTTACAAGTGCATTTGACTGATAACGTTGTTTTGTAAGTCATGAGGGAAAATACGAAACAACCAGGATACCGAGCGCGGGATCGATTTCTTTGTTTTTGAAGCACTATGCCAAACGGATCTGTATCAAAGATGTGGCGTGATCACCACATAACTAGACGAGTCTTTAGAAACCTCTCAATTATCAGAAAAAAAGTATTAAATGGACAGAAAGGGAAAATGATCCGACATAGTCCGTTCACACATGTCTATGGATTACGGAAGAACTTATTGTATTTAAGGGGTCTGCTGGATCTGTATCCCAGATCCTTTATATAATCGAACAGTAAACAGTTCATTTTACTAATAACATTTCCTTCTCTTTTGTAAGTTAGGAGGGAAATGAATACGAAATTACCAGGATACCAAGAGAGTAAGGGCCCAAGTGAGCAAGGGCGGATCCAGAACACAATCTCTTTTTGGGGGGGGGGGCCAAACGAATTGTGATCCCCAAAAAGTGGGTAAAAAAATTACGGCGTGGGGTTTGGGGCCCGCTTAAGGGCCCCGATTTTTTTTTAGAATATAGATGCTCTATGGTGCGATCTGAGGGAATTTCTGACCACTTTAACCATTTAGTAAAAGTTGGTGGTGCACGCAGTGCCTGTCTTTATTGCGACGTCACTTAAAACAAAACAAAAATTGGGTTGGCCCCCGTTTCCCCCCCCCCCCCCCATCCGCCCTTGCAAGTGAGCGTGAGCTCGATGTCCGTGTTATTTTTGAAGCCCTGGAATGTCAAACAGATATTTATCGAAATTTGAGGCGTGATCATACTGAAAGAAGAAACGGGTTAAGATAAGTAATGACTGCTATAAAATGTGTCCGTAGCACAACAGCTGCTTTCTAAGATGATAGCGATTATTTACTTGCTTGTTTACATGAGAATCAGTACATATATGTTTGAGCAACGCCCCTAATTAGACTAACTAGGTCCAGACCCCATCCCCTTTAACACCCCCCCCCCTCCCCCCTATCCTGCCGGTTTCCTAGTTGCTATAGTCCCCAGGAAATGCCAGCCTCTTGGTTATAGGGAATGTGTGTATTGAATTTGATAATAACATTTAATGGTGACTTCATAGCTGAAATGACAGGCCTATTGTGTAACTTCTTAAGAGTAATTTCGTGTAAAAACATCATAATTGCTCAGGGTCAAAACATTGTGGGATGAGAAGACTTTAATGGTGACTTCATTGCTGAAATAACAGGCCTATTGTGTAACTTAAAAGTAATTTCGTGTAAATATATGTGTCAGAGTAATTTCGGGTAAATACATCATAATTGCTCAGGCCTGGGTCAAAACATTATTGGATGAAAACACTTGGAGGTGGGGGTAGTAAGCAAAGGTAGACTTGGAGGTCTGCGAAACTTCATTTTCTGCACTCTTTTCAAAGGCCATTCCGCCAAAATGCAAAGTTTTTCACGACCAAGCATCATTCATACCCTTCCAAAAAAGGTTAAAAACGCTTAGGATTATGGGCTGGCCCCTCTGGGACCAGCATAAAGGTGTCATCTGTCTGACATTCCTTCCAGTATTGTAATGATACTACAATCAAGACAATATCATCATGTAGCTTGTCCACTGAAATGACACATTAAGATTGACATTGAAATTAAAAGTATCCTGAGAGTTTATTTTCAAGAAAATTTATAGATATTCTTAAAATTGGAGTTGGAACGTGCACATGACTGAGTTGTTTATTCATTGTTATCCTACATGAATAACTGTCTACTGAAATCAAGAAAAAAGTTAAGAGGTTCAAAATACATTGTATCTGCCAAGCGGGACCTCCTTTTACTGGGGCTTGTAGATGTATTCTGGATCATTTCATTGTACACTCAAAAGTGCATTTTACATACAAACTCTTTATTTTACTTCCACATCCCTTTAAATTATCAGGTTTTTAATACTGAGCGTTAGCTGCTTTCCTTAGTATTTTAAAGCCCTGGGATGTGTAAGAGATGTGTAAGTGAAGCTTCTTTGAAATTGTGGCACGATTACCACGCTTATAATTTTTCAACTAAGTTATTTTTAAATAAAAAAGGTTCCCATTCCCCCTCCCCCTTATTATTGTTGACCACAAATGTCTGCTGCTGGGTGAAACAACTTTGAGTATTGAATTTGATCAGAACATTGAATACCGAGTTTTCTTGGTAGGACAACACTGTAAAACTTGTTCATTAAAAAGTGTACATTCAGATTACCGTTTAAATCAGTTATACAACGGTTTTTATACACACACAAGTTGGGAGATTTCCTCGGGATTTAAGTGCAGACGTAGCAGAAGGCGCACACTTTTTGTCTGCAGATGTACACGCAGAGAAAACACTATGTCTATATACCAAATGGGGACCTTGTACGCGGTCTGAATAATACTAACCCTGGATCATTAACACGTGTATTTGACTGACAACGTTGTTTTAAGGGGTGTTTTTTCCCTATAAATTTTCGGAGGCCTGTAAGTGCCCCCCCCCCCCCTTCAAACATTTCGGGATCGACCCCTGGCAACCCCCCCCCCCCCCTAAAATATAGGCTCTAGAACCGCGCCTGAGTGGGGCCTTCCTATTTTACGCAGCCCGAATAATACTAACCCTGGATCATTAACAAGTGCATTTGGCTGATAACGTTGTTTTGAGGGGTGTTTTTTCCCTCCTTTTTGTAAGTCATGAGGGAAAAAATACTGAACAACCAGAATGCCAAGCGCGGGATCGAGATGTGGCGTGATCACCACATAACTAGACGTGTTTTTTAGAAACCTCTCAATTATCAGCAAAACGTATTAAACGGACAAAAAGGGAAAATGATCCAACATTCATCCGTTCACGCATGTCTATTTATTACAGAACTTACTGTATTTAAAGGGTCTGCTGGATCTGTATCCCAGATCCTTTATATCATCGAACAGTAAACAGTTCATTTTACTAATAACATTTCCTTCTCTTTTGTAAGTTAGAAGGGAAATGAATACGAAATTACCAGGATACCGAGTGAGCGTGGGATCGATGTCCATCTTATTTTTGAAGCCATGGGATGTCAAACGGATATTTATCGAAATTTGAGGCGTGATCATACCGAATGAAGAAATGGGTTAAGATAATTAATGAAATGTTTCTGTAGCACAACTTCTGCAGAGTAATTTCGTGTAAATACATCACATATATTTGCTCAGGGTCATTTATTTTATATTTTAACATATTCAGTTGCCGAATTTTCCCGTTGCACTTTGCACCTCCTGGACATACAATCTTTGGAGAAACTTGTCCTGCTCAGCGGGGTGATTTGCTTTTTGCGTATTTTTTCTTTCTCCTTGGTTTGGTTATATTTGCACTTCTTGTGCCTTTGGGTTTTGTTTTTGTTTTTTTGGTTGTTTTGCTTTTGTCGCCTTTGACTGTTTTGCTCCTATAATTACTTTGTTTTCCTCGTTGATCTATTGGTATGTTTTAATTTGGTTGCTTTAATGTAAGGTTGATTTATTTTGGGGTCGTTTAGGGGCTACTTTGTTTTAACGCTAACATGGTTTATAATGGATGTTTATGATCTTATAGTTATTTCTACTTTATAATTTTCTTTTGGTCTGACACATCATTCATGACAGCTTTTCCACAAACGTTTGTCTACACCATGTACCAGGAAAATGTTTCTTTTTTAGTAGATTTTAAATTATTGTCCGATGAATAACAAATAAAGTATAGAAATAAATATTATTACTGCTCACCCTCAAAAAAGTTCACTTTGTTTACAATACAGTAGTTTCTGAGAGTTTATACCGCTTTGTTGACTTTTTTTGAGTACATGAGACATCTTTATTGTCCCCAATATTCTCCAGTTCAGCACCATTGAGCTCGGCAAAACGCGACGCTGCAACCATCTGTTCATGTGAAGCTAGCTAGTGCGATGTTCGCGCGTGCGTACTACACCCATGCGACAGTTTCACGATTGCTTCGAAAAGCACTGTGCGTGAATACTCTCGCGGGCGCTTGGTTAACAGCAATAATAGCATCTGGCACGTGATTGTGAATGGACTAGTGAGAATTCAACTCTCGTTCATGAATATGTAAGAGGTATTGTAATCATTCGTGCATAATTGTAATGATACTACAACGAAGACTATCATCCCTTGAAATTCGGCTGAGCGTTGGCTCGTATCCTTAGTATTTTGAAGCCCTGGGATGTAAACAAAGATGTTTATCTCAAAAATTGTGGCGTGATCACCGCCCGTTTAATATCTTAACTAAGTTAACTTTAAAATTAAAAATACTGGTATCCTATAAAACCCAGTTACGCCTCAAACTCCTTAGCAGACCTGATCTGAGAGTGCCGCCTTGCAGTAATTTCACCGCGTCTACCAAGCTCACGTACGTTGCAACGATGTCACCCGCTACCATCCTGAAACTGTGCCTGATCATTGCGCTTTTTCTAAGTCAAAATGATTTCCTTTCAATATCTTTCGTATATACTCCACTACCTCCAATAAATATATCTATTTGTTTTACTAACTCTCAAAAGAATTTTTTCTCTCTACTATACGCTGTACATTCCAAGGAGTGAAACTAGGAACTAGACGATTCAGAGTGAAAAGTACTCTTACTGAAAACTTTTTGAAATCAAAACACAATTTCTACAGTCACAAATTCGAGTGAAAAGTCGAATGAAATACTCGACTGAATGGATTTTACTCCAAATCGTTTTTCCTAGTTCATTGTAGGATCGAGTGAATTTTTACACTGAAGAGGAATTATCAACACGTGTTTGTGACACTTAATTGTCTGGAGATGTATTTCTCGCCGGGTACGATTGCGGTTTCTAGAGCATTATTTTGATTTGTGTAAATGTTGTGAAATGAGCAAATGGTCCAAATTTGGCGTGTAAGCAAATCCAATATCGTTTGTTAGTTTTCGATTTCGCACTGAGTAAGCGAATTTCATTTTCAATGAAAGGGCATTGGAATCAGGTGAGAATTTAATTTGGCATTGGCAATTCGCTAAAGATCAATCTATCTGCCAAAAAAAAACAATCATTTTCATTTAAAGAATTGTATGTGATTTTCATAATCTTTTTATGGCCTTCCCGTTCAATTTCGCAACTTGTCCATTCAATCAGAAAGAATGTTCCATTTATTTTCTTGCGGTTTTAGAGAGTTGGATTCGAATACAGTTTCTTAATCGCAGTTGGAACATTCGATTTCATTTAGTGTCTTCAAATAAGCGTGTGGTCAAACATCGCGATAGAAATTTTATTTCGTTTGTTGGTTTTCTATTTCGCACTCAGTAGGCGAATTTGGTAGAAAAAAAGTATTCTTTTTGAACGAAAGTGCTACGGAATTAGGTGTCAACTGTATTTGGCATTTGCATTTTGCAAAAGGTCAATCATATTAGACGTAAGAAAATTTGTTCCAATTATAGAAATGTATACGATTTTTTTTTTTTAATTTGTGACTTTTCCACAAAGTGATCACATCAATTAAACAAAGTGGGCACTTAGGTCTGCACAGAAAAATCTGTCTTTTTTTACACGGTGTCTCATCGGCAAGTGTTCAACCTTTATTTCCTTTGGTACTTTATACAGTTTTAAGTACTTTGTGCATTTTTGTAATGTTTCATTCCATGCAGGCATTCATATTATTCTTTGAAATACCTCTACATTCTCTTACTAAACTTTCCGAAATTTCATGTCATTTCAGACTGTATGTTGCTAATGCAAAGTGCCTAAATTCATGTGTTATTTTTGTAAACGTATTGCCCCAAAATGAATTCCCGAGCGAAATTTAAATCAAAGATTACGAATATAAATGCACAAATTACGTAATTTGCAGCCTACTTTTTGACGCGAGAATGAAGATACCCTAAAATAATTTGAACTTTCCCTTAATTCAATCAATTGCCCTTTTTAATGCGAATTTGAATGAACAATCTGTTCGATTGAATAAACAAGTTAGGAAAATTGACCGGAAAAATCTTTATTATAACTTCCGCCTAAAGATGTATTCCCCGTGCTATTTTCAAGTTTTACTCCGATAAGTAGATTTCTTTTTTCATTTGCTATTTTCCTAAATATATAAAAGTTATTCACTTGTCAATGAGACATTGAACAAAGAAAATCAATCAACGTTTATATATTGAACTATTTCCTCACAGAATTCAAATTACTTGCAATCACACAAAAAACGGCTCTAGCAGGGCGGGTTACTTGTGCACAAAATAAAGCCTTTTCAGAGAGTTGCAGAAGCCAAAAATCGGAAAATTAAAGTAGTTTAAAGAAATATGCAAATTTAAAATTTGTTAGAATTAAAACATCATTTCTTCAAGAGCATGGTGTGTACATCTTTAAGTGAATCAGGTGTGAAAACGCTCGCCATTGTATGCGAATGAATAGGAAAACCTAAACATGTAAATGGGGTCGGGTTCTTAAGAATTATCAGTCGAAAAAGCCTTTAATAATAAGAACGCTCTTATTAGTAAACTAAATCACAGCGCTTACAAATAATGAACAATTAAATTAAATAAATAAACTAAGTTAAATAATAAAAACAGGTCGCATATACAATGAATTGATTATTGGTGGAATAAATAATTGGTCTTGATCAGCTTCTTGAATTGCTCGAGAGATTTGGCATTTTGAATTAAAAAGGGCAGACTATTCCACTCCTTCGCTGCAGTGACTGTGAAGGTTCTGTCACCAACTTTGTTGTGAGTACGAGGGGAAGTCAGGCGAAAAAGGATTAGAACTAGAACGGAGGTTTGGTCTGAAGGAACATGAGGCAAAATGCAGGACTGCATATATTCTGGTGACTGGTTGTGAAATGATTTGTATACCAAAAGTAATAACTTCAAAGTAATAAATTCAAACGAATTCGTTTGGAGATGGGTAACCAGTGTAGTGAATGGGGTGGAATCCTATCTTCGGTTAGTCCTGTAGATTAAGCGAGCTGCCTGTTCTGGAGACTCTGGTGTCTTTTAAGGTGACTTGTTGGGCCAGATGCGAGAAGCCCATTACAGTAATCTAACCTTGATAGGATAAGACCTCTAACTGCATGATGACAAGAATTATACTCGATGAATTTTTTAATTTTTTTTTAATATTGCGAAGGTGAAACCGGACAACATTGCATAATTGAGTAATGTGAGATGTCATGGACATATTACAATCAAAATATACGCCACGATTCCTAGCAGATGTCGACCGTTACCAAAAGCTATCAATTCTTTTTACAAAGGGGTAGCTCGAATGTTAGGTTAGGTGATAAATGAGGCTAGTATAAACATTGTTTGGGTTAAACCTTTTGTATTATAGGGAACGTGTGTGCCAACAGAGTCAGGACCTTAATTAATTTCAATTTAATGAAAAGGGGCATATCGACCTTCATTTTTGTATAACTCTGTTCCCTTCCAAAAATTAGATCACAGATCAAAACAAAACTTTCGTGAACAGAACCATATCACTTTTGCTCAGCACCCGAATAGAACAAAAATCCTTCGTTTCTCAATACCTTTTTTTCCACGGTGGGTGTGAAACACGCCGTGGGTTTGAGCTGCTTGTGTTGGTTGGTGGGGGGTGGGTGGGTTGGTTGGTTGGTGGGACAGTTTACTCGGCCACATATTGTATTCATGCAATTGAGTATTACAGCTTTGCATTCGAAGACCGGACTGATGCACATGACTTGTGTCTAATTTGCATATTTTTGCATATAAGATCACGCCCCATTCGGGTGCACGGACAGTGCCGTATTCAAGCCGTCTTCACACGTTACCGGCCGCCGTGGGTTGTACCACTTAGACTATATTTGTCCTATTTTGCCCTGTGTCGATTTTGTTGAAGAGCACGGTCATTACTTCTTTAATGTTTTCAAATTTCGTAGTCCACTGTCCCTTAATAGACAAAGAAATCGCCGCGCCTATTCATGGTTGTATGTTATGAATTCTATACTGATTTAATTTCCTTAGGAAATCAATTTCCATTTTTGTATTCATACAATATAATTTAAGTTTCAAATGTGAAGCATCTCTCCCGCTTTCCATTCTTACATGCATTTTAAAGTATCCAACCTTTTTTCCTGACCCTGGTTTTTTTTGTCTTTTCTGTATTGTAAAATATAGAAATAGAATAAGTTAATTGGACTTTCGGTGTCTTTTTGTTGCTATCTTTTTGGCATATATATCATGAATGAAACAAACATTCAATGACTTACCGGAAATTAAATGCCAATGTGAATTCAGGAGAATTTGAAACATAACTATTGTTTTTATTCTGTTCGCTTCTTATAAGGAGTGCATTCAGCTCATCCTCTGGAAGAAGAAGCGGTTGTCCCAAGGCCTCTTATTTCAGGTAAATACATGACACTCGAAACCATCAATGATCATCTGCCTCAAGACATCAGCGGATCAGCAACTGGAAACGAAGTTATATTTTTGACATGACGAAATGAATTATCCTCCATCTAAAACCGGAAATTTCTTCATGTTTCATTTGTTTGGTCAGGCCGGGTTTTCTAGATTTCCTGCTGAATTGCTCGGAGGACATTTGTAGACGTTAATATCTTTGCCCTATTAATTTGCCCTATAATCCAGATATTAGTGCTTGAACAAATATTTTCATCTGTTATCCAGGATTTTCATGTACCGCTGGGCCATTAGGAATGGCCAGTGGGGCGATCCCTGACAGCGCGATCACCGCTTCATCCCAGTGGAGCGGCACTCCTCGCATCCCAACCCACGCTCGTCCAAATTCCGGTGAGTCCACAGGTTCCTAAGCCACGTCGATTCTCGATTATTTTTCTCCTGTATGGTGTGTGTACAGGTTCAGCACAATGATCAACTCGAGAAGATTCAAAGGTATGCCATCGTCTCATTGTGCATCAACGTAGACAGAAGCAACATAATACCCTGAGCGGTTCATTGTACTTCATTTTATAGCCACATTGAGCGCCAGAAGAGCTTTTCCTTAATAAATGGTGTTTTTAAGCAAATGATATGTGGCAATTCGGGAAATGCTTCACTTTACTTTTAAGCGATGTATAAGTTTGAAGAGCAGATATGCCAATTCCAGGTTAATCTTTCCCCACTTGTATGTTCGTATACTGACCTTCCATTCCCTGTCAGTGCGTTAGCCTGGGATATGGAGTTCTTACCCTGTCAACTTAGTAGATATGTTAATCTGTGCCCCCTTTTCTGCCTTCTGGCGAGAACTTAGACGCTACCTTAATGTCTAAACCTTTAAAAATTATTCATAACAGATGATGTATCATCTGGTTGGCTTTTTGTTTAACTCATTTCTAACATTGTATGGTAATTGCCCAAATATTTCCCATTTCAGTTTGTTTTGAGCGTATTTACTGGTCTGCACCCAAAGGGGAAAAGTTTGCCAGTGCCGCCTGCACAATAGACACATCGGCTCATCCAGCTTTTTGTATACCGGGGCTTGCAAAATAAAGACTACCGAATCGACTTCGATCGTCTTTAAAGAAATACTGGGGCTTTTTCTCGACGCCGTCAAGCCCCCCCCCCCCCCCAGATACACCACTGAATAGACCAGTTGCGTTAAGGCGCAGTCTGAGGGTAAACTTTTTGCGCATTGATGCTACATTATAATAAAAAAGAACAACCTCTGAGACGTGCAACGAAAATCTTGATAATGAATCGTCAGTCATTACTCCATCTTGAGGCTCTAGTCGAGGCCCAAGATGCACGGAGCCAAGAGTGGGTTTCCTTTTCATTTTCATAACACGTTACAAATGTAAATGTGAATAGATGAAATACTAATGTTGATTTTAAAAAAAAAACCTAATTCGACAACGAAGTATAATTATTGCTATGATACTTTAAATATCAAATTATTCCATTTCATTTGAACCAAATACTTAAAATCCCAAAAAATCTTCACCACTAATGACATTTTAAGCGCCGCATGCAAATAAAATCATGCAATTCTTATCCATGTAAGGTCGGCCCTAAATTATATTCTCTGTAGGATCATGGTGGCATCCGAAGTCATGTGGGACTGATCAGTGGCTGCAGGTGGATTTGGGCGCCTACACTGCCGTCACTGGCGTCGTTATGAAGGGACGCAGCAGTGGCTCTATCCGAACCTTCACGGTACCGTATAGTATGACTGGCGAGTCGGATGACTGGCAGAGCTTAACCGACACAGAGGGACAAACCATTGAGGTAAGTATAGGCAACAATGCTGAGCTGGATCTATGGGGAAGGGGGGGGGGAAACAGCCACCTCTCGATGTCAATACTTCCAAGAGACCATTCCTATCAGGTTAATTACACTCCGGCAAGTGCATACAGTCGGGCACCCATTCAGTAACCATCCCGTTCCTTTATTAAACTTGGCTCCATCCCTTACTTGACACGGCTAACTTAGTTAATAACAGGTGATTGATTCACCCGTCCTTATAAACTGTTAAGCCATTGACTAGCCGTGTTTGCTCGTCCGGTGTTTGATCAGGCTCTAGCCACCAGGCCATTGGGGTTGATGAAAATTAAATAGTGAGAAATATATACAAGTAGTTAACCCTACTCTGTGGGTCATAATGTGTCTCCCCGGTCTGAGAAATATCCAAAACATACCAGGGTTTGTTAGAATAGAGTACATTAACAAAGTGGTAAACATATGAATGATTTATTGGCATCATTTAGACATTTCATGCAATAAGTCTTGTGCTAAAACGTTTTTTGCAAGTTAGGCTTTAAGATTGAATTTGAAAGTACAATTGTGATAATCTTTCCATGATTTGTATCTGGTTTCAGTTGGAAGGTAACAGTATATCAGGTGAAGCAGTAACTGTCACCTTTCCTGTGACACTGATGACCAGATTCATCCGCATACAAATGGCTTCCTGGCACGGCAGCGGGCCCTACTGTCATTTACAATTGGAAGTGCTAGGATGCCGAGGTAATTTCAAACTTTTCTTGCGTCACTGATTCCTGTGTTGAATGATGATAAGAAGATGATTAGAAGCTCTTCGAATCAAATGTGTTCTCTCACTTTGTGAGGGAATCATGAAATCAGCTCGTGTTTTAGTAATTTTAGCAAAAACTAAACGAAGGGTAAATAAAAATGTATAAAAATGAAACAGCGTGTTGCCAGAATACGCATTGCAACCTTTTTATAATTGGCCTTCAAGCACCTTCCTATTAAGCACAATCATTCTCATTAATTTATTTCTGATGATAGAAACAAAGGTAATTACGTCGTCCGTCACAAATGTAAACGTGTAGTCAAGAGACAAGAATACTTCAATGTAATTCCATTGTTAAAGACTAAACTTTTCTGATTGGTTCTGATGTTTCATCTGAAACTAAAATGCAAAGAAGCCTTATCGACCTCGTGCATTGAGGCAGAGTTAGAGGGCAATGGTTTTGTAAGGTGGGAAAGGCAGGAGAGCAAACCTGTGTGTGCGTTCATTGTTACTAAATTTAAACAACAAACAGCATCCTCTGAGATCTGAAACGCATAAGGTCTTATTAAAACCTTTCATTGTAACATTATCATTATGTTCAACATCGCACGAGTACTCTGCCCTTTCAACTTTTTGCATTGAGGTCAGAAAAAGGTTGATCCTTGGTGTTACAAATGGTTCAATCAAAGCGATTGTAAGGGCTGAGTGATTCTGAATTGTCCATCAGTAAAACTTATCTTTAGTCTGTTTTTCTTCGATGTTTGTATGTTAGGAAACTCAACCACGCCTAACCACTATAATCTCTTGCAATTTTAAATCACTTTTTTCGTATTAGTCCCAGACGGTACAGTTCGCCTAGTGGACGGTGATGGGAAACGCTCCGGTCGAGTCGAAATAATGCACGACAGAGTTTGGGGTGCGATATGCGACAACGGCTGGGACATGAAAGAGGCCAGCATCGTGTGTCATCAGCTCGGCTTCTTAGAAGCAGAGGAAGCCACCAGCGTGTCCTTGGAGGAGAGTGAGGAGGAAGTACCCATCGTGATGAACCGAGTTTCCTGCAAAGGGTCTGAGAGGCGCCTGGTCGACTGCCCGTTTGTCTGTAGCAGCATCCAGCAGTGTAACAGCTCACGCGTAGCCGGAGTGACATGCAAACTTAGTAAAGAGCTTTTTTTTTAATAGTGTACACTCAAACGTGTCCTTATACGAATTTCCACACTACCTTAAGGGTTTTACAAAAAGTGCAGTCGTCTTCCCGTATTTTTTTTGTGCTTAGAAATGAAAGCTATACTGGGTGTCTGAGTAAAAAAACCAAACCCAGGATAAATTTTTAATGAAGGTTTGCCTGAAGCACTCTTAAAATCTAGAATATGAAAGCCCAATCGATGATGAGCTTTTACTTTTAGTACAAGAATCATTCAAATCACTCCAGAATTTTGAACACAAACACCGTTTCAAAGTTCTGTCCTCGGATCACATAAAGTTAAGTGTTCATTCAGCAAAATGAACAAAATCCACATGCATTCCTATAGAATTGTTTTCGTTTTGCTAAAAGAACACTTACTTTTTTTATGATCCGTGGACAAAATGGTGTTTGTGTTCAAAATTCCTTACTCTAAAAAGTACATGAGTGATTTGAATTGTCCTTGTACTAAATAAAACTTAATGACTGGACTTCCATATCCTAGATTTTAAAAGTGCTACAGGCAAAACTTCATTCAAAAATTGGTCCTGCCATTTGGGTTTCGTTATTGTTTTGACTCACCTTGTAATGGCCTATATTGGGGCTCTAGATTGTGTGTATGAACAACGCCCTCCACATCAGAACATGCTTGCCAGTTTCTACATCGGTCATTCTATACATTTAATAAGTGTGACATTATTCCTGTTCCTGTTACCTCAGAACTTTGTAATTTGTCATACAATTGTCATTAAAAACGGCTACAAACTATTTTTTCTGGATGGATATGTCGTTTGCTTCACATAATCACTCTTTGAGGAAGAGTACAATTAATATTAGGAATGCATCCAAAATTACAAAATCATGATGTCAGATGTAACAGGAACAGGGAAAATGTAGTTGTTCGTAACCCAGCTGGTGTGTCGCATTATGATTGGTAACATCAAAGATCGACAAGAGGGTTTCGTTCTGAGTAGAACAACACACTGCGTAGTTTGTATCAATAAGTCGACGCGGTTTAAATTGTCAGGTTTTATATAATTTCGTGGCTTCTTCCTGTAAATGGTTTCCCGTGTCACTCATTTCATCAATTTAAGGCTAATTCACGAAATGCAAGTCATGCCCCAAAATATATCTTCCCATAAAGCATATATCTCCCGGATCAACACTAGAAATCAATTTTTTAACCACAGACATCATTCGGTTGGTCGGCGGTTCGAACCACACCAATGGCCGCGTCGAACTTTACCAAGGCAACGCGTGGGGCACCCTCTGCGATACCGACTGGGATGTGACGGATGCCGAGGTGGTCTGCCGTCAGCTGGGCTTCTCGGGCGCAGTGGAGGCCAAGTCCGGCGCCCATTTCGGCCAAGGGGAAGGACCCGTGTACATGGACGGCCTTGCGTGCGATGGGTGGGAGAGTAAGATCTCCGAATGCCCCTCGTTTTGCTGGGAGGAGGTCGCATGCAACCACACCCGCGACGCTGGTGTGGTCTGCCGCCAAGGTGACAATTCATTCCCTTTATTTACAGAATCGGCTGAACATGAGTCAGGCTAGGACCTTCTGGTTGCTAATTAAAAAGACAGTTTACAACACAAAGTTTGTAAAAAAATAACCAAGGCAAAAACCCCTATTGCTCAGTTGGTTTGAAATTGAAGCTGATAATCTTTAGCGATTTGAGTGGGTTCTTGCGTAATAACAGCTTACATGTAGTAGTGAGGCGAGAGTGTCTATATTTTACCCCTCGTTTTGAAACAATTTGCGATAACGTGCAAAGATCGGATAGCTAGCTAACTAACTTGCTGTTGAAGCGAATTCCAGATGATTTCTGAATGAAATTCTGTGCAGTAGTCGGCAACTTCGAGTTTTCTTTTGAGAGTATTTTTTAAGTAGATGTAAGCTTCCACTTAAAGGGAAAATACAACATTTGCAAACATCAAAAAATAAAACTACCAAATCATTTTGAAATACCTTGCTGGACTGTTAGTGAATGACAGGGTAAAGCATCCTGTATAATCATGGCACTTGGTATACTGTCATTTTCAAGAAAAGTTGTATTTTTGTATCAATTTCCAACGCTGATCGGCCGATCAGCGTTGGAAACAACTGGCTTTTTTTCAAATACTGGCCCCAATTGACCATCGCACTTGTTTGCAATCGATTACAAACCTATGAACAGGTACGAGCCAGCTAGACTGGTTCCCTGACCTTACAATTCCCCAATGTATGTAAACTGCTCTGTTTCTTCTTATATGGAGTCAGGGAACTACAGGAAAATGATCGTTTTTCTTGGTTTTTATAGCATTTTCGAACCCAAAACCTCAAAACAGTATAACTATATTTGCTATATATTTCCAACCCCCCAATTCCATCCATTTCTGCAAATTACAGCAAATGCAAATGATGTATATTCCCTTTAAAAATGTCAAACATATTTGTCACTTCGCATAACAAGCGGTATTTTTGTTGTGAAGTGTTAACTTTTTTGCGCTATTACTCAAAAAAAAATCATAAAAAGTATTCATGGAAGCCATTATAGGCGTTTCTTCAGAGTTCTAATATTTGCAAGTATTTCCTTTCTTTCTTCAGATGACGTGGAAACTGCTACCGTGAGAGACACAATCCCTCTTGAGTAAAATAGTTCACCTGATGACGACTCCAATTCAAGGACATCGACTTGTTTACTGTGTTTGGCATAATCTTCGGCTTACGCATAGATATAGAAAAAAATAGGCTTAATGTAGAACATACATGAGCATTAAAGCATGCATAATCGTAAGAAACTGCCGGAATACATGTATATTAAATTTACGAAATTTCAATATCTAGTGTTAGGGTAACGCCAGTCTGTGCAACACAGTGATTGACTATTTTGGGAAATCCATGGAAACGAACTGCAAACACTTAGACAAAACATTTGCTCAGATTAGACTAAGACAGGATCTTGAAATTATTATAAATATTCTTGAACAAACGTCATTCTGGGGAAAAATACGGTGCAACGTTGGAAGATTCTAGATGCATCAAACAATCAATTTGTCAGAAAAAAATAGTGTACACGATTTCTCTCAAGCAGATTGAAACCTAGAACGAAGGGCTATACTAAATATTACATCAGTGCCGTCGCGATAGGGGGGGGGGGTTGACATGAACCCCTATACCAATCCCCCCCCCCCCCAAAAAAAAAAACAGTAAAGATTAATGAGGGAGACAAAAAAAACGAAGATGCCTAATGGCACAATTAAAAATATCGTGAAAGTAAACTGGCATAAGAAACAATCTGGTGCAGCGACACCACCCAACCCCTGCACCCCCAATTCGCTTTTCAAATATTTCACGGCTGGTCCTGGCCAGATATTGCAGTAAAAAAAAACTCCATACCCTTTTCCCTATGAAATTGCGACGGTGTCCCACTTTCATAGTTTTCATAATTTTATTATTTCGCTGTGGTGCACTTTTTTTCATAACTTGTTCTAAGACCAGCAACTCGTCGACTTCAAAGTTCGCTTCCTTAAATGAACTTCCAAATTATTTTACATTCCAGTAAAGGTAAAATGTTGTGATTGCACAGAAACAGTTTTAAAACCCAACAAATCCAAAGTTTGGGTCTCTAAGCATTTGGTTCATGATTAAAAACAAACGCAAAGGGGATGTCCATTTTGTGACTGTTCTCTAAAGTAAGCAATTTTCAACCAGAAGATTTCAATTCAAAAGACGTTCTGGGGGTGCAGGAAATATACTCACATTTTGGTCCCGTATCCTCTTCAGGAGGAGGAACTAGGTAAAACATTCAAGCACGTCCAATTAATGGATTTTGTTTAAAATGACGAGTTTCAGCAGCATTATCTTTTCTTGAATCAGAGTTTATTCCATGACTGCATAAAATTCGACATTACAAAGTTTAGGTTTCAATTCAATATAGGCGTTCTACATTGACACAAAAAACTAACAATTACAAGGTTATAGTTAAATGAAGCATCCTAAAGTTTGCATGTTATCTTTTTGATAGTGAAAAATGTATCGTATAAAATTGCATATACTTATACCTATTTAAATCAGTTAAAATGTATCACATAAAATTGCATAGTATGTATTAATAGTTTTAGTGTTTAATTGGGCAGTTTATACACACACTACTTTATGGAATGTGGAAATGATTGTCAGTTAATGACTTCACATACTTTATTACCAAAAATCAGGCCTATTCCAATACGTGTTGAATCCAAAAGATTTCAAATGTTTACCTATATGGCAAAAGATGACATTTTCATAAGAATTCACAATCCTCTGCAACCAAGATATGCGAAATTCGCATTGTCAAATGCATCAAAAATTCGTAATGTTATCGAAGTAGAAACACAAAGTCACAAAGGTGAAACAAGTAACACTTGATTTATAAAGTTAAAGTTGAATACCATGTACAGCTTTGTACACAGTAGTCGGTTTATTTCAGTTAAAAAAGTGCTAGTTTCTGATCACAATTTTCCATGCGTTTTACTATAACAAAAATATAATTCTTATAATATTGGATTTTTGGGCGTGGTTTGATGCGGGGAGGTCCGTCTGTCCATCATAATTTTCAACTTTTGTGAACAGGAAATTTCTTCCAATCAAAATCGGATTTCTTTATCCACTAAACAAGTTTCAAAAACTGGCCTATGAAGCCCACTGAATTTTCAGGAACAAGTAGAAATGTCAAAAAAAAATTGTTTTGACTTTTCATCCCCGGGTTATTGACCTGGAACCACGCCCATATATATAATTTTGCTTCTAGATAGATTGAGATAAAATGCTATACGTGTTTATTTACTGCATCATTATTGATTATACTTGCATGATGTATTACTAATTTAAATGTGATCATACAATGTGATTCATTTGTAGTTTGCCCAGAAACTGCAACGTTTGTGCTAGCGAGCAAACTTTTGTTGTCCATGGCAACTGGACTGTGCGCAAAAAAAGAGAGGGCGCTTTTTGACCATTTACTAGAGCCCCGTGGAATGGGACACACCGCACACACTTACTGTTCGCAAAGTACGCCCTGCTATGAAATTGACGTTCACAAAGCCATAGCGTCTTCGCGTGAGCGCCGGGCGTCGTCAGCAATGCGTTCGAGTGTCTCTCACTGATCTCTATATAAAGACTGGATAGCTCATAAAGAGCCGCACAATCATTGATCTCCATATACACGGACTGGACAGTCTGTGTATATGGAGATCAATGCGCACAATGTACGAATTTGACGCCATATTGGTGAGACCGGCTGGTGATCTACACTGGACAAGTTGCCGTCTTTATAGACAGCTTGATTTCTTATGTAACCGTCGCGGCTCACTTGACTTATATTTTGGCCACCACCACTGACCAACTGACCAAGGTTTACTACAATTTTTCTAACGTAGTGGTTACTTTTATAATGCCGCAAATCACTTTTTCGGCGTTTTTGAAATAATAATCACTACGGAAATGTGTTCCTTTTAGAACATCATAATATGTGTACGTGACCAAAATGCGCGTCAACTGTTGATACAACGCGCGCGTATTTACGCGTACGTTCGTATTATACGCGGCCATCTTCGTGAGACCGGGGGCGAATTGGTCAATATGCAAAGTCTACTGTGTGAATGTTGTATGCGTATCCGCTATCCAGTCTTTATATAGAGATCAGTGGTGTCTCTCCCAGTGGTCTTCCCCAACTCTCCGTCTCTTACCGTTGAGGGGGTACTTGTGCACGGAGCCCATAACACAGGATGTCATCTGTTGTCCAGTTGGTACAAATGTATGAAATGACATTTCACTATCATTCTATCGCAAATGTTCTGGTAGATTACAATCAACTCATGAAAATGGACCAAGGAAGCACTTTGACAATCCATTGAACTTAAATATAAATGAACAATTATATTTCGGTTGCATATTTATGCAGTGTCTTGTGACGTATTTCAAAGGCATTTTAGGTGAAAAGTGCGTGCTATACATATATGACAATAAAGAAGCATTCAAAGGCAATAAGGAACGTTTCCTAAACTATTTGCAAGCTGGTGTACAATCACCTCTTGAACTACAAGCAATATACAACTATTGAATGGGTTTAAAATAGAACTTCATAGAAAAACATCAATATTTTGTTAAGTGATCCAAACAACATACAAGCACATTGGTACCCATCTTTCAAATGGGGGCGCTCTTCAAAACTGACAATTATTATGCATACTGCAAATTATGCGCCCATTTTCATGGTTCATTGTAATGGTTTTGATTGGGTTTTCTTTTTTGGGGATTGATGTCAGAATTCTCTAACCCTTTATATGAAATAATTGCTGGGGAAAAAATGTCATAAAAATCCGCCGGGGGGACCGCCCCCTCGCCCCGGATACGCCACTGAGGGTCCCCCAGCACGGCCTGGATTTGGCTGTGCAGCCCTCATATCGTCCTGTCATTGCTAGGGTGCATCTGGAAGGCACAAGCGTCTTATCATCAGACTTACAGAGTAGCGGCCCGGTTCGTGCCACCACGCTGATGTATGAAGCACCTTGGCCATAGTGCGGACCGGGGGCATGGAGGGTCCCCCTAGCACGGCCTGGATTTGGCTTCGCATTTCCAACAAACTTTTCCAGTGAGGGTAATTATGAATCGATTCGGGCGATTCACAATGCAGTGCGCCACCAAGAAATATTTTGCCAGTTTACGGTCGACAAAACATTGCCATTTGAATAAGTGTCAGTAGACAACTTTTTAGATTGGGACATACAGCGTTCTGCGGCCTTACAAAAAAACACGATATTGATAACAAAAAAATAAGGCAAAAAGATCGTGTAAATCATACGTGTACGGAACTACTGACCGGAAAACGAACAATATAAAATGTCCCGCGCTGCGAATTTGTCGACCATCTCCCACAATGCACTGGGAAAGCTAGATGAACTCTCCGTGGCGAACTATTGGTGGCGCACTGCATTGTGAGTCGCCCAAATTGAATAGAATTATATTGTGCGCTCTGGGACCATTACATTTACAGCTTTGCACCATCTTGTACAGATCCGTCGATTTCCAGATCAGTTTTCGGAGCAGCGATGTGCATTAATTTTTATGTTAGACTCACCGAGATGAAACAACGTGGTTCCGACAAGAAGATGGTCTCTGCCGTAGGACTGGGTTCTGATGAACAGCGCCCTCCGGAAATATGTCTCGGCCATTATCCTGTCATAACCCCCCTCCCACCCCCCCGCCCACAAAAAAAAAGAAAAGGGCGGGCAAGGAAAACATTTTAGAGATTGAATTAATATGATTGCTAAATACATTTGATATGTCATCCTTGTTCAGAAACTGCAGCAGGATTTAAATAGGAACTCTGTGATACCTTTATTAACAAAAGAAATAATTTCATGGGAAAGCTGTCCATCTAATGATAGGCAACATAAGAACAAAAACTTTGCAAAAAGACAACAAGAAATGATTAAAAAAACCCTCTTTTTCCAAGGTTTTCTTTACGGGGCGGCAGTTTATGAATCAAAATTCAGGGTTTAGCAAGTAAGGTGGGGTGGCCAAGGTCTTGGAGTTAACACACACAGAGACAACAGACTTTAAAGGTAATAGACACCATTTACCAAAAACATGTGTTTTGCTGTTTCAAGAAACAACAATGAAATAAATCTGAAGTACTTCTTTAAAAATAAATCGTCCGTAGAAATTTCAGCTCAGTAGATTTCACACTTTTGAAGAAAACTCTAAAATTGCATCTTCATTTTTCTCCACGCTAAGCAAGGTTTCCTTTGTGAGTCCTCCCTTCCAAAATGTTCATTAACACGTTTTGACTTGCGCCCTCTTGTGGCATGATACCAGTTTGTCGCTTGAGGAAATAGTTCTCATTCACAGATGTCAGATATAATATAACCGATTGCAAATTAAACTGAATTCGGTCAGTCGGAAGCGGTATTGGTTTAGAAAAAAAACCGGCACAACAATGCGCAGCAAGTTTAATGTCACAGTATGCTTGATCCTATTTTTTACATATAAACGAGTAGAATGTTTTATAATGTTTTGTCCATTTCGTTTTTGAATATCTGCAAATGTCTATTACCAGTTGTGCTCATTGAGAAGTCGTTGTTTGTTCAATACACGTTAGCACAGGAACTATCTGCTGAAATAAAGATAAAGTTCAGAGGTTAACATATCTACCAAGTACAGACTTCCTGTATTACGGCCTTGGTATGTACCATGCATGGAGCCTTGATGTCAACGACCATTAATAAGTGCATTTATAATCGATAACATCTTTATTTTACTTACTCCTCTTTAGTAGGGAAAAAAAACGAAATTACCAGGATACCAATTTGGCGCAGTTTCGATGGTGTCCTTGTTATTTTTTCGGAGCCATGGGATGTCATGGTTAAGCAGACATTTATGGACATTTGTGGCGTGATCACACCGAAAGAATACAAAGGGCCTGATAATTAATGACTGCAATTGTTTGGTTGTGCCACAACACATGCTAAATGATGTCTGCTCGTTCGTCGCATTCAATGACGGACCAAGGCCACATGTATGAGTTTTTACATGAGTACAAACATGCTCGTACAACACATCAAACAGATTGTTCAAGACCCCCGCCCCTAGATTTTCTCTATGTTGCTGGTCCTCCCACCCTTCTGCCCATGGGGACAAGGGTTGAGATTTAAGATATCGCGATTTTCACCATGATATTACCGAATAGAAATAGAGTTCTGATATTGCTCTGCTTGATATTTTATTTCGTAGTTTTTCCTTCTTTATTATACTTATATGTTGTTTTGTGTTTTGATTTATGTAACAGGTATTTTATTGTAATATAAGTGTTTTAATGTAATTGTGTTGCCAATGGAATTTGTTTATCTGTATTTCTAAGATGCTGACAATAAAGAATCATATCATTATCATTATCGTTATCATTATACGACTAAATGGTACCTTTAGAGACATGTTATGATCATTCTTTCGAACACATGTCGACATAGGACATTAGGGGAACAACCTGATTATATTTGTTGCTCGTGGGAAATCAGTAGAAACATACCGTAACTCGTGGAAAAAGGATCAGGGAATATTGGGTTATAGGGCACATTTAAGTTGGACAAGTTTTGTGCACAAGTGTATGGGAATGTCTCCCAAAATGCCCAATCCCTATCATTATCATTATACTGATGGCGGCATAAAACGCGTATAATTATACACGTGTACATGACTACCTACAGGATTGAACAGCACAATCACCGTCTAGCCCTCCCTTCCCAACCCTTCCCACTCTGTTGAGGAGAAATTTTTGCTGATGGGTATAGCGAATTTCATTACTAAAATTAATAACTTTATAAGTACCTTAATTGATAACTTTATTTACTTGTTCACTTGTTGACTAAAATTGTAATTGTATTTTATCGTGTCGGCTGATAAAGAGAACACATTTTAACCGGCTAAATATCTACCAAGCAGGTAGTTTCTGTTTATAAGGAGCTGGATCATTAACAAGTGCATGTGACTGTTAACATTTTGTTTTTACTTCCTTCTTTTTTGTGTAAGTCATAAGGGAAAACAAACGAAACTACCAGGGTACTGAGTTTGGGATCGATCTCATTCGTTTTGAAGAGCTGGAGTGTCAAATCGCAACATGAGCACACGAAGTATTTGCTGAAATAAAGATAAAGTTCAGAGGAAGTAGAGACTTTCCATATTACGGCCTGGGTATTTTCCCTGCATGGAGCCTTGATGTCAACGACCATTAATAAGTGCATTAATTATCGATAACATCTTTGTTTTATTTCCCGCTCTTAAGTAGGAGAAACCCGAAACTACCAGGATACCAATTTGGCGCAGTTTCGATGATGTCCTTGTTATTCCGAAAGAATACAAAGGGGCAGAGAATTAATGACTGCAATTGTTTGGTTGTGCCACAACAGATGCTAAATTATGTCAGCTCGTTCGCATTCAGTGATGGACTAAGGCCTGTATATATGAGTTTTACAAGAGTACAATCACGCTCGTACAACACATCAAACAGATTGTTCAAGCCCCCCCCCCTAGTGTTTTCTATAAGCTACTGGTCCTCCCACCCTTCCTCCCATGGCGACATCCCCTCCCATATATCCACATGGGTGTATATTTAAGATATCGCGATCCTCATTATGATATTACCAAAGAGTAATAGAGTTAAGATACAATAATATAATAATACCGAAGTCTTATATAGCGCACGTATCTACCAACAATTAGGTACTCAAGGCGCTGGAAATCATGTCTATTATTAGAGACAGGTAAATGAAGTACATGAGAAACATGAGAACCATTATGTAGCACCAATGGTTTACAAGGTGCTGCGGCGCATTAAGCAGCCGTTGCCAGAAACACCGGGGCAAACCCTTTCTTTTAGCGATAAGTGTAACTTGGTTCTTTAACGTGCATTACACAACACACGGGACCTACGGCTTCACGTCCCATCCGACGGACGAAGCAATAATGGTACATACAGGATTGAACCGCGCCCCTAGAGAAGTTGGTAAGACTTCTTCACCCACCCAACCCCCCACATTTATGCTGTTTAATTTTCCAAGCTGCTGGTCACCGTCTACCGCTACCCTACCATCCCTCCCCACTTTGTTGACGAGAAATTTCTGCTGATGGGTATAGCTTATTGAGTACTGAAATTAATAAGTTTATAAGTACCTTAAATGATAACCTTGTTTACTTGTTCACTTGTTAACTAAAACATTAATTGTACTTAATCATGTCGGCAGAAAAAGAGAACACATTTCAAGTGGTTAAATATCTACCAAGCAGGTGGTTTCTGTTTATAAGGAGCTGGAATATTTACCCTGCATCATTAACAAGTGCATGTGACTGATAACATCTGGTTTGTACTTCCTTCTCTTTTTGTGTAAGTCATAAGGGAAGACAAAGGAAACTACCAGGGTACTGCGTACGGGATCGATCTCATTATTCGTTTTGAAGAGCTGCAGTGTCAAATCGAAACATGTGGCTTGATCACCACTTAGCTAGAGATGTCTCTGCAAAAAGATGAATAGATAGAGACAATGCTCCAAAAGGCATATCCAGTCATACATTGCTGCTATGGCGACATCGTGTACAGAGTGGCCACTATGATTTTGACCACTAAAGTCCCTTTAAAGGCATTAAGAACCATTGCTTTTCATCAGTTTTTTGTTCGTTGCCAATAGAGGCTGAAAATAAAAGGTCACACGGCGAGCTTCACGAACTCTCGTCCTGCCCGCTTACGGGCATTTTACACTTGCTAATTTTTTTGTCATAATGATTTCTAACCGTAATCACCCCAAGAAACATTCATGTTGGATGTTTTTCTTGTATTCTTCAAGAAAAAAAAATGATGATCTCACTCGGAGATGGGTAAAATCGAATTGCACTTGAGTGAAAACGAAAACGTATAACGACGCGAAATTGACCTACCTACAGCCAGTGGGTTCTAGAGTTAAACGGGCTGGTTTAAATGCAATCTTCATCAGCTGTCACTTCAGATCATTTTCTGTCATTGCTAGTCCTTCAAGTTTCTTCGAGAAATAAATAATATCCTATGAAGTGTATTCAAAAAAAATCCTAAAAGGCATCTTCGTCTCCTACTAAATTGTAAGTTTTTAGCCATTGACCGAATCACCCGAATTTTTTAATTTCTTTTAACAATCGACAGCAAGCCAGACGGAATAATTTCACTGTGTATTTAGTACCATAACGAGCTTCGATCCAAGTACGTTTTTGATAATATATCATTTGGAAGGTTACTTTTTTGGACAAATGCAAATGACTGTATTTGCCTTTAAGAGCATTGCGATTCTACTGAATGTACCATTCAAAATAAAAACACTGTAAACCATTTCCTGCTTTCTGAAAACATGAACACAATTCACGCTGGCAATTGCACATAATAAGTTCCACTTTAGGATTTATAGACACCCCCCCCCCCCCCGAGATCACGGATCGGGCCTGAACAAGATATGCGCACACGCACTGAGCGTGTACACGCAGTATTGCAACGAACAAAATGTCCAAAACTTTTGTATATAACAGTGCCAAATTTTGACGATTAACTTTCGAAGTTGAATTTATCCCACTGAAAATTTTTAATTCATTCAAAGTAATCAACGCAATTAATCATTATATTTGGAGGAAATTAGAAAAGGCGTTAAAGGGATCATTTTGGGCGGAAATTATAAATTACACTCATTTTGCGTGACGGTCGGTCGGCAAATTTCACAAAGGCACCCCCCCCCCACTCAAAATGGTCTAGCGACGCCCGTGCGTATGGCACGTGATGGTGAATGGACCAGTAACAATTCGGCTCTCGTTCATGAATATGTAAGAGTATAGTAATTCTCCCTGTATTGTAATGATACTACAACGACGACTAGTACCATCCCTTGAAATTCGACTGAGCGTTGGCTCGTTAGTATTTTGAAGCCCTTGAATGTCAAAACAGATCTTTATCTCAAAAATTGTGGCGTGATCACCGCCCTTACAATTCCTTAAGTAAGTTAACTTCCACACAAAAAACTGGTATGCTATAAAACCCAGGTACACCTCCAACTCCGAAGCAGATCTGATCTGAGAGTGCCGCCTTGCAGTCCGTTAATACCCGTCAACCAAGCTCACGTTGCAACGATGTCACCTGCTACCATTCTGAAACTGTGTCTGGTCATTGCGCTTTTTCGTAAGTCAAAATGATTTCCTTTCAATATCTTTCGTATATACTCCACTACCTCCAATTAATCTACCTATTTGCTTTACTAACTCTCAAAAGCAACTTTTTTCTCTCTCTCTATACGCTCTACATTCCAAGGAGTGATACTAGGAACTAGACGTTTCTACAGTCAAAAATTCGAGTGACAATTCGAATCAAAAACTCGATTGAATGAATTTTACTCCAGATCGTTTTTCCTAGTTCATTGTAGGATGGAGTGTGTTTTCACACTTAAGAGGAACTGTCAACACCTGTTTGTCTTGAATGATCCATCTGGGAAAATTCATCCAATGTGACAATTAATTGTCTGGAGATGTATTTCTTTTAAATGTTGGTTTTTCCGCTCAGTTTTTCGCAACTCGTTCATTCAATCAGACAGATTGTTCGTCCCATTTCAAGAGGTTTGGGGAGCCGGGTACGATTGCGGTTTCTAATTCGCAGTATAGAGCATTATTTTGATTTTGGTCCTTAATTTTGATTTTGGTTATTTTGAATGGTCCAAATTTGTCGTGTAAGCAAATCCAATTTCACTTTTGTTAGTTTTCGATTTCGCACTGAGTTAAGCGAATTTCATTTTCAATGAAAATGCATTGGAAGTGGGTGAGAATTTAATTTGCCATTAGCAAATCGCTAAAGGTCAATCTATTTGCGATAAAAACAATCATTTTCATGAATGTTATGTGATTTTCATAATCTTTTTATTGTTTTCCCCTTTACTTTCGCAACTTGTCCATTATATCGGAAAGAACGTTCATTCCGTTTCAGAGAGTCGGGTACGATTACAGTTTTTTAATTGCAATTGGAGCTTTCAATTTCGATTCAGTGTGTTCAAATAAGCGTGAGGTCAAACGTTGCTGCGATAGAAATTCTATTTCCTTTGTTTTTTGTTTCGCCAAACGTCAATCGTATTAGCCATAAGAAAATAATATGTTCCATTTATAGAAATGTATACGATTTTTTTTTATTATTTATGTGACTTTTCCACAAAGTGATCACATCAGTTATACAAACCGGCACTTAGGCAAAAAAAGTCTCCGGTTTCTGGTATGGAGCTTGACCAACAAGTTGTGCGGCGACGCGGCTTTTTTTACCGTTTTTTTCCCTTCAAATGTCGGCTGATGACTGCAAATGGTGCTCGACTAAACTTAGTGCAAATATATGGGAGTCCAGAGAGGCCACATAAAGCTTATTCTCGATCGTAACCCCATCTAACTACACGTTAAAATTGTGCAGCAGCAGAATTCCAGTCGAACCAGTGAGTTTGTGGCTTTGAGGCATCATCTTTCATTGAAAAAAAAAACGTTTTCATTTTTGCCGACGCGCATGGCTACGGCGACGCGCGCGCATACCAGAAACCGGAGACTTTTTTTTTGGCCTTAGATCTGCACAGAAAATAATTTGTCCTTTTTTACGCGGTGTTTCATCTGCAAGTGTTCAACCTATATTTCCTTTGGCACTTTAAACAGTTTTTAGTACTTTGTGCATTTTTGTAATATTTCATTTCTTGCAGGCATTCGTATTATTCTTTGGAATACCTCTCCATTCCTTTACAAAACTTTCCGAAATCTTATGTCATTTTGAAATGTATGTTGCTAATGCAAAGTGCCTAAAATCATGTGTTTTTTTTGTAAACGTGTTGCCCCAAAATGAATTCCCGAGCGAAATTGAAATCCAAAGATCAAGAAATTGCATGCACAAGCTACGTAACGTGCTGCCTACTTCTTTTACGCGAAACAATGCGAACTTTCCCTTAATTTAATCAGGTGTGAAAGCGCTTGCCCGTTTAATGCAAATATGAATGAACAATCTGTCCGCTTGAATTAACAAGTTAGGGAAATTGGACTGGAACATCTTTATTTTAACTTTCACTTAAAAATGCACCCCCCCCCCCTGTTATTTTCAAATTTTACTTCGATAAGTAGAGTTATTTTTTCAACAGCTATTTTCTAGTAATTTACAAGTTATTCACTTTTCAATGAGACAATGAACTAAGAACATCCAATGACATGGACATATTGACCTATTTCTACACAAATTCGCAGGGCAGGATATTTGTTCACAAAGTTAAGCCCTTTTCAGAGGTGAGAAAACGCTTGCCATTATATTATTCGAATTTGAGTGGAAGTTTTGCATAACGGAATGAGCAAGGTGTGAAATTGCATAGAAAAACCTATAATGTGGTTGGGTTCTTAAGAATTATTAGTCGACAAGGCCTTTGCGACAAAGCAAAGCCTTAATTTGTCGACAAAGCCTTAACTTGGGGTAGCTCGAATGCTAGGTAATGAATGAGGGCATGAGGCTAGTATAAATTTTGTTTGGGTTAAACCATGTTGACCTTCATTTTCTTTTATAACTCTGTTCCCTTCCAAAATTGGATCACAGATCAAAACGAAACTTTCGTGAAAAGAACCATGTCACTTTTGCTCAGCACCCAAAGAGAAAAAATCCCTCGTGTCTCATTTATTTCCCTTTTTTAAAAAAGTCCTCCAAAGCCGCAAATTAGAAAAGAAAAGAAATTGGAAAAAGTGGTTTTCGAACACATACCCTCCTATCTTAAACCATGGCATTATCCTGCTGAGCCATCGGATCGGAGAGCTCGACAGCAAACCGTAATTAATGGCATTTATTTATACCTGCGTACGTATAATTAAAGTGTCGTAGAGGGCGCTCAACAACCATCTATACGATGATGTTTGGGGAAAAAAACATTTCGCTACCCGGCGGCCTTCGCTCGTACCCTCCACCCTGCAAACAGGGCGCTGGGAAGGGCTCATGACATCACAGAATCTTGCGAAGGAAGTGGGGGGTGGCATTCTGGGTAATTATCATGACCCATGTATAAAGACATGTGACTGCAGATGTAAAGACCGCAGTTAGCCAATGCGCGCAAATGCTATCTGAAAACTTTCTCATAGAAATGCACGCATTCCATACCGGATGTGATTTCTTTTTCATTGCGGACCATGTGGACAAATTTTGAGCATTGCATGATATGCAATTTAACCCTTGGATCGCGAATTCAAAACAGAGCCTGAGCAAATGACGGGAATTGAAACTTTACAAAACAGACTTGAAGTTTTACAGATGTTCCTATTATTATTACGCTTTTCGTTATTCCCTTTTCAATGAGACATTGAACGAAGATAAATTCATCAATGTTTAGATATTGAATTATTGCCTCACAAAATTCGAATTGCAGTGCGGGCACAATGTGTTGTTGTTTTTTAAACATACAAATTTAAAATGCGTAAGGAGGAAACTTTTTTTTTTCCAGAGCATAGGGTATACATCTTTTATAATTGAATTAGGTGTGAAAATGCTCGCCATCATAATGCAAATGTGAATGACAGTTTTGCATAACCAAATGAGCAAGGTGTGAAATTGGAAAGGAAACCTTTGTCGACAAAGCCTTTGCCGAGTTTCACCAAAAGCTATCAATAATTTTACAAAGGGATAGCTCGAATGTTAGGTTAGTTAATGAACGAAGCTAGTTTAAATATTGTTTGTTTTAAACCATTGGTATATACCGAGAGCGTGTATTTTATCAACCCCCCCCCCCCTCCCCAGTCTGGAATCAGGAAACGGGTCTAAACAAGGTAGTGCACACGTACCAAACGTGTGCAACCAGTTGTGCTACGAGCAAATGTCTAAAATATGATGATGACATTTGGACGATTTACTTTTGAAGTTGAACTTATTCCACTGAAAAATTAAATCCATTCAAAGTAATCAATATAATTATCCATTCCTATACTTTTGGAGGAAATTAGGAAATGAAATTAAAGGATCATTTTTGGCGGATAGTAACAATTACACTCATTTTGCGTGACGGGCCGCAAATTTCACGGCAAATTTCACGATGGCAACCCCCCCCCCCCATTATTTTTTGCCGCAGAACGACAGACTTTACGCGTTGAATTTTATACGTAGGGGCCTATACGTGTATGCCTACATGCTGTACAGCGTCAGTTGGTATAATCGAAAATTCTGAGAGATACCCTAAAACAAACGTTTTAGACACTTTTCCTCCGCGTGTGGAAAGAGGAAGAGGAACAATAGAGAATCGTCGATTTACACCATAAACAAATGGGTGTGTGTGTGTGTGCATGTGGGGTATTTTATGGCACACTGAACAAAGAGATGTCTCCACAAGGATACAAATTCCAGTATGGGTGCGGTATTTTCGTAGGCCCCCGAATATTTCGTAGGCCCTGAATTTTTCGTATAGACCCTTGGATAATCCGGGCATGTATAGACTAAAGTTAATTGATCTTTCGGTGTCTTTTTGTTGCTGTTTTTTTGGTGTATCTTTTGGCATTTATCTCATTAACGAAACAATATTCAATGTCTTACCGGCAATCAAATGCCAATGTCAATTCAGGAGAATATGAAACATTAGTACTATTGTTTTTATTCTGTTTTTATTCTGTTTAGGAGTGCATTCAGCTCATCCTCTGGAAGAAGAAGCAGTTGTCCCAAGGCCTCTTATTTCAGGTAAATACATGACACTCAAAACCCATCAATGATCATCTGTCTCAAGACATGAGCGGATCAGCAACTGGAAACGAAGTTATATTTTAAACATGACGAAATTGAAGAAATGACTTGTTTCCCCTCCATCTCAAACCGGACATTTCTTCACGGTTCCTCTGTTTGATGAGGCAGGATTTTCAGGATTTCGCTGACATGCTCGGTGGACATTTGCAGACGTTAATATCTCAATAACTATAGGCCCTATATGGAGATATTAGTAAATAAACAAAGATGTTTATCTGTTATCCAGGATTACCATGTACGGCCGGGCCATTGGGCATGGCCAGTGGTGAGATCCCGGATAGCGGGATCACTGCCTCATCCAGCTACAGCTCATATCCCCCAACCAAGGCTCGTCCAAATTCCGGTGAGTCTGATTTCAGAGGTTCCTAAGCCACGCTGGACTGTTTCCTAAAGGGAAAAGTGTGCCGGTGCCGCGTGCACAATATACCTCACGCGCTAAGGCGGAGTCATGAAGGGCAGTGATTTTGTTTTACTGGGATAGACATGGTTAGACATTTTGTGCATTTTATTATTTACTAAATTAGAAGAACAACAACAACCTCTGATACACCCGCCCGCAACGCATAAAGATACAGAAATGACGACAACGATGCTTTCATCAAACACTAATACTCTTGACATTTTCATCAGCAGGGTCAGTCGAGACCCAAGCTGCACGGAGCCAAGAATGGGTTCCCTTTTCATTTATAAAACAAGTTTTAGATGTAAATCAGAATGATGGAAATACGAATATGCATTTAAAGTATATTGATATTTGTTTATAAAGAAAATTGAATTTACCCATTCCATTTAGGCCTAAAACAAATCATTTTAAAAATTAATAAGTCTCCATCACTAGTAATATTTGCAGCGCTGCCTGCGATTAAAGTCATGCAATTCGTGTTCGTGTATGGGCCTATATTCTGTGCAGGATCATGGTGGGTTCCGAGGTCATGTGGGACTGGTCAGTGGCTGCAGGTTGATTTGGGTGCCTACACTGCCGTCACTGGCGTCGTAGTGAAGGGACACCGTACCCACTATATCCGAACGTTCACGGTACGGTATAGTATGACTGGTGAGTCGGATGACTGGCAGAGCTTAACCGACGCGGACGGGCAAACCATCGTGGTAAGTAGACGACAATGCTGGGATAGATCTATGAGGGAGGTTTCTCCGATGTCGATTTTACGAGTATAGCTTTTCATGGACCCCCATTGCCTTCGTCAAGTTACGAGTCTGTACTTTCAGGCAGCCTCTCACTTTCTGGCAATACTCTGTGGCTATATAGACACGGGTATGTTATTGACGGTGTATTGGTTTACCGGTCCCTAACGGGTTTTGTACGGTAAACACTATCTGACGCTATCCAATAGGGCCTATTATGAAACATGTCTTGTCACACTTCTGAGATTCTGAGAGAAAAATCCTAAATACCCCATGCCTGATGCGACTGTATCGTTGTTAAGATATTCTTTTTTTTTTCTTTTTTTGGGTATCATTTAGACATTTCGAGCTGGTGCTGAAACTTTTTTTTTCTCGATCGATTTTGAAAAATGTTGTGATCATCTTTTGATGATTCATTTTGTTCCAGTTAGACTTTAAGATAGAATTTGAAAGTACAATTGTGATAATCTTTCCATGATTCATTTCTGCTTTCAGTTTAAGGGTAACGATGGATCAGTTGAAGCAGTAACTGTCACCTTCCCTGTGACACTGGTGACCAGATTTATCCGCATTTATCCAGCTACCTGGAGTCACATTAATTGTCATTTTAATTTGGAAGTGCTAGGATGCCGAGGTAAGTTTTGAACTTTTGTTGTGTCACTAATTTGTGTGAATGATGATATGAAGATGATTGGAAGCTTTTCGAATCAAGTGAATGAATCATGAAATCAGTTCATAAAATGCGTTATGAACAATTCCTTTCATTTAAAAAAAACCCACATGCCTCTAAAAAAAAAAAAAAAATTAATAACAAATAAAACGAAGTATAACAAAACACTTCTTAAAATGAAACTGCGCTTCCATCCTTTTACGGTACTGGCATGTAAGCACCTCCGTATTCCAAAAGCACAGTCTCATGAAATAAATTCTGATGAAAGAAACAAAGAAAATTACATCATACGTCATAACTGACAGTGTTTAAAACTTGTGTGTATACAAGAGATATTAACTGAATTTTAATTGTTAAAGACTAAACGTTTCAGATTGATTATAATTACTTTATCTGAAATTATATATCAAAGAAGCCTATCGCCCTTATGCGTTAAGGCGGAGTTAGAGGGCAGTGGTTTTGTATATGCATTTATTGTTACTAGATTTGATCAACAAAATAACACCCTCTGAGATACCCGTAACGCATAGGGTCCATGTCATGCGTTTCTTCTAACATCCGTTAAGTTCAACATCGTTCGCGTACTCTGCCCTTTCAACTTTCTGGATTAAGGTCAGAGGAAATGTTGATCCTTGGTATTACAAATGAATTAATCAAAGCGATTTGAAGGGCTGATGAGTGATTCTGGATTGTCCATCAGTAAAACTTATATTTAGTCTGTTTTTCTTCGATGTTTGTATGTTACGAAACTCAACCACGCCTAACCACTATAATCTCTTGCAATTAAAAATCGCTTTTTTCGTATTAGCCCCAGACGGTACAGTTCGGCTAGTGGACGGTGATGGGAAACGCTCCGGTCGAGTCGAAATCTACCACGACGATGCTTGGGGTGCGATATGCGACAACGGCTGGGACATGAAAGAGGCCAGCATCGTGTGTCATCAGCTCGGCTTCTTAGAAGCAGAGGAAGCCACCAACGTGTCCTTGGAGGAGAGTGAGGAGGAAGTACCCATCGTGATGAACCGAGTTTCCTGCAAAGGGTCTGAGAGGCACCTGGTCGACTGCCCGTTTGTCTGTAGCAGCATCCAGCAGTGTAACAGCTCACACGTAGCCGGAGTGACATGCAAACCCAGTAAGGAGTTTTTATTTTAATAGTGTACACTCACATAATGTGCCCTTATACGAATTTCCACACTACCTGTATACAAGGGCGGATCCAGAACACAATTTTTTGGGGACCCAAACAAATTTTGGTCCCCCAAAAAAGTGGGTCAAAAAAATTACGGCGTGGGGTTCGGGGCCCGCTTAAGGGCCCCGAAATTTTTTTGGATTCTAGATGCTCTGTGGTGCGATCTGAGGCAATTTCTGACCATTTTAACCAATGTTTTTTTGAGGAAAAGATGGTGGTGTACTCATTGCCTGCCTTTATTGCGATGTCACATAAAAAAAAATTGTTTCGTTTTTTTTTGGGGGGGGGGGGCCATGGCCCCCTTTGGCCCCTCCTGGATCCGCCCTTGCCTGTATAGTTTTTACAAAAATTGCAGTCGTCTTCGCTATTTTGTGTGTGTTTAAATATCGGAAAGCTTTTGGTCTCTTTTAGCACTCTTAAAATCTAGGATATGAAAGCCCAATCGATGATGAGCTTACTTTTAGTACAAGAATCATTCAAATCACTCATGAATCTTGAACACAAACACCGTTTCAAAGTTCTGTCCTCGGATCACAAAAAAGTAAGTGTTTATTCAGCAAAACGAACACAATCCACATGCATCCCTATAAGAAGTGTTTTTGTTTTACTGAAAGAACACTTACTTTTTTTGTGATCCGTGGACAAAACGGTGTTTGTGTTCAAAATTCCTTACTTTGAAAAGTACATGAGTAACTTGAATGATCCTTGTACTAAAAGAAAGCTTAGCATAGCCTACATTTTGAAAGTGCTACAGGCACAATTTTATTCAAAAATTGGGCCTGCCATTTTGGGTTTCGTTATTGTTTTGACTCAACCTGTATAGGCCTTTATTGGGGCTCTAGATTGTGTGCATGAACAACGCCCTCCACATCAGAACATGCTTGCCAGTTTCTACATCGGTCATTCTTTATATTAAGTGTGGCATTATTCCTGTTCCTGTTACCTCAGAACTTTGTAATTTGTCATACAATTGTCATTAAAATGGCTACAAGCTATTTTTTTCTGGTTGGCTATGTTGTTTGCTTCACATAATCACTCTTTGAGGAGGAGTACAATTTATATAAGGAATGCATCCAAAATTACAAAATCATGGATGACGGGTGTAACAGGGAAAGAGAAAATGTAGTTGTTCGTAACCCAGCTGATGTGTCGCATTATGATTGGTAACATCAAAGATCGACAAGAGGGTTTCGTTCTGAGTAGAAAAACACACTGCGTAGTTTGTATCAATAAGTCGACGCGGTTTAAATTGTCAGGTTTTATATAATTTCGTGGCTTCTTCCTGGAAATGGTTTCCCGTGTCACTCATTTCATTTCATTTCATTTCAGAAACATTTATTTCCACATGAATAAGCACTTTAGAAAACAAAACAATTGTTACATGAAAACTACTAAGTGGAGGCATTACACAAGAAGCCCAAGCTTATAAACGGAATGCCTTAAACACAACAAAATATATATATATCAATTTAAGGCTGGTTCACGAAATGCAAGTCATGCAAGCCCCAAAATATATCTTCCCATAAAGCATATATCTTCCGGATTAACACCAGAATCAATTTTTAACCACAGACATCATTCGGTTGGTCGGCGGTTCGAGCCACACCAATGGCCGCGTCGAACTTTACCAAGGCAACGCATGGGGCACACTCTGCGATACCGACTGGGATGTGACGGATGCCGAGGTGGTCTGCCATCAGCTGGGCTTCTCGGGCGCAGCGGAGGCCAAGTCCGGCGCCCATTACGGCCAAGGGGAAGGCCCCGTGTACATGGACGGCCTCGCGTGCGATGGGTCGGAGAGTAAGATCTGGGACTGCCCCTCGTTTTGCTGGGAGGAGGTCGCATGTAACCACACCCAGGATGCCGGTGTGGTCTGCCGCCAAGGTGAGAACTCCTTCCCTTTATTCACAGAATCGGCTGAATATGAGTCAGGCTAGAACCTTCCGGTTGTATAGAGACAGTTTGACAACTCTGGGTTTGTTTAAAAAATCTACTAGGCAAACAAAACCTTTCAGGTTGAATTGAAAGTGAGGCTGACAATCTTTGGCCATTTGAAAGGCTTCTTGCGTAATAGCAGCCTCCGTGTAGTAACGAGGCGAGAGTGTCTATATTTAAACCCTGTCTCCTCGTTTTTGTAACAATTTACAACAGGAACTCAAATGCAGCGACACCACCCAACCCCTGCACCCCAATTCGCTTTTCAAATATTTCACGGCTGGTCCTGGCCAGATATTGCAATGAAAAAAACGCGATACCCGCTTTTATTACCCCAATGAATTTGCGACAGTGTACCATTTTCATAGTTTTCATAATTTCATTATTTCGCTGCGGTACACTTTTTTTCATAACTTGTTCTAAGATCAGCAACTCGTCGACATCAAAGTTAGCCTCCTTATATTGACTTTCAAATTATTTTACATTCCAGTAAAAGTAAAATGTTGTGAAAAAAATAAAATCCAACAAATCCAAAGTTTGAGTTTCTAAGCATTTGGTTCATAATTAAAAACAAACACAAAGAGGGTGTCCATTTTGTGACAGTTCTCTCAGGGCGGATCCATTTTGGGGGCCAAAAAAAATGCTGGTCTACAAAAAGTATGTCAAGATAAATTGCGGCCTGGGGTTTGGGGCCCGCTTAAGGACCCCGAATTTTTTTTTGGATTTTAGATGCTCTGTGGTGCGATCTGAAGCAATTTCTGACCATTTTAACCAATGTTCTTTTAGGAAAAGATAGTGGTGTACTCATTGCCTGCCTTTATTGTGAAGTCACTTTTAAAAAAAATCTGATTTTTTTTGGGGGGGGGGAAGGGTTATGGCCCCCTTTGCCCCCGCCCCGGATCCGCCCTTGAGTTCTCTTAAGTAAGCAATTTCCAACAAGATTTTAATTCGAAGGACGTTCTGGGGGTGCAGGAAATATTCTCACATTTTGGTCCCGTATCCTCTTCAGGAGGAGCTAGGAACTTAGGTAAAACATTTAACCACGTCCAATTAATGGATTTTTTTTAAATGACGAGTTTCAAGAGCATTATCTTTTCTTGAATCGGAGTTTATTCCATGACTGCATCAAATTCGACATTACAAAGTTTAGTTTTCAATTCAATAAAGGCCGTTTTCTACATGGACACAAAAATTAACAGTTATGAGGTTATAGAAATGAGGCATCCTCCAGTTTTCATGTTATCGTGTGAAAAAAAATGTATCGTATAAAGTTGCATATACCTACTGATATTTTAAATCCATTAAAATGTATCACATAAAATTGCATAACATGTTTTGATATTTTTAAACTGTTAAAGGGGCAGGTTTATACACACACTACTTTATGGAATGTGGACATGATTGTCAATTAATGACTTCACACACTTTATTGCAAAACTTTGGCCTGGTTCTTTACGTTTTGAATCCAAACGATTTCAAATATTTACCTATATGGCAGAAAATAGCATTTTTAGAAGAATTCACAATCCTCTGCAACCTATAGATATGCCAAATGTTCAATGTCTAATGCATCAATAGTTCGCAATGCGATCGAAGTAGAAACACAAAATCACATTTTTCATTAATAAAGTTGAAACAAGTTACACTTGATTTATAAAGTTTATTCAATTCATTCAATTCAATTCAACTTTAATGGTCCTACCATGGAGGAAAATTGCTATGCATACATGCAATACACGAAATAATTAATTAATTACACACAATCATAAATAAACTACTGAAAATAAATTAGATTAATTAATCAAAAAACCACATAATAAACCACAATGGAATCAAACTGAACCAACTGAACAACATCTTAGCAGAAAGTGAATAATGTAGTTAACGTCTGGGCTGATCATTCATTGAGGAGACGGACAGAGTATGGTATGAAGGAGTTGCGGTACCTGTTAGTTTTGCATCGAAGTGACTGCCATCTCCTACCACTTCTTAGTCTTATGAAATATTTGTTCAATGGATGGTTGGTGTTACTTTTGACTGCCTCTGCTTTAGAAAGAACCTTTTCTTTGCAAGTTACATCAAGATCTATGTCTATCCCTAGGATTTTCGATGCTTGTTTCACAACCCGTTTCATTTTACCAGTATCTGTTTTCTTGCTCCATTGTACCAAACCACACAGTCATGAGTAATAGCACTTTCAATAACAGATGAGTAAAATAGAATCATAATTTCCTTGTCTACATGAACATAATTTAATTTACGCAAAAAATACATTAACCGACAACCCTTTGTGATGAGCGCTGAGCAATGGTTACTCCAATTCAACTGACTGTCAATTATTGTGCCCAGGTATTTGTAGTTTTGCACAATGTCAATATCCTATCCAATGAAGTTAATACTATTAGCTGAAGGTTCACCTCTCTTAATATGCCCGAAATCAAACACAATCTCTTTTGTTTTTTGAGGATTCAGTATGAGATAGTTATCATTACACCACTGGCTAAAGTTCTGTATTGCTCTCCTATATTCTCTCTCCTGCTGGTTGTTTATAAGCCCACGAATCACTGTGTCATCGGCATACTTGAATATTTTCACTGAACTGAGATTGGATGTACATTCATTTGTGTAAATAATAAACAATATGGGTGAAATGACACAGCCCTGGGGTGAACCAGTATTACAAACTATTGGGTCTGACAAAATGTTGTTGACTTTAACTTTTTGGACTCTTGCTTAGAAAAAAGTCCCTTATCCAGAGAATTAAAGATGGTTTTACGCCTAAGTGTTTGAGTTTCTCCAGTAACAAAGTTGGTTGTATCCTGTTGAATGCCGATGAGAAGTCAATAAACAGAGCCCTTGCATAGCACTGCTGTTTGTCCAAATGTTGGTAGATTTCGTGTGTGAAACTCAGAACAGCATCCTGTACTGATTTATTGGGCTGGTATGCAAACTGATGGATGTCAAGTTTCTCCTGAATAGACTGGATGAGGTTTTGTAGAATAATCTTCTCCAAGCATTTCATCACCACAGATGTAATTGCAACAGGGCGGTAGTCGTTGTTTTCCGACGCACGTGTTTTTTTTAGCGACTGGTGTTATGATGGCTGTTTTCCAGCATAGTGGCAATGTTTGCTGGTCAACTGACATCTGAAACAACTCTCTATATGCAATTGAGAGTTGTCGTGCACAACATTTGAGAGTTCTTCCCCGTATTTCATCAGGTCCAGTTGCTTTATTTGGGTTGATTAATTTGAAATGTTTGAAGACTTCCCCCTGCTCTATCGAAATTGGCATGTCGTCCATTTGGCGTAAATCATCACTAATCAGATCAAGTGTAGTCGACATGTCGATATTGTCAAATCTGCAATAGAACTTGTTTAAGTCGTCAGCTTTCTGTTTTGAATCATTAATGTTTTGAAACACCTTATTCTTTGGCGTTTTATAGTCTGTTATCATTTCCAAGCACCTCCATGCTCCTTTGGGGTAATTGTTTTGGAAGCAGTATTCAAGTTTTTGACGATATTTTACTTTGGCAAGTCTAACCTCTCGTCTAAAGAGCCGATTGAGATCCCTAACCTTTGCGTGATCCCCAAATCTGTGTGCTTGTTTTCTTTCTCGCAGAATAAGTTTGACTTCCTTAGTCAGACAAGCCTTATTGTTGGGGTATTCTGTAATAGTCTTCGTTGCAATGTGTTGACTTTTGCAAAAAACGGACATAGCAATTCACCACATCAGCTTGTTCGTTGATATCTCTACCTGAACTCAAAGTGCATCCCAGTCAGTGATTTCAAAGGCCGTTTGGAGTCTGTCCACAGATTCGGTGTTCCACAGTTGAACTGTTCTCTTAATCTGCTTTTCCCTTTTCAGTTGCTGCTTGTATTTTGGCAGTAGATGAATAACCTGGTGATCCAAATTACCAAGACTTGGTCGTATAATTGCTTTATATGCTTCCTGGATTGTACAATAGCACCGATCTAATATGTTATCACCTCGTGTTGGTCTATCAATACATTGATGGTAGTGTGGTAAGCATCGATCAAGGTGACAATGATTAAGATCACCCAAAACAATTGTTGGTGAATGTGGAGATTGATTTTCCAACTGCTGTACCTGGTTATTTGCTGCTTCTTCTGCATCTGCATCAGGGGGCACGTATACAAGACAAACATGTACTTGTGGACATTCTCGCGGGAGGTAGAATGGACGGAATGAGATGCAAAGAAGTTTGATGTTTGCACTACAGAATGACGATCTCACAGTAAAGTTATTGCACCATAGTTTGTTGATGTAAACACACAAGCCTCCACCTTTATTCTTACATGTATCCTCATAGGATCGATCCTGTCTAACCGCAATAAAGCCAGGAATGTCAATCAGGTTAGTAGGGGTGTCTTTATTTAGCCATGTTTTTGTAATACAATTTATCCCCGAGTTGCGATATTCGTTTTCATACCTCACATTACCCCCTAGTTCATCCATTTTGTTATTGATCGATCTGGCATTGCTGAGCGTAATGGCAGGTAGCGGTGGACGAAGTCCCCTCCTGCGTACCCGTTGTCGTATTCCTCCTCTCCTGCCTCGACGATGATGTTTATGTATTGGTGGTTCATCCCCTTTCAAGGGGACCCAGTCTGGCAGGTTGGTAGGTTTAATCTTCGAGAGAGACTCATCGGCAAGATGTAGTAGGTCATGGCAGCCATATTGAATCAGTCTATGCGATGAGTCGGGCACTCCGTAGCAAACAGCATTTAATCCTGGAGCTGCCAGGAAGCTACAGATTACTCCAATCCAGATCCAGACAGTTGTCAAGTTGTAAAGGAACATGATGATCATGAAGTTTTTCCATCCAAAACGTAATAAATAGGAAAACAAGACAAAAACGACAGACAAAATTTTGCATGTATCCTGGTCGCCGTGGAACAGGGCCCTCCTGAATACCATCAACAGCTTGAATACCATCAACAGCTTTGGACACAGTAGTCGGTATATTTCAGTTAAGTAAGTGTTAGTTTGTGGTCACAACTTTGCATGCGTTTTACCATAACTGAGGCCAAAAAAAAATATTTGGTCTCTGGTCAGACCAAAGTTCCGGAATTGACGCGGCCACGCGGCTTTTTTTTTTTTTTTTTTTTTGCTATTTTTTTTTCAAGCTTGGATTGTACAGACAAGGTGGGGTACTATATTGTTTTTTTGGTGTCCTCATGTACATTGGTGTCCTCCATAATTTGCCAAGGTGCTTTCGATCATTTGCCTTGGTGCAATTTCCCATTCCTTGTTGCTCTTTGGTAAAAAAAAATGAGGAAGTGCGGAAATAGAGGGCGCTGTTGGAGCTACCGCGGAATATTTTGGGGGAAAAAAGATCGACGCGCATGATTAAAATCGACGCGCGCGCTGACCAGAGACCGACTTAATTTTTTTGGGGGCCTAAAATAGCATTCTTATTGGATTGGATGTTTGTGCGTGGTTTGATGCGGTGGGGGAAGTCTGTCCATCATAAGTTTCAACTTTTGTGAAAAAGAATTTCTTCCAATCAAAATCGGATTTCTTAACCACTAAAAAAGTTCTCTAAAACTGGCCTATGAAGCCCATGGAATTTTCAGCAAAAATTAGAAATGTCCAAAATTAACCTTTTCTATTTTTCATCCCTCCGGAGTTATTAAACTCGATCCACGTTCATAGATACTTTTGCTTATAGACAGATTTAGATAGAATGCTATAGGTGTTTATTTACTACATCATTATTGACTATACTTGCATGGTTTATACTTATTTAAGGAGATTCATATGTAGTTTGCCCAGAAACTGCAATGTTTGTGCTAGCAAGCAAACTTTTGTTGTACATGGTGACTGGTATGGGCTCCGTGCGCAAACAAGAGAGGGCGCTTTTTGACCACTTGCTAGAGCCCCGTTGACGAGACAAACCATGCACACGTACTGTTCGTTTGCGAAGTACGCGCAGCTATATTTTATTATGAAGTTGACGTTCACAAAGCCATAGCGTCTTCGCGTGAGCGCTGGGCGTCGTCAGCAATGCGTTTGAGTGTCTGTCCCAGTGGTCTTCCCCAACTCTCCTTTTCTTACCGTTGAGGGGGTACTTGTGCACGGAGCCCATAACACAGGATGTCAACTGTTGTCCAGTCGGTACAAATTTCAGTATCATTCTATCGCAATTTTTTCTGGTAGATTACAACAAACTCATGACAATGGACTAAGGAAGCACTTTAACAATCCATTGAACTTAAATATCAATGAACAATTATATTTCAGTTGCAAATATACAATGTCTTGAGACATATTTCAAACGCATTCTAGGTGAAATGTGCATGTTATACATATATGACAATAAAAAAGCATTCAAAGGCAAAATAACTGTTTCCTGAATATACATAATTTTCCACTTTTTACTGCATAAACTATTTGGAAGCTTGTGTACAATCACCTCTTCGACTACCAGCAATATAAACTAATTTATTGGTTGAAAAAAAAGAACTTTTGTAGAAAAACCTCCATATTTTGTTCACTGATCCAAACAACATACAAACACATGTTTGAGTGTCTTTCAAATATATTAAGCCTATCAAGATTCTATTCTGAAGACAAACGCCGTGAGAAAATTAATTTGATTAACAGATAATCAAGACAAACTTGTGTGTAAAATCCAAGTCATCATGTTTTTGGTAATGGCAATGCATAGTACATCATTCAGATGTCGTTATCATCCATTGATTTGAGTACACCGAACCTGTTGCTGGATTTGACAGCAGGAACGCTACTGATGGGGCGTTTCTGGTGTCTCCTAGACAGGTAGATATCATCAGTCTTCTTAGGGTAGCGGCCCGGTTCATGCCACCACGCCGATGTATGAAGCACCTTTGGCTGTACGGGCCGGGGGCATGAAGGTCCAAAAGCATGGCCTCGATTTGGCTTCGCATTTGCAGAAGACATTTCCAATGAATGCAATTATGAACCGATTCGGGCAATTCACACTGCAGTGCGCCACCAACAATTTGCCATGAATTCAATTAACATCATTGTGTGCGCTCTGGGATCATTCCATTTACACGGCTTGCCTCATTTTGGTTTTGTACAGTATTGGCGATTCCTAGATAAATTTTCTGAGCAGCAATTTGCATTTTACGTTCTTACTCACCGAGATGGAACAACGTGGTTCCGACAAGCAGATGGCCTCTGCCGTAGGACTGGGTTCTTTTTAACAGCGCCCTCCGGAAGTATGTCTCGGCCATTATCCTGTCGAACCTGCCCCTTCCTCCCCCTCCCCCCAAGAAAAGGGCGGGCAATGAGACCATTTTAGAGACTGAATTAATATGATTGCTAAATACATTTCATATGTCGTCGTGTTCAAAAACTGCAGCAGGATTTCAATAGGAACCTGTGAAACCTTTTTTTTTTACAAAAGAAATAATTTTAAATCCAGGATTTAGCAAGTAATGTAGGGTGGCTAAGGTCTTGAAGTTAACACACACAATGACAACAGACCTTAAAGATAATAGACACCATTTACCGAAAAAAATTGTTTCGCTGATTTGAGAAACATCAATAAAATAAATCTAAAGCACTTTAATAAAAAATAAAAACCCTATCGTTTCGGTTTCCGGTAACACCATGTGGTAATAACTATTGCTTAGAAGATATTAGTTCCGGAACTTGTCCTGCTTATTATCAACTTTGCTAAGTAGTTTTTTGTTCTGTTAAGAACAGTCCTGCTGTAAGTTCTAAACGAACTTGTCTTTGGTGTCAACGTTTCGACTAGCCTGCTCTAGTCATCGTCAGGAGACGAAAAAACTACTTAGCAAAGTTGATAACAAGCAGGACAAGTTCTTTCAGAACTAATATCTTCTAAGCAGTAGATATGACCTCATGGTGTTACCGCAAACCGAAACGATACCGATACCCCACCATGCAAAACCTCAAATCTTATAAATAATAACCCGTAGAAATTTCAGCTCAGTACATTTCACACTTTGGACAAAACTCTAAAATTGCATTTTCATTTTCTCCACGCAAAGCAAGATTTCCGTTGTAAGTCCTCCTTCCGAAATGTTCATTAATACGTTTTGACTTGCGCCCTCTTGTGACATGATCCCAGTTTGTCGCTTGAGGAAATAATTCTCATTCACAGATGTCAGATATAATATAACCGATTGCAAACTAAACTGAATTCGGTCAGTCGGAAGCGGTATTGGGTTTTTTTTTAAACGGCACAACAATGCGCAACAAGTTTAATGTCACAGTATGCTTGATCCTATTTTTACATATAAACGAGTAAAATGTTTTATAATGTTTTGTCCATTTCGTTTTTAAATATCTGCAAATGTCCGTTACCAGTTGTGTTCATTGAAAAGTCGTCACATGTAAGCACAGGAACTATCTGCTGAAATAAAGATAAAGTTCAGAGGTTAACATATCTACCAAGTAGATAATTCCTGTATTACGGCCTTGGTATTTACCCTGCATGGAGCCTTGATGTCAACGACCAATAATAAGTGCATTTATAATCGATAACATCTTTATTTTACTTCCTCCTCTTTAGTAGGGAAAAAAACGAAATTACCAGGATACCAATTTGGCGCAGTTTCGATGGTGTCCTTGTTATTTTTGAAGCCATGGGATGTCATGGTTAAGCAGCCAGTCATGGAAATGTCTGGCGTGATCACAGCGAAAGAATACAAAGGGGCAGAGAATTAATGACTGCAAATGCTTGGTTGTGGCACAACACATGCTATATGGAGTCAGCTGGTTCTTCGCAATCAATGATGGACTTAGGTCTACATGTAGGAGTTTTTACAAGAGTACAAACATGCTCGTACAACACATCAAACAGATTGTTCAAGACCCCCCCCCCTTGTTTTTTCTCTAAGCTACTGGTCCTAGCTCCCACCGTCCTCCCATGGCGACATCCCCCTATACATCCTCATGGGTTTATACTTAAGATATCGTGATCCTCATTATGATATTACCAAAGAGAAATACAGTTTAGATATTGGTCCACTAAATACTAGGAGGATGGCAGCATGAAACGCGTATAATTATACACGTGTACGTGATTACATACAGGATTGAACAGCGCCCCTAGAGAAGTTGGTAAGACTTCCCCCCCCCCCCCCCTCCACATGTATGCTGTTTAATTTTCCAAGCTGCTGGTCACCGGCTACCTCTACCCTACCATCCCAACCCCACTTTGTTGACGAGAAATTTCTGCTGATGAGTATAGCTAATTGAGTACTGAAATTAATAAGTTTATAATATTATAACCTTGTTTACTTGTTCACTTGTTCACTTGTAAACTAAAATTGTAATTGTACTTAATCGTGTTGGAAGATAAAGAGAACACATTTCAAGTGGTTAAATATCTACCAAGCAGGTAGTTTCTGTATTATAAGGAGCTGGAAAACTGAAATTAATAAGTTTATAAGTACCTTAAATGATAACCTTATTTACTTGTTCACTTGTAAACTGAAATTGTAATTGAACTTAATCATGTTGGCAGATAAAGAGAACACATTTCAAGTGGTTAAATATCTACCAAGCAGGTGGTTTCTGTATTATAAGGAGCTGGAATATTTACCCTGCATCATAAACAAGTGCGTGTGGCTGATAACATCTGGTTTGTACTTCCTTCTCTTTTTGTGTAAGTCATAAGGGAAGACAAAGGAAACTACCAGGGTACTGAGTACGGGATCGATCTCATTATTCGTTTTGAAGAGCTGGAGTGTCAAATCGAAACATGTGGCTTGATCACCACTTAGCTAGAGATGTCTCTGCAAAAAGATGAATAGATAGAGACAATGCTCCAAAAGGCATATCCAGTCATACATTACTGCTATGGTGACATCGTGTACAGAGTGGCCACTATGATTTTGACCACTAAAGTCCCTTTAAAGGCATTAAGAACCATTGCTTTTCATCAGTTTTTTGTTCGTTGCCAATAGAGGCTGAAAATAAAAGGTCACACGGCGAGCTTCAGGAATTCTCGCGCTGCCCGCTTACGGGCATTTTACACTTGCTAATTTTTTTGTCATAATGATTTCTAACCGTAATCACCCCAAGAAACATTCTTGTTGGATGTTTTTCTTGGATTCTTCAAGAAAAAAGTTGATGATCTCACTCGGAGATGGGTAAAATCGAATTGCACTTGACTCAAAACGAAAACGTATAACGACGCGAAATTGACCTACCTACAGCCAGTGGGTTCTAGAGTTAAACGGGCTGGTTTAAATGCAATCTTCATCAGCTGTCACTTCAGATTATTTTCTGTCATTGCTAGTCCTTCAAGTTTCTTCGAGAAATAAATAATATCCTATGAAGTGTATTCAAAAACATCCTAAGACATCCTCCTCACCTATTAAATTGTAAGTTTTTAGCCATTGACCGAATCACCCGAATTTCTTAATTTCTTTTAACAATCGACAGCAAGCCAGGCGGAATCATTTTACTGTGTATGTAGTACCATAACGAGCTTCGATCCAAGTACGTTTTCGATAATATTTTATTTGGAAGGTTACTTTTTTGGACAAATGCAAATGACTGTATCTGCCTTTAAGAGCATTGCGATTCTATTAAAAGTACCATTCAAAATAAAAACACTGAAAACCATTTTCTGCTTTCTGAAAACAAGAACACAATTCCCACTGGCAATTGCATATAATAAGTTCCACTTTAAGATTTAACCCCCCCCCCCCCCCCCGTGAGATCACGGATCGGGCCTGAACAAGATATGCGCACACGCACTGAGCGTGTACACGCAGTTTTGCGACGAACAAAATGTCCAAAACTGTTGTATATAACAGGGCCAAATTTTGACAATTAACTTTCGAAGTTGAATTTATCCCACTGAAAAATGATATTACCAAAGAGAAAAAGAGTTCTGATATTGGTCTACTTAATATTTCATTTCGTCGTTTTTCCTTCTTTATTACTTAGATGTTGTTTTGTATTTTGATTTATGTAACAGGTATTTTATTGCAATATAAGTGTTTAAATGTAATTGTGTTGCCAATGGAATTTGATTTTCCGTATTTCTAAGATGATGACAATAAAGAATCATATCATTATCATTATCGTTATCATTATACGACTAAATGGTACCTTTAGAGACATGTTATGGTCATTCTTTCGAGCACATGTCGACATAGGACATTCGGGGAACGTGCCCGGCAGAAGGGCATAAGTGTGCATATGCCCTTATGCAATGTAGCGTAATGACCAACGTGTTCCCAGCAAAAGGTCATATGCAGAAAACTGCCTCCATTTTAATGAAATTTTAACATTTTCGTCAGAAATTAATACAAGTTGTTCCTAAACTTATGATTCATACGTGTGACAAATTTCAAATTCGCACGATTTATATTACGTGTGGGAGAACATTGGATACATAATGCACGCGAGGGAACAATGAAATCTTTCAATGCAATTTTCTTGAAAATGATTTTTGCGTCAGAATGCTCATATGCCCTTCTGCCGGGCACCCGACGTTATATTTGTTGCTCGTGGGAAATCAGTAGAAACATACCGTAACTCGTAGAAAAAGGATCAGGAATATTGGGTTAGGGCACATTTAAGTTGGACAAGTTTTGTGCACAAGTGTATGGGAATGTCTCCCAAAATGCCCAATCCCTGTCATTATCATTATACTGATGGCGGCATAAAACGCGTATAATTATACACGTGTACATGACTACCTACAGGATTGAACAGCACAATTACCGTCTAGTCCTCCCTTCCCAACCCTTCCCACTCTGTTGAGGAGAAATTTCTGCTGATGGGTATAGCGAATTTGATTACTAAAATTAATAACTTTATAAGTACCTTAATTACTAACTTTATTTACTTGTTCACTTGTTGACTAAAATTGTAATTGTACTTAATCGTGTCGGCTGATAAAGAGAACACATTTTAACCGGTTAAATATCTACCAAGCAGGTAGTTTCTGTATTAAAAGGAGCTGGAATATTTACACTGGATCATTAACGAGTGCATGTGACTGATAACATTTTGTTTTCATTTTCTTCTTTTTTTTGTAAGTCATAAGGGAAAACAAACGAAACTACCAGGGTACTGAGTTTGGGATCGATCTCATTCGTTTTGAAGAGCTGGAGTGTCAAATCGAAACATGAGCACACGAAGTATTTGCTGAAATAAAGATAAAGTTCAGAGGAAGTAGAGACTTTCCATATTAGGGCCTGGGTATTTTCCCTGCATGGAGCCTTGATGTCAACGACCATTAATAAGTGCATTAATTATCGATAACATCTTAGTTTTATTTCCCGCTCTTAAGTAGGAGAAACCCGAAACTACGAGGATACCAATTTGGCGCAGTTTCGATGATGTCCTTGTTATTCCGAAAGAATACAAAGGGGCAGAGAATTAATGTCTGCAATTGTTTGGTTGTGCCACAACAGATGCTAAATTATGTCAGCTCGTTCGCATTCAGTGATGGACTAAGGCCTGTACATAATGAGTTTTACAAGAGTACCATCATGCTCGTACAACACATCAAACAGATTGTTTAAGAACCCCCCCCCCCTAGTGTTTTCTATAAGCTACTGGTCCTCCCACCCTTCCTCCCATGGCGACATCCCCTCCCATATATCCACATGGGTGTATATTTAAGATATCGCGATCCTCATTATGATATTACCAAAGAGTAATAGAGTTAAGATATAATAATATAATAATACCGAAGTCTTATATAGCGCACGTATCTACCAACACTTAGGTACTCAAGGCGCTGGAAATTATGTCTATTATTAGAGACAGGTAAATGAAGTACATGAGAAACATCAGAACCATTATGTAGCAACAATGGTTTACAAGGTGCTGCGGCGCATTAAGCAGCCATTGCCAGAAACACCGGGGCAAACCCTCTCTCTTAGCGATAAGTGTAACTTGGTTCTTTAACGTGCATTACACAACACACGGGACCTACGGCTTCACGTCCCATCCGAAGGACGAAGCAATAATGGTACATACATGATTGAACCGCGCCCCTAGAGAAGTTGGTAAGACTTCTTCACCCACCCACCCCCCTCCACATTTATGCTGTTTAATTTTCCAAACTGCTGGTCACCGTCTACCTCTACCCTACCATCCCTCCCCACTTTGTTGACGAGAAATTTCTGCTGATGGGTATAGCTAATTGAGTACTGAAATTTATAAGTTTATCAGTACCTTAAATGATAACATTGTTTACTTGTTCACTTGTTAACTAAAAAATTAATTGTACTTAATCATATCGGCAAAAAAAGAGAACACATTTCAAGTGGTTAAATATCTACCAAGCAGGTAGTTTCTGTATTATAAGGAGCTGGAATATTTACCCTGCATCATTAACAAGTGCATGTGACTGATAACATCTGGTTTGTACTTCCTTCTCTTTTTGTGTAAGTCATAAGGAAGACAAAGGAAACTACCAGGGTACTGAGTACAGGATCGATCTCATTATTCGTTTTGAAGAGCTGCAGTGTCAAATCGAAACATGTGGCTTGATCACCATTTAGCTAGAGATGTCTCTGCAAAAAGATGAATAGATAGAGACCATGCTCCAAAAGGCATATCCGTTCACACAGCTGCTATGGTGACATCGTGTAAAGAGTGGCCACTATGATTTTGACCACTAGAGTCCCTTTAAAGGCATTAAGAACCATTGCTTTTCATCAGTTTTTTGTTCGTTGCCAATAGAGGCTGAAAATAAAAAGTCACACGGCGAGCTTCAGGAACTCTCGCGCTGCCCGCTTACGGGCATTTTACACTTGCTAAATTTTTGTCATAATGATTTCTAACCGTAATCACCCCAAGAAACATTCTTGTTGGATGTTTTTCTTGTATTCTTCAAGAAAAAAATGATGATCTCACTCAGAGATGGGTAAAATCGAATTGCACTTGACTCAAAACGAAAACGTATAACGACGCGAAATTTAACTACCTACAGCCAGTTGGTTCTAGAGTTAAACGGGCTGGTTTAAATGCAATCTTCATCAGCTGTCACTTCAGATTATTTTCTGTCATTGCTAGTCCTTCAAGTTTCTTCGAGAAATAAATAAAACCTGTGAAGTGTACTCAAAAAAATCCTAAAAGACATCTTCGTCTATTAAATTGTAAGTTTTTAACCATTGACCGAATCACCCGAATTTCTTAATTTATTTTAACAATCGACAGCAAGCCAGACGGAATAATCTCACTGTGGATTTAGTATCATAACGAGCTTCGATCAAAGTACGTTTTTGATACGTTTTTGAAGTTGAATTTATCCTAATCAAAAATTTAATTCATTCAAAGTAATCAACGCAATTAATCATTATATTTGGAGGAAATTAGAAAAGGCGTTAAAGGGATCATTTTGGGCGGAAATTATCAATTACACTCATTTTGCGTGACGGTCGGTCGGCAAATTTCACAAAGGCACCCCCACTCAAAATGGTCTAGCGACGCCCGTGCGTATGGCACGTGATGGTGAATGGACCTGTAAGAATTCGGCTCTCGTTCATGAATATGTAAGATATAGTAATTCTCCTTGTATTGTAATGATACTACAACGACGACTAGTATCATCCCTTGAAATTCGACTGAGCGTTGGCTCGTTAGTATTTTGAAGCCCTTGAATGTCAAAACAGATCTTTATCTCAAAAATTGTGGCGTGATCACCGCCCTTACAATTCCTTAAGTAAGTTAACTTCCACAAAAAAACTGGTAAAGTATAAAACCCAGTTTCGCCTCAAACTCCGAAGCAGATCTGATCTGAGAGTGCCGCCTTGCAGTCCGTTAATACCCGTCAACCAATTAGCTCATGTTGCAACATGGTTAATGTATGGTTGTTAAGATATTCCTTCTTTTTTTTTCTTTTTGGTATCATAGACATTTCGATCTGGTGCTGAAACTTTTTTTTCGATCGAATTTGAATATGTTGTCATAATATTTTGATGATTCATTTTTTAAGTAGACTTTAAAATCGAATTTGAAAGTACATTATTGTGATAATCTTTCCATGATTCATTTCTGCTTTCAGCTTAAGGGTAACGATGGATCAGGTGAAGCAGTAACTGTCACCTTCCCTGAGACACTGATGACCAGATTCATCTGCATATATCCAGCTACCTGGAGTCATAGTTATTGTTGTTTAAATTTGGAAGTGCTAGGATGCCGAGGTGAATTTCGAACTTTTGTTGTGTCACTAATTCGTGTGAATGATTATATGAAGATGATTGGAAGCTTTTCGAATCAAGTGTGTTCGTTCAATTGTGAATCATGAAATCAACTCATGCGTTACGAACCATTTCTTTCATTTAAAAAAAAACCAAATACCCCTCAAAACAAATTTATAAATAATAACAAATAAAACGAAGCATAACAAACCACTTCTTAAAATGAAACCGCGCTTCCATCCTTTTATAGTACTGTCCTATTAGCACCTCCGTGTTTCCAAACCACAACCATTCTCATAAAATTAACTCTGATGATAAAAACAAAGGAATTACATCATCCGTCACATCTGACAGTGTTTATAACGTGTATGTACACAAAAGATATCTACTGAATTTTATTTCCATTGTTAAAGACTAAACGTTTGTGATTGATTATAATTTCTTTATCTGAAATTATATATCAAAGAAGCCTTACACTCTAAATTCCAGCGAGTGAAATTAGGGACTAGACGTTTTAGAGTGAAAATCACTCTCATTTTCGATTGAATTTAACTTCTTCAGTCGAAGCTCGAGTGAAAACTCGATCTTTACGATTGAAGAAATTTCACTCTAAAACGTCTAGTCCCGAGTTTCCAACTGTGGGAGTGAATCTTCACTCAAATGGAGTGAATTTTCACTCTTTGGAATTTAGCGAGTATCGACCTTATGCGTTAAGGCGTAGTTAGAGGGCAGTGGTTTTGTAATATGAATTTATTGTTACTAAATTTAAACAACAAAGAACACCCTTTGAGATACATGCAATTCATTAGATATGTGTGGTACATTTCTTCTAACATCCATTAAGTTCAGCATCGTTAGAGTTCTTTGTCCTTTCAACTGTCTGGATTGAGGTCAAAGGAAATGTTGATCCTTGGTATTACAAATGAAATAATCAAAGCGATTGTAAGGGCTGATGAGTGATTCTGAATTGTCCATAAGAAAAACTTCTCATTGGTCTGCTGTTCTTCAATGTTTGTATGTAACGAAACTCAACCACCCATAACCGCTATATACACTTTTGCAATTAAAAATCGCTTTTTTTCGCATTAGTCTCAGACGGTATAGTTCGCCTCGTGGACGGCGATAGAAAACGCTCCGGTCGAGTCGAAATCTACCACGACGATGCTTGGGGTGCGATATGCGACAACGGCTGGGACATGAAAGAGGCCAGCATCGTGTGTCATCAGCTCGGCTTTTTAGAAGCAGAGGAAGCCACCAGCGTGTCCTTGGAGGAGAGTGAGGAGGAAGTACCCATCGTGATGAACCGAGTTTCCTGCAAAGGGTCTGAGAGGCGCCTGGTCGACTGCCCGTTTGTCTGTAGCAGCATCCAGCAGTGTAACGGTTCACACGTAGCCGGAGTGACATGCAAACCCAGTAAGGAGCTTTTTGTTAAATAGTGAACACTCAAACGTGTCCTGATACGAATTACCGTCCTACCTGAAGGGTTTTACAAAAAGTGCAGTAATCTTCCCGTATTTTGTTTGTGCTTAGAAATGAAAGCTATACAGGGTGAGTAAAAAAAAAAAAAACCAGGACAAATTGTTAATGAAGATTTGCCTGTAGCACTCTTAAAATCTAGGATATGAAAGCCCAATCGATGATGAGCTTTTACTTTTAGTACAAGAATCATTCAAATCACTCATGAATTTTAAGCACAAACACCCTTTCAAAGTTCTGTCCACGGATCACAAAAAGGTAAGTGTTCATTCAGCAAAACAAACACAATCCACATGCATTCCCAAAGAAATATTTCGTTTTGCTGAAAGAACGCTTACTTTTTTATGATCCGTGGACAAAACGGTGTTTGTGTTCAAAATTCCGTACCTGAAAAGTACATAAGTGATTTGAATGATCCGATCCTTGTACTCAAAGAAAGCTTAATTACTAGGCTTTCATACAGCCTAAATTTTGAACGTGCTACAGACGTAACTTTATTCAAAAATTGGTCCTGCCATTTGGGTTTCGTTATTGTTTTGACCCACCCTGTTTATATTTGAGAATGTGTGCAAGAACAACGCCCTCCACATCAGAACATGCTTGCCAGTTTCTACATAGGTCATTCTATACATTAAGTGTGGCATTATTCCTGTCCCTGTTTCCTCATAACTTTGTAATTTGTCATACAATTGTCATTAACAACGGCTACAAACTATTTTTTTTCTGGTTGGATATGTTGTTTGCTTCACATAATCACTCTTTGAGGAAGAGTACAATTAATATTAGGAATGCATCCAAAATTACAAAATCATGATGTCAGATGTAACAGGAACAGGGAAAATGTAGTTGTTCGTAACCCAGCTGGTGTGTCACATTATGATTGGTAACATCAAAGATCGACAAGAGGGTTTCGTTCTGAGTAGAACAACACACTGCGTAGTTTGTATCAATAAGTCGACGCGGTTTAAATTGTCAGGTTTTATATAATTTCGTGGCTTCTTCCTGTAAATGGTTTCCCGTGTCACTCATTTCATCAATTTAAGGCTAATTCACGAAATGCAAGTCATGCCCCAAAATATATCTTCCCATAAAGCGTATATCTTCCGGATTAACACTAGAAATCAATTTTTAACCACAGACATCATTCGGTTGGTCGGCGGTTCGAACCACACCAATGGCCGCGTCGAACTTTACCAAGGCAACGCGTGGGGCACCCTCTGCGATACCGACTGGGATGTGACGGATGCCGAGGTGGTCTGCCATCAGCTGGGCTTCTCGGGCGCAGCGGAGGCCAAGTCCGGCGCCCATTTCGGCCAAGGGGAAGGCCCCGTGTACATGGACGGCCTCGCGTGCGATGGGTCGGAGAGTAAGATCTCTGAATGCCCCTCGTTTTGCTGGGAGGAGGTCGCATGTAACCACACCCAGGATGCCGGTGTGGTCTGCCGCCAAGGTGAGAACTCATTCCCTTTATTCACAGAATCGGCGGAATATGAGTCCGACTAGAACCTTCCGGTTGTATAGAGACAGTTTTAAAAAAATCTACTAGGCAAACAAAACCTTTTGCTAGGCTAGGTTGAATTGAAAGTGAGGCTGACAATCTTTGGCCATTTGGAAGGCTTCTTGCGTAATAGCAGCCTCCGTGTAGTAACGTGGCGAAAGTGTTTATATTTGACCCATGTCGCCTCGTTTTTGTAACAATTTACAATAACGTGCGAATAGCGAATAGCTAGCTGCCTTTCTAGTGAAGCGAATTCCAGTTGATTTCCCAAGCAGTTTCTATGTAGTTGTTGGCAGCTTCCATTTTTCTTATAGTATTTTTTAATAGCTTCAAGCCTATACTTGTATTTCAAACAGTGGTATTTTGGTTATAAAATTTCATAACTTTTGCGCTCTTACCCCCCCCCCAAAAAAGCACATTAAAATGCTGTCAATGAAAGCCATATAGGCGTTGCTTCAGAGTTGTAACATTTGTAAGTATTTCCTGTTCCTTTCAGAGGACGTGGAAACTGTTACCGTGAGTGACACAATCCCTCTTGAGTAAAATAGTTCACCTGATGACGACTCCAATTCAAGGACATCGACTTATTTGCTGTGTTTGGCATAATCTTTGGCTTACGCATGGAAAAAAAATATAGGCTTAAAGGTAGAAGTAGATGAGCATTAAAGCATGCATAATCGTAGGAAATTGCCGGAATGGTGAAATAAAAAAATCAGTATTTAGTGTTACGGTCACTATGATAGACGTAAATATTTTCAACAGCTCTTTTGGAAGTTGGAATACGAAACCCTCGCAAATGAACGGCAAACACTTCAGACAAAACATTCGCTTTGATTAAACTATAACAGGATCATTAATTTACAAAATCATTCAGGGAGAAAATACATGTACAATGCAGTTGACAGATTCTAATGCATAAAACAAGCATTTCTCCTTTACACGATTTTTGTTTTCAAGCAACCTGAAACTGTTACCGAAGGGTCACACTCAAACCTATATCAGTGCCGTCGCGATGGGGGGGGGGGGGGGGAGAAAGGAAAAAAAAAAAAAAAATTCCTCCCCACACGCCTCAAAACACAATCAAGAAGATTAATGAGGGAGACAAAAGGACAGAAGACGCCTTACGACAATCTTAGCAATTTCATGAAAGTAAACTGACATAAAAAAAACCCTGAAAACTAACTCAAATGCAGCGACGCCCCCTCCCGATCCCTTCCGCTCTATTCACGGCTGGTCTTCGGCAGGAAATATCCTGAAACAAATTGATCACCCCCTACACCAATGAAAAAAATCACTCTACGCTACTGTGTATCATTTTCATAGTTCATAATTTCATTATTTCGCTGAGGGATACTTTTTTTCTTGACATCTTTTAACATCAGCAAGTCATCAACTTCAACGTACCTCGGAGTTCAATTCACTTTCAAATTAATTTCCATTCCAGTAAAAGTAGAAATTGTTGGTTGCACAGAACAAAAAGTTAAACCAAATCCCACGAATCCAAAGTTCGGTTTTCTAACAATTTGGTTCATAATTAAAAAGACAAAAACAAACGCGAAGGGGTGTCTATTTTGTGACAGTTCTCTGAAGTTAGCAATTTTCAATCAGAAAATTTAAGTTCAAGGGACGCCCTGGGGGAGCAGGAAATATTCTCACAGTTTGGTCCATTATCCTTTTTCAGAAGGAGGAGTTTAGGTAAAACATTCAAGCACGTCCAATAAATGAATGGAAAAAAATGACGAGTTTCAGGAGCATTATAATATGGCTTTTCTTGAAGCGTAGTTTATTCAATGACTGCATAAAATTCAACATTCAAAAGTGTAGGTTTCAATTCAATATATATGCAGTAAGTTCTACTTTGACACAAGTGTGATACTGGAAAAAGTGGAGTTAACAATTATGAGCTCTTAATAGAAGAAATCATCCTCAAGTATGCGTGTTATCGTGTGAAAAATATATGGTATACAATTGCATATACTTATTGATAGTTAGAATGTATCACATTACAATGCATAGTATGTATTTTCAATCTGTTAAATTGGGCAGTTTATACACACTTCTTTATGGAATGTGGACATAATTGTCAATTAATGACTTCACACACTTAATTACAAAAATTTGGCCTGGTTCAATGCGTTTTGAATCTAAAAGATTTCAAATGTTTACCGATAAGGCAGAAAATAGCGTTTTCATAAGAATTCACAATCCTCTGCAATCAAGATATGCGCATCAAAATTTCGCAATGTAGTCGATATAGAAACACGAAATCACCGTTTTCATTAATAAAGTTGAAACAAGTTACAATTGATGTATAAAGTTAAAGTCGAATACCGTATACAGCTTTGTACACAGTAGCCGGTATATTTCAGTTAAGAAAGTGCTAGTTTCTGATGACAATTTTCCACCGATTTACAATAACTACAATATCATTCTTACTGGATTGAATCTGTGTGCGTGGTTTGATGCAGTGGGAGAATTCCGCATGTCCACCATAAGTTGCAACTTTTGTGAACAGGAATTTCCTCCATTCAAGATTTCTTAACCTATGACTTTTCAGGAAAAGTTACAAATGTCCAAAAATAATTTGTTCGACTTTTCATTCCCCGAGTTATTTACTTTGAACCACGCCCATAGATATATTTTTGCTTATATAGCTAGATTTAGACAGAATGCTATGCGTGTTATTGACTAAACTTGCATGATGTATAACTAATTGAAGGAATATGATCCTACAATGTGATTCATATATGTATGTTGCTCAGAAACTGCAATGTTTGTGCTAGCAAGCAAACTTTTGTTGTACATGGTGACTGGTATGGGCTCCGTGCGCAAACAGAGAGGGCGCTTTTTGACCACTTGCTAGAGCCCCGTTGACGGGACACACCGCGAACGCGTAATGTACATTTGCCAAGTACAAGCAGCTATATTTTATTATGAGGTTGACGTTCACAAAGCCATAGCGTCTTCGCGTGAGCGCCGGGTGTCGTCAGCAACGCGTTCGAGTGTCTCTCCCAGTGGTCTTGCCCAACTCTCCGTTTCTTACCGTTGAGGGGGTACTTGTGCACAGAGCCCATAACACAGGATGTCATCTGTTGTCCAGTTGGTACAAATTTCAGTATCATTCTATCGCAAATTTTCTGGTAGATTACAACAAACTCATGAAAATGGATTAAAGAAGCACTTTGACAATCCATTGAACTTAAATACAAATAATGAACAATTATATTTCAGATGCATTATACAGTGTCTTGAGACATATTTCGAACGCATTCTAGGTAAAATGTGCGTGCTGTACATGTATGATAATAAAGAAGCATTCAAAGGCAAAATAACTGTTTCCTGAATATACATCACTTTCCACTTTTTACTGCATGAACTATTTGGAAGCTTGTGTACAATCACCTCTTCAACTCCAAGCAATATAAAACTTTAAAACTACACTTTACAGCTTGGAGGGTCCTACAAAACCTTATTTTGATTCTCAAAATATCTAACTGGTTGAAAATAGACCTTTATAGAAAAACATCCATGTTTTTGTTTAGTGATCCAAACGACATACAAGCACATGTGTCAGTGTTTTCAAATTTATAAATCCTGTCAAAATTATTGCTCACATTATATTATGAAGGCAAATGACGTGAGAAAATTAACTTGATTGACAGACAATCCAGACACTTGTGTGTAAAATCCACATGATCATGTTTTTGGTTATTGCAATGCATAGTACATCATTCAGATGTCGTTATCACCCATTGATTCGAGCACACTGAACCTGTTGCTGGATTCGACAGCAGGAACGCTACTGACGGGTCGTTTCTGGTGTCTCCTAGGCGGGTAGATATCATCAGGCTTCTTAGGGTAGCGACCCGGTTCGTGCCACCACGCCGATGTATGAAGCACCTTTGGCTGTATGGGCCGGGGGCATGGAGGGTCCCCCAGCACGGCCTGGATTTGGCTGTGCGGCCCTCGTATCGTCCTGTCATTGCTAGGGTGCATCTGGAAGGCACTGGGGATGTCACAGCGGGAACGGTGTGAGGTGTGTGACACCTGACTGGAGCTGCTGTAGGGTCGCGGGCCAGGCCGTGTATCCCGCCCCTTGCCTGATGAGGTTGATCCAGGACCTTGACTCTGGGTGCTTTGGGGTCTGCTGCTGTTGTGCGTCCCGGCACTCCACGTGCTGAAACGTTTGAAAGCATCCCGGGATGAACTCTCAACTGGGTGGGGAGCCGTGTTTCCACCATTTGCGTCGGCCCTGGGTATTAAGCACAGAGACTGCAGATTATCCTGTCTCTGACTCTGCTGTGTCCTCATGGGATGAGTGAGTATTTCAGTCTGATGTGTCCTGACGGGAGAACGGGTGCTTGCAGCTCTTCCTCCAGGTTTACTTTGCTCCTCCTTGTAAGTGCCATGCATGCTTCTTGGTCGCCGAGTCCGATTTGTGGTCCGTGCAGAACCCATATCTCTCTCGGCTACATGTCCAGTTGCTCGATTTGCTTCTTGACGAAACCCCTTGCCCGTGAAAAGAGGTCCCGAGGCATGATTCTGTGTTGAGATACTGTCAGGTATACTGGTTACACTATTTGACCTGGCTTTTAAACTAATCTCTCCACTATCAGAGCCCTCTGTAGCTTGCTCATTACCAGAAATGCGCGTTGGGTCTGGATTTCTAACCGACCCGTTCCCAACCACCTTCCTCTGGCGCTGTTCACGGCCGTTTCTCTCCTCACTCAGCACGACACTCTTGGCCCGGGCCCGCTTCTCGAAACCCATCAGGTCAGCCTCCTGCCAGCTGAGGGCGCTGTAAGGTTGATCCTTGGTGCGTCGGTCCGGCTGCTTGACCGGAGCGTAGTCATAATCGCCGGCTGTCAGCTGTTTCTGGACCTCCCTCAGGGCTTGCCGCACGGCCTTGGTCAGGAAGTGATTGGCCCCCAGGTGAGTGGTGCGGATGTCATGGGCACGGCCCAGAAGGGTCACGGCCTCTGTCTTGCACTGCTGACTACCACTAGATTTCAGGAGTCGTCCTGTCCAAAAAACAAACCAACAAATTCAGGAAACATGATCATTTCAGAAACGAAACTAGGAACAGGGGTGAGATTTGTGATCACTTCACAAACCGTCCCTTCAGAGAATCACCAACTTAAGCTGCAAAGATTCAACTCGATATTGCAGCTTTTAGTATTGAATGGATAGCAAAATGGAACGTAAATACATGTATTTCAAGGCACAGTTTTCGAGCAGTTTCTACCGACCACTTTCACTACCAATTTGTTTATCCTGTCCCTGAAATGGTGCCTCCATTTTAAGTTAAGAATGGTCATTCTCCATTATCTAGAGACAACACTGAGATGGCATGATTTGTGCTGGTCCAAAAGGGCAACCCTAGTGTCCACGTTTGTGCGTATCTCACTCACTGAACGACTATCACTTATGATCCAGGTTCTGTGGGCAGAACCACCATGTAGACCAATTCGGCAAACAAAGTTACATGTATTCTTAAAGACAAGGCTCATTGCACATCTTGGTAACCCTATTGGCTGGAGGAGCCAAAGTCAGTGGGTGCAACGCGGGTGGGGGCGGGGGCTGGGATTGTGCAAGGTGGCAGATTTCACTGAGATGGACATTTTAAAAGCAAATTTAGCTGGAGGTGAGAGAAAGCAAATTCAGATCAGTGAAAACAAAAATTTAATTTTGCAGCGGGCGAACAAAACCCTGGTTACGCCACTGGCGTGTTTACTACCTGAGCCCGATTCATGAGAGCCTCATGCTACCTCAGAATATGGGTGTCGCTGATTTAGTCTAGGATTAAAGGTATCCAGTAGCAACCATTATTTGCAATTTGTGCATTATGTTCGTTTGAAGCAACAAATGTGCTCAAATTATAAAGAAGAGTGCAGAACAACTAACTTGAACTGTCAGCTCAGTGAATGCTGTATATTCCGAGAAAAACAATATTATAGGATCTCCATTTCAAATCAAAAGTTGCTGCATCATGTTTTGAATTGGGTGTGAATTCAGCGTCCGAGACATGTTCTCCATGAGCTGATTGCAGCTACGCGATGTTATGCACTAAACCGACAAATTTCAGCAACCGCGCGTGCATCGTGTCAACGCCTGCAAGCGCTTCACTAAATTAAAAATGAACTACGAAAACAACGGAAATCGTTAATGGACGCATCGCTGGAATGGCCTTCTTTCGTTGATTTCTTCAAAATGACAGCTTGCCAGAAAGAATAATTTCACAGGGAGTTTAGTCCCCTTACTATCTTTAAACCAAGTATGCTTTTCAACAATAATTACGTCAGTTACTTTTTGGATAGCTGCAAATGCTGGAATGTAGCTGTAACCCGTCATGCCAAATAATGACTAAATCAGGCCCATTGTGCATACTAAGTGCACAAAAAGAGTTGCAGTGAAAACTCATCCAGAATCACTTACAATTGCATTTTGTGCCGTGGTACCAGTTTTACTAGGCTTGCCTCGCCTTCTTTGTTTGTAGAGTATTGTCAATTCCTCGTTCAGTAGTCTGAGCAGGAACGTGCCTTTTTCGTTCTTACTCACCCAGATGGAACAACGTGGTTCCGACAAGAAGATGGTCTCTGCCATAGGACTGGGTTCTTATGGACAGCGCCCTCCGGAAATATGTCTCGGCCATTTTTCTGTCATACCTAGCCAAGAAAAAAAATTGATATGTTTGACTCTTTTATTCGCATACTACATAAGAATTCGCCTTTTTAAAAGGAACCTGTAATATCTTTTTAACAAAAGAAAAGTGCTTCCTGAGAATGCTGTCCATCTATAGGCAACAAAGAACATACATTTTTCAAAAAGAGAGCAAGAAAACGCTAGACAGCCATTTATGCAAATCATGCACAGAAAAAAATCCACGTAACTAACACCGTAACGTTACCTACTGGTGGGCCTACAAGTTATAGACTGTGCTTGATAGTCCGCAAACCAAATGCACAATTGCGCATTTGGCTGACATTGGTCGCAGTGGCACACCCAAGATTTGGCTGGGGGGGGGCCTCACACATTTTTTTTTTCCATTTTTTTAAAGAAGTTTGAATTTTGTTTTTAAATTTTGCCACAAATGGTTGGCAAAAGAAAATAATTGGGTTTTGGGTTTTTTTGGGGGGACAGACTATTTTGATGTTGGTGTCGCCATTTACACCCCTATTTACTACACAAAAATAGGCCACGTACATATCATCACGGTCAAATCATGGGACTAAAAAAAAAACTGACAACCTCTTGGGGGGGGGGGGCTCAAGCCCCCAAGGCGCCCCCCTCCTTGGGTGCGCCACTGGTTGGTCTTACTGGGCAAACTCTACAATAGTATTGCATGGCATGAGTTCCTGTTCCTTTTTTGTTGTTTATTTCTAGGTTTTTTTTCATAAGATGGCTTAACCGCAACTACCCGATCCGAAAATCACAATCCCGAAAACTGAAACAAACCAGACCGGACCGATATGATGGAAAAACCAGACCCGACCCCGACCCAACACCGAGTCGGTTTCGGGTCAGGTTTGTACAGCATTGCTCCTGACCTCTGTAGATTCTTCCTGTTGCACAGCAGACCGCCCAGCTCATCCAGCACTTCACCAACGTGCGGATGGGATTTGCCGTACCATCGCTCCCTTGTGCCCAAGGCCTCACACAGGCATTTCTCTGCTGTGACATAATCTCTCTTCTTTACTCTGCAATGTTCAAAAAAGGAGACATTGTACTTTGTCATTTATTTGATACATGAAAACTTTAAATAAAGAAGACACAACCAGAAACAGTACGGCAGATAGGTGATGGGATTGTGCCTTTGATGATACAAGCATGGTATTTGGCACACAGTCGGAGTATGTCATGAGAATGATATTTGTCTGTAGAGCCATCGCAGATTTGTCCTTTGGAAAAAATATAGGTAGAAATAACAAGCAATGGCAGCTTTTTCGAAAACTTTGAAAATTTCTTGTTATCCTACCTTTATTTTTTTTCAAAGGACAAATCTGCGATGGCCCTAATGCCAAACATCTTTCTTAAGGCATAGTTTGACCGTGTGCCCAATGCCATGCTTGTATCATCAAAGGCACAATCCTCCCAAATATTTCCCCTATCTGCCCTGCTAAGAAGCTACATCGTAACAATAAAAGGCCTGTAGGATCATTTGCATAACTTCAAAAACAAAACTGCCAAAAAAATATTACGAAACATCCTGCTTGATTTTAAGTAAAGAATAGGATCAAACATCCTGTGAAATTGTACGCTGTCATTTTCACTGAAGAAAAGAGGAATAACTTGTCATTTCCTCATGATAGTTAGGACCTATATCTATCGTGCTGTCAACAAATGAAGACATGATGACAAATTTTTCGCAGTTTTCTCAAAATGTGTAAAATCCACTGAGCTGAAACATCACCAGGTATTGTTTTTCTTTTGATTGAATAAAGTCGTGTTGTTATTGGAAATGAACAAACTGTATGAACGGCGAATAATCCGATATGCAGGGATGAGATTGCCAATTAAACCAAAAGTCTGAACATCGATGAAGCATTGAATCTGAAAGATGCATTTCTTTCTATACTGATAATGTCTTCCAGATTCAAACAGTCTGATCGCAGACAAAAGTCTGAAAAATCTCATGCCTGTACCTCCCTTTAACAAGTCCTGACATCAATATTCAAACTTTATTCAAAGTACTGGACTTACTGAACTAGGCCAAGAATGAACTGCGCAGTAGCCAAGCCAGCGATGCTGTTAGCCTCTCTCATGCATTGGCTAGCCTTCTGCAGGATCGTCTCCGCTTCTTGCACCTCTTTGGTCTGCTCCTTGACCGCCATGTGACCAAGATGGTTCAACAGACGACCTTCGTAGGTAAGAAAACAAAGAGATTAATACAGTCCTGATGCGAACGACACAGCACTCACAGGATGCATCATGAAGTGACGAATATGCCTCAATAAGTGACTACAGTGAGCACACACTATGTCATTAGTGGCATGCATGGCAACTACCCACAAAACGGTACTAATGAATACCTGTCTTTAAAAATAGACACGTTTTCCAGCGCCTTAAGTACCTAATTGTTGGTAGATAAGAGCGCTATATAAGACTCCGGTATTATTATACAACTAAATGTACAATTAAGGAGACACGGTATCGTAATTTCTTCGAATTAAATGGTGGGAGACATTGGTCATTAGGGAGACATATTTAGGTCTCCCTAATGTCACAGCCCCTCTTTAGAGGCACAATTTTATTGTCGCAATTAGGTTATATTTGTTGCTCGTGGTCTAATTAGTAAACACATTGAAATTCGTGGAAAAAGGAGAAGGGAATATTGGGTTAGGGCACATTTAAGTTTGGAAAATTGTGTGTACAAGTCTATGAGGATGTCTCCCAAATGTCCAATCCAGGGTAATTATTATTATTATTATTACTACTACCAACGCATTTTCCACAATACCGCACTCCATGGTACGACCAACACATTTTTTTTTAATTCAAAGTGAAAAACGGTACGGCTACCAGTAATTTTCTCAGTTTTGGTATTCAATGTAACTTTTAAACAAGACAAGCCTAGTGAAGCTGGTCCCAGAGTGCACAAAGTTCTATTAAATTCAGGCGATTCACAATGCAGTGCGCCACCAAGAGTTTGCCCCATTTTTCCCAGTGCATTGTGGGAGATGGTCAACAAATTCACAGCAGGGGACATTAGAAAGTGTTAGTTTTTCCGGTCAGTAGTTTCATAAGCAGTTTTAAGTATATTTGCCGTTTTCTTTTCTTTTTATCAACATGGTGTTTTTGTAAGGCGGTAAGAACGTTATGCCCCAATCTATAACAAATTAGCTCAAGTTGTCTAGTGACACTCATTCAAATGGGCCATGTTATGTCGACCATAAAATTGAAAAATGGGCTCTCCATGGTAAAGTTTTGGTGGCGCACTGCCTTGTGAATCCCCCGAATTGAGTCAGGATAGCTGCTCACTGGAAGACTTGTAATGAACCTGGTGTACGCAATCAGCCAGATTTAGCCCATCATGAGGTAATCCTATATGATTCACTAGCCAACAAACAACCAGGCTCAGTCACAAGTCACGGTCAGTCAGTCCATCAGTCAGTCAGTTGGTTGGTCACCATACAAAGGCTGGCCCTCTGGGACCAGCAAAATGAAACCAGAAAGCAAAAATTGAAACCCACCTTGATTTTCCTGCAGTTGCTTGTAGATATCGTCGGACTTGTCGGCAGCGATGTTGCTGAGGGTATTGAGTGCCTTGTGGTAGAATTTCTTGGCTGCATGCCTATGGAGCTGGAAACGGTGGAGATCGCCCAGGTTTTCCTCAACCTTGACAAGGAAGAGCTGCTCCGGGGTGCTCAGGGGGAATTTCTGGGGAAAAAGTAAGGGCACATTAAAAATGTTTATTTTGCTTCCCTCCCCCCCACCTCCCCTCCATTGCAATTTATTGCAATGATGCGGGGAAGCACAGAAATATTGTGTTGAGGCATAAAACATAATTTATAACCCTAATGGTGTGGAAGGACAACCAAGTTAATCCATAAAAACCTTCACAAAACTGTGTTTGGGTTCGAAGGAGTAAATGGTTTTTGAGTTTCAAGGAACATTGAAAAGCACGGTACAGGTGTACATGGACTACATACACCCCGAAGACAGACCGACAAATAAAGAACAACAGATTCTTTGTTGTCTTAAGAAGTCATCTTTTGTTGAAAACGGTCCTTAATCGTGAACATGAGTGTGCTTAGTCTATGGGAGAGTGATATATTATAGGAAGAAAGGGGAACACAAAGCCTTCTTCTCCAGAGTATAGCAAAACACGCCTGGGTTAATTTTTTTGTGTATCTGAGAAGTGTATTTTTGTTTCATTAGAAAGCCAAAAGATTTTGTTAAATATATCAGTGTTATAGTTTAATCCTTCCTCCTGTCAATGTCGACCTTTCTTCCTCTCCCCCATCCTTCCCCCCCCCCTTTACAAATGTCTTTCTTACACTACTTCACATTTTGTTTTATAGAATGAAAAGTACCTTTTTGATTTCTTCATGCGCCAACTGCAACAGCCTTTCCGAGTGCGTGAAAATTGACTTCTCGGCCAGGAACTTCCCAGCATGCATTGCAAGCACGGCCATCTTGCATCTGTCCTGTGGCTTGAACTCATAGAAGATGTCTTCTGCGGGGTAAACAGAAAAATAGTATGGTGGAACAAGCGCCTTCAAAAATATTAATTCGAGGTGGTTTTTGAAGAACGAGATTTAGACCTTTCCCCACAATTACTGCCTACTAATTTCTTTTTTTTCCATCAAAATTGTTTAAAGTCAACAAATTCAAACAACCTGATATTTCAGCCTTAGTAAGGCCAAAGTCTCTCCACATTTTGCAGCAATTTGATTAATTTTCAAAATTTTCAAAGACAGCAAAATGACAGAGTCAGTTCTGTTCTCGGTACATTTTAGTTCAACTCGCCTTGGGTCCACACCTTATTAGCAATCCCAGAAGTTGCCTATCAAATTATTATTAAAAAGCTTACTTGACTAAACATATTATTACTGTACGTGTAGTACTACTAAACACTTTTTGAATGATTTTAATTTCTTCTGTCTGATTTGCCGTCATGTTGATGAAATCAAGAAATGTAGGGGATTTCTAATGAATAGTCAATGATTGACTGTTGGATACAAAGAGTGCAATATAAAAATATGTTTTGTGATCAAAAGTTGTGCATGGTTTTTCACTGTTCTCTCGAGCAGTGTAATATATCCACTGAGCTGAAACTTCAACAGGTTTGGTTTTGACACTCTTCTTTGGATCTGGAGTGGTGTTATTATTGGAAAGAAATAAAACGCATGAAAAGCAAATGATTCTATATGACCATGGAGATATGAAGGGAAGGAGTCAGAACATTTGGGCGATTTACATTTTGACCATTAACATTCCAATCCCTAGGGAATGTGCATAGCTACAGCACTGTGGCCGCAAACCTCGACCATTCAAAGCGTGAATGCAAGCGGACTTTGAACACGATGATCGGCACTGCCTTTTACCACTAAACCCCCCAATGTGCTGCATAATAAAGTCATGTCACATCGTTGCTCTGTTCTGAAAAATACATTTTACGGCAAGGCAGGTTTTTAACAAATGCACAGATGTTAGATGTGAGTTACGAATTCAAGTTATGGATGTGCAGTTGTTGGTCCTTGAAAGCGCTATCCGTTCCTGTAATTTGAAGATAAATTGATAATATTTTTCCCATAAGTTGTCATGTCTTTTCGTAAATGTTAATTGGCAATACATCATTTATGAACTGTGATATTATGGGAAATTTCACGTTTTCATACTGAAAGTAAAGAGCATTTTGTTCGTCATGAAATGATTGTTTCAGTGATGTTGACCACAATTGTTAGCCAGCATTAGCCAACTCCAAACCAACTCTTACAAAATCATTCGTTTTTGGCGATGTATGACAACTGCGCATGTGTATTACCATGGTGCTATCCACAAAGCAATGCACACTCTTTGTTCTAGCATTAGTGAGCAGGGATCTCTATTGTGTCGAGATTAGCGTAGTGAGCGACTGAGCAAGCTGGCCGCCAGGTGCTTTCAATTGTTGCTTTCGAGCGCTGCGATGATCCTATAGCACTTTGAAGTACTGGAGTTCTGACTCTTTCCGTTTATATCTCCGTGATATGATAATTTGATCTTCTGCTGATGAATAGACTGATCTACTCGGCCCCTCCCACTACACACATGAACAACATGTGTGCTTCTTCATTGCTACACTGCATGCTCCAGTTGCACACTTCATACGTATTTCTATACGCCCGAGGACAATGCTTTGTGTTTCCCTTTGTCCCAGTAATATAACACTCTTCCATAGCCATGGCACATAACTGTACCAACGAGGACCGTTTTCAACAAAAGACCCCACGCTAGAGGACTGAAAGGATCTTTTGTTCTCCCTTTGTGTGTCTGTCCTCTATCGTAAGGCCATACATGTACACACGTGCATGCACCCATCTTCGTAAACACCGGCAATCATGGACCCCCCATTGTCCATAATCCTCATTCCTTTGTACTTTTTTAGCAACAGCTCTTATTGGTTTGTACACGAATTTCAATCGTGGACGTTCGGTCAATCGTGGATGTATTGTTCGTGCCCTAATTCTTTTGTCCTAGGTCCACAATTGCCGGTGTTTACACACTCATGCAGGTCTACCTTACATGTACATACATACCTAGTGTGGGCATTCCTTTGTGTTCGTGTAGTTCAGACAAAATGTAGAAAAACATTAATTACTCACATTGTGAATGATGTTTCAACCCAATGTTTTTATCACGATTTCCTTGAGTGTTCCTCTTCATTTTGCGACAGACAACCCTAACCCAGCCTCTAAACCTGTTTTCCAGAGAGGAGGAAAACTTGTGTGGACTTGGCTAATAGTTCACAGAAGGTTCACACAACCTGCATCGTGTGGACCTGTTATGTTGTCAGGTCCACACAAAGATGAAAGGTTGGCACACACAGAGTGCGTTCGATTACTTCCCCCAGCTTACTCGCGCCGGGCGCCTCGCGTGATGACAGACATGCGCAGTGGAGCTAACTAAACGAAAGGGTTTCGGGTAAAGTTTCGTTCAAGAGCTGGAAAGTTGAACTTTGACATGACACACCTGCATCTGAATCAACTGTCTAGGTCTGGGTCCACACCCATTGAAAATATGCGGGGACGCGCTGACAATAGACGTAGCAGTAGCTCTGGAAGCCCGTTTTGGACACGGCCTGAGGCGCCCGCCGGTTGTCACGTTGCATGGCCTTATGGGATACTTACCCAAGTAACCGGCTCGGCAAGTCGAGCCGGTTACTTAGGCCAGGCTCGAGTAAACGCGAGTCACGTGAGAGGTAAATCGAACGCTGTCGCGCTTGCACGAGTAAGTGCAGGGGAAGTAATCGAACGCACTCACAGACTTGTTTGTGCACGCATGTTGGACATTAATCACAACTGTGATTGGTCAGAAAATCAGGGGTTGGGGCTTAATGGATGGGTCTATTGAGTCAACATTTTCTGAAAACCTACCCCTCTGTTATTTTTTTTTCATAAGTCTGTGGGCTCATGGCATGTCTTTAATAAGAAAACAAACAAATCACACAAAAAGCTCTTGATCCATACCAAAGAAATTAGATCAATAATACGAGAGAATCGGAATCGCGTTGTTGGGAAGTTTCATATTGTTGAAATAATATTGACCGAGTTTTATGGAAATTTTTCCACGGCATCTTTGGTTTTGAAAATATCTATCATTCATCAGGTGTGTTGTCCCCACAATTTTGGAACAAGTACGTGATGCCTGACGCTCACGTGAAGACGCTATGGCTTTGTGCACATTCAGAATATACTTAGTCATGCGTACTTTGCGCTATACGCACAGAAACCAGTACGCGCAGTCATTATGACCCGTCCACTGGGCTCTCAAAAGTGATCAGAAAGTGCCCTCTCTTGTTTGCGCGCGGAGGCCATACACAGCGCAGTCTTAAGTCAACGCAGAATTTGATGCAGATAGGTTACCTTCGTCACTCTGTGGTTCTGTTCCATCTCTGGCGTCCTCCCACACTTCCCCCGCCTCCTCATCAGTATCCGAGAACGAGAGTGCCTCCCTATCATTGGCGGCTGTACTAGGCCCTTTAACGGAGGCTGGAGACACTTTGTCCTGCACTGAGGCGGAGGCTGAAGAGGAGCACAATGAAGCCTTGGCATCGGTTCCATTTGTGAGACTGGCATCTGAAGACAAAATCTTGCTTTCATGTACGGGACTGTCGTTGGGAGAAACCGACCCCTCACTTTCTTCAATGACGGAGAGCTTTTGAAGAAGTTTCTTGGCAGAGGATGGCAATATCTTTCCTCCTGCAAGCCAATATAAGAGCAAACCATAATAATGAGAACACCATTAAAGAAGACTCCCAAAGTTGATTCATGTTATTTGCAATGATTTTCCAAGAACCAGAGAAGGCTATTATTCTTGAAGGTTAAAACACAATATTGAATTTATATCGCCCAATACAAATTCACGCCCTTGAGGGAAACGCTCCACTAGAGGGAGCTGCCAGATTCCCATTGCCTTCTTGCTACTGACATTTAAACACCTTTGCCAGTTTTTTTATCTTTGTAATCCCTTTTCCACACAACTGATCTATCGCCGTTTGCGAGTTAGCCACGCCCCTTAGACAACCCTATGGAATTTTATACGTTCAGTTTTGTTTGTTGCAAATTTTGCGCATTCCGCTTCCATTTGTATATCATGTAACTGGACAAATTTTCACAGGCAGCACTGACACGATTCTACCACGATAGGTCAATTGACCTTTAACCATTTGCGAGTTAGCCACGCCCCTTAGACAACCCTATGGAGTTTTTGCACACCAAGTTTTGTTTGTCTCAGATGTTGCGCATTCCGCGTCCATTTGTATATCATGAAATTGGGCAATATTTCACAAGCTGCGTTGACGCGATTCTACCGCGATTCTACCGCGATAGGTCAATTGCTTGTAATCCTGAACACAAATTGGGATCTGCAAGCACTACTTGCGAGCACTCATCAAGCATGAAACAGCATGTAGTACGTGCTAAAGTACGTCAACAAAGGATGAAACCACTGGTATCTTTTAAGGCTATTGATATGACACAACAAACAACAGAAACAACAGGACAGCCCCAAAAGCTGGACAGTGCTTTTTCGGAAATGGCGAAAGGTCAATTGGAAACCTCCTAGTGGACAGCATGACTATGATCACTATGCTGCATACCATCTCCATCATTCACCACAGCCGCTTCTTGGTTACCGTGATTCCCTCCTCCACCATTCCAGGCAAGCTCTTGCTCATACAACGCGTTCATGACCATCTTCACGTAAGTCTCGGCGATGTCGTAGCCGCTGCGGCTCAGTCGCTGCCAGTAGCGCAGGAGATCCAGCTTGAGGGCCACGCTCTGAATGCTGTCCTGGCACATCATTAGGAATACTCTACAAGGGACGGATCCAAACACGAAAACACTGTCACTTACGCTGATTCCGGAGATCTTATTACTAGAAACCCAGCCTCAGCCAGGGGGCACCAGTATATGGGATGACACCAAAGGCGGACCCCCTACAAACTTCCCCAAAATGTTCAGGTGATGCAAGTTTGTAAAGGAGGGGGGGGGTCCCTGAACCTCTTTAGACGTGCGCTAGTGACCTCACTGCCAGTCTACATGTGTATACTATCTCGCCCCACAATGACTGTATATATATATAGTGACTAATATGCATGAACCAGCTTGGTATCCTTCGCACACTCTCATTGGCAGGTTACTCTTTTGTTCCATACAACCCTTGCGGCAGTATTAGTAATGGCACTCACTCAGGTTCCGTCAGGATGCTATAGAGGCCCTGCACGTCACCGCATTTCTCCAGTTGCCAGGGCAACTCCCCGGTTCTGCGCAGGCTGTGCGGCTGCTTCCAGAAGTAGCGGGACAGGGCCTCGTGGCACGGCCTCTTCTGGCGGTTCTGGCCCACCGCCAGGAAGTTGACGGCGGAGGCTTCGGGGGAGTCGGGCAAGCCTGCTGTGCCGCTGATCATTCCTGGAGAGCACGGCAAAAGGATAAGTATTACAAGGCCAGGGAAGAAATAATTTCATGCATTTTTAATCTTGAATGAACTATGAATAATATAACCCAGACCAAGAACGATTCGGGCAACATCATACAGAAGCTACTGCATTCAATTCCAATGCCTGTAACCCTACAAATTGTTTTCATTTCAATGATTGTTTCGGGCAGTGTTCTCTGAACCCAGGACCTCCTGCTTTCTACTGCAAATGTGCATTACAAACAAAACAGACAAAAATCTGTGAAGGAAAAACCCCAATATTGAATTTACATCACCCCAACAAAATGTCCATCCTATAAATGTTTTCCAGCCACCAAGCCCATCCTGACTAGCTTGGTGGTTCAGTGGGTAAAGACATCTGCACTGAAAGCAGAGGGTTTTGTGTTCAAGTCCTCCCGAGTAAATCTGTAACTTTGCTCTCATATATAGCCATCACAAAACCAATACAGTGTTCGCAAAAAAATGCATCGGTGAAGGGAAAGAAATCAGAGTCTACAACTCCTCAACGCAAACCCCATCCTATACATGTAAATATAACAAGATGATTAAAAGTGAAAAGATCTGTAATGTTGAAGACAATTTGAAATACGTCTTTTGAGTGTAAGATGCATTCCCATGCTATTTTCGAGTTTCATCCTGAAAAATAAATTCCTTTTCTGATTTGCTATTTTCTGGCGATAACAAAAGTTATTCACCTTTGAATGAGACATCAACTGAAACACATCGGCCCATGTTTAGTTTCTGAATAATAACTTTACAATTTTGAATTATTGGCTTCCAGACACAATTAGTATCGATAATGTACGCACCACCAGGGTTTTCGGTTGGAATAAAACACATACAAGTTGAAAAATTATTGATAGAAAAAAAAACAAAATCGAATTTGATGAAGAGCACGGGGAACGCATCTTGAAAGTTCTCACCGAGCAGCGAGTGTTCCACAGCCTCCCTGAGATGCTGATGGAAGAAACTCATCAGGCCCCCGGGCCTCTCCACCAGGGCATCGAAGGTGGCCGACCGGAAGAGGGCAAAGTCAAAGGGCGTGACCTCAGCCTGACCTGTGTATCCCATCATTCTCAGCAGTTCCAGGATCTCGGGCTCGCTCAGGCCGTGTCTGGAACAGCTGATCAGGCGCAGCACCTCGGCGACCCAGCCTGATATGTCTGTCGCAAGGAAATGGGTAGCCATGTTGAAGCAAACAGAATCAATGAAATTAATATGCAACAAATAATTTGCAGTTATTTCAAGTGTAAATATGCCTCCACTCTCTTGTTTACAACAGGCGACGCGGATGATAATTAAATGGGTGGCCGATCACATGGAAACTGGATGGTCACATGGTGCTTTGACGTCAAAGTCACAGGTTAGCCAATCGCCATTCTGATTGCTCGAGATGATCAAGCGGGCGGTTTTAAACTGCCGTTTTAACACCACTCCAGCGCTATTTAGGAACCGTTGCGAGACCCTACGTTTAGTGCCATATGTGCACAGTACGCACGTACCTTACGCACTGGCTGCAACCAGGTGTGTGTCACCACAGACATGATCTCCATATAAGGCGATGATGAGCACACCGCACGCTCAAAATTGGTAACAACAAAATTATGGGAAGTTTGTCAATATTTCGACTTTTTCTTGCTTTTGATCGAAAAAGGTATTTGTGAATGGGCAATGGCGTAAAATCCAACGTACGTCCGTCCGACCACATGATGTACAATGTCCACAGTCGTTAAGGTGGTGGTACCTTAGTTTGGTCTACAATTGTTTTCCACTCATTAGATGTCGCATATTCATGGGTGTGAGTGACCACTTCTAAATATAGCTGAAAACAGCTGAAAAAGAAAAAGCTGAACTTTGGAAATCTCCTATACCTTTGTACGCGTACAGCAAGTAAGGGAAAACAGCTGAAATCCAAAACACAACAAAGCTGAAACCAGCTCTAAAGCTGGTATTTGACAACCCTGATATTAGTGATGTATCACATTCACCTTTCCAACAGCAGCTCATTACAGTGTTTGACATGTACACCCAAATTTAAGGAACAGCCCGAATGGGGATTTTGGCTCGGGCCATTATTGGCAGCCAGCTAGACCCCTAACTGATTTAAAACCACACATCTTCTCCACACTCATCCCCGCAGTCAATGTTTTTGACACACGTACCTTCCAAGCTGTTATCAGTGGAAACCGACGTTGAGCGGCCGTCCGTTGTCCACCCGTAATCCCTAATCCATCGGTGAATCACACATTTCCACAGGTCCCTGAATGTCACTGCCTCTATGTATTGCTCCATCATCTACCAAGGCAATATTACCAACACCATTTTTTTTTTAATCTTAAAGGATATGATGCATATCAATTGTGCCACTTGAAAAAGATACTGTGCCCATACTGGATGAGGAATTCTAGAAGAGTTATGGGCTCAAACCCCCCCCCAAAAAAAGTTTTTGTATGAAGTGAACAATGTCTAAGCATTTAAAACAAAATTGCAAGACTGACTAAAAAATTGAAATTTATGAAAATAATGTTGAAGAGACGGTTGGCCCAAGTTTAAGGGTGGCATGGGTGGCTGGTGCATAAAACGCTCGCCTATCACCAATGTGGCCCGGGTTCGAATCCCGGATCGGACCATATGTGAGTAGAGTTGTTGGTTGGTTCTCTCCTGTACCACGACAGTTTTTCTTTGGGCTCTCTGGTTTTCCTCCCTCAGCCAAAATCGACACTTTCGATCTCTGGCTGTGCTCCGTGGTCAGACATGCATCGTATGGTGGCAGCCAAAAGCCGCCCTCAGGTCGACCTGCGATTTGCTTGCGCCACGATGCATGACGAAAACGGTGACTGCTCTATGTTCCGACAACCTAAGATTGTGTTACTCCCGGTTAGGGTTAGGGTTATGGTTATGGTTAGCGTTAGGAATAGGAATATGTGCAGTCGGAACATAGGGGTGTCGGAACATAGAGGTGTAACCACGAAAACTGCCCTCTTTAGAAAGTGACTAATTTCATACACCATTTTGGACCTCTGTTGAAAGCCCCTGGGGAGCCCTTAAGTAAACCAAACTCCCCTCCCTGCTCCACAGTCCCAGCGAGATAATCACTTGTGGTTAAATGAACTACCACCTGTTGGCCACACTGCTTTCTTGGACTATACTTTCTGGTGATTGTGGTTTATGCTAGCATAGCAGTAAAAGATCGTTCTCGTCACGGATTTCACATTTCAACATATAAAACAAGTCAACATTTCAGGCACGTCATTATGATAATACTTTTGTCGGCCGACAGATTAAATTTAGCAACAAAATATTATGCTTAAAATCTCTCAGGCAGAGTGACCTTCGCTCCTTTATGGAACCAATTATAGGATAAGTGCTCGTAAATATCTTAATCCCCCAGGGCAAACTCTCCAAAATGGTGTGTCCCAACCCGAGTGGCCTATGGTTGGTCGGGTTGGTCTTAAGAGGAGTGTTCACGTCATGGGAACCTTGGGCATCAAGCAGAAAAGTAATGCTCAGGTCCCAAAAGTGAGAAATCCTGTGATTCTCATGGAACAAGCTGCATCTCAACACAAAATAATCGCAACCATGCTCATGTCAGCCACGACAATCCAAGACGATTCCACAGCATAGACAGTCATGTGACTTCTTTAACAATTGCGGTTAAAGTGTGTTGATAACAATCAAATGTTCATTCAACTGTTTTTGCCGCACGCTGATTGGCTTCACGACTGCGATTGATTCCCGCCTGTTGGGAACACATCAAGAATGTGATATTTTGCTACCCTTGCGACTCTTGATTGTTTTTTTATAGTGCCAACTGATGCCAATCATCTTAATATCATCGCAGTTACAGTCAGGTCGCAAAAAAATCGGCTTCTAGATTGTTCCCAACGGTTGTAGCTCAGGCACGACTTGTTCCTAAAAAGTCAGTCGCGGACTGATCAGTGTCATCGCTAGGTCGAACTGAGGGCAGCCCAAACCATGTTGTAGCTACGTTCTTCGCAATTCAGCTTCTGAGCTGCGAGTAAGGATGATTAGCCGCCAAAAGTATTGTTATTGTACATTTGAACACTAATCATTCTAATCTAAGACTAAGCGTGGGCAGACTTTTCCGTTCAATTTCTCATAGAAAACTATACAGTTTTAGTATTGCTTGAGGAAAAAGCTAGTTCAAAAGCTTTTTGGGAGACAAGTTTGAAAACAGGCCACTTTTAAGGGTTGATTTATTCCGTCACCTTGTCCAGGTTTCCATAGCTCCCGCAGACTCGGAGCTCGTTGGCCAGAATGGACAGAAACAACGGCCGGTCACTCAGCTTGGAAGCGACCACCTTGTCCATCTGGGCCTGGTCCAGGCACTTGCAGTGGACGGCCAGGTTGTTGGCCACCATGGTGGTCTTCTGGCCTTTGTCCCTGAAGAGCGGGACCGGCAGGACCTGCGTGTCCCCGCGCTGGGAGAGGGTCTTGTAGGTCAGGTCGGAGCGGACGGTGCTCAGGACTATTTGGCACTGCCGGGGTAGCGCAGCGGGCAGCCAGGACATCTCTTTCACCTGAAGCAGAAATGAAACTTGGTGGGTTTATGTTTTTGCTTAACTCTTCTTTAATACAAAGTTTCAGTGTCAACTGGTGTTTTTTATTTTTGGATTCCATGTTGAATTGATTTTTCTTGGCTATCTTGGAGAGAAAAAAAAATGTAATTTACATATTTAAAAAAGGACTTCTCAAAAATCACTATCTTTAATGTTATGGGGAATCTTTATAGTTTGACAATATTTAAACACCCGCCTATTTATATGAGAGACTGTTCCTGACGGAACACATATAAACATACAAGTATATCTATTAAGGGTTGTATGTGTGTTCCAATTATCTAGAGGAAAAAGTCAGTTCCATTTTTTGTTGTGCATCTAAATTGGGGTACTACAAAAAAAATTCAACAAAAATTTTACTACAATACAATTTTCTGGTCTAAATTAATCTCAGAATTTGCAAAACTTTGGCACATCGTTTGTGCACACACTTAGCTTTCTACACTAGCGCCCTCAACAGCCACTGCGCAAAGCTATTGAATGAACCCCCTCATTAGAAGCCAATACCTGGTGCATGTTTTGCCCGAGGGTACCGCTCAGTTCATCGATGCCGTCCAGTACTAGCACACAAGGACCCATGGCCACCGCTGCCACAAACGCCTCGCAGATATGATGGAAGTTAGACATGTCCTCTGTATCACCCGATGTCTCATTCTGGTTCCCTGGATTTAACAGGAAAAATTCACCTTCATTACAATCTGTCTAATAATCAGCCTGTTTCAAATAAGGTTATAGGACCGTGAAAATCATCGTCTTGTCTCAGAAAAAAATCGTACAGTGCGGTACGGTGAAGACCCATAACTTTATCCAAGTTACAGTCTGTACGTGATAGACCGCAAACCACATGCACAGTCTCGCGGTGAGTTGACCTTGGTTCGTACTGTATATTGTACTGCGTGAATTTCCGAATTGTTTCATTTTTCCTGTTTATTTCAAGTTTTTCACAAGATGGCTTAACCGACCTGACCTGACCCAAAAATCCAAACCCGATACGCAACCAACCCAACCTGACTGAAATTATGTAAAAGCCGAGCCGACCGACCCCATTTTGGGTCCGGGTCAAGTCGGTTTCAATTTCGGGTCGGTTCTGCACATTAGTCTAGACCTCCCACTCCTTCGGCCGCAACAAAAATATAGAAAAATCATGCAGAAAAAAAGTAGCACATGCCTGCTAACCCCCCACCTACTTTAACAGCTTAACCCCTCCCCCATGAGCCAAAGCTCGATCCGCCCAGGTCTCCCCTAACTCCTCTATCACTTGAACCGTTGAGTCGCTATTTATGTCCAGAGACCATACCCACCAACAAATTCCCCTCGCAGCTCGTAGGTGACACGACGCAGGAAGCTGGTGATGTCTGTGCTGAGGGCACTGCTGCCAACAAAGTGCGAGATGACCCTGAGCCCCGGGTAGCTCTTCTTTAAATGCTTCACCCAGTTAGCGACAATGGCCGTCTTGCCGCAACCTCTTTCTCCGACCAGTGTAAGAATAGATGGCTCTGCCTGTTTGATCAGCTCCCTGAGAAAAAAAAAGGAGTGCTTAAAAGTTACTGTACCTTTAACCTTCAACACCTTGGATTTTTCTTCTCCTAACGAATTTCTGATATCTTTATTTAAATGAACAAAAAGTAATTTGTGTTTTTCTCCATTTTAGACAATTTCAACCCTCTGAAACATGCTTTTATTGTGTGGAACTAGTCAAGATAACCAAGTCTCCGCTGGGCAGGTCATGTGACCCATATGGAACCACACCGACTCCCCTGCTTTAAACTTTATGGAGCCCTAGAACAAGGAGACCGACCAGTTGGACGTCCCAGATTGCGATTTAAGGATGTCCTGAAGAGAGACTTGGTAGACTTCCAAATTCCCACCAGGTCATGGCCAAGGTTGGCTAGCAATCGGTCTGGCTGGAGATCTATGCTGCGCGACGGGACGAGACACGACCACCAACAAACTGACAACAAGATGAGGAGAGGAAGACGTCTGTGATGGACCTGTCTAACTGTGACATTGTGGCTGGCAACAGATGTCTGCCAACTATACGCTTTTGGGCCCATAGCAAAAACAAAAATATCCCTTTAATTATTGTCGGCTGCAAATAATTAAAAATTTGTTAAGTAATTATTCAATAACTAAAATGAGAATGGATTTTTTCATTCGAAGTCTCGTTCAAAAGTTTATACTGCTTGAAAATTTGTTTTGCTTGAAAAATAAACATTAACAAACTAAACCAATTTCAGGTGAAACTTGAAAGTAGCACTGAAAAAGCAACTTCAAATACTCAAAAGGTGCGTAAAAATACTTAAAGCAACTTTAAATATAGGTTTTCCTGGCCAATTTTGCAAAAATAGCATTCAAAATTCATCTTGATAGTGGCCAATTTGAAGCTGTCATTCCCGTGGTTCGTATTAGATTTCAGGCGTTCAAATTCGTTTTAAGACCTGACATTTTCATGTTTAACACATCCTAAATTGAAGTTATGTCATTCGGTTTAAGTGATCATTTAATTTAGCAGTCGGTTTGGTTTAGGGTTATTTGCATCAGATTCTTGTTTTCGTTTTCATTTCCGCGCAGTCTATTTACATGTAGTACTTTTTGCATTCAAAATAAAGTAAAGTAGTTCGAATTACTTTGCTTACTTTACACACATGCTTGCTTAATGGTGAATTCGAATGACCAAACTTACACAGCTGGAAGCTCCAGCGAATTTGGATGCTCGTTTGTGCAATTTTAATTTGAATGCCCTATTGTTGAAATTGCATGATTTACATGTAAATGTGAAATCGCATGCTTTTAATATGAAATTGATTGGTGTTTTTAGGTAATTGAATGTTGATCTCAACATGCATCACCAATTTGGCAGCCAAATCTGCTAACTTGGCCGGGAAAACCTATACTTAAAGGAGCAATGAGCAGCATTTTCAAGGATTGCATATAAAAAATTTAAAAAATACATTGCAAGGCCGTTTAAGACATGGAACACTGACAATAACATGCACTAATTTCATTCAATATTCTGCTTCATATGCTTCTCAAACCAAATAATAAATTAAATCTCAAACAATATTTTGGTTTTTATCAGGGTGCCAGCAACTGAATGTCTGTTTGCATATTTATTGTGTGGTACATTGTCCTTCTTGTGATGCTATCAAGGTGCATCTCTATCTCTGCTGCTGTCAGTGTTATATGAGGGGCCTGTCAATAAACCTGAAAGGAACAATGAAAGAAAATTATGTCATGGCTATCTCCGCCACTGTCAGTGTTATGATGGGCCTGTCACAAAAATTTGAACTTTGTTCTTTTCAGAGGCCCAACCTAAATTGTGGCTCCCAACGCCCCACACATGGCTCGTAGCCTAACACAAAAGACTGGTACACCGCACCTTGTGGCACCCCGATTAAGGAACCAAAAACTGAACACGCGTTGGGATTTTAATAATACATTCATGAGTGAATTCCTATTAGTTTTTTTGTCAATAACTTGAAACAAAAATTAAAAAGGGGATCACACTGTACTTTAACAATATTTATAGCTGATTTGCGGTCACTCCATAGAGCTCTATTAAATTACTAGAGCGCTAACTCGACGTACAAAGTAATGCCTGATGGGCACATCCATGTTTGTGCACAAACCTATGGAAAGCTCAAACTTTTGTACGGCTTTTGTACGGCTATTTGTATCTGCGTTTGTATTCCTCACAGTGCGTCATCGAAGCCGATACGCCCAAAACCGAAACCCACAATCAGCAAATGAGCGTGCCATTTTGTTCTACGCAAACAGCACAACATCTGAGCGTCCCACCGCTGCAGATGTTTTTTCGCCGTGACATTTTTTTAACCGTCATGACGCGCTTAAGCTGTTTGCGTATCTTCCACTTGCGCGTTGCATTTAGAATACACTTTTAAAATTCAATCCATCTATTTTGATTGTGTTCTACAAACACGCACAGAGCGGCTTCAAAGCGTCTCCGCGCACAAGAATGAAGAGTTAGCGCTCATAGTAATTTAATATAGCTCTATGGGTCACTCTTAACCCTTTAAGGATGGGGTGTAATGGGGACATTCCTCCACACATAGAGCAAGTGGCCCGCATGACTGCACAGCCTTTGTGTGGTAGCGGGACTGCACAAAAGCAGCAGCTGTGGAACTACCCATTGGCTGTGTGTCACGGCATACCACAGCTGGCAAATGCAATCCAGTGAGGATAAGCAGCCGCAGCCATAGCCGCTGCTCTTCTTGAGGGGTTAAATGAGCATGCGTCGCGTATACACCCAGATGTCAACTGAGGGCAGCTGTCAATTTTCACTGCACTGATAGATGGGTACTGATCTTGGGTAAAAGAAATTTGCATGCAATAGTTTTCCGGACATCGGAACACAATCGATAAAATGCATCAAGTGTAGTTCTTACCTAATTGCTGCTTAGTTAACTTAACGCTAACCATCCAAAATCCTCCAAAATCCTTTTTGCAAATTGGAGGAATTTGCAGGATTGAGGTTACATGGCAAAAGTGCGTTGCTGATTTCGGAGGACGCGCTATGTCAAGGTCTTGGGCCGGACCTTGTGTTGTTTATGCTCACCCTAGCATACATTTAGTCCTTGATTATACTTGAAATCCTCTGCACTGCTCCAGGATGTCACTGCCTCTGCCTCAGCCTATTGACTGTCATAGCCGGAGGACTTTGCAAGATTCAGGCAGTGGTCACCTCTCCACGGACCATATTCAAGAAATAATGGAGGAATTTGCAGGATTGAGGCTATATGCTATTTTTCCATGAGGCCAATTGGAGGATTTTGCAGGATTGAGGCTACATCCTAGCAAAACGGCCTAGGAAGTTAGGGTTAATACAAATAGCCTAGGCCGAAATACAATAACGGTTACAGGTTAGTTTCCGTCCATAAAATGATCACCGTTCTTTGTACCAATTCGTTTATTCATGCAGTGTCAGGCGATTGACTGAGAGGATAAGACTGCACTGGGTATATTGTTTTATTTAACCATATTTTGAAAATCATCATTGCAGTTTCCTTTGTTTCTCTGCAGCACCTCACAAACTCACAAATGGCAATCTTACTATACTGAGAGGCAATCTTAGTATACTGTAACCCTTGGACCACAGCACACCATTAAGTCCAAGTACACATAATTATTTCTTGCTACATGTAGTACAGGTACAAGTAGCAGCACATTTTTATGACCATGACAAGTACGTATACAGAAAAAAAATTGTACTCATGTGTACACGTGTACGAGTAATACAAAACTGATTTCAACAAACAAATTTGAAGACATTGGATCCTTACGTGGACTTCCGTCCTTTTCCTGCACCATTCACTTGATAATTCTCTTCTTGTTGCACCTTCTCATCTTCCGGGCGTGGTTCTTTCAGAGCCAGAAATGTGTGTGCATCCATTTGTCCAAACAGCTTGCTGATGTGTGGCGTTTGGACGAATACGCGGCGCCGTGTTTCAGCGTAAGCCTCGTGGGCCGTCCACTCACGAAACTGCTCACCGTCTGCGATGAAGAAAAGTAGTACAGCTGAAAATGCTTATATCTAGCTTGAGTGTTTCCAAAGAAGTTATTTTATGCATTTTAAAATCTTTAAAAAAAAATCTTTTTGTTCTTCTGAAAATTCCAACTTGTCTGCATTACTTAAAGGTAGAGTACATCATTTGTCATTTGTGAATTTGGTTTTGTTCGAAGCAACAAAAGTGCTCAAAATCTATAGATGGGTGATTAACAATTAACAACTAACCTGAAGAACGTTTAGCTCAGTGAATGCTGTATATTCCGAAAAAAAACAATATTCTAGGATCTCAATTTCAATTTAACATGTGCCGAGTCATGTTTTGAATTGCACCCAAAATCAGCGTCCGGGACACGTTCTCGTTCAGCAGATTACAGCTACGAGTTATACGTGTACACGCCAGTGTTGTAGTCGAGGCCTCCATGTCTGAGACCAAGACCAAGACCAAGACCAGCTCTTTCGAGACCGAGAATTTTGAAGGCCGAGACCGAGACCAAGACTTCTGAGACCGAGACCAAGCATAAAGAAAAAAAACAAAAGAAATTTCACATTTCCAAATATAGTATTGGCAGGTTGAACAAATTAAAAACATTTTGGATGAGTTCCTACCGTTACCCTATTGTTTTTTAACGTAAATATAACAAAAGTTATGCAAGACCTTGCCCCGAAAAACAGAGTCGAAAATCTGGTCAGTCAGGTGAAATCCGATTTCAAAATTAGGCCCTTTAAATTACTGCCTAAATTGCAGCCAACAAAGTTTGGTGAAGTTGATGTACAACTTGCTGCAAACAAAAGTCAAACTTTACTTGCAGATGGCTTATCTTTGAATGTAAAGTCTAGCAAATACTCCCTAAATGTCAGTAATGAACAAGAACGTGTTACATTTTCACGTGCTAGCGCTGGTGGTCACGTCTAGGAGAGTGTGTACCAGTGAAATACGTGGGCAATGTATAACTGTGCACGGGTACCGAATGGACCGATCCAGTAAGCTCCGCCCAGTGCGCACGTGGGCAAATTAACATGTGCTCCTCTCCAATGCCACGCTGCATTTTCCTGCCGCGCGCATCATACGCGCGTGCACTCATGTCGGACTTTAGTGCACGCACGTCGGAACATAAATCATGGCTGTGATTGGTCAGAACACCATGGGACAATGCTTACTGGATCGGTCCATTGACAAGCTGAATTGACTGGTCTTTCTTCCAGCTTCAATCTCTTTCTTCAGCATGAGACTTACACTTAACACGTTCCAAGGCAGATGGGTCTGACACTGTAACTATTAGAACCACGGTGCCCCACGTGCTAACACATGCCTTTGAAGCTTACCTACGTCCGTCGTGACGTCGTGCAGTGGCGGAAACAGCTGGTTGATGATGGCGTTCCAATCCTGCAAAACTTTCTCCCCAAGCTCCTCTACCGTCCGGAAGAATCGCACCGGTATGCCCTTGTTGACGAGTTTTCTCTTGAGATCCCTTTTCGCAGTTCTGTTTCTTCATTCTCACTGCGATATATCTGCAATTGTTCGAAAGGAACATGTAGGATCATTTGCTTTTTCCGCATAAATTTGTCTATTTTGAAGCAATAAAACTGCTCAACATTTGAAGAAAAGTGCAATTTAAAATTAACCTGTGGAAGTTTGAGCTCAGTGGAAACTGTACATTTTAAGAAAACAGAGGAACATTTGCTCACTTTTTGGGGATGGATTCCATTGCATAAGCATGAAAACACACTTTTTAAAAAAATAACTGTTTTCTTCTGAATGCTATCTGACGGAATAATTTCGCAGAGTATTTGGTACCAACCCTATCTTCACTTCTTTTCAAGACTTTTCTCATTAAACCTGTCCGTTTCCGCATTTTCCCCAGTACAGGGTAGGGGAATATTTTTGGCTATGACTGGAATGTTAACACTATGCTGCAGGACTACTGTTTCCTTCTACACTTGTATTTCATATTCCAAAAGGTCATCTTTGAAAATAAAAACAAAATGGTAAGACCAAAGGAACATAACACACACAAAACATACAAATCTCCGTTTACTAACACAAAACAGGCAACACAAAACAGACAGAAATGACCTACACTGTAGAGACCAAAAAACACAAAAATTTTAAAGGTAAAATCCAGACATATTCCACAATTCGTATTATTAAAAAAATACTAATAACAGAAAGCAGTAATCTAAAAAGATAAGGTGTTGCCCTTCACCCTAGTTTTTGCAAATGTCTTGGATTTTTTTGAAATTTTTATTTCACTTTTTGTACACTGGCTGACAGTGCGGTCTTGCCACATGTGCAGCAAAGCCTATAAACAGAGCAGCAAACGCAGAGAAGCAATTGTGGAGAGAGACGCAATTGTATTAAACGCAGAGAAGCAATTGTGGAGGGAGACGTAATTGTATTAAACACAAGTGCCATGCTCTGCAGTGCCAATTTACCAATGGTGAATGAGCAGCCCAATTAAGTGTTTTAATAATTTGGTCCTACAGTGAACAGTACCTGTAATTTGTTTTCTCTCTCAACTTGAGGTAGATCGGCAAACTTGTCTTCAATGTGCCTGACATCCCTGAAGTAGAACCTGCAATGCTGGCTGTCATTCAGATAGACAGCCTGAATAATCTCCAACTCTGTCACGCTACAGCACTGATAGGCTTCCTGCAGGATCCAGTTATGACCGTTGGCGGCTGCCACCAGGTAGTTCTTATCCAGCCAGGCCAGGTCCTTGCTGTCGATGTCGGTGTTGGGCTGGAGCGGCTGTGCATCGGTGGGCCGCCGGGAGCCGTAGCGCTCCCCGAGGAGACAGATGAAGAAAGGGCTGCAGGAGTTGATGTAGTCCAGGCAGAGGGAGATGACGTGACCGGACTGCGACTGCTCCTCGTTGATGCCCCAGCGTAGGTCCACAGGGCTGAAGTGGGTGCCCCGCTGGTGGCACAGGCTGTTCAGCTGGGGGAAGACCCGCTTGACCAGGTGGTCCCGCTCCTCGAAGAAGTCCACGAAGGTGGAGGAGATGAAGGGCCTGATGGGCTGGCGGAAGGAGATCTGGCGCCCAATGCTGCTGAGGCTGCGCTTGAGAGGCGAACTTGGTGGAGCCATATTTCTGCCGTAAAACCCAGTCACTCTTTAGTTGCTCATGACCAATCACACTGTATTCTACTGCATTCTACACTGGACATATGCATACATATTACCTAGAGGTAAAGCAAAGCATGGTAAGTGTAAAACAGTCATAGAGCTATATTAAATTACTAGAGTGCTAACTCATGTACAAAGTGATGCCTGCTGGGTGCATCCATGTTTGTACACAAACCTATGGAGAACTAGAAATTTTGTACGTATTTTGTACGTATTTTGTACGTCCATTTGCATATCTGCGTTTATATTCAATACCGGTGCATCTCCTGAGCCGATACGCCCAAAACCGAAATGCACGATCAGCAAATGAGCATGTCATTTTACTCTACGCAAACAGCGCAATTTGTGCGCGTCTCCGCTGCAGCCAATACTGCTGGATTTGAGCATTTCCATTTTTCCTGATTATTTACTGGGTAAAGTAGCTTCTAAAGAAATACTGAGTGAAAAACAGTCAAATTCATGAAACAACTAAATGCCAGAAATTTAGCATGCATTGTGACTCTAAATATGGACGAAGTCCAGGACTTAGACACATGGGGCTATCAAAAAGCTTGCAAGAAAAACTCCAGCTTCCACTTTTTGTCCAAATAATTCCAAGCTCAAAGAATCCTTGATGACAGTCAAAATGTAGGGTTGAGTACTGTTGTCTGTACACACGGTACATGCAGAAATAACCAGATCTGATTGCAGTAAAGCTGATGATTGCCCTTATAGATTACATGCTCAAAATTTAAAGACGGGTGCTTAACAATTAACCTGATAAAATTTTAGCTCTGTGAAAGCTGCACTGGTATATTCCAAGGATCAATCAATTTGAGGATCTCGATATCAATTCAAAAGTTGCTGAGTCATATTTTGTATTGCGCCTGAATTCAACATCAAAAACCTTATTTTCTTAATAGTAACATGATTTTGGTGCGCACTTTTCTAACGCCATGGTAATCTGTGTGGGTTTGCTCATTAACAGCGCATCCTGGTGTGATCGTCATCATCTTTTACGAGTTGTATCATTTTCATTGTCGTTTGACCCCAACAATGTCCTCAAAGTTCTTATCTGGGAGTAATTGCAGAATACCCCGCCACTCGGAAATACACCCCTAAATTCTCTGGCTACGAGGTTGGAATCAGTGGAAAAGAAACAATTCAAGTCCATGCCAGCTACGCGGATACTGAGTGGGGGTCCATTATTTGAGAACGAAGCAACACAAAAGGAATGGGAGTTGCTGAAAAAATAAAGTCCAAACCAACCACCCTGTTGGCGGCTACGCGGTTACGAAGTGGGAGTGCAATGGAACATGACGCATGGTACACATACAATTACAAGTAGCGCTGAGAATGTTTATTGAGGTCAATCAACCGTGACCTCGTAGCCGGCTACGAGGTGGATAGATCGAGTGGCGGGGTAACATACCCGTTGGTTGTATAACTTTAAAAATATTACTTACCCTTATGCCTCAATATTCAGCTAAAACTAGGACTTTCAAGTCCTTCTGGTTAAATTCGTCTCTTGAGTCTACTCTTAAAAGTCTTATTAAAAAGTAATTTGTGAATTTGTGATAGTATTATGATAGGTCACTCAAAGTCAAACTTCAAAGGAAAAAATAGTGATGGCCAGATATGGAATCTGTCCAGCTCTAGTCAAGCTCGACTGGAGTCCCATAGTTCTAGCTGGGTCCTAGCTCTATGGTTATTCTAGGGGTACCGTTTACCCTGTACACACAGGAAGCCCCGACAGTCCCCGGCCCTACGGAGCTGATCGAGACAGGAAATGAACACGCGACCACCTGTTTGTTGAATATGCCGAGTGTAGTCAGGTAGTGCGTCAGACATGTCAGACCGCGTGTCACGTCACTGTACTGATCAACAACGTGGTGATCTCGTCTAGATCTACAAAAACGGCTTGGCTCCCACGACCTACGTGTACCTACCTCTCAACTTGCAGATATAAGTAATATCTGAAACTGTACTGAAAATTGTTGACGAGATTATGGAGTAGCCTACTCGATACCACACGCCGACCTTTATTTTGTTTACAATTTGCACGATCGACACATGACCACCAGTAGCGGGCGCTAGACTGTAGCCATGGAATTAAAACCATACAAAAACTCCCATTGATCAAGTGATCAATGATCTGGGTCAGTTCTACATGTAGTAGTTAGTAGACGCTCGTTGACACACGGCTCGCTCCCTGACGGGTGATACTCAGACTAGTTAGGCAGATATCAGTCAAAATGACAGGGAATTTGGCATTTTGACGACCAAAGCATGAATTTAACACCTTTTATCAATATACAATGGCGCTTGTTCTTTTTGCCAACCTTGGCATGTCGTGGCACCAGGAATTTGGGTGTTTTTTGGGGGGGGGGGGCGCTCACAATTTTTTTTTTCAATTTTGTATCAGAAGTTTATGAAGCCCGGGAAGGGACATATTTCGTTCGCACGAATTCCTAATTCGTTCGCACGAATTACTAATTCGTGCGAACGAATTAGCAATTCGTGGGAACGAATTACTAATTCGTGGGAACGAATTAGTAATTCGTGCGAACGAATTAGTAAACTCCAAAAAAAAATTCCACCCTGTCCCTTCCCGGGCTTCATAGAAGTTTGATTTTTTTTGCAGCAGCAAAATGTTGCACAAAATGTTTGGCCGCAAAAAAAATTGCAATTGATTTTAGTGGGTGGTGCGGGTACGGGGGGACAGACTATTTTGACGTTGGTGGCGCCATTTACATCCCTATTATATCATTACTCGAAATTAGGCATATCACCACGGTGGTGGCACTAAAAAAAAATGAACTCCCCCACCACCGGCAACCTCTTGCCCCCGCCACCCCCACCCTTGCGCTTCCGAACCACGGGTTAGCAAGCTATGCATTTATATGGAAGGCGATAGTTCCAAAAACTTATTGAATAAAAAAATGGCTATTTCAGTTTCAAAATATGGCATTGGATTGTTGAAAATACAAAATAACCATCAAACTGTGCCAAACTTAAGTTTGACTCAATACAAATCTCTGTCAGGCGAATAACTGTTTTTTTAATAACGGCCTGAGATTTCAGCCTTCTGGAGTGAAGGCCTTTTGCTAGCTAGTGCTGAAACATCAGGCTGCTCTAGTTTTGTTCAGTGGTGCACCCAGGATTTGGCTGGGGAGGGCTCACAAAAAAATTCAGCGAGAAGAAAAAAATTGTGGTTTTTTTTCGGGGGGCGAACTATTTTGACATGCTACTTGAAAATAGGCCACATGCATATCAGCAAGGGTCGTGGTATGGGACTAAAAGGGGGGGGGGGAATAGGTGAGGGGGAGCATTGCCCCTAGCCTCCGCGTTAATTGCGCCTCCCCTGGATATTTTCCACCGGTTTTGTCTGCAGGTCGCATTGTCATTTAAATTGTTTACATCCAATCAAATTGATCAGAATAACAAGCTACGGTCACTCCTCATTGCAATTGCCCGTTCGCATTACCTCACCAGTATTATCTCATTCCCATTCCTAACAAAGTAAACTCTCCACCAGTTTTTATCAAATAAATAAAAAAACCGCCAGAAACTGCACCTGTTTATTTGCTTATCGCCCGCATTCAAGTATGTACTTGTAACTACTGGGTGAGTAAAAAAAACGAAACCCAAATGCCCGGACCATTGTTTTAGTGAAGTTCTAAATGTAGCACTTTCAAAATCTAGGATGTCAGAGCTCAATTTATAAGCTTTCTTTTTGTAGAAGAATCATTCAAATCACTCATGTACTTTTCAAGTTACGGACTTTTAAACACAACCACCGTTTTAAATTTTCTGTCCACGGATCACAAAACGGTAAGAGTTCTTTCAGCAAAACGAAAACAAATCATATAGGGATGTGTGTGAATTGTTGAATTTGCTGAAACTAAGTGAAAGAATGCACACCTTTTGTGTGATCCGTGGACAGAACTTTAAAGCGGTGGTTGTGCTTAAAATTCCATAACTTAAAAAGTGCTTGAGTGATTTGCATGATTCTTGTACTAAAAGAAAGCTTACGAATTGCGCTTTTGTATCCTAGATTTTGAAAGTGCTTCATGCAGAACTTTGCAAAAACAATAGTCCCGACATTTGGGTTGCGTGTTTTTTTTTACTCACCCTGTATTACCCCACATGCCTACAAATCATTGAGTTTTTAGGACGGTCATTTGCTTGAGTTTCAGAAATGACCTAATCAGAAAGTTTATAGGTCTTCGAAAATTATAAATTAAAACGTTCAAATTGCATTACGTGTGTGCGTGGGGAATGGGGAGGAAAGGCTTTCAATTTTCTAAATTCTAGATTGTTGTAATGTCAGGTTATCAAGAAGAAACGATTCTATTTGTTAAAGAGTTACTGACCCTTCAAGGGCAATAAGATTTGACATTAAAAAGACCACAGCCTGCTGTTGCTGCTAAGCGTTCAGTTTATTTTCGTATAACATTTAAAATGCAAAATATAACTGATTTCATGCAATTTACGCGCTTGTTGCATATTCATGTTAGTCGAACGTCATGCTAACTAAATACCAATCACACAGAGCCACGCTCAGCCGTCGGCCTAGCTGAGTTGGGATAACGTGATTGGCTGGTTGGTTTTAGCGTGGTCGGCTCTGATTGGCCACACTCCACGTGTGACCTTTGTGTACTTCGTGTACCATGTTTTTTTAATTCATGTCATCGACATCGCTTTACGCTGGTGCATTTGTGTGTACAAACACGTGCGGAGAAGGTGCATTTTTCTACCGGTTCAACCAAAAATGTCGGCGAAGTTTTGGGTATTCGGGCTCTTGGCTGTGCTGCTGGCGACATGTAAGTAAAACTGCCATGGATATAGGTTTGTTACAAGTTAAGTTTTAAGTTAATCGACCGAAAGGACATCGGGATTTGTTCAACATGATTTTTGCGTGTAGCCTACTACGGAACATGACGGGCGAACTTTAGTTTATTCACCTTGGCTGGCCGGCCGGCGTTTCTCCTATTAATCATTCATGTTGAAATTTATTTGCTGTTAATTTATGCATTAATTTTCTTGTGATTGTTGTGCTTTTTTTATTTTGAGGGATGTAGTATTTGACGCTAATAATGAATACTGGTTTATATAACAGTTTAATATTTTCAGAAGTCGTGGGCCTAACTTTTTTGTTGCTTGACTTTTTAGGTTTGACAAATGTTTGTCATGACATGTGTTTGTTTGATTGGCTATTTTGGAGTTACACTTACAGGCCCCTACCCTAGAACTATGGGTATGACACGTACTACTAGTTCTATGGCTTTCATCTTCATGGCTTTTCATGCCACTTACCACTTGTTATTGTCATGATTGTCATGCCTGTGTGCTTTTTGTTTAAAATTGCAAAAAATGTTGAAAGTATGCATGTGCACAAACCCGGCCTTAGCGTGATCTTTTTCACTAGTGCAGGACCAGTGCAATTGATCTATCCCCGCTTGCGAGTTAGCCACGCCCCTAAGACATCCCTATGGGGAATTGTGTAAGTTTGTTTGTCCATCGTGTCCATGGAGGAAGGAATTCCTTCATCTCCATGGTTTGTCTCAGATTTTGCGCGTTCTGCATCCATTTCGTCACCAAGACCACAGACTGACACTCAAGCGCCAGTTGGTGTCAGTTCATGAAAAACCACGTAATCAACAATTTAGGTTTCACGAACTGACACCCAGTAGTGCGCGCGCACATTGGACACTGACGCGAAATAGAATGGTTTTCGTTTTCAGGAACTGACACCCAAGTACCCCTAGAACTATGGGTCTTAGACCCATAGATAGGCATATCAACGCGAACATGCTGTGTACTCTACAAATAATATACAATCAACGACCGGAAAAGCAGCGTTGAGCTTTGGAGTGGCCGCTGTATATTTGTACCCCAAGACTATGCCCAGTACTTCTTGACTTACTCACGTTCATTTCGCTAAAAGGTATGTTGAATCGATCCCGATGATGCAAAAAATTGATGAAAACAGTCCCCTTTTCGTACCAAAGCTACAGTTTGAGTTTAAACGTTTTAACGTGCACGTTATCGCACACGGCAAGCGTTGCTGGCGTGATGTCAGAGTCTTTTGGTCTGGGAACCGACCACTGATACCATCTTTACAGTACATATCGCGGGCGGCATCAGACGGGCCAATCACGAGGTCTTGTGATTGGCCCGCCCACGATATGCACTATAAAGACGATGTCTGTGGTAGGTTTCCAAACCAAAAGACTCTAACGTCACGCCAACAACGCTTCGCGTGCGTGATAACGTGCCGTTAAAACGTTGAAACTCAAACTGTAGCGTTGGTACATAAAGGGGACTGTTTTCATCATTTTTTTTGCATCATCGGGATCGATTCAACATACCTTTTAGCGAAATGAACGTGAGTAAGTCAAGAAGTACTGGGCATAGTCTTGGGGTAAAAATATACAGTGGCTGCTCCAAAGCTCAACGCTACTTTTCCGGTCATTTATTGTATATTATTCGTAGAGCATACAGCATGTTTGCAGTGATATACATATCTATGGGTCTTACGTATAAGACCCATAGTTCTAGGGGTAACACCCAAGCATGTTGCGGCGATAGGCCTACATTACAGAGAAAAATGTCTTCAAAAGTTTGACATGAATTTAATCCATGGATCTGTGTACTTGATGGCTTTCACAATAATTTATTATTAAAAGCCATTTTAATTGGCGATATTTAGATCAGTGGCAGTTTGTCAAAACAAAAATGTATGGAGTGCGTGCTAGAAGTGCCGCACTGTGCCAATGTCGGTTCGTGAAAACAAAAATAACCTGGTTCAGTAAAATGCGGGTAAAATACTCGCGCGCAACTGAGTGTTAGTATGTGGTGTCAGTGAGTCCATGACGATGTTGATCACTTAATTGGACAATATTTCACAAGCTGCGTTGACGCGATTCTACCGCGATAGTTCAATTGAGGAATCTGTACGTGAAGTCACAGGCCATTGGTCATACACATGCCCGCCATATTGGACATCTGCGATTGCAGACTAGTAAATAAACCCCTGTGATAAATACACGCCGTTGCGAAATTCAGGAAAAATACCAACACCTCTCCAAAGTGATTGAGACACATATCAAAGGTTGCTTTCTTCATCTTTCATTATGTGTTCAATGATGTGGGGGGGTTAACTAATGACTTTTGTGAGAAGAATCTGATATTGACCGTGACAATACCCCCAGAACATGCACGTTTAACACGCATAATGCAAGTACATGTGCTGTACAATCGATTGTGTACGCTAGACGTCCACAGTAGCGGAGGTTGCACCATTCACGTGATAATGTTACGTGGATCCGCAAAACCTCAACAATGTGTTCAAAAAGGGAGACCCACCTTCCAGTTTGTAACCGTACTTAAATGCACAGACTACATTGTGCTTATTGGTTATAGTTAAACTTACCAGTCAAACTTCACTCCAGCCGCTTTGTTTGTGTTTTTCTCTCAGCATTTGTGTCGGCCGCTGATGAAGCAGAAGACGGTGATGTGGTGGTTGAGGAAGACATCGGCAAGAGCAGGGACGCATCAAAGACAGATGATGAGACCGTGGAAAGGTACTTTCATAAAGTAGTCCACAAATTTGGGACTCTTAAAATTGTATGCCTTCTGGCAAAATGAGACAGAACTGGGCAGACGTCGAAATGAGGGTTCGGGTAATACTGTTTGTTGCAGCTCAGTCTCGTATCCCATTGACACGTTATGGCTGTTTAAAGTTTGCATTTATCGACATGTCAAAAAAGTAAAATACTGACAAAGAGGTGAGTTTTGTAGTCGTGACAGTGAAAGATGCCAAAACACTTTTATTCCATGATTTTTATAATATTTTGTTAAGATGTGAAATACTCCTACTTGTAGACGTCAAAGATTTCTGAAATGAATACATTTGAAAATGGAAGAAAAAGAATCCTGCATGTCAGACATTAATGACGACTTTTTCATTTGGCAAAAGAAAGGAACAAACAAAGCAAAGCAAGTTCTGTATTCAATGCTGTAAAGATCTGTCGTTCATTACTAAATGAAAGTGTACTGAAAGTGAAATGATTTTAATAAGCCAGCGGTATGTTTGCACACGTGCGTATTAGTACACGTGTGCTTAAAGATAGCTATCAAGTAAACAACACATGTGGATGGAAGTAAATGTCCGTGCAACGGTTATTTTAAGAGAAATGGTAAGTAGTTACACGTGGACAGGAATTTTGTACGAGAGTGTTATTAATTTCATGCACATGCAACTGATATGTCTCTGTTACATGTGGCTATTAATTTCACTTGCTTTAGTTTCAGGTTACATGTATGTTGTTGACAAAAACATATTTCTAAACTGCACATCTGTCTGGCAAAAAATTCACAAATTATGGCAGTAGGAAAGCAAACTAACTTTGTATACGCTTAAATACGATGCCAGTCTCATGTTGACAGCTTTAGTTGTACATGTAATTTGATAAGTTATAAGTTTTCACTGCTTGCAATAAGTGTAGGCAGGTAAAAATGGCTGCGGCGTCAGATATCAAACACACCAGATTTTTCCAAATTTTCCTCGGTAAATATAAGACATTCTTAGGGTTTCTTGTGGCCCAAACCTTTGAAATATCATTAGTAAACAAGCACAAACATTAATTCTTTATTTGTATCTTCATTTGTGTTGTCTCCAGGGAAGAGGAAGCCATCAAGTTAGACGGTTTGAACGTCGCTCAAATGAAAGAGTTACGAGAATCAGCCGAGAAGCACATCTTCCAGGCCGAGGTCAACCGCATGATGAAACTCATCATCAACTCCCTCTACAGAAACAAGGAGGTGTGTAATCTCTAACCATGCTAAATGCAACATAAAGCAACAGTGGTAAACACTTGTTGCAGACTGTTGCATTTGACAGTCAACTCAAGTTCCATGCTTTGTTGTATTTTGTTGCATTTGGCAAGGTACATTTTTAAATTCAATTCAATTCAATTTATTTATTCATCATGTGAGACACATGAAATTTGTTTTCATATTGTACAGCAGTAAACATTCAGTGAAATATATATAAAAATATATATAAAATATATAAAAATATATAAAATATATAAAAATATAAATAAAAAAAAAATATATATATAAAATGCTCAGGGTGCCAAGGCTGATACGACAGAATCCAATATTGCATCTCATTGCATTTAGCAAGGTAACGGCTCATGGTGCCAAGTCTCAATGCAACAGAATCCACTGTGGCCGTTTTATTTATTTTTTTGCATTTAGCAAGGTAAATGCTCATACGTGTAGTGCCAAGGCTGGTACAACAGAATCCACTGTTGCATTTGGTTGCATTTAGCATGGTAACTGCTCATAGTGCCAAGGCTGACACAACAGAATCCACTGTTGCATCTTGTTGCATTTAGCAGGGTAACTGCTCATATTGTCAAGGCTGACACAACAGAATCCACTGCTGCATTTGGTTGCATTTAGCAGGGTAACTGCTCATAGTGCCAAGGCTGAGACAACAGAATCCACTGTTGCATTGCATTTAGCATGGTAACTGCTCATATTGTCAAGGTTGACACAACAGAATCCACTGCTGCATTTGGTTGCATTTAGCAGGGTAACTGCTCATATTGTCAAGGCTGACACAACAGAATCCACTGCTGCATTTGGTCGCATTTATTTAGTAGGGTATAACTTCTTTGTACTTAAACATGGCAAGTACTGGATTCACTGCACAATGCAACACACGGCAGTTCCACATGCATAGCGCGTACACACAAAAAGGTTCTGTAATGCGTTAGTTCTGTATTTGTGAACTCCAATGATGCCGGTGACGTCACACAACATGGCGCCGTCCACATACAGAAAAAAACATCGATGTTTCGTCCCAAATAATGTCAAAACTAGACACTTTAGAAATATGTTTTATTATCATAAATGACAAGCAATGACGGGATATGATATTTTCCTTAGGAAATAAATGAGAAAGGGGTATAATTTATATGCTAAGGTGTGTTTTAGGGGAATTTTCGCCAACATTTTTGCAATGCGGGATGAATTTATTCGCGTATCGAAGACTTTTAAAAGCCTTCTATAAAAGCGAAGGACACAATTTCAGAAGAAATCTTTATGTTGATACCATTATTCAGTTATGAAAATAGCCAAATCATACTTTTTCCTGGTTGGGACGACATTTTAAAATAAGATATAGACGTTGAAAGTCAGACTTCAATTCCAAAGCTTCGCTGAGAATTCGGGCTGCTGCATCGCTGGTTCACGATCTAGTATCCCACTTATACATGCAAACTGGCGCGCGGGTACCAACTAGCCTAGCGCCGCGTGTGTTGTGTACACAAAAGCGCCGTACAACGTGTACACGTACAATGTACATGTACATTGTACATGTACATGTACATGTGTACGTAAAACCATCGCATTCGGGACAATCGAAAGACATTGAATAAAAAATGCATAAAATGCGAAACAGATTACATAGAAATAAAGAACCATCTATATCTGTCTTTAGATGAACACACTCACTGTGGACAAAATAAACACACAATCCGAAATTCACAAATGTTTAGTGTTGTACAGTGAGTGAGTGTTGTACAGCATATTAAAGCAGCCCAATCCAAAACCAAGCATGAATTTGCCATCAGTATAGCTAGACACTCTATCCTCTTAATTTTCTGGGGAAGTTGCTGACAATTAATTGGATCTATAGCTTAAACAAAACAATAACAAATAGGTTTTTGTTTGGCAATAAACGCATTCTTTATTTCACAACCAATCCATATCATTTAAAAACAAAAGTTTCATTTACAGAAGTGAAACTTCACAACAGCCATATTTTACAAGTAAATAAAGTGCACATGTAATGCAGGCATGAACTCAACTAGTGAAATCAGGTTTGGCAAATTATAAAACTATGAAAAGTCTGAAAAATTAAGTAGGGTAGTTGCAGTTGATTCTAGAAAGTGATTCAAAAATTCAACTTTATGAAAGGGCAAATGGATTTAAGCATACCCTCACACCTGAAGACAGTAAAGGTTTTTTTTTATATTTATTTATTATTAATATTTTGTTGGAGAAAGGAGCTTGCACTGCAGTTCAACTGCACTATTTCATAAGTGGTGGTGATGGCAATTTCAGGTTTCAAATTTTCGCTTAATTAAAATTTCACATACGTACATGTACACGTACCTGGATGACCTGCACCCGCAGATTTACAAAGCACTACATCACTTCACAATTTGATGCAAACACAGTCTACTGTGAAGTTCTTTTCCAGTGTGAATGCATCATACATCGTCAATTTTGTTAAATATTTTAGAAAAGTTTTCACAAGTACAATCGACGACTCTTTGTTGACTTTTCGACGACTATTTACTGTTCTTTGAATAAATACATAACATGAAAATACATGAACATGTACATGTAGTCACCTTTTGTCCTTTGAATACACTACGACGTGTCGCACTTACAGCATATTTTGTGAAATGAATCACAGGATGCGTCATCCTAGGGATACAACGATGCATCGTAGGTTACAATAAGTTTCATGAAATCAGGTACAGATTGTCATCGTCACTACGAACGACACTCTCGCACCCGTGTGTGCGCTGTACGCGCACGTGCTTACAGAACTGGGATATTTGGTGTTTACGAACTGATATCCGCCACAGTGCGGCACTTTTAGAGCGCACCCTGTACATTTTTGTTTTCACGAACTGACATCCAAGCATGATGCGGCAATATCCGTGTACTTGTGCGATTATACATGTACAAATTTTTCATTAAAAAGCGATTTAATTGGTAAAATTAAGATCAGTGTCAGTTCGTGAAACCGAAAATGCATGGGTGCGCTCTAATAGTGTCGCACTGTGGGGGATGTCAGTTTGTGAAACAAAAAATATTCCGAATCTGTAAATACTCATGTGTGCGCAAGTGTCAGTTTGTGGTGACATTGACAAGATATATACCATCTGAAATGGCAATAAGGACAAAACAGAAACTGTCCTGATCAAAGATTACCTCCAGTTATCTCCGAAATGCCCAAACTATCTCAATTCTCTCAACCCCCCCCCCCCACCCCCGGCAGTAAGATATTCATTATGAAATGTTTACGTCAACTATGTTATTCAAGCATCTGGGACAGGGAGGCAGCTAACAGACTACACCTACCACTCCCAATTCAGATCACACTAAAAAATTTTGTACATGTACTCCACACCATGGACTATCGGAAAGGTTTAGAGTGGGGGTTGGGCTGTTTAAATGAACATGGCCATGTCATGGCATCGTCAGGAACTGATACGGAGTTCAATCGCAATGAGTGGGTAGTACAGATCAGATGCGGAGGAATCATAAGCTCGTCCATTATACCCGGCCATGCATGTCCTTGCCATCTTCAATCCAGAAATAGGAAGAAACTCTTCAAAACCTGAAAGCACAACAAGAATATAACAAATGGAACAAAGTCAATGGGATACTTTGAGATGCATGGTGGCAGCAAATACACCAGTCCTTTTCTGGTGTTGACGTCAATTTGAACATGTGCACATTAGGTTAAATGTGACGTAAAAAAAATGAAAAGGACAGGCAAAAGGAAGCGTCTCAAAAGTCTCTGTTGAAAATTATTGCCAGGTTATTTTCAAGATTGTTGTCTGTGCCTTTGCTGGGATTTTTCTTGCATTGAATATGACAGTACTGGAATATGAGTGTTAAAAACTATAGAAAATAAGAAAGTTTCATATTTTATCTTTTTCTATAGGCACAGACATACATGTACATGTAAACATGTACTTGTACATGATGTATGTACATGCATGTACATACATGCCATGATCAATTTCTAAGTAAAATAATATCAAGATGCTCACCGATGAAAATTGTCAAATTTTCTGAAGGTATCCTTCGTCAGGGCAGGGTACGTCATCTGCGTGTCATGGTGGAATGCCGTACACTCCGCATAAGAAGAAATGTAGGCCAACCTCCTCCACAGCGTCCGAGAGACAACCAATAGGTCTAGATGGCAAATTAAAGTACACATTCAAGTTCATGTACAGTTACGTGACGTTTGTGTTTGTACACAACAAGAACAAGAGCATGCATTACATGGGTTTCGAGTAAACTCCGTACCCAACAATTAACCACAAGACTGTTGTCTATAGACAACCCAATGATAAAACTCAGGGCTGGGTAACTCCAGCTAGTCCATCATCAACATGATCAAGACATCATTCATTTTCCTGCATGATGCATGCCAGCAAATCCTGACCACGCTGACCAAATTTTACATAAAATTTAAAAATCATAATGAAATTGGAGGATTCAGGACTGTTACTATTAGGATTAAGCATTGTGATTATTTATTACGAATACTATTTTCTGGGTAATTGCAACTAGCAAGGCACACTGGGCAGAAATATTTCTTAGATGAAAGTCGTTTACATACACGAGTCGTTGCGTCGTCCAAAAGTGCGTGCTGTGGGATAGCTCAAGGCGCCTACGCTACGACTGTTTCATGTACGACATTACTGTAATGACTTCCTGTCATGGCGCGGCGTACGTACATTGTACACAAAATCCTTGTGTCGCAGGCTAAAAACAAGGAGAAACTACAAAAACTACATCTTCTGAGCAGAGTAAATACATAATCTGTAGGCTTACCTTTGAGATTTCCGTCTGAATCTCCGAAATCATGCCAAAACATGGCCACGAAGGTCCCCACTCGTCACGCCATAACACTGCATGTACACTTCGTACGTTGCGACTTGACGAATTCCTGTTTTATTCACCCTCAATATTGGCTAAAATCTCACGAAAGCATGTTGTCCCAAACCTTTCGTCCATATCAACGTGAACCTAGATAACTCATTTATTGAGATTAACCAAGTATGCGTCACAAAATTGCGTCTTACTTTATTTAAATGATGTTTTCTCGAAGTGGAAATGAGGGCACGAAAACGCTAAATTGTACCAGGTCACAAGTCACACACTGCATAAAAAATACATATTATCAAAATTTGTGCACGCTAGATGGCAACTGTCGACCGTACATAGCTTCATTGATGGTTTGTTAAGCCTTATTTGGTAATCTGTTGCATATTCATTTTAATAAACCAATCAATTTTTATATCTTTCGCGGGGTATTTAAATCCACCAACAAAACAAAGGGATCGCTGCGCGTAAGGTTTATTTACATCGCGCTAGGGTGTCACGTGGTATTACCACTAACTCCATCTCGCCAACAGAGGGCGTACTTTTTTATGCGTGAAACTGCCGTGAACACGATCCACTTTTTTAGCATTTGGCAAAGTGCATTCAAATATACATAGTCTGCACATTAAGTATATGAACCGACACTGATTGTACAATTTGCTTGATTGTGTTTCTTAAATCATTTTTGTGTTTCAAACAAAGTAATGCCCTGTAAAAAATTTTAAAATATCTATCGTTACAAGCCAAATTTGGCTTATTGTTTTTCTGAAATGCTTCCCCTTTGCAGATTTTCTTGAGAGAGTTGATCTCCAATGCCTCCGATGCCCTGGACAAGATTCGATTACTGTCACTGACTGATAAATCTGCGCTGGACGCCACAGAGGAACTAGTCATCAAAATCAAGGTGAAAGCAGTCCCAATAAATGAGCAGTCTTTTTAATGTGTAATAGTAATAGCTGACGGATATTGGAATTGCTCTTGAATATAAAATGTTGAACTGAAGTTACCGAATGACCTAATAAACTGGCTGGCATGTTATTGTATCACAAGTTTTATGGAGGGTACAGTATTAAACAGGAAGAGCGGTTCGGGTGCAAAAGGGCCAACACTTCTGATGAATCTTTTGGAAAAGAGTTTTGCTGGTCTGTGCAGCTATCTCACTCACCTCACTGACAACTGACTGACTGTCACTTGTGACTTAGACAGGGCCCAATTTCATAGAGCTGCTTAAGCAGAAAATTTGCTTAAGCATGAAAAAACATTGCTTAGTAAAATTAGGTTACCGGCCAAAACTCCATGTTATATACATTGCTTAGGACTGGTATTTAGCTGTTGATTACTTAGCATAACAATCGCATGGAGTTTTGGCCAGTAACCTGATTTTATTAAGCAAGACGTTTTTGTGCTTAAGCAAATTTTGTGCTTAAACAGCTCTATGAAATTGGCCCATGGTTGTGGGCTAGTGAAGGGAGCCGGGCTGTGCTTGTGTAGGATTACACCGTAACGTGGTCGCCGATGAATGGTTTAATCCTGCCAGTTGTGTAGAAAAGATGCATGAAGCAATTGAATGGGATTTTCAATCAACTCTCGACTGGTTTTGGATCAGCTTTAGTTGCCTTGTTTTCGCTTATTTTTTTTATTAATAACAACAAAATGACAAAATTGGTGAGGGCCTCAAGCAGTTTTGGAGAGGTGAGCTGTTTAAATTCTGGAAACAGTATTCTGGAAGTCAAAGCATTGAATTGTGTTTCAGTTAACTTTTTATTTAGGTATTAAGAAAACAGGTTATGTTTCAAACAGGACAACAGTTCAAGTTTGCATATAACCGTGCCAACAGTCGCATTTGTAGTTTCAAATGCCAACTGTAATCTTAAACAGTCCAGACAGCCTCCCAATGCATATTATGTTGTCGATGAAGCTCTTATGGGTTTAACCCTAACCCCCTAGGCCCTTGTTGCTTACAACCATCCTCAATCCTCCAAAATCCTCCAAAATTTTTCAACTCCGCCTAAATTTTTCAAAATTGTCAGACAGTCCTGCCTCAAAATGCATTCATCCTCAATCCTCCAAAATCCTCTTGTGCTTCATTCACCATTCATCCTCAATCCTCCAAAATCCTCATGTGCTTCAATCACCATTCATCCTCAATCCTCCAGAATCCTCATTTGATTCAATCACCATTCATCCTCAATCCTCTAGAATCCTCAAAAACCGCCAGGAGGATTTTGGAGGAGTGAGGTGGGTTAGGGTTAATGTAGATTTCAGACCGAAACAAGTATGAAATACAGAATTGTACGTATAATGACATTTTAAAATGATGAGATTGAAATTTTGCCCTTTTGTTTTTACAGGCTGATAAAGATAACCACATGTTACACATCACTGACACGGGTATCGGAATGACAAAAAAAGACCTGATCACAAATCTGGGTACCATTGCCAAGTCGGGAACCAGTGAATTCTTTGAAAAACTTACGGTAAGGACATGCTTTGTAATTTTTTTGTTCATTTCATATTTTTTTACTACCTTGTATGTTGGATATAAGCAAGCCTTTGGTTACTTATTTTTGTCTTCAATACATTCAAGTCTGGGGTTGGTACCGTGGACATATAAGTTCTGTCAATTAGAAATTCGTGAAATGGGCAAGATGATTCTGCCCAGATATGGTTATTCTTTAAAAGTTATAGATGTTTTTACAACATGATGAACAAGAAATAAAATGTGACAACAAAACCAGTCGTTTGTCAAATTCATACCAAAGAATTAGAGAGCAGTCTCCGTTGATCGGAAAAAAATGTATTTATTTTGACATTTCAAACTGTTATTTCACTTTTCAGGAAGTAAATTCGAATGACGCGGGAGATCTGATTGGTCAGTTTGGTGTGGGCTTCTACTCATCTTTCCTGGGTAGGTTTGCCTCGCAAAATCTGTGCTTAAAAAAAAAACACAAAAAAAACATTAATATTTATTCACATATGAATACATGAACATATCTTCCGCCAAGGTAGTCTATGGAACATCCCCTTGCAAAGCAAGGGTCTATGATATGCAAGCAGATTCGGCGATTAATTATGCAAAACAAGACCGTGTCTCGACCTCGAGATTCTGACCATTCAGCGGGCACTTTCTATGGGGTCTTTGGTAACCCATCGTTGTATTACAAAAACTAAGATGCCAAATTGATTACTCAACGGCTAAGTCCACATATCTGATTGAACGACTTCACAATTTCTAAAGTTGACTCCGGTTGGCTGGCGCAGGGTCGCTTAAAATAGGCATTGCTAACATATATCAGACGTTGGTTACAGAGAGGGCTCCGTTCGACAAGGGATGATACTCAGACTAACGCCAAGGAGTTGTTTGATCCAATTTTTGTGTATTTGTACCAGTTTTGTGCACAAGATTAATCCTAAACGTTCAGTGATTTCCCGAAAACTCTTACACCCTCCATGTCCTTCAAAATCCTCCTGAAGGTTTATTGCAGGATCTTGCAGGAGTGAGGAAGTAGGGACTAGCCACAATTTCTTTTACATGGAGCTGAAAATAACACTCCCAGTGCCATCTTCAAGCTTCACCTTGAAAAATAAAGTAGAGTTTTAAATTGTTGTTTTCCCTACAATAGAAAAGTTGCCCATTAAACATTGGACATTGAACAAACACAAATATGTCCATGTTTAGTTTAATGAAATAATGGTTACGCATATTTTGAATTATTTGCAGCCTGACATTACAGGGAATGTACAACATAAATTCTTTTGCAGCAATTTTCAGAAATGAATGGATTTGGAGGTTTAGTATGTTATAGCAAATATTGTTAAACTGACCTGTTTCACGTTTTCGGCTTGTAGCTGATGCTGGAAAAAAACAAGAAAACCAACCATGTTCTTTTAGTCTGGCTCCCTGACCACACTTAAGATGAAATGGAGCAATTTATAGACTTTGGGGGCGGATTCCGCCCCCCCCTAAGATCTCGGCCATGGAGTGACGAAAATTTTTGAAATCCGGCACATGCATAGAGCAACTCTTCCTAAACATACCCAAGAAATTTCATGACTATAGGTCAAAGGGTTTTGGAATTATGGCTAATTAATTATTCATATGTACGAATGGCAATTCTGCTCTGTGTACACGACGTATATGCAAAAATTCAGTTTTCACGGCGCGTTAGCGCTGGAACATTTTTCGCTACCCGGTAACCCGTGGTCCGATTTTTATGTTTTTGGTACCAAAAGATGCGCAAAGCTCGAGGCTAAAAAGTCATAACAGCTCGGGTCGCGAAAAAAATTTTTTTTAGAGGCTATCACGGAAAATGTTGAGGGGGGGGGGCAGATTCTGCCCCCCCCCCCCCCCGGCCCCTTTAGGGTTAAGAGCATGGGAAGAGTTCCTGGCAAAACTATCTAGGGAGTTTAAACCCTCGGTACTTTCTTTGACTACAGTTGCTGATACCGTGATTGTAACATCCAAGCACAATGAGGACAAGCAGTACATCTGGGAGTCCAACGCTGGGGAGTTCACAGTCATCGAAGACCCACGAGGGGACACCCTGAAACGTGGAACCACAGTCAGGTAGAGATATGAATAGTTGGTGCTCCCAACCAGATTCGATCCACTGCATATATACAGGGTGGATAAAAAAAACAGAAGTAGGGCACATGCGAATCAAAGGGAGATATCCTCTGTTAGGGTTGAATCTCCTCTTTAAAATGATACCCTGATCATGTTCTTACATTCACGGTTGACTGAGCAGTGACCAATTTTATGAAAGGGTCTATTTAGAGAATTGTGCCACTTTTCATGGTGAAATCTCTTTTTTGTTCCACGATCAGGGTGTCATTTTAAAGAGGAGATTCAACCCTAACAGAAGATAGCTCCATTTGATTCACATGTGCCCTACTTCTGTTCCAATTAGCAATAATATCTCGGTTTCATTTTTTTTTTTTTTATACACCCTGTAGATAATTGGTGCTCCCAACCAGATTGGATCCACTGTGTATACATTGTCAAGTTCTCTATAATGTGTGTGATGGAATTTTTGCGTCGGGGAGATGTAACTTCAGTGTTGGGTTTTGCCCTTTACTGGTGTGATTTTGTAAACAAGTCTCTATACATACTTGGTGTTGTTCGAGGGCTTGCCAGAAAAAAAATTCACAAGCTTAACTCAGCTCACTCACGATATCCTGCTAGAGCAGATGTCTAACCACTCGACCACCGAGCTTGCAGAGGTCGGCAGGCTGATATAACAGGGGGTACCGCAACTAAACACATACATTTGCGATGCAAAATAAACTTAAATGTGAATTGTTAACAACTTAACTATGGTACACGGGGTAGAGTCACATTATCTACCAATCATTGTGTGAGGAAATTAATTGCCTATTTTCATAACATTCTCATTGCAGTCTGCACCTGAAGGAGGAGGCCTACGATTTCTTGGAGCCAGACACCATCGAGAAACTGGTCAAGAAGTACAGTCAGTTCATCAACTTCCCCATCTATCTCTGGTCCAGTAAGGTATGCTTGACTAGGTCGAATCTTCAGTCCGTCACTAGTCCATCAGTGATCACTTGGTATGGGCTTGTGAGGGCTTGGGATTGGATGGGCTTGTGAAGACTTGGGATGGGCTCTTGAAGACTTGGGATGGGATCGTGAAGACTTGGGATGGGATCGTGAAGACTTGGGATGGGCTCGTGAAGACTTGGGATGGGATTGTGAAGGCTTGGGATGGGTTCATGAAGACTTGGGATGGGCTCATGAAGACTTGGGATGGGATCGTGAAGACTTGGGATGGGCTCGTGAAGACTTGGGATGGGTTCATGAAGACTTGGGATGGGCTCATGAAGACTTGGGATGGGCTCATGAAGACTTGGGATGGGATCGTGAAGACTTGGGATGGGCTCATGAAGACTTGGGATGGGCTCATGAAGACTTGGGATGGGCTCTTGAAGACTTGGGATGGGCTCTTGAAGACTTGGGATGGGCTCTTGAAGACTTGGGATGGGCACGTGCAGACTTGGGATGGACTCGTGAAGACTTGGGATGGGATCGTGAAGACTTGGGATGGGATCGTGAAGACTTGGGATGGGATCATGAGGACAATTGAGGACTCCAGTGTTGGACTCCAACACAACACTTTCACTTGCTGTTTCACTCGGCCTGTGTGAAATTTGCAGGGGAAATCATGGGTTTTGGTTTTGGGTCTGTGAAATGAAACAACAGACAGCTATTGGACTCTGTACGTGCCCAACCAAGGACGCTATTTAACCTAAAAACAAGAGCATGTTGAAGGACACATTGCGAGTTCACAGACCTTGGGATACATTGTTTTTATGCTTACTGTATTTACAAATTTTTACATGTACTATACCTCATCTAATTTTTAATTGTTTTTTATCTTCTTTGCCTCAGACTGAGACAGTCGAGGAGCCGGTTGAGGATGAAGATGAGGAAGAACCCACGGAGAAACCCGAGGGAGAAGATGACGGTAAGTCGCCCATCTTAAACATTCAGCTTTCTCAAAGAAACCCTAACCCTTTCCGATCCTTCAAAATCCCTCGGGTTTTGTGGGATTTGGGATGTACATGATGATTAAGCCCAGCTCGCTCACTTTTCATTGTGCATGAAGCCCTGTGAAAGTTTAAAGAGCGCAATGGGTTCCTGCAAAGTGCACTATTTTTAGAGGATTCTATCCAAATTCCTGTTATTGGTTGAGATTTTTATTTTGCAAGACTTAAGGCTGGTGTATACCGAGCCTCACCATCTTTACCCGCTATAGTTTAGTTGGAATCAAATTAAGAGGAAACATATTGACAAAATTTACAAACAAAATAGTGCTAACGTATAAATAAAATTTAAAAAATAAAAACACGGGCGGGAAAAGGGAAGTGGGCCGGGATGAGAAACAGGTTTATGTTGTTACTTGGCCTGATGTACACATTTTGGGTTTTTTTTTCTACAGATGTAGAAGTTGAAGATGAAGAAGAGAAGGAACCCAAGCGCAAGACCAAAAGTGTCGAGAAGACGACGTGGGACTGGGTGCTGATGAACGTCAACAAGCCCATCTGGACTCGACAGTAAGCACCAGGGGCCAATGACACGGCGCTGCTCAGCACAAAAATTTGTAAACACAAAAAAAGGTTAAGCTTATAGAAGCAGGTTACCAGCCGAAACTCCATGAAATGTATATTGCTCGTGATTAGTATTCAGCTGTTGTTTGCTTAGCATGAAAATCACATGGAGTGTTGGGTGGTAACCTGCTTTTATTATTCAGACTTTTTGTGCTCAGCAAATTTTATGCTTAGCAGCGCCTTGAAATTGGGCTCTGGGCCGAGTGTCATTTGAAAAATTTAGCCAAATTGTGGCGATAAAAAGTTTGAGGTCAGCAATTTGTTTGCGCGATAGCGAGCGTGAACGTGAATTTGTGAAGTCAGGGCAAGTTTTATACGCTGCGAATTCAAAAAAGTGGAACACGTTTCAACTCTGTTAAATTTCGCGGTGAACGTTACGTCAAATTTGAATCCCATTCGCATTCGCGTGAAGTGTGAACCGAACTTAACCCAAGCACTCGATATTTTTTTTTTGTGCTTTTCCACAGAGCCAAAGAAATCACAGACGAGGAATACAACGAGTTTTACAAGTCTTTCACCAAGGCCAGCGACGAGCCCCTGGCCAAGACCCACTTCACGGCGGAGGGCGAGGTCACCTTCAAGTCCATCCTCTTTGTCCCCCCGACAGCACCGCCTCAGATGTTTGCTGACTACGGCAAGAAGTTTGACCACATCAGTGTGAGTCTTGGCTCGTTGAATTGAACCAATGGTTTTTTTTACTCCCACATTGGTCTGTATAATCTTCACCACTCCTGAGCTTCTCCTTGGTAGCCTTTTCCTTATTGAAGAGAATGTACAACATTTTCTTTTGCTGCAATTTTCAGAAATAAATGGATTTGAAGGATCAGTATGTTATAGCAAATATTGTTCAACTGACTTGTTTCACGTTTTGGGTTCGGAGATGCTGGAAAATCCAAGAAAACCAACCATGTTTTGTGTAGTCTGGTTCCCTGACCCCACATTAGATGAAACAGAGCAATTTATAGACTTTGGGGAATTGTAAGGTCATCGAATCAGTCTAGAAGTCTTGTACCCCTTCACAGGTGTATAATCAATTAGGAGCACGTTTTGAAAAAAAGTGGGTTTTCTCCAAGTTTTCTTGAAAATGTCAGCACACTAGGAGCCATGATTTTACAAGATGCTTTTGACAGTCATTCCCTACCAAACCAGTAAGATACTTTGTGATAATTTGATCATTTCATTTTTTGATGTTTGCAGATGTTGTATCTTCCCTTTAAATAGTTGACCAAAAAATGTGGGGTCACGCAGATAGTAAATATGGCATTCGGAAATCACCCAGAATGGAAAAGTAATCCAGACAATTTCCCAGGTCACATTTTGAGGGGGGAGGGGTTTGAGATGGGGGCGTTTATTAACAAGTTTTGGTAATTTTAAGTTGGATATTAAAACATTGAAAATTTGAATACCCAAACTGTTGCAAAAGTGCTCACATGGAACTCTTTATGACGTCACAAATAGGATTTTCAATAATTTGCACAACTGCATCAGAGTTGTGCAAATTGTAACAAGCTGTAAAATTGATGTCATGTGGTGTACATTGCAGCTCTTTGTGCGACGAGTGTTCATCACCCACGACTTTGAGGACATGATGCCCAAGTATCTGAACTTTGTCAAGGGGGTGGTGGACTCGGACGACCTGCCTCTCAATGTCTCCAGAGAGATGCTGCAGCAACACAAGCTCCTGAAAGTCATCAAGAAGAAACTGGTTCGCAAGGTGAGTCTTCATGATAAATCTTGACATGTAACTTAGTGAGCTATTCCAATTCTTTCCTTTGCTGACGAGTACATGTAAAATGCCCATACCTCAATATTTGTTAGCTTTAGTTGGAGTGTCAGTGAAATTGTCTTTGGTTGTTTTATTTAATCAATTTTTTTGGGTTTTGAATGTTAATTTTGACATAATTTATTCTTCTTCTTTTGTGAAGTTCAAACGGGGTATCAGTGCAATGCACAAATGGTAGGTAATAGCTATTCAATTTATGCTTTATTTTTCAGTGAAAAACTTGACACACACAAATGTGCATCATAGTTTTGATTTATAGTTTTCATGGAAATCAATGCTGTTGCTCCACAAAACTGCTAGTTGCAGACAAAAAGTATTGCATCTCTTTAACTTGTATTCCATCCTTCTCCTGACAGACCCTGGACATGATCAAGAAGATCAGCGATGAGGACTACATCGACAAGTTCTGGAAGGAGTACGGCACCAACATCAAGCTGGGCATCATTGAGGATCACAGCAACCGCTCCCGTCTGGCCAAGCTGGTCCGCTTCCAGTCCTCCAACTCGGAGGATGGGGTGACGAGTCTCGCTGACTACCTAGAGAGGATGAAGGACAAGCAGGAGCACATTTACTTCATGGCAGGCAGCAGCAGAAAAGAGGTACGCAGAAATGTTGACAAGAGTGGATTGAAACATCTAAGAACTCTTCTTTTTTTTTTAAAGCTATAGTCCATCATTTGTAATTAGTGCACTTTGTTCGTTTGAAGCAACAAAAGTGTTCAAAATCTAACGAAGGATACTGAACAACTTATTTGATAAGTTTCAGCTCAGCTTCAGCTTTGTATTCCGAGAAAAACAGCATTCTAGGATCTCAATATAAAATCAAAAGTTCCTAAATCATGTTTCGAATTGTTTTGAATTGCAGCTTTACGCGATGTTGCGCACTGATCCAACGAATTATAGCAACCGCGCGCGCCTGTGCGTCGTTCCAATGCTTGTGCGCGCTGCGCCGAATAACAAAACGAACAACTAATATAAATTTTCCTACGGTGCTTCTTAAGAAGCACTGTTGGAAATGCCTTCTTTCGTTGATTTCTTCAAAATGAGAGCTTGCCAGAAAGGATAATTTCACAGGGAGTTTAGTCCCCTTACTATCTTTCAACCAGTATGTTTTTTAACAACAATTACGCCGGTTACTTTTTGGATAGCTGCAAATGATGGACTCTGGCTTTAAGAGATGGGTAATGTTTGGACCTTGTGCAGGGAAAATGGATGGTGCTTTGTAAACGCTTGTGAGAACTCCATTGTGCAGGACACACTGTGTTATTTTTATTCAAGGATTCCTAAGGTTGCCCGGGGCACTGTATAGTTCGCAAGCCTATAGAAACCTGTAGAGAGAAGACAGTGAGAAGAAATGACAGTTTTAGAGGTGGGAGGAAACCCCAGAAGAATATTCTGGGGAAAACACATGGAATCAGGTAGGGACTGAAAACCCAATCCACGTGTGGACCAGGACAGGAATCGAACCCGGGTCACAGCGGTGGAAGGCGAGGAAAGTACCGCTACGCCAACCTGACTCCCCAGGACCAAGTGTGTAGAGCATGTATGTCACAAAGTCGGCCTAGCTGCTTATATCAGTAACTGCCTATAGGCAGTTGCGTCGTCTTTGTTGTATCTGTGGTATACAGAATGTATGGGATCCTAGAGCAAAGTCAGAGCAGAATGCTCAAGGGGTTTTTGTTTGGAAATTGCATGCTGTTTAACTTGGGGCTTAAAAAACATGCATGTGCACTTTTGCAAAAAATGTACAAGTATGTGACTTCAGGTCTGCATGGAGCACAGCACTAATCGAAAGGCCAAAAAGAATCTTCACTGGGCTATTGCAGCTCCCAAGTCATTTGTGATTTTATTCTTCCTTCTAAACAAATCTGAAATCATTGCTTGCATGAAAAAAAAGTAAGAGGGGTCCCATTTTCAAATCTAAATTTGAAACATTTGGATAAAAATCTCTATTTGTAGCCTAATAGTCCTGAATTATTGCAGCCTTGAACGTAGTATTTTAAGGACCTTTTTTGTTACCCTATACAGGTTGAATCATCCCCGTTCACAGAGCGCCTCCTGAAGAAGGGCTACGAGGTGCTGTACCTGACGGAGGCGGTGGACGAGTACACCATCCAGTCCCTGCCGGAGTTCGAGGGCAAGAAGTTCCAGAACGTGGCCAAGGAGGGGCTGAAGATAGGGGAGGAGTCAGACAAGGCCAAGGAGAGGCGGGAGGAACTGGAGGAGAAGTTTGAGCCGCTGACCAACTGGCTGAAGGAGACGGCCCTCAAGGATGAGGTACGGTTGCGCAAGAGTCTTGAGTTGATTCCTTGAAAAGACTTTTAAAGTCCACCCGAGGGCACCTTAAGAATCAATGTTATAGAATTTCGCATAACTGTGAACAAAACCCAGAAACACCACAGAGATGTCAATGTAAAGATTGATAATAAAGTTTAATTGGTGTCAAATGGAAGGTGGTGAACTTCGGAAGATTCTGAGCATTCTGAGATGTTGCACGCTATCTAACACAAACTATGTGCTTCAGTAATACCTACATTCCTATGAAAAAACCCACATTAAACCAGAAGTCATCTTTTGCGGTTGATTATTCAGATCAAGGAAGCCAAAATCTCCCAGCGCCTGACAGAATCACCCTGTGCCCTGGTAGCCAGTCAGTATGGATGGTCTGGCAACATGGAACGCATCATGAAATCACAGGCATATGCAAAGACTGGCGACAGCAGCAACAGGTAGGAAAAGATCTTGCTAAATCTATTTGGCAATAACCATTTTAAAAATAAATTTTCTACATTTTGCATAAGGGTCTATAATTTTGTCACGTGAGTGCAAAAACAAAATTGATTTGATATCAAGAAATATTCACAGAGAAATTAGCTGGAGCTGAAATGTGGTTAACTTTTACGACTTTGATTGGACTAGAGTCGTTCGCACTTCAACTTCAATGTGCATGTGCTAGGTACATGTACGTCGCGAACCAACCACTTGGTTACCCATTGGTCTTCGGTCGAACTTAGCCTATATATTTAATGTCAGGCAGTCACTCAGCCATCCAGTGTGAGGACAGCAGGTAGGCCCATCAAAATCAATCTGTGTGGTTGGTTTATTTTCTTCCGCAGTTATTACGCATCCCAGAAGAAGACCCTGGAGATCAACCCCCGGCATCCGCTGACCAAGAAGCTCCTGGAGAAGGTGGAGGCGGACCCTGAGGACCCGACCGCCGTGGACCTGGCCACGGTCATGTTTGAGACGGCCGTGCTCCGGTCTGGCTTCTCCCTGCCGGACTCGGCCGGCTTCGCCGGCAGGATAGAGAGAATGCTGCGACTGGGAATGAACATTGACCTGGCGGAGAAGGTGAGCGCTGGGACGGAGGAATGGTCTCGTTGTGCCTCATGCATATTCATGAAACGGAGCTTGAAATCCTCTCTGATTGGTGAAATCATATAGTGCCTTTTACGGGTAGATCAGAAGTGTGCAGCAAAGGCGGTGTTGTTACTGTTGTAGTACAAGGCAGTTGTTTCCACAAGTGCAAGTATTTTCCCATGAGTACGAGTACATTTCAAGTGGTACACACATCCTCCAGAGCTTTTGATATTACACTGGGCATTTAACAAATGTATGCAAAAAGCCACCCAAACAGTGGAAACTTGCACGAGAAATTTACAAGATTACGTGAGTGGAAATTGCGCCGTGACAATGTTACACTGCCCGAAACGAAAGTGATCGCACAGTGCTTGTATGCATTGGAGTACCCACGCTTTGTTGGGGCACTGTGCAGTTGATAGAGGCCAATTACAGGCAGGTGTGGTTAGGCTTAGCAATTTCTCCTCGCGTAATCTTTTAAATTTACAACTTTACCAACTGCATAATTTTTCATAAACCGTTGTCAATCAATTTACAGTCTTTGGTAGCAAACCGGGTATCAAAGTGTAGCTAACCAAATTCCTCAAAGCTCTATATAAATGACATTATCATAAGACAATCAGATTCAAATTTGTTACCCCTCCAATGAGTGTGGACTTTCTTCTTTTTTTTTGGCGGTGTTTATTTGGTTCTTACACAACTCTGTAAACTCCAGTCTTAAACGGGTGTTACCTAATCTGTGTTTTCATATTTCACGTCAATTTAAGAAAAAATGCTTTGTCTGATGGTCAATATTGCTATGGCTTCTTGCTGTCTGTAGGTAGAGGAGGAGCCTGAGGAAGAGGAGGAGGAAGACGCTGAGGAACCAGCCGCAGAAGAGGAAGAGGAGGAAGAAGAAATTGAGGATGAAGAAGTTCTAGAACCTTTGGATGCGGTACCGCCAGTCATGGTGAGTTTTCTGAAACAGGATTGCATATCGCTGTAGGACGGGGTATATCACTTCGATAGTGTGAATTGGTCTCGGGGGAATAGGCCGTTGGAAATTAGGTTCGGGTACCAGTGCTACAGGGACATTAAAAGGAAGAGTTCTAGAACCATTGAAGGCAGAACCAGTCAAATTGAGTTCTTTGAAACAGGATTGCACTTCACTGTAGGACGGGATATACCACTTTGATCGTATCAATTGGTTTCGGGGATTAGGCTATTTGAAAATTAGGTTTGTATATGTACCGATACCACCTGGACATTAAAAGGAAGAGGTTCTAGAACTGTTGGAGGAGGAACCAGTCAAATTGAGTTCTTCGAAACAGGATTTGCTCTTCACTTTAGGATGGGATATAGTATGAATTGGTTCCAGGTTCAAGCCAAGAACCTCTGGATATGGTTGCAGCCTAAGTTAGGTCTTAAATAGGATTGCCATTCATTGTAGGATGGAATATCATTTTGATAAAATAAAAAAAGGTTGGTTTTGGGCAATTTGACATTTGCTAATACAGACTGGGTGTGAAGGGAAAGGAATTACGAATTGTTTTGGGGATTGGGCAGTTGGAAATGAGACAGAACTGGGCACAGTCTGTAGTGGAGAAAAGTGCAAAACTTTTGAGATTTATTGATATTTTTAATCCTCGACATGTCAACTAAACATATTTTTAAAGAAATAGTATAAAAATCGTGGAGTGAAAGTGTTCTTAAAGAAAAGAAAATTGGTGTCTTTCATTTTCACAACTACAAAACACTGTATAAACTGTAAAGGCCTTTTTCTCAGTATTTTACATTTATTTGGCATGTTGATAAATGCAAACTTTAATCGGCCATAACTTGTCAGCGGGATGTCCGATTGAAGTGCAACAAACAGTACTGTAAGGACAGCTTTATTCTCTTTGCTAATACCTGCAAGCCCTCATTTCAACTCTGCCCACTTGTGTCTCATTTTGCCAGAACGCCTCACATGAGCTAGACCAAGTTCATAATTATAAAATTGTTCAATTTCTGTTCTCTTTTCTCAGGAGGAGCCTCCAAAGGATGAGCTTTGAGGACTCCTTTTCCAAGCATCTCGGTTCTTTCCTTCGTAGCTCCATCTAGCCTCAAACTTCTTGCACTTTGGTGGAAAACAAGTTCCTTGTCTAAAATCTTTGCCATAATTTGTTTTTGCAATTTGTCATTGTTTTGTATTCTTTCCTACGAATAAAGAAACTGTAAGGATAAATGTTGATTTCTCTGCAAAGAACCACTTCCGGTAATAAACTCACAAAATTTAATATATTTTCTTGTTTTATTTGGTTTTTAGATACTATTGATTTTAACATTCGGAATATAAAACATGTACCAATTCAGTACCACGCCATTGTAGTTTTGTAGACTTTTCCGACAACCTTGATTGAATACAGTGAAATATTTTATTCCTTTTTTGGAATTTGCAACATCACTTAAAATTGTCATGTGCTGCACACATAAATTTATGCATCGTTCTTTGCCTGTTGTAAGTTTGTATGAGAGTGAGGTAAACAATTTGAAAGAATACTTAAGAAAATGACACGTAATTTGTTCAGATGTTGAAACCAGGAAAGCCACATTTTTGTAAAAAAAAAATTAAACAAAAATCAAATAATTTAAAAAGTGAGTAGTTTTTGACGTTTCTCAGCGCAAACCAGTTCATACCATTGTCGTGTATTTTATTGGTTATCTTAGACTAGCAAACATCGTCTTTGTTTGATGACTTTTTCTTTGCAAGGAACGTATCAAGAATACTCTTGAACGTGGGTTTATTTCCAGTATTTATATATTGAGTACTTTGTGGTTTGTCCTCGGCCGGAACCTGGTGGGGAAGAGAAATTTGGTCGGTAAAATATATTTTATGTCCAGACAAAAACGTGTGTTGTGTTCAATTTGTTCTCGTTTATTGTGTATGGCACTAACATGTTGTGTTACAGTTTTGAGGGAAATTTAAACACTAATGGAGTACCAAAGTAAATACGTTACGCGCACAAATTGCGTACAAATTAGCGCGCGATTCAGACCGTGAACCAACACGCGCACGTACTCCATTCGTTTGCACTACACTAGCTGGTTCTAAATGACGTCACACTTTAAGTACTCCATAAGAGTAGTTGGTTAATAGGCGTAATTGACAAAATTACTGCAGACACTTGCGAAAAGAAACATGCAAAAATGACACTCATTTTACCAATGAAAATCTGTGAAAATACATAGGATCATTTGCTTCTTGTGCCTTTGTTTTTCATTTGAAGCGACAAAATTGCTCAAAATCTTAAGGCTGCATAACAACTAACTTGTTGAAGTTTCCGCTCAGTGTCACTCAAAATGTATAGTAATACATTTTGAGTAAATAGAGAAAACATATGCACAATTATTGGGGTCTTGTTGCACACTTTTGTTCTTTAATCACCTTCGTTCTTTAATCATCTTCCAAATGATAATCATAATAATGAAAATGTATAAAGCATCGGTATGCGCCGCAAGCGACGCTCATGACGCTGCACTGCATAACCAGAAAACAAGAAGAATTAAGAAGCACCTGGTTGACTCGACCCTCCACCCGTCAAGATGCAACGTCACGCTCCATCAATATAAACGAAAAACATAGACGGCATCATCAGGCAAACAAGTAGAAACCAAAGTCAAGCAAATGTTTCTCTATGCAGGTAGGATTTGAAACTGTTCTTGAATGTGCCAAGTGAATTTGAAAGCCTCACAGTTTCAGATTGGGAATTCCAAAGTCTTGGTGCTACAATCTGAAAGCTTCTCCCCCCCATCGATGATTAGCCATGTTTTCCTTAAGGAGTTTTTGGTGTGAGGATCGTAAGCCCCGATGCCCCCTGGCATAGAGCTGGACAAGACACTTAGATATTCTGGAGTGTCACCTTGTAAGGTCTTGAAGATGATGAGGCAGAGTTTATATTTAACTCGTTGGATAGGGAGCCAGTGCAAGTCGGTTATTAATGATAACTTTTATGGGGAAATAATTTCACAGGGTATTTGGTACCAGTCCTATCTTCACTTTGAGCCAAGATTTTCTCATTAAATCGGTAATTACGTGTCCTCATAGCTGCAAGTTTTCCTACGTACCTTTCAAAACAGTCTCTTGATTGATTTTCACTGAAGGGACAGCTTTGGGAAGGAGGTGGAAGAAATGATAAAACAGACGCAACCATTAAACTTGTTTTTCATACGTTGTTTTTATTTTGTGAAGTTTATATAATACAAACGATACAGGCCTATTTTTTTTACTTGTATTGTTCATACATATTGAGACCACAGTTAGTTTGTACAGTGCTGTCCATACCGCATTTCTACAAGTCATGTACACACACAACACAAGTGCTTCCATGTATTTTTTTTTTTTTTGTAAATTAGTTTTTGTACGGCTGGGTGGTGAAGGGAAGTCAATATTTGACTTTTTTTAAAAACCTAGTGTCAAAATTGGACATTCATAAATACCTCAGACAGTTTAGCCATTCCTATTGGTCGAGAGCCCGTCATGTGGCTGGTCTTAAACGGATGATAAAGACATGGCTAGCTGGTCTTAAACGCTTTTCCAGTGTCACATAAAATGTGCACTCCTAAAATTCCAGTGCCTCTTGCCGTTTTATTGGTTGAACATTCACAGTCCTCGCGTAGGCATGCGCAACACTACCAGTGAGTCCGAATTTTATAGTTCTAAATTCAAAACGCAACGCCCCAGGTGCGTTCTGCGCGACATCGCACAGAACGTGCCACGTGCGCGTCAATCTCCATAAAAGGGTTGTTTACATCATAATTGCCGGCTGAACACTCCATTATTTAGCTAGAGGGATGTTTCAAAAAGCATGAAGTGAACTTGTTGAACAAAATCGGGATTTTTTGACCGAAATATTATATATTTTTGACCGAAAAGGTATTTATGAATGGGAATAAATGTGTGTTCGGTCGGTATTAATCACTCTGTTTAAGACCGCTTAGAGTCTGGGTGCTGATAATTACCCTCGCCTCCGGCTCGGGTAATTATCAGCACCCAGACTCTAAGTGGTCTTAAACAGAGTGATTAAAACCTCTCGAGCACACATTTATTCCCTTATTCATAGATACCTCGGACAGTTTACCTATTCCTATTGTTCAAGAACACGCATTTTAAACTACTGCTTATTAGGGGTGTGCATTTACGGGTAGTACGGGAACCGGGTACCCTACTGAAGTAAAACACGGGTACCCAGTTACACGTAAAAGAAACCCAACCCCAAAATTAATATCCCGGAAGTTGTGTGAAGGACTTTATAGCTTTTCGGTGTAAACTGCAATTTTTTGTGGGCGTTATCTGTCCCGCATTAAAATGCACATTAGCTTGAAATACCTTTTGGTTTTCCACGTAGCCTGGTTTTCATTTGGACAACTCCCCACAAATGGCATTCAAAACCTTTCTTTTTCATTGTCTTAGAAGTCACTCAATTATTTGTGAAGCTGGTTACGGGCACATTGGTTACGTTGGTTTCATAATCTGAAACGCATTCCTGACAATCGGTCGGGTACCCAGTTTCGATGCACACCCTTACTGATTTTACACTGTTGATTGTATAAACATGCGCGCAGTGTGCCCAGTGCATGCCAGATTCAACTGAGTGCTTCAGAACCACCGATATGATCTCCATGTAACAAGGAGATGCGTTGTGCACACAGTACGCCGTGCACAACAGAAATTGCCCAAACATGGACTAAAATGTGAGAAAGTCAGAAGTTCTTCAGCTTTTATACTTTTTATGTTTTTGTCTGGAAAGGTATTTATGAATGGAGATAACTTGGCAATGCAGCAGTTGTAAACGTGATGTTTGAATCCGGTTACAGGCCTGGTCGCCGATAATGGCCCTCGCTTTCGGCTCGGGCCAGGCCCCTAACCGGTTTCTGCAAACCACACGTTTAAAACTGCTCCATCGCACTGTTATCCCTTTATTAAAAGCCGAGCTTTACTCACTGAATGGGTCAAGTTCTTGCACAGAGCCTGTACACAGGGGGGAAAGGGAGGTGCAAGCAAATTTCCGTTATTATTTTTCATATTGCAATTAGCGATGATACAGGCACAATGAAGGTTTTTTTTTTTTATCTTAGAACGTGTGACCACACGCACAGCACTGATCATACAACATTCAGGACGAAACACGAATCAAAACGGAACACGAGGTGTGCCAAAAGAAGTTCAATTCCCTCACAATTTTCCTTGGATCTAAAGATATTCTTTAAACTTTTAAGGAAATCCATTTTTTTGACACTGTCAAGTAAAAAAAAAAAAAAAAAAAATCCAACAGTTTTGTCTTTTGTGTCCAAATACCCAATAGCCACTACTTTGGCTTCCTTGGAGTAAAAAAAGTCAAACAAACAAACAAACACGGCCATACTGATGTAATATTACAAAACCAGCATGGTATTACAAAACCTATACCCACTCACAGTATAGGAGTCACAGCTTTTCACTGACAGGTTACAGAATTAGAAAAGGTCTCTTTATGTGAACAACAGAGGGCGCCGTCTTTATTTACCGGTACAAGGTTTTATACGTACTTTTGGCTCCATCCATGCAGTATCCTTCACAGCCGTAATGTTACATAAAAGCACAAATTTGATAGGTTTATTTAAATGTGCGTCTCCATTTCAAAATGTGCAATTATAATTTAAAGTTCGTATTGAGTTCGGTCAAAATATTCATGAAATGCAGTAGGCCCTACATCTTTTTACAAAGGTCTGTAAAAGTCTTTACCTGAAAGAACTCCTTATGACTTAAATGCATCCAACACTGTACGACACAATTTAAAAAATAAAAAAAACCAGCAGTGTTTAAATACAAATCAAGCCAGCCTTATATACCAACTCTACGCTACTTCATAGTTCGTTTCATTCCCCAATAACTCCACTCATCAATAATAGGTTTATTTTTTAAAGAACAAAACCTTACTTAAATACAGAGATAGCTCATAATATATTTTCTTATGCGACGTACTTACAATTTACAATTTACAAAGTTCCGCAGAGCTTGAAGAAGCTAGGCATTTAACAAACGAAAAAAGTAAAACTGAGATACATAATATTACAATTTTTAACAAACAACAAAAATTCAGCTGATGAAGTGAGCAGCTAGTTTTCATTACAAGTACAGCTTTTGTGAATACGGTGAAAAAGAGATCAGTAAGTTTCATTACCTTAAAGAACTATCAACAAAAATAAGGTCATACAAAATTTCAAATTGTTTGTTGCCCCAGCACACTTCTAGTTTTGAAGATGCTTGGTCATTTTTTTTTCAATGTGTGTAATTCTGTCAAAATATTCAAAATGCCTCCTTCAGATAATATGTTTGTTCGTGTCATCTGTTGTCAATTAGATGTTGGTGGGGCGTGTGTGGCCTAGTGGTTAGGGTTCAACGCTCGTGATCAGAGGGTCAGGGGTTTGAATCCAGCTGCTGGTCATATGCTGTGTCCTTGGGCAAGCCACTTCACCCCCACTTGCCTCTCTCCACCCAGGAGTATAAATGGGTACCAGCATTAGCAACCTGCAATGGACTGGCATCCCATCCAGGGGGAATAGAAACATTCTCAGTCGTTTCATGCTACTGAAACCGGGGATGAATGCCAGCCTGATGGGCCACATTGGCTTGTGACAAACTTTACTTTTTTAACAATTAAATGTTGATTATGGTTAACAAATTTAAACTGGCTTGGACATGTCTATGCTTTGCAGAACACACTTAATTGTACTACCAAATATTCTAAGCATGTAGGTTCATTTGTGTTTCATGCATTTTGTTTGTTTCCAATAATAACACCACGCAAAATCCAGAGACAACTGTTCAAAACCTAACCTGTTGAAGTTTCAGCTCAGTGGATATTACAATCTTTGAGAAAACATTTCTTGATATCTTCTAAAATGACAGCAAGCCAGACGGAATTATTCCACAGGGTGTTTAATACCAGAATGATCTTTAATCCAAGTAAGATTGTGGATAATTCCGTAGGTTACCACAGCATTACAGAGATCATTCTGACAACTAGCCAGACAGCAATTTGTGTACACATTTTTTCGGTATTTTTTTTTTTTTTTATCAAGCCCCCCCCCCCCAACAAAAATAATATAGTGACTTTATATGAAACTCCAATTAAGAAGATACTTCATATACATGTAGGGCTATAGCGAAGGGCTGTTTCGTCTGAAAATATATTTTTTTAAAATCAGTCAATGAACACTATAATTGTCTGAATGTTTACTAGCAACATTTTGAGCAATGTATACATAAGTCAAATGATTCACCTTTTCAGCCCTGCTTATCCATAGCCACTAAAGGCAATGTATAAACTTGAACAACCTGAATAAGCTTTATGAGCAATCATAGGTACAGTATTCCCCCATGTAATTATCCATGCAACCCTCTTCTATGGCATATTATGTTGATCACTTTCTCCCGGTCCTCATTGAAAACCACCAATTCATAAAACAGCCACTGCGTAATAACAACACTGGCTGGGTCCAAAACTGGGGCAAATAAATAAAGCGCTGTGGTCGAGTCTTGATTACAATTACACACACCAGACCCAAAGCTGTACAGGGTTCAGGAGTTTATCACATTATGTATGTGCCAAACACTGATGTATAATTTAGTTCATTAGCCCCTGTACTACATTGTATTACATTGTATAACATTGTATTACATTGTATCACGTTGTATTTATTAACTGAAGATTCAATAAAACTATTGAGAGCTGGGCAGTTTCAGGCGCTTCAGGGATTAGGAGGGGGTGCTGCAGGGACTCATTGGTTAGGTTCCTGGCAAAGGCTGGGCAGGGTGTTACAATTATAGCTGTCCTTTGAGTCAAGCTATTTCTGTGTCACTTTGGATAGATAGGACGCTATTAGTGGTATCTTTTACACATTGTTGTCAGAAAATTATGAAAGACGGAAAAGGTTTGAACTTTCCACTATTTTCCGGACAAGTTTTGTCAAAATAACGAACCTGAAGAAGTACAGCAGTGGATTATGACATGAGTTTCATCCAAATCAGTAATCTTATTAAATTGGTTTAATAGGTGTACAAGAAGGCAACCTCTGAAAAAGCTTTTTGACAGGATATTTTTGAAGGGGAAATACAATCTGACTGACCCAGGGCTAATCCTCAGCATGAGACCTCTCATGTTTTTAGGAGGCGTAATGTTCCGTCAGTCTTCCCCCCACTTAACTGGCAAGAATAAGAAATGGAACATCTGTGCTTTCAACAAATAAGACTTAAAACTACCACCACAGTGTCAAGGCGATTCCTTACTGACCGTCAACCATAACAATTTTCCCATGAGCTTACAGTAAACAGCATCAACATTTGTGTTTCTCTTTTGCACTTCTGTTATAAATAGTTTACTTAAATTTGGCTTATTACTTACTATTCACATTTTTGTAATTTTTTTCATTTTCATGCCACTGATCGTATTTTAGCTGTATCGGTGTCATACTGTCGTGACGTTGAGCAGGGGGTTGTAGAAGGCTTTGGCAGTTTCTGGACTCACTCTTGTTCCATGGACAAGCATCTCTTGAACCGTGGTGAAGTCATCCAGCATCATTTTGCGCCCGCTCTTTTTCCTCAGCATCTTGCGCTGGCTCAGTTCCACAATGTTGGGTTCCTTTTTGCCCTCATCTTCCATCTGTTCCTGCAGGCATTCCATGCGGGACTGCTCCATGTATTCCCGGCGGAGTCGCTGGTCCCTCGCCCTCTCCAGGTGCCGCTTCCGATCCTCCTTGCTCCAGTATCTGCCCAGCTTCATCTCACTCATTGCCTCATCGTCCGTTGTCAGCCCGCCCCGCTCCTCCTGGATCTTGTTGGCCCGGTCCTTCAGGATCTTCCCCCTGGTGTTCTTCTTGGTGATATAGCGGGTGCCATCGCTGCGGATCTTCACCTTCCACTCATTGTGGTTGATGATCTTGCTGGGCTGGCTGGGCCCTAAGGAGTTCTCCTCATTCTGGTTGACCAGATGCAGGTAGCTGCGGTAGTGCTTGGCATGGCTGGGGATAGACATGATGGACTGGCAAGGCTGCAGCTTCTGGCTAGGGCCCAGAGACTCTAGACTCTTCTTGAGCTGACGGTTCTGCTGCTGGAGCTTCCAGTTCTGCCGGATGAGATGGGCCGCAGCCTCCTCTTGCTGCAAGACATACGGGTTGCGTTGCACGCACTGTTGAGCACGAAGGTGGGGATTGGTTGCAGGTCTTCGACGGTAGGGCTTTGGGGGATAGGGAGGAACATTGGCTTCACTGTCTTTCTCTGATGCTGTCTTGACTGGGCTTGATTTCTCTTTGCCTGATCCAGAGGAGCTGGAGCTCTTTGATCTGTCCCTTGAGCCAGATGAGGACTTGTTCCTGCTTGGACTCCCAGGGACAGTTCTAGGTGCTCGGTGCTGTCTTGTTGAGCCTGAAGAACTCGATGTCATGGTTTTGGTGTCTTTTTCACTGGGGCTCATCTGGTGGAGGCCATTGTCTGAGTTCCTTATGCTATCAAGAACAAGCTCTGTGGGTCTGTGAGTTGGGCTGCCAACCTGGCCATTCTCCACAATCATCTCCAGTTTCCTGGACTCTAGCTCAAATCCTTGATCCTGGGGTTCTTCTGGACTACCCTGAGGCCTCCCGTTGGGTACCAGACTCTTTTGTCCATTCTCCTGGGCCACCCAGACATTACTCTTGGTGCCATCCCTGTGTTTTGTCGCCTCGTCCTGGTCGCTGGCCCCGGATCGATTCCGGCTGGTGCGGCTGAGCGAGTCCCCACTCAGGCTGGTGGTCTCCATGGAGTCAGACCCCAGCCTCATGACCTTTGACTCCTTCCCCCTCATGCTTTCATCCGTGTCGCTCCTCATGTGCTTGTCGCACTTGCTCTCCAGTGCCGCCTGGAATTTCATACAGTCCTCCAGCGAGATCTCGTGGGCGGGGAAGTCCGCCTCCGTTACTCCATTGGAGATGAAGCTGTCGTTGCTGTATCTCAGATCCCTGCTGCCCAGTCTGGCCTGCTGGGGGACGTACTTCTGGTGCGTGCTGCTACAGTCGTTCTCCTGTCCGGAGCTTTCGTCATTGCGCACGCTCTCGTCCGTAGCTCGGCCAACCCCACTGTCCTTCTCGTGATGAAGGGAAGTCGTCTCTGTGGTGCCTGTTGTGTCTGTCTTGCTATCATCATCAAGTTGTCTGCTGTCCTGCAGGGACAAAAAATAACAGGCATAGTAAACATTAAATCAGAATCACATAGTCTTAGGATTCCAAACCAAACAATAAAACAATACTAATATAATAAGACAGAATCAAATTGGTCAGCAGCCTGACTGTCCCTTGTTAAGATTTCATCATGCCACAAAATGCTGACTGCAGTGTTTGAAGAAACAGACAATATCAGTGGCTGTTGATTGTGCAAGCACTTATATCAAGATACATGTACCTTTGAACCTGAAGTGTAACAGAAGAGATTTTTATTCCATACTACTAAGTAAAGTAAAGTTATCTGGAGCTAGTGTGGCCTATCAGGCCTGCGTTTATCTCCAGTTTCAGTAGCATGAAGCTACTGAGAATGTTTCCATTCCCCCTGGATGGGGTGCTAGTCCATCACAGGTTTCTCCCCAGCTAATGCCATTTTTACTCCTGGGTGGAGAGAGGCAAGTGGGGGTGAAATGGCTTGACCAAGGACACAACATGTGACCAGCAGCTGGATTCGAACCTCTGACCCTCTGATCATCGGTCATGAACCCTAACCACTAGGCCACGCTCCCCAAAAATCCATACTTGGCAGAGACAATATGAATAATGGGAAATCACTTTGATGCAGCAACTCCAGAAAAGCTCCCTCTCGTGAACATGAAAAGTTCTCATTCTTTGAATTTGTTCTCATTATAGTTTGATTCAAGAATAAATTCATTCCAGGTTTGCATGTTCTGGATTTAAAAAGGTCCTTGGGAACTTATGTCAAAGACGCACACATGAAAATTTCAATACAAGACCAAGCAATTACTACTTTGGTGTTTGTTACCAGGTCGTTCACACCTGGCCCCCAATGAACCGGTTCCCATATCCTGAAGTTTGCACAAACTTCCAATGAATCTTTTTTTCTTCTCCACCAACAATGGTCCCCACTCCAATCCCGTGTTGACTCAGGCTCAAAAACATGGCTATCAATTCCCAATTGCTGGCCAAACAGAACGCTTCGTGGTTGCTACGCACATTTCTGTCGGTGTTTTCTCTAGTTGGCCGCTGTGTGTTGCGGCACCCTTTGGTGAGGGATCTGGATTGTGTGTGTGTGTTTGACGGCGCACGCGGTACAAGTGATCAGTTTGTTTTGCCAGGGAATAGAGACCCAAAGTCTGCCACGCACGCTGAAACACTATATTTGGATTACGGTGACAAATCAATATTTACGCCCCCAAAAAGGAACAAATCCCATTATGAAGACATTGGACGGGCTATGAAACCTTTCTCCAATATTACAGTCTCAGTGAGAATCTGTTAAACAAAAAAAAAATCAAACTGTCTATGAAATATCAAAGATTTGATTTCTTCATGCAAATCAACTTGAATTTAATTTCAATTTTATATCTTACTTTGTGTTGTTTGGAGCAAACTGAAGATTGTATATATATTCATGAAAAGAAAAATCAAAAATAACAATTTTCTTTCCCTTCGTTGAAACATTTTTATGATTTTTAAATTTTCTTTGGAAATTAATTTCGTGTTGGAATGCCACCTTTTGGGGGGTGGGGTGGGGGATGGGGGAAGATTTGAATTAGGATGTACACGTATATATACAGCAAACAGCAATGACGCATCTTGTGGAGGTATGCTTTCAGCCCGTTTGATTTATCATCAGGCAAATGTCTACACTACGGGAACCGGCTACTACAGTGGGCACCGGCGGGGGAGAGAGTGAATTAAACGCTCCGAGTAAAATGGCCATCTCTGAAGGATGGGCCAAGTAACGAGCCATGACAGAGAACGGTCTTCATTTCATGGAGCAAGAGGCTTTTTGATTGACCAACCAATTCATCCTAATTGGCTCCAGTATGAAGGGGGAAGATGTTGTGGGCAAGGGGGGGGGGGGGTTGGGTACTTGGAAGCGATTCCTGTATAGCTGATTCAGATATGCAGGTCAACTTGTTCATTTGTTCAACTGCCTGGTAAACATCATCCATTCTTTTTCCAAGTGTAAAAATGCAAACACTGGCCAGGCCCCTGGCCAGGCCACAAAAGAACAACACTGGAGTGTAAATTAAACAGGCACGCTTAGCGGAAATCCATCCGTCTTCTACTCATTACAAAAGTAACCACAGATGAACGGACGGAGCCGGCGCTCCTCGTCATCAGACCGATGCATTACACGGCTACTTCCGTTCTGACTGATCAGCTGAGGCCACTGTGACTCAGACTGTCTCTGAAGCACTCCAGAACCTGAGGGTTTCTGACCCGATCCCGGTGAGTCCTGAAGATGGGGTGGCTGACCAGTGTTCTATAACCGATCTTGGATCACTATTAAACATCTCTTCTCATCCTCACAACTTTTTATGCAGCCAGCACGCTGGTGAAAGATTAACCCAAAAGCGTTGTTCCCCGAGAGCTAACTTCTAGAGTAAATCTTGGCATGTTGTTTTTTTTGTCTTGAGCGCTTCAGATGTTGTTTCAAGCCTGAGGATTTTTCAAGGGCTGATGTACCGACAACATTTTTGTTGGTACATGTAGTTCCCTCAATCCTGTGAGCGGATGAGATCAAAAGACCTAGCCAGAGACCTAGGTATTCATTCTCTCCAACAGCCCATACCTGCAGATGATGTGTTTATGCCTGGTTGTCAAACTTTTCAGTTGGCAATTTCTCTCTTGTTTAAGTGTGCACTGTTAGGGTCCTACTAACTGACAACAGGTGCTGCTTAAGATGTGGTTTCTTTTCAAGGAATTTGAAGTCATGCCCTTCTTCTAATTCCAACATAATCAAGTATTGCAAACTTTTACTCTTTTAACCTTTTTAAGCACAGGTTTCCTCAGTCTTAACAACTACTTAAGGCCTGGCAGTGGAGTATCGAGAGGGGCACACCCTTTTTTTAAAGAAACCGAAAGCATCCGTACCTCACAGCTACAAGTATTTATACCCTCCCCAGTTTTATATTATTTTTAGGAACACCCAAATGGGGCAACTTTTTCAGGAAATTTACCCATTTGCCCCCCCCCCTCCCTCCAAAAATCTGGATACTCTACTGTGGCCTAGTTTTCAGTGGTGCAGCCTTCAACTTTCAAAACACAATCCGTTACTCTCCAGCTAGCAACAAACTGTTCCCCAATCATTCAAATTCGTCAGTCGCGAAGACAACTTCACATCACTAAATGAATGTCCCTTCATGTGCTGCATTGACATGGATTTCTTTTTTTTTATGCCTTCGTGTGTCATCGCCTGGACTCAATAGTCTTTACAGGGTCTGATGAGGGCAGTGAGGCGCGTTGCTCCAGATGTAGATGAGAGAAAGCGATAAAAATGGATGCAGATGTAAATGAAAGTAGGCCTAAATGGGGTATCAAGGTCATGGCAAAAGGGCTGTCAGTTCTGTCAAAGCAATAAGGCCAAGAAAAACAGAAAAGACTGACGTGTTCTAAATTTCATTATCTCCTTTTTATTGCCTGCCTTTTTGGTGACAAGACGTCTAAAAATGGTAGTTCTGTTTTTGTTCCTGTCAATCATTTCTTGCTGGCTTTTATTTGTACTGCAGTCACAACAGCTGCTTTTATTTAATCAGTACAGGTCTATGTAGAGTACATGCACATGGAAAATAAACTGCTTGAGTTTGGAAAAAAAAGAGAAAAAAAACAATAAAAATGTTTAAACAAAAGAGAATATAACCAAAAACACAGGTTATAATTACAATTGGTTTTTGCTGACAGCACGGCTAATAGAATGAACTTTTGAGCAGTATTAGTTCATTTACGTCTTGTGGGATCAATCAGATCCAAGGCATAATGTCACTCTGTCTGGGTTTTAATGGATGATAGTCATCGGTCATTAAGCTGTGCAAATGAAAGGCGGATCAGTAAGATATGGGAATGAGTGACCTAATCCGACAGGGCTACTAATGCGCTGGCGGACAGCCTAACAAGCTCAAAGGCAAACCGGCACTTTTTTTTTTTATCCCTTCGTTATCTATATACTCTCCGTATCGCCCTACGACATCGGCGCTTCAAACATCGAGATGGGTTTCTCCGTCTTGTACACATGTACGGGTTTCCATGGCGATGGGATGATTATATCAATGAGGATGCATTAACAGAAAGGAACAGATGGTTCTAATGGGCATTTTAGAGGGAAACAGTCTAAATATAGAGGAAAGAACAATTGGGTGAATACAATTGCCAGCAAATGAGTAAATGAGTCACGGCGCTCAGCATCATTATACGACCAGACAACAATATATGGACTGCCACAGTTGATATCCGTTGGTATCAATTACTACATTGGAAAGCAATTTTGCCCGGTACACAGTTGAATCCCACATGGTTGTAATTTTGTCCACATCAATGATTTTTCTGTTTCTTTTTAGTATTGCCATAAATTATGCTAAGGCCAGTACGAGGGTACCTGAAGGTGTATTCTGTTGTCAATTTTTGGTAAAAAATAGTACCCTTTCTGTCGTGTGATTTTGACACTGAGCTGTTGCTCCTTGAGTGTAGCAGGGTGCGAGAAGGTTGCATGAATCAACAATGCAATTTGCGAAAAGCGTTTGGAATTTCAGCCAGCATTTTCTAAGGCAATCCGCCTGTTAATTACTCCCCCTGGGTGCAAGAACTTGAGATTATTGCTCGGCCAACTCGATGGCGTAGCGCCAGAGAAGATTTCCCAAATGTCACATCCAAATCTCTACAATTCTTTTTCTTTTTCTCCGTGAAGTTTTTTGGCAGGGTATAATTGGAGTTCTCCGGTTTCAAGCCTCATCTCAGCTGTATTACATCCCAACTTTTTCCCGTTTTTTTTCCCCGTCCTTTTTTTAACACCCGATGCATTTTTCCCTGAGCGGTATCCACTGCAGAACCTTGTCTATCTGTAGTCCCTAGCTACGAAGATTGTTACCCACCGACACAGGAGCGCAGCAACGCATAGCCTCCTGACGAGCGCAGAGTTAAAAAAAAAAGAAGTAAGAAACCGGAGCCGCATTTATTTAAACCCATCTGTGAGGAAACCTGCTGATTGCCACGACGATATAAAAAAAGCCCCGGGCAGGAACAGCGACAAATAAAGCCGCGCACCCTGCTTTCAGTACTTGGTATGATATTCTGAGTTATATGAACGCAGCGAGAGAAAGAACGAGCCACAAGTAGGGAGGTAGGGAGAAAAAAAAAAGATTGTGCCTTACGAAAGGTTGTTATAATTACAAGATTTCCAGTGCAGTTCTCGGTTACTTGTAGACGAGATGCAACCCTAGATTGCATTTTCATTGGGTAATTGGCCGCCTGCAGATTTTCTCTGGATTTTGTTTCCCGAGACTGTTCATCCATCACAGGATATGGTTCAATTTTTTTTTGGTGATTTTTTTGTCCAGCCAACATTTGGAGATTTCAACTAGATTGAAAACAGTTGTGTCTTTTTAAGTATTTATTAATAGAGTTTCAGGTGTGGATGACTTTTCGCTATAAAAAATTTCAGGCCAAATATCTGCAAATTTAAATGGGAATTAGTCATGTATCACTGTGCATGGACACAAATGTGAACAATACATCTTTGAACATCTTTGAACAATGTCAAAGATGGATTTTGGGTGTTTATACTTACATGCTCTGCGAGTAAGCACGATGTGAACTGCATGGCTTCTTGGTGTGTTTGCTCGAGCATGTCCAGTTGTATGTCCTCCAGTAAGGCATTGTGTTCGTCAAAGAGACATTCATCATACTGTGGGCAGAGATTTGAAAAGAGTGCAGAAATACGTTGAGTAACGTTCTGTATCACAGGACAAATTTAAAAATCAAAAACTTGTCGGAGAAAACAAAAAACAGAACAAATAAATCCCTGTAAGAAATTTTTAAAATAACATTATGCAAATTCCTATCAGCGCGCATACATTCAGAATGTTTCGTTCTCTCTCCCAAAAGTTTCTTGTCAAATGAATCACCAGTCACACAAAATATATATGAATTCCTGACTCAGAAAAGCCCAGAGACAAATCACCCCCGTCCAATAAATCAAGAATAATTATGATGGAACTGCTGCTGACTCTGACAGATTTTCCTTCACGTGAGGGTCTTTAAAGGTACACTCCAGCAAGACTGATCAATTATTACAACAACTTCAAAATTGGCGTTGCAAGTAAATAGTGCATTTATGCACCAAATAGTAACGTTTCGCCTAAGGTACTTCGAGCCGACACGGAATTTAGTCAGGCTACAGAGGTTTTACGTGTAGTTGCATGTAAACACATAGAAATGGTTGGTCCATGTGTGATCACCACACCCTTTGATAGGCTTTCAGAGTTACTTTAAGACGGGTCCCCCCCCCCCCATCCTCAGGTGCAAAAGTTCCCAGGCCAACATGCCCCAGTACTTGTCTAGCACCTGCCTGCACAGCGTGAGTAATCACATGCAGGAGGTGATTGATGTGCCATTTCAGACAGCTAGATGCCCTGATGATTGCAACTGGATTCTAGATGACTGTGAGCAAGAATAATTTCTCCGAAAGGGCTTGGTGGTAGATAGAACTGCAACATGTCTTTGGGATATATTCAAAAATAAAATGAAAGGAGAGGGATGAGGACACTAGGGCAGAGCAGAGGCATCCAGGTTTGGATCAAGAGACTTCTTTTTTTTTACCAACAAGAGGATCGAGCATTTAGAAGACATTCGCTATGAGTTTCCTTCTTTATTTTGCAGCCGTAGATCTGCCGCTGGCCCTGCAAAGAGATCCTTAACCCTCCTGCTATTTGAGCATATACCTGCTAGACTTGTAACAAAGGCTATAGTAACCAGCAGTCAGATCATATCTCAAGCAAGCACTGTGTCTAGTCAAACTGGGTCAACAGACAAAGCAGGCAAGTTGTGGTCACAGCTGTTTTATCACTCACCGGGAGTCAAAGCATAGCTGTATCAAGTTACTTAATCAGTCCAAGGCAGTCAATCCTGCTTTATGTAGGCTGGGAATTCTTAAGGGTTGAAAACAGTCACTTGATTGATTTTGACTGCAAGGACAACTTGTATGTTTGCATACATGGGTTAAAATGAAATGGTGCGAACTTAATAGGCAAAGCATTCGCACCACGAAAAAAGAGAGCTGTAAGGGTCTTTCACTCTATCCAACCCCGTGTAGAAGCCGTATCTTGCCAGTGTGAAAGGGGTTCCTGAAATCTCTATGTTGGACCTGGGTCCAAGTCCAACAGGGAGATTTTGGATAGTGTAAAAAGGCTCTTAAGTGTTTCAGGCTGGTGCTACATGCGTTTACTGTTGGCAACTCATCACTCCCATTACTCTTTCGCCCCCAGCCACTAGCTGCTTGGCAAAGGGAGCCGATAATTGTCACACTTTGGCCAAATGACCCAGCGGGGGTCAAATGTCACCAGGTCGGGTCAGAGACCGTACCCAATTTAATGACTAGGGGGGTTTTCAAACTCCACTTGATGACAGACACTGACTGCAGTTGTTTGGGATTTGATTTTCTCTTGGGTGCCAAAAAAAAAACTGCCTGCTTTTAAAACAGGTTTTTACAAACTGGTTTTACAGAAAAAGAAGAATGGAGAAGAAAAATGGAGCAAGACATAGTTACTTGACATATTTTGGCAGATAGAAATGATAGGGCAATAATATGAAATAGAGCTCAATTTGTTCTATTCATGGAGTTTCACTGAAGTTTGTTCTTTTCATTTCCATCCCAGACCAGACAAGTTTTTACGTTAACAAATCAGAAAGCAAATGCAAAATCTTTTTCTATCGTGACTACAATCAGTATCCTGTAATCGGATCCTCCATTGAGCATCTGCACGATCCCTCCATGCAGCAGGACTTGTTTGAGGTTAAAGATCACCCTCCATCTTCTTGTAGACGCGACCGGCAAACTGAAGGAGCGAAAACATATCAGTTGCACCGACTTCCGTCGAAAACATCTCCAGCGTACTAAAAATACCAGTGCCGGCTTTTTCACTCCAACAACTCGATCAGATGAGCTATACAAATCCCTTGGCAATAAAAACAGTGACAGGGAATACGCACTTTAAAAAAAAAAAAAAAAAAGAAGAAAGAAAGGTGACGTTTTGATTGTCCGGCAGCTATCGCACTTTGTGGAACTCAAGATAGCGCGGTATCACAATATCATCTTTTTTCTATGAAAGCAATCTATAACTTGGCACCGGCAGTCCTGGACAGCTCAATAGAACGGCTATTGTGAACGTAATGCGAGAAGATCTGTCGTCCATCTTCAATACTTATAACAGGATGTGTTTATTTTATTTGATTTAAAAAAAAAAAATTTAATATTAAAAGGGACGCTTTGAGTGAGCTTGTCATATCAGTTTTCTTGACGGCTACCAGTTTCCAGGGCCGTCAGGAGAGCAAATCTGATTAGCCGATCGTTGACACTGTTTGGCTAGCCAAGTTCAATGACATCTTGTCGACGACTCTCTACGTCTCTCTCCTTCCATTCTTTCTTTTATCTCAGAAATTGTTTACTCTGACCATAATCGCCGCATGTTCAAATTTTATGATTTCCTCCAAACAGACCAAGTAATATCCACTTACATTGTGCAGTGTGCTCCCCCCAAAAAATGATTGGATTGTTGACATTAGGAAAGTGTTTTCTGATTGGTGTAAATTAGAATTTATTGGCCGGGATTAATGATCATGTTTTCTCCGGAGAATACACTCAATTTGTGAGCAAGGGGCCAGTGAACCAATAATTCCTCCATCATGCCGTAAAATATCCACGCTGACATCGTGGTAGTCAGCTAGGGCTATGCATTACAAGTACTTACGGGTGTTTACATAGTAAAACATGCACACTTTTGTTTACCTGATCTGAAATGAAAGGAAATCATTTGTAAACAAGGAATCTGACAAGTGAATTTGAAAGAAGGGGCTTTAGAAGATTTAAGCAAGCTTGCCATTTGGATTGGGAAAGCCAAGGAAGGGAAATGACAGAGTGAAAGTAATAAAACATTTATGACAGGAAGTACTCATACATGTACCTTTGTCTACGACTAGGTTACAGAAGGTTTAAGGTGGGTTCAAAGTGGGTTGAAGATGGGTTCCAATAAGCTTTCAAGTGGGATACAACTGGGTGACAGTACATGTAGGTGGGTTCAAAATGGGTTGAAGATAGGTTCCAAAAAGCTTTCAAGTTGGATACAACTGGGTGACAGTAGATTCAAGGTGGGTTCAAATTGGGTACAAGATAGGTGCCAATAAGCTCTTCAAGTGGGATATGGCTATGCTAAAAGCAGGCTAGGACTGAACTGACGGGCAGTAGAGGCGAGGTAAACACACAACAGGGATAGAACAAAAAGTATTCTGACTATCTTGTTGTTAAGTCATAAACTTTTTTTGAAAGCTGTCATTAAGATTCACCAAACAAAAACAAAGACACTGAACACACAATCATCACTGGCAAAAAAAAAAGAAGATCATCATGACTCTGTAACTAACTTTTCAGCCTCATGCTACAACTTTTTTATATATCTTAGCTCCTCTCCACTCCATGAAACACAAGACAGAATCCCTGACCGCATCCGATGGATAAAAGATGCGGTGGTTTAGTCAGGATTGAGCCGCGGCAGTGAGTCATCGTATTATGTGACTCAAGGACTCCAGGTTTCAGAACATTATTAGCAATTTGAAGTTTCCGGTTCCGCAGACGAGCTGATGATGGCCTCATCGTGCAATTTCTATCCAATTAATTAAGCCAGCGGCTGGGCTCCAATGAGAGGCAGGTTCCCTATATCAGTGCCCTATATTTTCCACACAGGTGATGGACTGATGAAAGGACGAAAACATTTTAAAAGCACACTTTTTAGCTGAATCCTCCTCTTGATCATTCTAATTTGTTGGTGTATTTTGCTTTTTCACAGCAGGTGGTTTATCAAAGTACTGTGTGTGGGTTTTTTTGGAAAACAACTCATCCATGTTTCCAACATCCATACTTGTGCCCTTTATACTTTTCTAAAATGATTTGAATTATGAGTGTATCTCAATGAGCAAAGAACACAAAATATCAGCAACTTCATTTTCAATGCTAATAAATCCCATCAATTTTGTGTGCCTTCATGGCCTTCTACTTAATTTTTTTTCCGATTTCTGCTAATTCCAAATACACAGTAGATAAATCTCCCTTTTACCACATTATGATCTTCAAAGGATGAAGCTTTCAGATACATTCGCATCTCAAACATGAGGCAACAACTGCAGAAGCAGACAAGCAGGAAGGATATTATAAAATGCCTCGACTGTCCAGAACATTTAACCAAAAAAAAAAAAAAAAAAATAAGTAAGAAAAAAAGAAAGAGATAGAGGTATTCCTGAGCGGCCTCGGAAACCATCCACGTAGAAACTGATGTGCATCCTTGATCAAAGCTTTGCACAGGAGATGTCGGCTTAGCTCAGAAAATAAACCGATATCTGACATCATATCATAATTTGGATGCCGATGCCTGTGTGGCGCTGCATGCGTATGGCCGCAGGGATTCGGTAAGCTTAGGTCAACGGCGGCATGTGCTGCACATCAAACAGATCCCTAATGAAGATTTATCAAAGGGAAGGAGAGAAATTATTGGCGAGACACAGGCAAGGCAAAAAAAAAAAAATTCTCCTGAAACGGTGGATTAATGTAACAAATACTACATGGGAATGCCGACTATGGGAGAGATAAAAAAAAGAGGCTTTTTGCGCCGCACAACAAATCAGATATTTCCCCTGTGTGGTTTTTCAGATGATTTTGTCGGCAGAAGGGAAAGAGCTCTTTTTAATTAAGTTTAACTTGTCTGTGCTTGTCCAAGTGCTGACTATGAAGGAAAAAAAACAACAATAATACAGAGCCGACTTGAGATAGTGCTGTGTTGTGAGATTGAGAGCCACAGAAATCGAATTGCTTTTTGCCCTTATTTTACAATTCACTGTTCACCATCACACTCAGAACACAGTTACGTCTAGAGGCAAATCACAACAACATGAAAATAAAAAAACAGGACAGAAAATGTCTTGATAACTGTCTCTTGCATTTCCCGTACGCACACCCAGTTCATTCATTTTACCTCTGAAGGTTTTTATTTTTAATTTTTAAAAAGGCGCACATCAAATGCGTGAAAAGAACGGCTTTCCAGTTGATTACATCTCAGCCTGCTGGAGTATAGTCGGCAACATCCGGGGAAGATTTGTTTAAGCTCCAAGACGGGAGAAGAACGCGCGCTCGGGCAAGGCCAACTTTTTTCTCTTTGATGCAAACAACTTGGGATGGCGCTAATGGAGTGGCAAGGGAGCACTGCGGTGAGAGAGCGAGAGAGAGAGCGAGGCATAGCCCGGCAACTAGTTGACAGCGCTAAATGCCGTCCTTCCCTCGCCATCTTTTACACTTGCCTGATCTTTAACAGAAATCAGAGGAGACTTGCGTGAGCAGTTACTTACGATGCTGCTTTCAGATATTAAATGCAAGTTTCCTTATCTCGACTACATCATTTCATGAAAATATGGGGGGAAAATGTATACATTAATAATATCGGGAGGAAGGTTGCAGATAGTCCAATATGTACTGAAATACTAAGCAGAAAAATGGGAAAATATCAAAATCAGCATGAATTTATGATGGTTGTTTCTTCCCCCACCAAATAATTAACGAAAGCCAGAACCTGATTTTTTTCTTTAAAATCCACAAAAGCTTTTAAGTTAGCTCCGACATGAGCTTAGTTTATATGGAATTTTTTTTCCGAGTTTAAAGGCAGTAATGGTTCAGAATATGTTGTGAGATATTTCTACCCCTGACATACTGGGTGGACATTTCGAACACAAACAAGCAGTTTCATAGTGATAAATAAGTTTTCAAAAGGTCTACAGACAGAGTTTAATACCCATACCTATTGATGCCAGAAGCCCAAATGTATATGATTTTGTACATTTTGGGTAGAAACAGCTAGAATGTTCACACTACAAGTGTTTCAGTATGACACTTGAATGGTACATGTACATGTACACTGGAAACTGAGTTCACCACAGTACACCAAAGTAAAATCTCCTTAATTTCTGCCCGCCCCCCCCTCCAAAAAATCCTACCAATGCTCATCAATAACATGTTCCTCATTTGCTTCAAAGACCTGGTTAGTCATTAATGACAAAAATATGTCGTTTGAAGACCAGCCTCTGCTCGATCACCATTTAAAGAAAAACCAACAATTTTGATTCTGTGCCAAGTGAGACACTAACTGGAACACAGATATATGAACATTTAACATATTTATCATACAATGTTTTTAAACTATTGAACTCGCCATTCCAATCTCCGGCCCGCGCTTGGCAATTGCCAGACCAACGGGTCAACCGCAAGAATGCGACTGGGCAGTAAATCTCTCATTGGAATATCCATCTGAAAAAATATTCCTAACTGGCAAAATTTCACCTCTCAGTTTAACATCCAAGGAATGAGCGTTTCTGTTATACATCTATTAATTTATCCCCGGTGAATTCAAATCCTGTACAACCTGAGACCACATGTCCCTAGACACTAGTGTTTTCAGGCTTATATCCTACTCCCAATGCGGGTCTCATCTCTACAATCTTCAAGGCTCGAGTGCAACATCTTCTTCTGTTTAGTCTTGCAACATCTCAGAACTGATGACTATCTTAAGACCGGAATGGAAGTACAAACTCTGACAAGACGAAAACCGTAGGGGGGAAAAACCTGAAGCCGCCCAGTTATCCTATCAGCATTTGCTTGAGTGAATCCTATCACCGATTCAAAAAGCATCTCTTTCATGTCTTTGGAGAACAAAACAAAGTGCATGTGTAGTCGCGGGGAACATTTCTGAATTAAAGATGAAAGCCATCCCCCGGGGAACATGTAAGAACAAAGGCTTCATTTCAAGTGAAGCGAAAGACAACAAACCCTTACAATCAACCACAGTCAATGATCAAAATAAAAAAATCAAATGCCCATCACCGGAGCATTTTCCGGACGTCACAATCACCAAGTCTTAGTGTACCGGGTATGACCTTTTCTTATTTATAGCTTCATTTTTTTCTCTCCTTTAACCAACAGTCCTCCGACGATTCCATGCTGCTCACTAGTCGAAGCAAGCTTCATTGAACTCAACCCTTTGATGTCGCCGACAAAAGCATTCCGCGGAAGAGCGATTGATTGCCGACCAAACGAGGCACTTGCTTCGTCGGGGATGCGTTCCGACCGTGCAAAAGGAAATCATCTCTGAATCTCATCCCCCGAATAAAAAAAAAAAACCCAGACCATGTATCAAAGTATCATCTATCGATCACTTACCCCGCTTTCCATGCATTGCTCTTGAGCTTTGTATCCTCCACATGGCATGTATCTTTCTTTTTTTCCTTTTTTATTAATGAAAAGCAACGGGTTGCTTTTACTTCGAGCTGAATCTCGCTCTCAATATTGAACACAAGGAGGGGCATGCCCGCTGAAGGCATACTCCGTATAATAAAGCCACGGCCCCAGATTGCAATCTCTTGAATTTCGGACTTGTTTGCAGTGAGCTGTGAAAGCGTTGACCGCTTTTTAATACTTGGTCTTCTCCAATTCTAACTGGCTTGAGTGATGACGCATATGCATATTTCAAAGTTTCTCCGGCTCACTATGCAGACATATAAACGCCAACTTTGAGTAGACACAAGTTTGCATACTTATTGCTTTATTTCAGTTATTCAAACACGCACAATTTGATCCACCATAGGTTTACTTGCAAAAAAAAATTACTTTTTCTTAGTTTCTTTGTTTTCTTTTTTTCCCCCAATTTTTTTTAACCGTAACTGCCTTAATCCTGCACAATACTCCAATTGGCCTAATGGAAGAATAGCATATAGCCTCAATCCTGCAAATTCCTCCATTATTTCTTGAATATGGCCTGTGGAGGGGTGACCACTGACTCAGCCTGCCTGAATCTTGCAAAATCCTGCAGCAGTGACTGTCAATATGTTGAGGCTTGGCCAGTGACATCCTGGAGCAGTACAGAGGATTTCAAGCATAATCCAGACCTATATTTATGCATGGCTGAGCAAAAACAACACAAGGTCCGGCCTAAGACCTTGACACAGTGCATTCTCCAAAACCAGCACATTTTTGCCATATAGCCTCAATCCTGCCAAATCCTCCATTTTGCAAAGAGGATTTTGAAGGATTTGGGATGGTTAGGGTTAAGGTAAGTACAATTCTCTGCTTCAGTCAGCAAAACTCTTCTGCTTAGCAGAAGCAGGAATTTTGCCACAGGATCCTGAGGTATCTTACCTGTAGTTGGGATCTGCACACTAGTAATGAGGTAGTATCTGACTGCTGGGTAAACAGCGACAGGGCATGGTCATTGCTGTGGACATCTTCACCGTTTATCTGTGCCGGGAAAAAGATCAGATCAAAACAATGTAGAAAGAAGGGTTTCACAATGACAGATATCATTACATAGTGCTGTTGGTTTATGGGGAATAAAGCCGCCTTTCCACAACTACGTGTTCCGTCCGATTTTTGTCTGCTTCATAGTTTGGACTATAGTTTACTTGTGAGCCTAAATATGCAACGGATACAAATTGTACTAAATACGTGCAAGTGGAAAGGCAGCTTAACTTCAACTCTTACAATAAAGTAGAGCATGTATTACCGTATAATCACTGTAGATTGTCACCTTAAGTCCTACCTACCTACATTGTACATGTACATGTATGATAGCCAGTGAATCCTACATCCATACATATAAAGGAGTCCTTGTTCTGGCTTTGTTAGAACCTAAAAACGTTGAGGAGACAGTTGAAGTTGCCACAACTCAGTCTAAATTTTCCACCGAACGATGAGAAACCTTCCCCATAACTCAGTTCCTGCCTGGGCAAAAAATCTGTACAACTGTGCAGAAACCCACAGCATCTTCGCGCGGGAGGAATAATTAGCAGTGGCTAAATGCAGACAAGGAGCTGATGTTCTTATTCTTGAAATGACTGATCCAGAAATCAGACTTTATTCCTGGTCATGCTTCAAGCACTTAATCTTTATGACAAATGACTCCGGGAAAAGGAAACGGTGAGTTGGCCCAACGACGAGCAACTTTTGACAGAACTTTTTTTCTGACGAGTTTTTGAACCAACTTAATAATATTATAACATGGCACGATTCTTTACTCTCCCGAGCTTCCTGATGAGACCAGACTAACATCCTAGGAAGGATTGATTAATGAGACCAAGACACAATAGGCTCCTGGACTTTGATAAAGTGCACCAGACAAAAAGTATTCTTGAGAAACACAAAACCCTCCAAAGTCCCGAGATGAAACGGTATTAATCTCCGATGCTGGGGTCTCATCGCAAATGAACCTTAGTGTTCGTGTCTGGAGTGTCCTAATGTAGGTCTCAAGTACAATAAATGCTCCCCATATTGCATTTATCTTGGGGATCGGTTGGTGTGGTTTTTTTCTGCGGATGTTTGTCCAAGGAGAAAAAAAGGCGCGCTGAACTTTGGAATTTCTCCACTTCTTAGTCTTTGCCACTAATTTGTGGACTTAGGGAATTATTCCGTCATTGATTCGGCCAACAATCCATTAAAGCGAGGAAATTACTTGAGTCAGTATTTACTCAAGAGTCATCCATTTAAAGATGTTTGATTGCGAAGACTGTAATGGAGCTTGCGTCGGGGGAAGCGGACTTATTACTTAGCGACATGTGATCATGTTTGTCCCCAATTAATGCCGGGGATTTGTTAGAGCAGCATGCTTTTGACGGCACGATTTCCAAAGCTTGATACGCACATTCGCGGCGGTAAATCTCGACACAAATCAAATTATTGACATCCTTGCTAACAAAGAGGAGGTTGATGAGCAAATATGGTTAGCAGAATCAGAGACCAATACTAGGAAAACATCTCAGTCAACATGATGACCATACTGTAGTTTGTCCAAGACTAGATTCGGATATGCCCCTAATGCAGTGGTCCCTGACAAGCGTGGTAAAGCCGCCATGGCAGTAGAGGTCAACAAAGTGAATCAAATCCAATCTTAGGAACTTTGGCAGTGCTGGCCAGGAAATTCTGAGCATACTTAACGCACAGCCTGCATAAGGTATGCTCGGAGAATGATCAAGCCCATAGAATCACCCAGCAACCATAAATACAAAACAATGCTGAGGTGGTCAATGTTCTAACTACATGTAGATTTATGTTTGTGGACAAACACATGGCTGTTTTGGCATGTTGTTATCGTATTTTTATGTCATGTTATAGACTAATAGCACATAAATGTGCAGTAGAAAGTTGCAGACCGATCAAGGCCAAAAGTTCCACAGATATAGGCCTTTCAAAAAGTGCACGTTTAATGCGACGTCACATTACAGGTGGTGACGTCATCATGACATCACTTCAATTTTCATCTATAACACATCCCGGTCTAGGTACATTTGTACATACCAACTTTCAACCCAATCGGACCTGTAGTTCTGTATAAATAGGCCTTCATTGTAATATGACATCATATATCATGTGATGACGTCATCATGACATTTCAATTTTCATCTATAACACATACTGATGCAGATACATACCAACTTTCAACCGAATGGGACCTGTAGTTCTGTAGATATACGCCTTCAAAAAATATTTACATTTTATATGACATCATAATGTTATGTGATGTCATCATCATGACGTCACGTCAATTTTCACCCAAAACACATCCAAGTCTAGGTACAAGTTTCAACCCAATCAGACCTGTAGTTCTGTAGATGAAGGCCTTCAGAATATGCACATTTGATATGACGCCATATGTTATGTGATGACGTCGTCATGACGCCACCTCAATTTTCAACACATCCCGGTCTAGGTGCATACCAACTTTCAACCCAATCAGCCCAAATCGGGCTAGGCCATTATCCACATCCAGGCCCATAATTAAACATAATTCCAAGCACATATTCATGGCTTCTTATTTTGGCTGCTGTGATAGTCGGTATCCTGAACATACCTGAAGTATTTGATCCCCTTCTCTAATTCTTCCATCTTCGCCTGCTATGCTGTTAGGGTCAACCTGCAGTCAACATTAGGGGGAGAAAAAAAGGACCATTTGTCAATCAGCAGAACTGCAAAGAGAAAACACATCAATGTAGACTTACGTACATGAAGCAAACTGGTGGTGAAAGTAGTACTGCTGCGGTGTCGGAGTGTGGCTTTGAATATGGTGGAGTCCCCTAACGTGGCGCACTTTGACGTCTCCCTCGACTTTCCTCATGCAGGGTTGCCAACCCTCCTTGTTGATTAACTTTCAATTCATTTTAGTTAAATACTGGTTCTTTAACCATAACTGTTTAACCTTTGTGAACCATTTAAGTGTCATGAAATTTAATCTGAAATTAAAAAACGGTGGCGTCCAGAATTTGGGCCCAAAGTCGGCAGAGTGTTCTCTAACATGGCGCACTTAACGAATCTCGGAAAATCCGACGTTAACATTTAAACATTTCTTTAAAGTTGACAAATTCTGTTATACCGTTATTATCTCCACTTACATACCTAACTAGAAGTTTGTCAGAAAATTGGTTTCTTATTTATGGGCGCATTTTGAAAAGGTTCACTGTGCACTTCAAAATACAAGCGGAATATCACGCCAAAATAAATTGATGATATCAGAGGCTTTAGATTTTGCTGTGATCCCTGACAGGCATTGAAAGAAGACAAATGCTTTCCCGATGACATTTTGGCAGGAAATTTAGGGACCATGGATCAACTCAGAGCTCACCGTGCACAGAAAAGTGCAAACAAACTTCCTGTTTTTGTTTTCCTGTCCCGTCTTTTTGAGTTGTTGTTAAGAATGATAAAGCAGGAGAAAGGCAGGCTCTCAAGAAACTAGAGGCAGGGAGCTCAGGGGGGAAAATGGCACGAGGTGAACCCTGTAGAAATCCCACGTAGACTTCACATTAATCACACTGATTAAGGCAATCATTAACAACATGCAGTCTAAAGCCGAAGCCTGTAAATCCATGTGGTCACAGGCTGACATACAGTAAAGTTCAATGAATTCATGTTTGTCAGGAACTTCACACGAGAAATGTCAACGGAGGACATTTGTTTCCATTACCAGACACGCAACTTGGCAGTTGCGAAAAAAAAGAAGAAATGCCAAGCTGCATCCAACTTTCTTATTTTGTTTCTTCAATTTTAAAGGTAATGTACATGTACAACAAGTCAAAAAACGTTGAAATCAGGTGAAATCGCCTTCTGTATCGCAAGACCTCTCAGCACCATGCACTATCTGTAGTACAAACTAGATTTAAAAGATTTTTTTTATATCATCCCGCCATAAAAAAATTCTGCTTCATAATCTGATAGGTTACATTTTTTCCCATAAAAACATCCACATTTTTATGGTATTATCTTTATGAAAATTAAGACATACGTAATGGTAACACTAAGGTTGCTCTAATCCTGCTCTTCAACATATTCCATTTTCTTTTTCTCCAAACAAATTTGTCAATTTGTATTTTTTTGGGGGGGAGGGGGGAGAATGGTTTCAACCGTCTGAAAATATAATTTTATGGTGGGTTTATTTTTGTACCGTGACACAAACATTACTGACGCCTGAATTATCGTCGGGTCACATATAATTCAAACTTTGTAAAGTTATTATTCCATAACAATCATGGGCAGATTGTTTTGCTTCATGTTTTCATTCAAAAGTGATTAATTTTTTTGTGCACAGAAAGAGCGATTAAAACAACAAAATAGATTTTGCAGGATGAGACTCGAAAAATACCACTGGGGAGCAAATTGAACGCATCATTTTCACTGTATCCATCAGATGTTTTCTTCCTTCAAAATTACCTGCAGAAGACAACCACCACTTCAAATTTCCCTATGGTGCCACACTCCATTAACACCTGTCAGTATAGAAGCACTGCATAAACCATCCGGGACCGACTTGCCCCTCCTTCCTTAAGAATATCCAGCATTGGCAAATTGAAATTCTGGATGATTTATGGTGTCCAGGACTGTTACACGGATCATTAACTGTTGGCTGTCACCGTTGCAGAGAGGTGTCAATGTGTTGCTGCCAGACTACACTGTCTGTCCTCAAGATCCTGTGTTGATCCTGTTTAACCCAGTCAAAACCCTTGTGAAAAAGGGATCCTAGGAGGAGACATGCGATGCTTCTCGGTGGCAAAACGTTCCTTGGGTATTTTGGATCCGTTGTTTATTTTTATATCAACTGTCTTCAGGTTTTTGTTTTAGATACTGGTGCATGTGTATGAGTGTTCTTATTATTGTGCATGTGACATAAGCACCGTCGATATCAGACTTTTAAATAATCAAGACATCAGAAATCCAATATCGAGAATATTTGAAATTGATATGACCTATTGATTATCCCATGTAAAGTTAAAGACCACAAAGATGACTCTTTAATAAAAAATAAAAATAAATAAAATTTTGTCACAATTTTCCATGGCATTCTCTGGAGCATATTGCTCACGTTTTTAAAACAAATCTCAGCACTGAGAGTTTGTCCAGTTGTACATTGGGGGAAACAGCAAATTTCAGCGAACGCAGAGCACAAAGCGACGCTGCTTGGCATTTTGTAATGTATTTATTTTGAGTCACGAGCACAAGTTGCTGCATTCTATTTCAATATACGGCAAACGATAAACACAAGTAAAAGCACAAACGGGAGATTTATTTTGACGATATTCTGATGCATTTTCGATATTTTTGATAAATTCAATATAATTCCTTAATATCAAAAATTTCTATATTTCGATATGATTGCTATCGATATGATTGCTAAACAATTTCTATCGACGATATCGATATCAAAATAATATTGAATAATGGAGTAGTATCCATAATATCAACTGTGCTTAATCTGATGACGCTGAAACAAAATTCTATCTAACTGCAATTGCTGCTCATTTTACTTAGCTATTCATCTCAAAGAAATACCAATACATTTTTTTTGTATTGCACTTCAGGTCAAAAATAAAGAAACACAAATAAAGTAGTACACATAATGGTAAAGAACCAAGTGCATCAATTTGATTTACAATATTATGAGTGAATACTGGTACTGAAGTAGATATAACTCATAAAGTTGTTAGCATGATTAATTTCCTTTTGATATAATTATAGTCTTGCTATATTATTATTTTTGTTTTTATTATCTTCGCGAGCCAAGTTTTCGACACCTCCAAGATTTATTTTGGAGCCGAGGACAAAATTAGACTTGATTTCATAGCAGTGTAAAGAGAAACATAGTCAGCATCTGCCCTTCATCCGTTATTTTAAATAGTTAATTGAAGTCTAGGAGCCAAGCAGGTGTTGCTTAAACTGTGGATAACCTGATGACTTGATCACCTGTAACCACTGGCTAGCAATGTGTGCATTACCTCATCCTAACCTGCCTCTCTAGCTCTATCTCTCTGCCCTACAGGTAACTGACGCTGGCTGCGCTAGCCCCACTGTCGCTACACAGCCCTCGGTCTAATTTGATTCCTTCACTGTCCCCGGCAAGTATCCTTCCGGCGTTGTATCAGTCCCTATCCAAAAATTGTAATTGCACTCCCCGTTGTCTGTTGATAAAACAGCCTCGGGATTCACAATTTCATCTTCCTGATATTTTTTTCCAAGTCAGACTACAAAAAAAACCTGTTCATTCTCACTTTTTCCCCCTTACTATAAGAGATTGGTTTCGCTGGAAATTTGGTGCGTGTTTTTATTTTTATTTTTTTTTCATTTCCTGCGCGTTGGTTACTGCTGACCAACTCCGACCCCAATAGACTGTATACCCTGAATGCGTCGCAAACAGCCCCCAGGGCTCGGTAGTCAGTCCACTAGAATGAATTTTTCTTGGATCGACTCCCTTCCTCCCAGTCCCAGTCTTTCCCTCATGGATCTGGACCCCTCTCTCTGCGACCGCGGAAGCACACCGATTAAAAACTAATAACATTTGGAGAGATCTGAGCAGGAATTGTGGATAAATTGGAATTGGTCGGCGGAGCTCCCCCGCAGGTTTTTTTTTCTTTCTTTCTTTTTCCCCTCGGGAGGCGTGTGCAACTTGTGCCAACTGGGTAATTTGCAGGATGTTTTGATTTGACCAGTGTTTTTCCTAGCACGCACTTGAGTAACAGATTTACAGCAAATGCCAGAACACCTTTGAGTTGCACGCGTGACTCAATATTAAAATACTGGTTTTTTTTTAAAGTTATATCAAACAACATACAGGTGTGGCAAACAAAGTGCAATATTCTGGGTGATGAAACCCATGTTAATCTTTACAAGCACACAAACAAACAAAGACCTATTATTATTAAAACCTGGGAAAATAAATTAAACGTCACTAAATTCAACGTGAGTCACAGGTCTTAAATACATAAGATACAGGGGAATTTAAGTCAAAACTAACTAATTTTGCCTCTGAAGAAGAACTTCTTAATATCGCAAAGTTCGCAACGTCAGGCCGTATTAAATTTTTAGATTTGTATATTTCAGGTCAATCCAGTCAGAATGCAGCATGCAACAGTCCTATTCATCTTCATAAAACAAATAATAGTGATAAGATCCCTGACGGGGAATATGGTGCTTGTGTTCTTTGGCAAGACACTTTACTACAATTGACTCTCTCCATCCTGGAAGATACATGTAAATGGTACCTCTGAAGGTACAGACCAGAATGCACTGATCTCGAGCTGCTGCAAAAACTAGTCCCATTGCCTGATGAACAGGGATAATATTTGTGAAACGCTTTGAGACCTTCGGTATAAAGCGTTATATACATGTAAGCACCACATTATTAATAGTAGTACTTTCAATAACAACATAGTCAAGCCAAATCTGGTAGACATTTTGAATTCCAATGAAGATCCAAGAGGCATGCCCTTTACCGACAGAAAACACGTTCAAGAGCTCCCATGTGAGCTTCCAGCTTGTTTTGAATACTTTGCAAGAAACCTTTTCTGCAAAGCCCACACGCAGGATATACAGAAAATTCAGTCGAAAAAGTCACTCCTTATAAAAATCGTCCCCATCAGCCTGCCACCTGACACTTCTTCAAAGGTTCTGAAGAAAACATACTCGTCTGAAAATCTGAGGTCTTTTACTCTCTCTCTGTTGTGTGTGCTCTCTCCAGGATGAAAAGGACACGGGCTGCCTGCAGCGTCTCTGGCAGCAACCCGTCTGATTTATCTAATTACGCATTTCGCAACCCAATTTCAAACACTGGTTCTATCCCCTGCGCTCTACGTGCACAGTGCGCCAGCCTTGTTTCATTTCTGTTTCCAGGGCTCCCAAGGCTGTGATTTCATTACGTAGACTTGCCGTTCCTTTTCTCTTCTTTTCTTTTTTTCACCATCTCTGTCTTTGAGGCATGCAAAGCTGACCTCAGCAAAGTAAAAGGAAGAATGTAAAAAACAAACCACGATGCATTTCTCCCGGCTGGGAGATTTCTACTTAGATTTCAAGCTCTCGAGAATCCATTTATGATCAGATATTGACTACCAGACCTCCCTGCAATTTGACAGCAGGGAGATGTGCACTTGCGATATGTTGTGGCTAAAAGCTGCCGATGAAAGCATCCTGACGCGGACATTTTGAAGGTAATCTACAACACTTGCAAACATCCAAAACAAAAAACTACCAAATTATTATGAAATACCTTACTGCTAAAGTGAATAATAGTCTCAAGCATCCTGTGAAGTCATGGTATCTGGTGTGCTGTAATTTTCGGGAAAAGTGGAAATTTTGTATCAATTTCCAACGATAGTCGGCTGACCATCGTTTGAAAAAAAACCTGACTTGTAATCGGTTACACATCCGTGGATGGGTACAAGCCAGCAAAATTTACAAGAAAAGTTAAATTTTTGTATCAATTCCCAACAATGGTCGGGGGGGGGGGGGGGATATGGCAACAGTTTCTAAAACTTCTGAAATTTGAATGCTTTTCAGCATATAATCAAGCAAAAGTACAACGTGCATTAAAAAATACAGTGGACGATGCAAAAAGTCCTTTTCCCCCTTAAAGCCCAAGAATCACTGACCATGATCTTGGTTTAACGCTAGTATTGCTCACACATCCATTCAACTCCCTGTCCACACCCCTTGCAAAATACAAGTTCTCAAGAGCATTTCTGCTCTTCCAGTTTTCTATGGACTCTCAAAAGATGTCAAGATTGACAAAGGACAGTTTTGCGCTGAAGTACTCCGGCACGGATTCGAACCCCGACTCACTCCAAACAGACCATGTCGCCACTAGAAACACACCAAGTCTGGAGTGCGAACCACTTGAGCCTGGCGCCACGACCGGTGATTGAACCCCTGACAATCAATCACGGGGTTCCGCATGTGTGCTCACCCAAGAGTTGAATCAACTCGACCACATCCAATGTGGCAACCGGGGCCAGTACGGACATGGAAATGGTAGCATCCCTGCGTCCAAACACCGAGTTACAGATCAGTTCTCTTCCTCGTCATCAGAGAGTAATGCTTCAGAACTCCAAGCCCAAGGCATGCATGTACAGTTGAACACACAGTGATGCATCACACTACTACTACTACTACCACAAAGTCAATGAATTACAGACTCCAACGAAACTGGCCAATTCCTTTTAACGGGCCGTTCGTCAGCCAAACCATCAATCTTTACTCAGGTGCAAAACTTCAGACCTTTGGTTTTTAATGAAAGCTTGCTTGTATGCAGAGGCTGCATGCAAAAATTGTCTTCATTGAGTGTCAGTTCATTGAACTCACGCAGATCAAAACACAGTATTCAATGTACCTCATAAACGTGTGCTTCAATATCTGGAAATGATTCCTGCAAGTATAGTGTAATTCGTTGAATAAAATTACAAGCCATTTTGAGGTGGTGCCACGCCCGCGTGCATTTCGCACGCACTCTTACATGTACATCTTGTAAAAACGAGGAGCCCGCATTTTGGTTAGCCTATTGGTCGAAAGACACCAAAGTGCGTGCGTGTTACCTGGGCGCGACTCGCGCGAGCCCAGTGCCACCTCAGAAAATGGCTGTCACCAAATCAGTTTATACCAGACTTTTTTTTCAATGTTGCTCCAATGATTCGATTTCTTAAAACTAAATTGATCAATCCCTTCCACCAAGACACTAATTTTTTTTCCTACAAATCTTTTCAAAGTAAAGAGCTTTGATCTTAGTTAAAAGCACTATATACCGTATCTTCCAAATTTTCAACTATCTGACTTCAGATACAGACTGGACAAGGCCAGCTGCAAAACATCTGGGAGACCCCAGTGACTCTGGATGCCAAAACTATGAAGTCAGGTTCAAGACGCTCAACAGCAGAATGGATTCAACTTGACAACAGAAACTAGACCAAGGATCTCCAATCTGATAATGCCATCTACCACTTCCGAGAGTCCGAGAGTACTTGTGACAGGATTCCATTATCCAGCAGCCCTGGGCGCAAGCCAACATGTTTTAGATGAAGTCTGTCTAGCTCCCAAAAGCATTCTCTCCAGCATAAATGAAATTTGCGGAGGACAATGAGACCCTGTAGTTGCTAACATCGGGATCAGAGGGCACGTGCTCCCCTGTGCCCCGTTGTAACTTTCAAATCCTCCCTGATGAGACATTTCCACCATTAATAGCAGCCCCCATGACATCACTGAATGCTCCCCCAGTGAGAGAGAAGTTTATGGGTATGTTCTCACAACATCTTTGTGGTCTGGGTTTCTTAGCCAGTGGGTTTCTTTCCATTCCTGTCTTCAATACTTACTCTATCTCCAGCCAATACATTTTCAAAGTGTTCTCTCTGGTTCTTATACATTTGCTTATACTTTACATTCTTATTGACCCAATTTTTTAGCATCTGTGTTTCATTGTTAAGCATATATGCTTATTCACTGATGTATCCATAATACCATGGAGTGCTCAGGCGGTTTTGGGCACAACAGGGAGTAATAGGCAGGGCGGTTTGGGGCGGTACAGTGATTAAGTGGTTAAAACATGGACTCCCCACTCTAATAAAAACTACGGAAAGAATATTGCATCCTGACGCCAATTTTTTTTTATCATATATCATCTCAATGAAGGTCAGTCATTACAAAAACGTTGAAAAGACATGAATCTGGGACTGAGAAACAATTCCAATTTTGTTAAAAAATACTTTGAAAATGCACTCGATACTTTGTACACAACCAAAGAAGCGGCGTCTGATTACTACCGTACGTTCTTTCTGAAACTATACTACAAAACAAAGTTCAAATTAGCTGGAACTTCCACTTGCACTTAAAACTTTGCACTGTTTCATCTTAGATTATCTTCCAGAACATGAGACGTCCAATCTGAACTACTAGATACATGTATTTCCTCAAAAACAAGTTTAATTATTCTGGAATTGACGATGGCTCTCAGTAAGTATCTAATGTATTCAATGCTGATCTGTTAAGACCCTAGCAAAATGAAGACATCCATTATGCAAATAATATCAAAACATGTTTGCTGTAGTTCAATTAAAAGCTGCATTAAGGTATCAAAGTAGGCAGAAATTCCCCCTCCCCCTAAAATTTTTTTTAAACAACCAAACCATCTCCCACACAAAACATCAATTTGCAAATCAACAAGGGCATTTGTTTTCGATGAGAGGGATATTGTTTACGCTTCATCTGCCTTGAAGATGGCTTGATTCGAGACCTCCTGCCATTCCAGAAAAGAAAACCCTGACCGCAACCGCTTTGGTCCCTCAAAATAGCCCAAGACGGACGATACGTGCACATCTGATGGCATTGTGATCCACAGAAGGCCAACGGTCTTAATTATAAGCCAAGCAACTAAACGTGGACATTTTTTTACCGAGGCTCCTGCTGGTAAAAAAAATCCATACGCAATCAGTTGTTTTTTTGTGGTTTTTTTTTTTTTGCCGGGATGACCGGTTGTCTTCTTTCCTTCTGCTGCTCGAGATAAACAAATTTTGTCTGAATTGACTGGAAAGGTTGCAATTAAAGTTGCATGCACATGTGAGAAGTTGGTTACTTCAATTTAAAAAAATATGAACAAACACCAGTTGGGTTTTCTTTTCCTTATCCTGTTTTTTTTTTCAATTTACAGCAAAGGTGTGAAAAAGATAATGCCTCAACAAGAAGAAAACGTAGAAAGTGAAAATTAATTTTGCATCTAGGGTAAATTACACCGGGGAGTCACAAATATAGAGACCGAGGCTACATTGGAAAAAGCAATCAAACTGAAAAGTGAGTAGCTTTACAACTACGTGTGTCAAATTCTCAGTTACATGTACACGGGAGGTATTGTATATTTTAAATATCATCATGTACAGTCACACTGTTAAGAGATGGCAAATGTGGCCACACCCAACAAAATGTAATCAGATGTCGTCAGAGCTTCATGTACTTTTGAGTAAGTGCTCACCCAGCACAATGCAAACCAACAAGAACAATCACCATTTTCACCCAGAGAACATCTAAAGGTATCAAATTTTAAAGGGAATGTACAACATTTGCTTTTGCTGCAATTTTCAGAAATTAATGGATTTGGAGGATTAGTATGTTATAGCAAATATTGTTGAAATGACTTGTTTCACGTTTTGGGTTTGTAGATGCTGGAAAAACCATGAAAACCAATCATGTTTTTGTAGTCTGTTTCCCTGACCCCACTTTAGATGAAACGGAGCAATCCTGACTTTGGGAAATTGTAAGGGTCAGAGAATTAGTCTAGCAGGCTTGTACCCCTTCACAGGCGTTTAATCAATTGCAAAGAAAACGCGGAACAATTAATTATGAAAAATTAGAAGCAGTTTTTGAAAACAGCCAGTTTTCTCCAACACTGGTCGGCCGACCAGCGTTGGAAAAATACATTTTTCTTGAAAATGACAGCACGCCAGGAGCCACAATTTCACAGGATGCTTTACACTGTCATTCCCTAACAATCTAGTGAGGTATTTTCGTGATTATTTGATCATTTCCTTTTGTGATGTTTGCAAATGTTGTATCTTCCCTTTAATAGCGATATTGAAATGAAGAACAGAATACGCTCTTTCTACTACATAATGAGGTAACTATTACATGTAGGCGTGAAATACCTTTTCAACTCATTTTGTACGATTAAGACTAGTTGGGCCCTGTCTTAAAACTAAAATTTCCCAAAAGTGGAACAGTGAGCAGGCTGTCCCCTTTAAAATAATCAGTGAGATCATCAGTGGTCAGGATAAAGGGTGGCCGCACTGGCCACAGCAGATAGGCCAGATTGAATTAACTGCAGGTGGCCAGGGTTTGTTGCCCTGGCCCTCCGTATTAAATGAATATCCAGGAAACTATCAAGGTTTGTGGTTGAATTGTGATCTGGAACGAATACAACCAAATGCAAACCTCAATAGTTATTTCAATATTGGAGCAAAGAAGAAAAGAGTTTTGATAATACTAATCTTGGTCGCTGATGGTGAGGATGTCATTTTTCAAGAAATGGGCAAGTCTAAGAATTCACGCACACTACATGTATATGTCCCATATAACAAAAGTATAACACTCTAACTTCTAAGATATTGATTGATTTCAGTGTTTTTTATTCTACTGTTGGGCATCTGAAAGGAGAATACCCACACAAATTTTTAGGTTATTGGTCTTTGCGATGATTAGGTAATTAAAGAAAATATGGCGCTACGTATGGGACAAAAAGGGGACCTCTTCTTGGACTTTCCCAAATTCTCACATTCTACTTTCCCAATTGAGAACTCTTACAATTACTTAGGCCAACATTAAACATATCAGGTGCAAGTTACTTTTCTAATGCGTTTAAATTCCCAAGGTAAATAACCCCTCCTCCGCATTTCGCATATTTCAGTCAGGGGTAACAAGCTTGCAAGTAAATCCCTTCAACAACTTCACTTGAAAACATCCATCAGGAGACATTCATACCCGAGAAACCTAGAAACGATCATGTTCCCTATAGACCAAAAACAGAAGAAAAAAACACTTCCACTTCCAATGTTCAAATTCGGTAGACGACGTCGCCGGCAATAACGGCAAAAACGTCACTACCTGTGCTAAAGTGCCGGTCAGTAAAACACAGGCAATTTCCCATTTGGAGCGCGGAGTCCAATCTTCGTGTTTCCAATCTATCCATCGACAGTGGGAGGAAAAGTAGAGCTTGGCTTTTTATTAAATGTGGATTACTTTGGTAACTAGATCGCTGGACCCAGTTTTTTACCCCCCCCCCTTTCCCATCCAACTCTGAAATTGACGTCGGGCAATCAAGCCAACAAGGAAGGATGATTCAACCCTGGTCTACTGGAATCATGAAACTCTAGCGATCAGAAGACAATGCCGTCAAAATCCCCCTACAGCCAGGTACTGAGCCCTGACAGCTTTCATCTGTAATCAGTAACGGATGAAGAGGGTTACCGATTGGCCTGGATACCGACTAAACTTGCCAGCTCTTCTGGCCAGCTCACGGCACAGGTAGATTTCGGGATGGCTTGGTGAAAACAAATCTTCCCTTTAAAAGAAATTACGGGGTATGCACCGATGGTTTCATCTTTGTGATCTCTTTGTGATGGAGTAGGTCAGCGGGATTCAGAAGTGGTATAGAGAAACCTTCCAATATCTACACTGATAGACTTGTTTTTGGCAGAGATCTGTTCCACTGAAATCCCCAAAGATCAAACAAATGTCCTTTACAAGCGCAATACGACAACTAAACTGTATACATGTATCACATGCTCATGTACATGAACATGTACATCGAATACAAATGTACAGTACAATTACATGTACATGTACATTTACTACAAATTTACCTGTGTGTTACTGCATCTCTAACAAATGCTGAAAAATCTAATTACGGAAACAGTCACAACGAATCTTGGGCCTTAACTGCTGGAAGCGAATATTAAGCAGCCTTCACATTGTATGAACACAGCTTTATTGGATGTACGTGAATGTAAGTGGAGAACATGATGAAGCCACTCACGTGTTTCCATGGCAACCAGCATTGTGCAAGTAGTCTGCGCACTGCAGGCTGCTGTGTAATACGAGACACAGTAGCAAAACCATGTGATTTAAATACTCTGCATCGCTGCTCCAGTGTTATGACACAATGTTTAATGGTAGCCCCACCCCTGCAAAAGTGTCAGACTTCACAGTGTGATAAAAATTTGAGTGTCAGACTACCACTCCCCCAGGAAAAAGATCAGCAGCTTAAGGCCTTTTCACACTAGACAAATCTTGGGGTTGATGCAGGGTTGACGTAGGGTTGAAAATATGCCGCGTTTCACACTTGAACGTGTTTAACCCTGTGTCAACCCTGAGATTGATTTCGCCTCGGGGTGAACTCAAACCTGCTCCAGACTGGGGTTGAGATTTGCAACCTGGGTTGAAACTGTCACCATGGGTTAAAACAGTAGTAACCGAGCGAAATAAGTGTGAAAACAAGTGTGAAATGATGCCGGGTTGAACGTGGGGTTGAAAAATCAAAAACTCAACCCGGGTGGCTCTGGGTTAATTTGCCCAGGGTTCGAGTTCAACCCGGGTTGAGTGGCTCTAGTGTGAAAAGGCCTTTTACTGAAACAAGCGTCTGTTATTCTGGAACATTTGCTAAGCATTTTTTTAGAGGCATATCATGGATGCAAACTAACACAATTTCATATACATGTAAGCACATAATCACTTTGATAACACCCCCCTCCCCCCGAAAAAAAAAATATCCAGTTGCAGAACTGAAATATGAAGTGATTCAAAACTACATTTGGGTTGGCTTGTTATCATGGATCAATCAGAGAATATCTGTTCTTAAATTGTTCTTTCTCTCAAAAAATATCCCCTTTTGTACTATCACTCAGTACAATGTACATTGTATATGAACACATCAAGCGCATCTGGAGAAGTCGTTGATTCTGGATATAAGAAAAGAGGTCTAAAATCCTACCTCACTAATGAAGATCCCTGTGTCTTCCTCTGTTCCGTAGCACAGCGTCAGACCGAGTTTGGCACCGCCAGTATCCCTCCTTAGCGTCACATCCTGGGGGACAATCAAACGTCAGGAAAATATTTGCAATGTTCATGCTAACTTCAGAATTCTTTTATCCATGTGCAGTTGTGTTTCAGTATATTTTGAATTTCTGAAAAGTGTGTTGAAATTCCACTGCAAACTGCTTACTGACTGGACTGACTTGAAACATACAAAGTGAAAGATACTTTCAGAATCGAAACATCAGGTCCCCTAATTTCATCCTAATTTTAATTTGAGATCAGCAAGTGAAACAGGAAAAGTGGATTTTGGAATCCATTAAATTGAGTCTAAAAATAATAATCTGCAACTCAATATGAAGCTTACATGTTTAAAATGGGGGGGGGGAATGCATTATTCATTCAAATGTAACATCAATGATGTATTATGAAGTTTGATAGATTGTTTTAAAATACAAAAGCTGTTAGACAACAGCATCATTTCTAGAAATTGACCACAACCTAGACATTTAGTGCAGCTTGTGTGTTCCCAATGAACCCCAATGACATGACCTGACCCGACCAGTCATAAATGTCAGGCATGTGAACATTCATGTTTGACCCATGATCATCCTAATATTGACATTAGGAATACATTTTTCAAATATGAAAAATCCCAGAAAGCCTCAAGTGTTCAGAAAATCTTCACAAATGTGAAAGAAACCAAGACCTTGAATTATGACAAACGAAAAAAGTTAACCCATTCTCTGAAAATAATCCAGCATGGGTTTATATTCTCCAGCCCTATCTATCTATGCACATGTGCTTAGCGAAATCAATAAAATATCTGGTGCTATTCAAGGAGGCTGAGGCAAGAGTCCCGCTAATTGACATTGGTTGGGTCTCTGTTTAATTGACCACTCGCATTCCATTGAACTCCTCCATTGATCGGGCCCATTGTGGCATCCGCCAACGTCCAATAATGGCCAGCCACACAACAGACGCATTAGGAACCACCATTATTTTTTCTCTCTCTCTGTCTCTCGGAGCGTGATTTGCTGATGTACAAATGTACATGTACGACCGCGGCTCGGCAAAGACATAACATCCACCGATTCCTGCACCGTGTTTGGTTTTCTTAACGGAATATTCCTTTCTTGTCTTCCATTATTGCATTAAGGCACGCATTCAGTCGGAGTTCTAATGCAATTTCGTCGCCGTCTCCATTCTTCTGCGATGTGTACTTTGGGTAGTTGCCGTGGCGATTCCCACAGCAACGACATTCTCAAAAGCAACTACACCCATGATTTTTTTTTGTAGAAAGACTCTCTTTTGTGATTTTTTTTTTTAACTGCAGTGCTGGCCAAATTAACATCCCAACAAACAAGAAGAAAAGAAAAATTTCCTTCAATTGATAAAATCTGGCAAGACAAGATTCCTGAATCCACGGACTTCTCCATCTGACAGCAACTAACGCTGGCAGGTCCCAAACCAAAGAATTTACGACTTCAGCCCCCCCTGAGTGATCTCTCATCCAGCAACCCAAAAAGAGAATCCACAGGGACAGGCCATAAACCAGGCATAGCCATTTTAACAAATTACCTGTGATATTTCTGCTTTTAAGAAGTCAGGTCTCAGCAGTATCACATTGCCTGTTAGAGAAGGACCTCCAATCCAAAAGGCCAATTTAGCTCAATTTTCTAGCGGACAGCTCTGGCAACTTTCCCTTGTAGAGTATCCCCATCTTTCGTTCATAATTTGCTGCTATCTCTGTTTTCTAAGGGGGGGGGGGGGGAGGTTGTTTTCCGGAGCAATAATCAGGCATGCAACTGGGAATTTAGGAGAGAAAAAACGAGGAAATTCCAAAGCATGCGCACAAGATTTTGGAACAGTATTTTTCAATTTGTAATGGTTACTCATGAGACTTGAAAAACGAGGAAATGATCGGATGCGAGGAAAAGTTGCATGCCTGAGTAATGAATCAAATTGCAATACTTTCAATTTTTTTAAGGGACATGTCATATTAAATCATCTACAATGCTGCTGTAAACAACTTCTCATCCAAACAAGAGCAAGACTGACTGGGAAATTGAGGTGACGGAAAAGCTAATAAGAAAGAAACAAGATTCACCAGTAAATGGAAAAAAATGAAGTCTTTTCAACACGAGAGTGCGTGTGTGTAACTCGATAAAGACGAGGACTGAGGCAACTTGCCAGAATATTGTTCGTTTTGCATCTAACAATTACAATTTCTTGAAACTATGAAAATGACATTTCCCATTAGGGTTGGGGGTGGTTGCGTCGTTTTAATAGTCATCACTTGTGCATTAAATCCAGGCTGTAGTATGTAGAATTAGAAACAATTTGGGTACGGGAGACATATGGAGCTCCGGAAAAATATATAGATATCCCTCAAATGACGTAACTACCAACAGATTGTCACATGTGTCGGCATTTTGGGAGTCATGTTGGGTTTTCATGACGCGCATCGGCTGTGACGAGCATCGGCTATTGCGAAGAAATTGAGAGCAACACCCGCGCGTGTTTAGAGCATTTTGCACTCTGCGCGCACACGTACCTGATGGCATTGAATACGCAGTTTGCAATTTTCTTTCGAAGATGGCTGTCTAGAGGAGTCTATATCACCATTTTGCATTTACTTTGTTTGGGGGGACACACTATTTGCAATGTGCATCTCATACAAAATGTTGATGTATGCAGCTTGGGAAAAAGTTGCATATTATATCACAATTTAACATTTTTTTGTTATTGAAACGTTATCTTCAACGTGCATCCCGTATCAAAATGTTGAGATGACGATATGTGGGTATGTCGATATGTGGGTCTGGCAAAATCACCACAAAAAAATGATGATGCAATCAGCAAATTTTTTTCCGAGCAGCATTCGATTCCATAGGCGCATCGTCTGTAATTTCCCTAATGCTGGAGATGTATCCACGCTAATTTCAGAAATGCAAGATGCAAAACCTGCGCCCTCCTAACCTCGTATTCCAGTTCATATGCTTTGTCCATCCCGTCCTCGTCTATGATGGGAATGTCCACATTGTCCATGGCATCCAAGTCATTCATCAGGTCGTCATCGATGACAGTCATCTGCTCCTGGGGTGAAATCTCACACAGCCTGCAGGAAGAGAACCGAGGAGCAGGGAAAAGAATGCGATCAGCTCCTGAAAAAAGCAGGCGGAAAGCTGCAAAACCCATTTAGCTAATTCACATTGCCCAACTGATGGGATTCTTATGCCAAAAGCTAGTTCGCTGCATTTTCATCTTCCTTCTGACTTCCTCTTAACAGACACAGGCATTGGAATGTGTCAATCAGTCACTGGAGGAAAGAAATAAAATGCCTCATTTCTCACCGTGAGACAGTGGAGACAGTTGCTTTGAGCTGCCCACTCTGATGCTGTGATAAGTTTAGGGCCAGCAATAAAATGTTAATGATGAAACAGAATGCTTTTTTTTTTACTGAAACTTGGCACAATGACCTAATAACCTCTTCAAAGGTCCCAAATCCTCTCATTAACAAAAGAGCACAGTTCAACCTTACATTTATACATTTATGTTTAACAGGCCCGATGTACTCTTTGACATCATTCCGTGTATTTGTGAGCACAGAAAGTTTGTACTATTAAAAAGCAAAAAATCCTTTATTACTGTTTGTACATATGGTAGCACAGCAAAATTCCTCGCAACCTGTAAAAAACTTTTTCAGTGACTACAGAATTTTCTAGTACTAAGCCAGTTCGCCGTTTCAACTGCGTATGGCACGTTATATGGGTCACAGGTCATTCGGCATAATTCGCCCGCCATTTTGAAAATATTTTTGTCTGACTTTCTTTGGAATCGTGCGACAACTCTAAATACTCCGCCAAGTGTAGAATAGCAATTCTTTACTTCGAACACAAATCTGTGAGTACAATGTTGTGCAATGTTGTGCAATGACAGGCTCCATAACAATCACAAATTGCTGGTAAAATAGGTCATTTTCAGTTGCTACGCCACAACTTACGCCACCTAAAGTGATTGTGTAAGTTACGCCATAATTTGTTGTGCGGGTCGTGGACTTACACACTATGAAACTTTCATGAAATTGTCATTTCAAAAAAGGTTGCGCAGCATGAAATGTTGCACAAGTTTTTGCTGTTAAAAGTAACTATCTTCTTTGCTCTGCGAAAATTCTGTGCCAAGCAGTTCCATGAAATTCTCTGCAAGATCTTACCCGTCCATGACCAGGTCTCCGTTCTTGGAGTCCAGCGGGCTGGGGCACCGCTGCAGCACCTTCCACAGCAGATCCTCGCTCTGCAGCTCTGTCTGCGTGCCCACGTTGCACAGCGCCATGCCTTCCTTGTCGCCCGGCACTTTGCTGCGCGGCGCCCGGCGCAGGACTTGGACAATGATGGGCTCCGTGGCGTTCTTGAAGGCCTCCACGGCTTCTTCATGGGTGGCCTTGGAAAGGTCCACGCCGTTTACCTGAAAAGACAGCAGAGAAATTCACAAAAGGTCAGCCATATTGTTGACACAATTTTAAAAAGTCTGAAACTTTGAAAGTTCCTGACAGAGTTGTTAACCTGCTTGATACGGTACAAGTCTAAAACATGCATGTCTTTCTGTGGACTCTATTTGTTTAACAATACAGATGAACCAATAAGTGTCTTAGAAAGTACAGGTATGCAGCACTGCTAGTCAACTCGAAAAATGAATTTGCATGTTATTGATGCTGGATGGTCCTCGAACTGCAGGCAAGGTGCAGGGTAATTGCAGCTTTCTCTCCATCTTCAGACAAAACAAAGCAGCCGTCAATTTATCAATTTTTTTTGTTGTTGAAATTTTGTTCACAACTGAGATCTCATTTGCACACAGAGCCCACATTTTATCCCCATAAATCAGAAAATTTTAGGGGGAAATATAAAAACACCACAAATTAACAAAATAAGTAAAACAAATTCTACTTCGCACTTAAAACGGCACATCACTAGGGTCCTCCGATCACATTTCAACCGTCGCAAAATATTCAGCCGAATATGCAAATTTCAAAATAATGGAGGCATCTTCACTTCCAAGGCTGTCAGCGGCAATTTCCATCAAATTTCCCTTTCTACTCCAGCAGTTGAACTACCAATAAACCCAAAAGGCCACGGACTCCTACGCCAGCACAAACACGCATTTTCACATCCTGGCAACAGGCCGAGAGAGTCCCCAGTTGAAAGCTGATTTTTAACAGGCAATTTTTCCCACTCCCTAAAACTCCTGGCAACCGGGAGGACTCTAAGTACTGACAGAGTCCTGAGGTATGTGTTAATGGGGGCAAGTGGAAGGTCATATGAAACAAGTGCAGACACTTGTGGAGACAAACCAACTGTCATCGCCATTTGTATACAATTTCTTTTTCACAGTGATGAATGGCACGTAAAGGCTTAGTTGAGACTTCTAATAGAGGGCTATGGGAATACATCAAATATTTGAATATTCGATGGCAACATTTCTGTTGGCAACAGCAGTACAGGAAGCTAGGCAAAATCAATCGGATACCCCTAGCACTGCTTCAGGCCTTCAGGCCCAAGTCCATCATACTCCATATAATATTTAGTCACACCAGGCCTACTGGACCAAGTCCCCCAAAATCCACAAAAAAGGGGGGATGGATTTTAATGGAGTTGGGGTGTTTAGTGTTAAGAGCTCATTTTCACAGTGTAGTTCACCCTGTAGTTTTACATGTATTTGCCAATTTTAGTTTACAGAATACTCCTCTAACTATGCACTTCCTAAATCTTTCTTTTTATTCCTAAGGAGACTGACAGCCATATGTTTACAAGATATTAATTTCCACCTTGGCACACATTAACAACGAGGTTATTAGACATGACGTGGAAAACACATCCATGTGTGGCAAGGTATCGGTTGATTTTATGGCGCTGCTCTAATTAAGTAAACATATCGTGTCAAAATATTGGTGTGAAATTTCCTCAAAATTTAATTGTAGTGAGGACAGTGAAGGTGAATTTTAACAAGTCCGGTCTGATTCTACCTTGATTTAAGACAAATTAAGACTGTTTAACGTCCATGAAACTGACATTGATTTTGCTGTTTTGGGGGTAAAAATAAATCCTTATTTCAGTGACCCACTTTGATCTGAAGTTCAACCTTGCCCAGGAGTGATGCAGCAAAAGACAATTGTATCTCCCCTTTCCGATTGAATAAGCAATTTCAAACAATGTCGTGCAACGGCATGTTAAGCGGGCGTCTGGCGACAACTATTCACACATTGAAACAGTTTTTTTGAGAAAGCGTGATTTTGTCTCACTCCTCAGGGCTTGGCCATTTTTCCTCCCTTGAGGGTCATATAAATATCATCACGAGCAATTTGGGTCAGTGGACGTATTAAGCTTCCTTTGGTGTACTGTGTGCGGGGGAACCCACACACCTTGCCTTGGCTTTAAGCTGGCCGGCACCTCTAAGTCCCACCGTCATTTCCAGAGAATGGAAATATTGTTGGTGGGGATTAGCAGGGGATTTTTCGGCGGGGGTCTTTATACTGGGATTTGCGTCGTCGAAAGCTCCTTGGAGCTATTTGTCTACAATGGATCAACCTTCAAAGGTGGCCAAATCTCTCTCTCTCTCTCCGAAATTTCTGCCCGTGTGTTTGATCAGACACTGTGCGCCTGGGGAATATTTGATGGGTGATAAAAATTAATAGCTGGTGGAGTTTTGCAGGTTGCAACAGTTGTGAATGAAAATGCATCCAATGTATAAGAATTTCTCGTAAAAAAATATGCCACAAGTTAACTTCAAGGGAAAGAATCATATTTAGGAAAAACCAAACGTTTCAGATGGAATGAATTTGACCGGCGATAAATATTAATAGCTGTGGAAATCTGCAGGTTGCAACACTTGTGTATGAATGCATCCTGGCCAATGTATATAAATATCCTCCCAAAACTGCCACAAATCAAAATGAAATGAATATTCTATTTTTTAGGGACAAAAAAAATAATAAAATGGAGAAGGAATGAAATTTGATGGCTGGCAAAAATTAAAAGCTGTAGAAATTCACAGGTTGGAAAAGTTGCGGGTAATGCATACTGACCAATTACTAATTAGGTACATGGATATCATCCAAAATTGCCACAAAGAGAAACAAATCGTTTTTCGAATATGTAAAAAACATTTTGAAAAGAAAAAATAAATGTTCCTTTTCACTTCAGCACTGTAAATTTATAATTTAGATACAAAATAGATTCTGATTTTGGGATGTCCTTTCAAAATGTATGTTTTCATTCATACACCAAAGCAAGTGTTCCAGCATTATTAAAACAGCAACAGCAAAAACAGCAGCAGTATCATCATTTTCAGCATAAGCAGCCAGCATCCCCAAACACAGTTGACCAAGTTGTAACTCAATGCATACCCTCTCTGACCTCAACTCTTAAAAGGCACCACTTGACTCTCTTATGAATAAAAACCTCACACCGTCTCTGATAAATAATCTTTTTATATTTCATTGAACCCTTATTTAGCTGTTTCGGTGACACACCGAAACAGCTCTTGTTTTCGTTAAGATTTTTTTTTTTCTTTTTTTTTTTTTTTTTCTTCTCCTTTTTCAGACTTTTTCTCCATAGGTTTAACACACGTTTCTTCCACCAATCCACTTTGCCACTTTTTAAAATCCGATTGATTTCAGACTTGGTACATACTTAGACCACCACCCACAGATGGTCCTAGAAGAAATTTGTGATCGTGACGTCATCAGGTGTCAGGTTACGTCACATTAAAGATGTATTTTTGCCCATATGTTTTGTACACGTTTTAAAACGCTCCATTTCGGCACTTTCGTAAATCTGATCGACGTTACACTTGGTACACACTTAGACCATCACCCACAGATGGTCCTAGACGAAATTTGTAATCGTGACGTCATCAAGAGTCAGGTTACGTCACATTAAAGATGCATTTTGCCCCATAGGGTTTGTACACGTTTTAAAACGCTCCATTTCGGCACTTTCGTAAATCCGATCAACGTTACACTTAGTACACACTTAGACCATCACCCACAGATGGTTCTAGAAGAAATTCGTGACCATGACGTCATCAGGTGTCGGGTTACGTCACATTAAAGATGCATTTTTCCCCATATGTTTTGTACACGTTTTAAAACACTACACTTTTGCCTCTTTGTAAATCCGATCGACCTCAGACTTGGTACATACTTAGACCAACACCAACAGATGGTCCTAGAAGAAATTCGTGATCGTGACATCATCAGGTGTAAGGTTACTTTACATTAAAGATGCATTTTTCCCCATAGGTTTTGTACAAGTTTTTCTTCAAATAATACTTTGGCACTATACACCCGTATGTCTGATTGACTTTTCACTTGGCAGATGACATTCAAAGTGACTTCATCAAGTGTTCATTACGTGCACAGAGTATTTAAAATATCCGAAACAGCTTGTGTTTGTCCACAAACACATTTCTAGTTTTACTTCTTCTTTTGTATTTCTGCGGCTCCAACACAGAGTGCACTGGTCGGGAAGTTATTACCATTTCATACAGGAAAATCTGGCTATTGATTGACTGCCCTGGGGGTTGTAATATGAACCGAGAGAAAAAAAAGATGCCTGCTCCATTCAGTGAGTTAGGTTTCTACACAGTACGTGTGCATCTCCACATATACTGGTACATGTACTGTCTCTAGCTTAGTGCGTACATGTAGTGTGTTAATGCGATTTTCTCTCAACATAAGAAAAATTAACGCAAGGACAGTATATTATTATTATTATTGGTTTATTCAAATTGAACTTGTAGCCAAAGGCTAAATTGCATCAATTTTTACAATGAGAGAAAAAAAAAATGAAACATTAAAAGACGGGGTAAAATTCCACAACAAACTTGAAATACTTCCTCAGAAAAATAAACATGTTAAACGCATACACAAGACACCACAAGTTACTAACAACAATAAAATACATTAAGATAAATACAAGAGCAAACAACACTACACAATATAAAAACTCAACACAAAAATATATATCTAAAACAAACACCCCCCCCCCCTTAGAAAAGTGGATGGTTGCTAAAATACAACTTAATAAAAAACAACACCGGAAATTGCAACACCCGTATTTTTCAATACAAGGTACATGTAAAGGAATAACTGTGCCATATACATGTACTACATCTGTATCTCTTTTTAAAATTAATTGAAACCTTATTTTACTATTTCTTTTTTTTTATGGTTATTTTTATATTTTAATTATGTTGAACGGTTGACAGTTAAGAGGAGTTTGACAAAGAGCAGTTCTTTTCCTTTGATAATGAGAGATACACGTGGTCAAGTCATTCACAAGATGGAATTTGCGTCGGGGTGATGTAAACCCAATATTGGGTTTGTAAAACCCAATACTGAATGCTCAATAAGTTAAATGATTGAAATCCAGGCCAAAGATGATGTTTCTTACTGAGCATGCAGCGGACTTTGATGGCTGCGATGATCAAGAAGATACCCTCCACGGCACACCTTTAATAAAGCAGGCCGCCTACTGACTGATTGCATTCTGCAATCTAAACGAACTGTTTTGATTGTTTTGGGCCATCTGTGGCAACGCATATCAATTGCCCATTCCTCGCAATTTCGCCGAGCAAATATAATAAGCATTACTGAGATGTGCGCTTCTGCCCCCCCCCCCCCCCCCCTCCCCAACCCCTCGTCTTGAAGATGAGGAAGCAAGGCAGCCAGCGTACATCACGATTGGCAAATTAACAGTGTAATCGTTCGGGCTACAATTTACAACACGCGCGCCGTTTCGAGCCAGCGCCAGCCTGGCATCTATGACCATCTATAGTTCTTTTACAAGCGATGATGCATCAACAGCATACAAGAATGGATGGTGTCGGTCCGGTGTAATAATAACGATAATATACCACGGGCCCTGATGCATGTGATGAGAAGCAAACCATCCAGTCTGCCCTTCAGTAGTCCGAGATGGCGCTGTGTTTACTGCCGGCAAAGAGAGACAGACGCTCCTCGATTGGTTGTCAAAGCGTGGACTGGACATATACGAGTGCATCTATTGACTGGGCGATATTGTCAAATATGGCCTGATTACTAGGGCCACTCACCAGCCATCAACCTGTCTTTGACAGTAACACATCACTTGACAGAAGGCATGGCAGATACTCAACTCCATCCAACCAGAAAGTCAGTGGCTAAGGTTTGGGTTTTTGGTGGGAATTACGTCCAAAACAAATTTGCACTGTGCTTCAGTCTCATAAAAATCAAAATCTTCTTCATTCGGTGCCAAGTTGTCCTTTCAGTCAAAATCAATCAAGGGACTGTTTTCATCAGTTAAGAGCTCCCAGCCTACATGAAACAGGATTGACTTGCTGTGACTGTTTATGTAACTTGATGCAGCTATGATTTGACTGTAGGTGATTGATAAGCCATGGATTTATGACTAACGATTTATGATCTCCAATTTTCCATGAACAAATAAATAAATGTTTATGTAGTAATGATGAATTTTCTCTCATTTAAGAGAAAACATGTTCATGTACACATACGTGTTAGTCAAAAGTTAGAAATCATGACTCACAAATCTAGTTGATTTTTGTACAAAAAGTAAATGTCATGTTATATCTATTATGTCTTTTTAAATTTCACATAAATCTGAGCACGCCGAGTGTAGACATCCGCGTGACATCGTGTGAGATCATGTCTTCATTGCAATCCATCCAATTTCACAAAGTTTTTCCGCAGGGCAATAGACTAATTAATTTTTGGGCCATTTATAAACTGGGTAATTCATTGTCAATACAGCTCAATACATCTGTCTGGGTAGTGAATGCAGACGCTTCAATCATGCATATCCGTCATCAACTGACGGTTGTTTTGGTTAATTCTATTAAAATTGAAAAAAAAATTGCAGTCAGGTCGCATGCAGCTATTAAAGCGAGTAACGGATCGATTTAAAAGGTAAATACACTTTGTATGGAAGAGAGGTACATGTACATGTACATGTAATTTGCACAGTAAAGTAAACATCTGTTCTGTAGTTGTTGGGACCACAAACCTAATGACCAATACATTATTGTGAGGACCAAAGATGCTGTGCGGACAGTAAAAAGTTCCAAATTGGTCCTAATAATTCCTTAACAATAAAGACCTACCCCACAATGCAGCCACTGCTAATGCAAACTGTATGTCTCAATTTAGTATCCCTCCTACTAATAGAACAGTCAGTCAAAAATTCCATCCACTTCCCCTGCCATGCCTTTTACAAAGGCTAGTCACCAACAAGCACTCCGACTAGTCAAATTCAGTCAACAGACAAAAGCAGGCAACTGGTAGGCACAGCTGGCTTATCAATCACCTACAGTCAAAGCAAAGCTATATCAAGTTACATAAACAGTTGCAGCCAGTCAATCCTGCTTTATGTAGGCTGGGAGCTCTTTACTGTGGGAAAGCAGTCACTGAGAGGGCAACTTGGCACAGAATGTACGTTTGCATAGGACTTAAGAGGATAAAACATTCCGATTTTGAGCCGAAATGCCAAAAGTTCCCCCATAAGTCTTCTAAATCTGTAACCATGTGTATTCTTACTCAATATACTAGTGACAAAAGGCAACAGTTTGAATAAGTGTCCATAAACCTGTCACATAAAAACCTGATTGTAAAGTGGCTGGCAATTTTCCAGTCAATGCCAATTGTTCAGAGACCATTTGAAATGTGTGGTCAGACGCAGAAAAGTACAACTGAATACGAAACTCAACCTCAAATTACCTGGCCCATTAACACATTCCAGAAATTTATGATATAATTCCGTCACCTTTATTCTCCACAGTTCAACCATTTTTGCGGCCCCAGGCCATCTCAAATTGTTCCTGACATCTTCAATACACTGGCATTTTTTCAAGTATGATTCACACAGGCTCCAAGTTGTGTACCTCACGAAAGAAAAAGCTTCGCTTTTGTTCAAAGCATTTCGGCCGCCCGACAAAGGACTCCCAAAAAGTAACGTTAAACAACAACAGCGGCCCTTTGTGCCTTTTTTTGTTGTCGGTTGGTCCTGAACAAACTCTCCTGAAAAAGCCATCGAAAAAAACCAAAGAAAACACATGTTGATTTTCTTGCAGTGCGGCAGCGTTTTTTCCAGAAACGCCTCTTTGATCTATCCCCGCTCCATCTTTGTCACAAGGTAAAATCAACGTCAACAAGGGCTTTTCTTCTCTTGAAGCCGGGTCTGCTGGAAATCCAAACACTCCTTACATTGACCTTGCGCTAGCGCTAAAAGGTGTCAGTCTGTTTGACATAGTAATCCACCGGAACATGTGGTCAGAGAATGGGTTATGGAACCACAACAAGAACTCCGGTACATAGGGGGCAGAACATAATGTACATTTAAGAAAAGCGTGTGGTTTCTGTCAATCTTGGATGGGGTTTTGTAGCGATTAAGACATGTGGAATGAAACCTTGTATATACAAAGTTTTGCTAATTTTGAAGATGTTTTCTTTTAAAGGCAAAGGATATTTTTTTTATAAATTGGAAAACTGATCAGCAAAAAAAATTAACTTTACTGCTGTGCGACTTGTGAGTGTGTTTTTCATTTAAATTCACATGCTACAAATGAGAAGGAAAAAAAACGAGGAAATCAGTGGATCCGAGGAAAATTGTATGCATGTGAAGTACAGAAGTGGAACTGTCTTATGACCTAGTTCCCAGATGTGAATTGTGAGAAAGTCATTTCATCTCTGTTCAAGCGAACCAGTGTGACTGCTCTGGACAGTTGTTACTTCAAAACAGATAGTTAGAAGGCATACAATGAAACAACGAAGGGGCTGGGGGCGTGGATTGAGATCTCATGACTCAAGCAGGCACTGAGGCATGAATGACACATGGACAAATGGCAACCTGGGCTAAGTATACCTCTAGATTGATGATAGCCAAGATGATAATGAAACAGATGCCAATGGTGCTAATGAAAAGCCACTATATATATCCATATCAATGACCAATACTCCATGCTAAAAGTACAACCGCCATCATCATTCTTGTTCAACAATAACCATTAGCCCGAATTAAATGATGCTGGCAGATTGTGTAGCTTTTGTTACAAACGGATGATGTGTGACTCTGGCCGGGCGCAACAGATGACCAGGATAAGTTAGTCATCAGTCCTATTTCCAGAAAAACAAAAGGCTGTACAGGCAAACGACTAGGATCAAATAGCAAGGCATATACCCAGGAGACTGCTCAGTGATATGATGAATAACAGCATTTTATACTGGCGCTGATGCAATTCACTTTGGTTGAACCCTTTTTCATTGTGTATACTTTATAAGAAGGTGTCCATCAATGTATATCTGTTGATAATTCTCAGATCATTGGGGGGTCCTTTAGGGAAGGGGGGGTTATGAATTGCCAAAATGGCTCCCTTCCATGCCACTGATGGATACACAGGCTCGCCTCCTGAAGGTTATTGAAATATCAATTTTAAAAATTTCAAACTATTGATGGAGAGACTTTGAAAACCCTGATCATACTGGAACTGCAACACAGAAAGTGAACGAGCTACATCATTGTAATGACAGAAATTCAGAATAGCTGGCAAAAAAAACCCTCCAAGTTCAACTCCAAAGACTGGCAAGCAGGTACAAGGCCAGAACATCACGTCACACTGAGAGCCCACTGATGGCCCCTGACAACTTGATCCACCCCAATAAACCCCTCAAGCTCCCTGTGCCTAATGTGTTAATCACAGCGGTCTTTTTTATCAGACCCTGGCCAGACTCCATCTATCATCATCATCACCCTGGTGCGTCCTTTGTCAAAGCCCTTCTGGCAACCTCCACATCACTTCCTCCCCCAGACTATCACCTTGGATGGACCTCATGCAGGGAGGCACAATGCGGCTCTCACAGGTCGGGCAACCCTGATGATCCACAGATCCTTTTACTTAATCAATTTGGAGGAAGCCTTTATAACGAATTCCGTGAACTCTTATCCAAAGGTCAAGTAAACTCTCTGAGCACTGTCGTTTTTCTGAGAGCAATAAGAACTACCTGGCATTGTTTTATGGCCATTTTGTATATCACCACCAATTATACAACCTCCTGTCTGACCTCTTATCACCCTTTTCCTAAAACTTAGATCAGGATTCTGAAAGTGCCTATAAAAATGAGCTGCCCAATCATTGGTGTATTATGGATAGAACAGAATTAGTTCAGATTTGGTGTGTGGGTAATGTACACTTATAGTTTTTTTGTAAGGTATGAATGGTAAAAGCAATCCCCATCCAGTCAAACTCCAACACCATGGTTTGATGGAATCTGTTGAAGTCACTGGTATTAAACTGATTATGCGTTACATGGGTACTACCGTAATCAGAGTCCAAAAATTGGTGTGTTGAGTTAACCATTATGGTGTTGGAATTTGCAGGAGTGAGGAAGGTTCCTAGTAAATCACTCTAGCCTGTCTAGGGGGTTACAGTTACACTTTTTTTTATTATTATTAATCATTTCTGGTTATAAAAACAAGGATTCCTCAAAACTACCCTAGGCACTGTAGCTCGCAAGCCTGAAGAAACCGGTGGAGAGAAGAGAATGAGAAGAAATAACAGTTTTAAAGGTAGGAGGAAAATCATGCAGGCAGGGACTGAAAACCCAAGTCACAGCGGTGGAAGGCGAGGAAAGTACCGCTACGCCAACCTCACTCCCATGCTAACCAACTACATACGTAGCAACATGTATACCTCAAATATTGACGAACTGTTCAAATCAAGTCGAAAGAAATAAAAGCATGCAATAACATCCACTCAATGCTCCAATCCTTTTTAACAGTCCTAACGGTTATCCTAGAAACCATACCGGTAATTTGGAGAGCCAGTATCACATTAATTAACAATCCGTGTCAGTAAACAGGTTTGGCGAGAAGCGATATTGTAAGGATTAACAGCCCTGTTTGTCCAGGTAATACCACTAATTAATATTCGTGTGGTATTGTTTGTGTGAGGTAAATGCGTACCACCCCCGGTAATAACTTGAATTGACTTAACACTCGTTGCATGTAATATCTCATAGGATGTGAATATCGGATCTGTTTGTCCTCCTTTGGTGTCTTAAAAGCTGTTTTAATTAAATATAAAACAAGTGGGTGTACGTGCCCGTGTGTACCACTCTGGCAAAAATGTAATGGCAATGGCTGAATATTGCCGACAGATCAAGAACACTTTTACTTGAAAGAGGAGTAAAATGCACGGGCGTCGATGTCAAGATCCGAATCAAATCTCATGTGTTGAAGGTGAAATTTCTCACAGATTTATTAAAGAAACAGAAATCAAAATCTGTGCGGGCTTTCTATGCTTGCAGAGATTTGAGGGCCGAACAACTTACGGAACATCCAATATGTATGAGACCTTACACACCGCTTAAGTCCTCACGGTGACAGAGACTACGCGGTAAAGTGTTGGGTTGCACTTAGCAGGTCAGCCTGCACGCTCAAAATTACAAATTTCACCTGATTCTGCAAACGGATTTTTGGGGGAGAGAAAAAAAGGAGAAAAAAAAGAAAAAAGAGGAGGAGTGAGTATTAGCGAGTCAGACAGGCTGGCGCCAAGACAGGAAGACAGGTGAATACATGCATGTCTCTGCAAACCACAGCTCTACTTGCGGGGAGAGATGGCGCGAGGTGCCGATCCTAATGGGCAGCTGTGTTGTGGTCATTTGAATGGCTTTTAGTCTCGGCTCCAACGGCTTGTGTTTCAGTGGGTCAATGAGGGCTCTCAACGTTTTATTATATATTTCTTTGTTCTTCTTCTTCTTGTGGAAACGGAGCCGTTTTCCTCGGAGAGGGGATGGGCTCTCCCATGTTTATCTGTAGACTGAGATGAGCTTAATGTATTTGGACTGGTTGGGTTCGGGACTGAAATGCGTGGCTTGTGTTTGGTCAACCTGAAGAAATAACTCCACGTGCTCTTTGAAGTCTGGTAGTCCTGTCAACAGCCCGTTCCACATATTCACTTTTCAATTCGAACAGTATCTCGGCAGTAAACTCCAATTTCATCTCACCTGGTGAAAATCATAATACCTGGGCTATTTCATAATTCACTTCTTCCTTCGTCTTTTTTTTTTAGTACCGTGATCTTTTTGATACGTCGCAATCAAAAATTTGAGATCGGAGTGGCTCGAAGATCCATTTCTGAAGCTGGATCTGTGGTAAGGTTGCATCGTGACGACAGAAGCACGACCGCACCATTTACTGAGGTAATCATTATTGACTTAGCAGAGGACCCCACTGCCCCAGTTCTTTTCATTCTGTCTTCTTTTCTCTTTCTTCTTCTTTTCTTTCGACCGAGCGTGATCACCACTCCACTGAGTGACATGCTCAGAGTAATTTCTGTCCAGATGCATCTTCAGCGGTGAGTGGGGGGAGAATTCTTCTTGATTGTGATTAAGCACGCCAGGGCCGAGGCGCGGTCGGATGCGGCAGTTCGGTTCCCCGGCAGAGAGGGAATGCGCCAGGGAGGGTTCGTTCTTCAAGAGTCGAGGGTGCAATTATTGAAATCAAAAGCCGCTGATCGGGGTCAGGTGTGGATAATCTAGGGCACTGGTATCAGAGGACATCGAGATACTGTTTGAACAATGTACACATGTGCTCTACCAGAACAACCTGCAAATTATGACATGGGTGAGATTGAGGCGGGAGAGAATGAAAAATCCACAAAATAATCTGCAAGAGTTTGACAGAATCCGAGGGCCACAGAGTAACGTACATTGTAGGGTCTATTGTACATATATGTTTGAATTTGACTGAAGGCTACCCTACCTTTGCTTTTGTTCTTTATACACTTTCATAGGTAAAACATCTTACTGTAAAACCTCAGGAATCTAGATTTCAAACAGGATTTTTGAAATATCCTGATAATCTGTCACGGGGCACTTGCGTTGTACAATAGCTTGCACAATGCTTTCACCATTATAGGGGGCCTCATGCACGGTGATTGTGCGCTCAGAATGGTGTTTGACTATACTGTGCTGTACATTTATTGTATGTGAGATGTTAAGTAAGTTGAAAATCGTTTGGGATTTTATGAAACGGTATAAGGTTTACTGTTAAAGGATGACACAGGCTGGAGAAAGACATTTTCTGGCAACCCTAATATTTGACGGTGAGTACACATATGTGTAATACCACCACTTTGTTTCCCCATGGTCAGGCAGTTTATACCTGAAGTACAATGAAGGGATGGACGAAATGAAGATAGTTCTAGCCAGGATGATGACCCACGACTGCAGGGACATGGAGGAACAGATGTTCTGTTTCGTCTCTTCAGCAGCAAGAAGTTCAACTCACACAGAGTTACGGAATAGATGGGGCTAGCTCCATGGTTTCCCCTTGCTTTGTTGAAATTATGAGTCAGCCAATAGCCATCAATAAATTAAAGAGTCAGGAACGCCTGCCAACTTCCCATCTTCTCAATATAGCATTTAACAGCCTCCAGCCAGCCCTAAATCACCATTCAAATGTCCTTTATAAATCAGGGTATCACATCATTAAAGTACTTTCTCCAATTTCCTGGCCATTTGAAGTATGGGGCCGTGGACACGTCTTGTCCATCCGGGCAACAGGTGGTTTTGTCCAATAAAAAAAGGACACCCATGGAAATGGGGAGAAAAAAAGGTTTGATGTCTAGTATGAATGTTGTAGAACACATATTGAGAGCCACTACCAATTTCTTGTACACATGCTTTTGCATGTCCAACTTTTCCTGGACACACTTGCCAAATTAATCCTTTCACCCAGGGGTAAATTAATACATTAAGGCACCTTCACAGTAGGCCCAAGCACCCTGATATCACTTTAGCAAGTCAATCCAAAATATCCATGGCCATTTTATGGCTCCAATGAAAAAAAAAATTACTTAGAAAAGTTTGTTTGGCAAAATGTGTATTTTTATCTAGTTTCCGGTGTGCCAGGAAATAATTCATCCATCTTCTCCATTGAATCTAACGCTGCTACAACTGTCACAAACAACTCTGTGACAACTGAAAGTACTTCAGCCTGAACCAAGTTTTACGGCAACAAAGTATCAAAACAATCAGCAAAAGTACAGCTGATCCTCCATTTGGAACTCATGCATGGCGTGTTGTTACAGAGAGTACTATAATTAACACAGAAGCCCTGAAAGTGCAACTTGTGGCAGCTTTTGAGTCTGAACATGAATGGGGGGGAACCGGCTCTTTTGTGCACCCACCGAAAGCGTCAATAGCGCGGTGCTGGTTTTACAAGCCAAGTTGATATTCTTTATAACCTCGGGCAAGGCCACAACTGGAAAATAGGGATCAAAATAACAGATTCCGTGACAATATTTGGCGTGGGTTTTGATCAGAACCTACGGCAGGGAATGGTAAAAGTGTTACATCCAATGTCAGACTTTCTGTCTCAACTATGCAATCGATACTTTTCATGTAAACAGTAACATTAAAAATCTACTTTCACCATGCCTCTAATTTTTTTCTTCTATTTTTTTTCTTCTTTTCTTTTTTCCCTAGCCAGTTTGGCTATCTGACCCAATACCAGTTTCTCTGGAGGCTTGCTCTCAATCAGTCCAGACACTGATACAGGGTTTTTTTCCCCCCATAACAATCAGGGGCCAAACTGATGAAAAGGACAGTAATGACTGGCGACAGGCTAAGTGAAAAAGCCAAAAAGAAATATTTTCCCACCGGGCATGGGTTCCACGCATGACGCCTAGGGGCGGAGGGGGAAGGGGGGGGGGGGGTTCTTTGCTCTCTAAGGCTCAGACCAGAGGAGGGCGAAGGATGGAAATGGACTTGGGATACGCTGACCTGTCAGCTTCAAATGGGATAAGTGTTGACATTTTTTTTTAGATGTTGAGCGGGTACTGAATTGGGCATCATATCAACGTAAAAATGGATAGTCGGGGCTTGAAAATTAATACTAATTTTATTCACCCTAAAGGCGTGGATACCGAGAGAAGTGGAATGGCTCGTTTTTTTCTTTTTTTTAGACTCACGACTGTACTTCAATGCAATGTACATGGTCCTATAGAACAGAGGACATACTGCATCTTATTTTATAATGATTCTTCTGAGATGTTGTTTTATGAAGAGAGTTATCAATAATTAGCATTCAAATCATATTTTTACAATTTGGAAGCAAAGTAATTATAATACGCACAGTTTTAACATGGTTAAAATGCAACACATCAATGCTTGAGTTCTCAATTTTTTTAACCTTTTAATAGTTTTCCCCCCAAAGTGGTCTGCCCTTTGGTCAAGAATAAATCTTAGTGTATATTCATCCAAAAAATATGCATTCACCAATGTGATGCTTGTAATATGAATAAAACCATTGTAATGATGTACAAACAATTCATTTGTTATACAGTGATCAATTGTACCACATACATGTACCTCCTCGCAACATCTTCAGTACCACAACTTCTTACTTTACAGATTAATTAATTAACAGGTGACGCAGTCACAGAGCTTCAAGACGCTCATGGTGCATCACCACCTGAATAAATCCCCGTCATCTAATTGGTGGGTTGTTGATCACGTGTCATTGAATTGTATGTCCCAATGCACGGCACGGCCGCACAACAAAAACAGAAGTCCCATTCCACGGTAAATGAAACTTCCATTGCACGATCACACTATCGGTGGCCCTGACCAATCAGACAACAGGGATTTAATCTGGCGTTGTATTAAACAAATAATGAATGTTTCACATTTGTGTAATGGGAAGAATAATTTCATTCGGTGACATGGAGCGTTCCATTTCGCTCAGCTTCGCATTGTGGAAAGTTCCATTCCATCTGTCACCTCATGAAATTATTCTTACGCACTCACTAACATTCATTATTTGTATACTACCAAGGACAAAATTTAACACAATACTCGAAGCTAAAAAAAAAAAAAAAAAGATTAAAAAGGAACAGATGTCCTCCAATTGAGAAAACTGCAAAATACCAACAACATAACAAGCCTTCCAAAGTTATAGACCAACCCACCAGTTATTTGTTCAATTCATTGAGAGCCCAGTATGTCACCAAATTAAACCAGCAGGCTGTTCCATCACCATATGGGCTCGACCAAATCTATCAAATATACGGCCCCAGCTTCCATCCCCTCGGCCCTCATAATGAAATCTTCATTGATGTCCAAACACAAAAAAACCACCTGATTGCAACAGTTACAATTTTCGTACAATTTGCACAGCCCCTGTGGTGTTCCGGGATTGAGAAATGTTTCAGCTTTGCAATAAAGGCAGTCTTTTTTTGTGTGTTACCCCTGACAGCTAGGTATAAGGGGAACGTTGTTACTACCTATATCCCTCAAATTTTATAAGCACCTTGGAATTTCAATGGGCCACCTTGGGGCAGTTTAACAGGTTGCCTTGAGAAGCAACAGGGGTGCTTGTACTTCCCTGCACTCTTGCCAAAAGTATCCAAGCCCTGCACCACCAACCACAGAAAATGTGTCCATTCCGCAAAGGATTCCAGGACTGTTCCCACTTTTATTCAAAGTGTCCACAAAATGAATTTTCCTCAGGAACACATTTGGCGCAACTTTGTACTCCTCCTAAATGTATGAAAACTATTTTGACATCCCTTTTTGGTTAATTTTATTCAAAAGTGCACTTCTTTAAAGATTTCACACTGTCCATGCTTTTCCGGACAACTGAGGGCACTGTTGCTGTGATGTCATTTCAGGAAGACACTGTTCAGTTTAGGGGTTTTCTGTTCAAATTGTGAACCCAAAAATTTGCTCATTGAAAACATTTGTGAGAAAAGTTTGCTCATTGGCTTACTGCCATGTACTGACACAACAACAAATCACCAAAGAAAAGAACATTTACAACAGCAACATATCCAAATTTCTGGTGACTTTTTGTGCTGAAATTGCTGTAACATAGAGGCTTCTGCCTGAAATGACATCACACTTTCCTCATGAATATGGAAATTCACAATAGCATAAAAACCAAAAAGGCACCAAAATACCCTTAAAAATGGCAAAACGAAAATTGAAAATAAGGTACTATGGGACACAAAGGGGCATTTTCAAGGATGGCATTAAAAAAAATTACATTGCATGGGCCCTTTAAGTAGTCCCCCGCTCAAACAGGTCAATGTTAAACCATTGTAGACAACATGAATGAATGACAAACATTCCCCCCCCCCCAGAGCAATTCCCACTCAAAAGTAAAGGACTCTCAGTTCAATGTGCTGAAAAGAGTCATTAAATGAGAAGGGTCCACTAATGTTACACGTCAGTGGAATTAATCTAGATGAAACATGGATTTGGACGTGGCACTGATGCAGTCAATGTAGGCACACTTAATATGTACTTAAGTTCCCCCGGTTGGCAGGTTAACATTTTCCACAAACATTTGCAAATTACAAGGGCCGATTTCAAGAGTCAAGCTTCATGTACACAAATGCAGATTCATGTCAAAGGTAATCGACTCTTTGAGTGTTAACAATTCGTGAACAGCATTGGTCACTCCTGCAAAACAGTCAAATAGGCTGCATTCGACACTGAACATCAGCGTGCAAGATATTTTTTTTTTTAAATATTTATTTCCATAGCGTGGGGGAAGATGATGAAATTAAAAGTAGGATTGATGTCATTCTACAAAGCCTGGTAGACACCCCAAAAAATTAGAACTTTTTTCACCTACAAATAGGCCTAAATATTTTCTTGTCCACATTATTCAACTGTTTTTGCAACTCATTCCTGCTCAGCCATTCTGTTAATTAAAGACATGGTCTTTATTCCCCTTATACAACCGGCCCATGGCAAGCAAGGTCGCTATCAGCAAGATGAATCAAATCCAGTCTTCGCAATATTGGCAGCGCTACCCAAGAGATTCTGAGCATTCCTCAGGCATGCTGAATTCAAGCTTATGCTCGTGATGTACGTGAGTTACATGTACATATTGTATGCTCGGAAATCCCGGGTAGCGCCGCCAATATTGCCAAGACTGGATTTGATGCGTCTTCCACGGCAGTGGAAACTTTACAGCATTGGTCACTCCTGCAAAACAGTCAAATAGGCTGCATTCGACACTGAACATCAGCGTGCAAGATATCAGTAAACCTGAGATGAAAAACCACACCATTTATGGGACAAGACGGGAATGTTTTGTTAGCTCTTAAAGCAACTTTGAAATCTATGGACAGCTCCTTTTAAGAAATATGCTGCATAAGCTGATGTAAGATTATTTCAACATGTATGCCCCTAACCTTCTAATCCGATTGGACATTGCATGTTTTCCGTCGCCTCAACTGTCTCTTGATACACTTCACATCAAAGCAGACAGGCGCTAATGTGATATGGACAGACTAATATTAAATCTAAGTCGGCCTTGAATAAGAACATATGCACGGCTGGATGAAATGTCAAATATTGCAAATGTTAGATCAATGTATTATCATTGAACACTGTGCAGCTTATTGAGTTTCCTCCTGTTTCCTATTTGCTTCAACACGCAACCAAAATCTCACTTAATCTAATTTGGCAACTTATTGCCTCCTCTCCTCTCCTCTCCCTCCCCCCCAAAGAAAGCTCAATATCTTGCTCTCCTTGCATTTCAAGGCTGCAAGGTGGTTTTACCATAGAGCAAGGTTTTACAATTCATGCAGTTGTCAAAGTTGACTCCTGATAGATACAAGTTCCACTTTTCCTGATGGTGTTTCTTGGCCTATCACCCTGTTGTCAATAAACTGGTGAAACGGTCAAGGAGAAAGTTAAGTCCTACACCACTCCCTTATTAAGCCAAATTTAGAGTGTGAAACTCGTTGAATCGAAAAGATTTGAGTTTTCTTGGAGCTTCGGCTGAAGAGATTCCTTTTTAAAAGTATTTCTAAATATCGAGTGACTTTCACTCCATTTTCATCAATCCCTATTTTCACTCTCTAATCTTTCTTAGAGAATACTACTCAGGACAGTTGCTAAGATGGAAAGCAATTTCCCCCCTCGGTAAAAACCACGAGCACAAAATTATATGTATTGGTGTTGTTTTCTTGTGGCATCCCCTGTAAACACCCCCCCCCCAAAAAAAAAATAATCCAAACGCCCAGAGCTGGCAACGAGGCTTGTAGTTGTACGACTAAACTTGCCAAATATGTATTTGTTTTCAAACAGTAACACTGACAGAAAATTGTGAATGACTCTCGATATTGAAACTGACAAGGGTGATTGAACAATGAATTGTTTTTCATTCCGAGTTGATCCAGTATAGAGCCAACTGTTAATACTGTTGAATTGTTGTGGCTTACGCACATTTCTTTTGTTAATTATCCCAATTACAATGCCCTAGCAATATTGGATTGTGTGCTCCACGAATCCATGTTTTGGTCCGGGATTGATTAAGCCCAAGTCAATCACTGTCAGGCCACCGCACAGTTCAATTAACAATCGCCAGCGTTTAGCCCTGACCTTTCCAAACCCGCAGTAGCCAGAGAATCAAGTCTGACACTGAGCCGTATAAAAAAAATGGTTCTTGTTGTGGGTTGCCGAGTAAACCATGAATTCATAGAAGCCCAGGCTGGGTCAAATGGTTTTCAGACTTGGCTCGGTTGAGTTTTTCAATTCAGAGGCAGTGGGTAATTAGCTAGCATTATGCATTAAATGCCTTTTGTCCTAAAGATTAGCCAAATTTAAAGTCTGGGTTTTCAGAAAATAAACAGTTGCACATTTCATTGTCAGTGCATGGTCTTTTTTTTGGGGGGGGGCCTTATGTAGGGAATAAGCAATGTGCAGAAACCACCTGTGAATTATGTCATGACTATCGCTTGTCTACAGTTAATTGTCTTGTTCACATTTTTCTATACTTTTATGTCCAACTTTTTTCACACACAGACACCCCACTCTTAATTTTGCAGTATGCTTGTTCATTCCCTGCGAAAGGTGGTGTCGTGTGATCACAAATAGGAATTTTGCCAAAAAGTGTCACATGATCTGACCACGGAGAAAGAACTTGTTTTTTTAAATCTACAGATAAGCTGAGCCGAGGAAGGCTATTTTTTCGTCATTGAACCTTCAAATAGGAAAGTTTATGAATGAGTTGTGACTTTTGAATGGGATGTTCCACTGATGCCCTTTTGATGACTTTGACACTGATGAGTTTCCTTTCTATCATGGCTTCCATGGCCGTGTTTTCACTATAAATACACCAACACACAGACATTTGTGTATCTAGAGCAACCGAAGAAAACTTCCAAACAAAAGAGTCTCTTCACGGCTTGTATGTTTTTTATGTCAATGAAAAATTAATCACTGGTTTTTACTTCCTAAAGGGCAATTCTAAGTGAAAATAAATAGCCGATGCACATCATTTCAAAACCAACCAGCAGTGGCACACATGCGGGATACCAGCACGATGGTTTCTTTGACATGCCCTCATCTGATTCACACTTGCTCGACAAGCCTTGTGCAAACATCCCTTTTCAATGCGGGCCCATTGTAGTACATTATTTGCAGATAATTTTCCTGGGATCCATTGCGGGTATGGCCAGAGATCAATGCAACTATTTCCTCCCAGATAATTAGAAGGTCGTTAACATCGGCGCGCACACATGCTTTGGCACGTCAGTTCTGTTATCAGCCAATCAGGCTGCCAGAATGCATACATACTTTCATTGCAGTATCGATTGTCCTCTGGTTGGGGTGGGGGGGGGGGGTGGATAGAGATGATAGTCTTCACGAAATGCTGCTCATTAGTCAATCCCTGCATGTTCACAGCAGAGTTTTTCTGTACGGTCTCTGCTGTTATAATGACATGATAAGGGACTTGCACACTTTCCAAATCTATGTGCTGAACCCATCAGAATCCCCTTTCACAAACAAGAATCTAACAGTAACAGTGACACAGCTTCTGCAAAGGTCCAGCACTCTACACAGGTACAATTCAACCCTGGTAAGGACCAGCAGAGTTCAGAGGCTCCAGCTGGGTGGAAAATCCAAAATTTACAGCTGACCCGGGAACATGTAAGAAGTGGTTAAATGTGCATTGTGCGCTTTAATTGCGTACCCATTCGATGGGGCCTGGTTTTGCATACAGTGGACCTGTTTTGATTTTAAAAACTGTAGGGAGAGGATCGTGTGAGAAGGCCTACACGGCAAAACATCCAAGATGATGTGCTACACCACAGTGACCTGAGCGCAAATCTCGCAAAGGTCATCATGGTGTTTTCTGATATCGCATAGTTTTTTTATCTCTGTCAGTTCCTGTGCCATTCTACCTCCTACTTCTTAAGTTCAAAATGTCACCGGCATTGTGTTCCATTCACTGGACTCAGTCTTCCGCACCAAAGGGGTGACAAATTTGATTGTGCCCTGTACAATAAAAGCACAGGGGAGGAATAAAGGGCAATTACGCGCCTCGATAAACACAACGGTCGAATTGACGCTAGCATGTGTCAAAGAAATGAAAACGATTTCAACCGAACTATTGCTAGTTTCATAAAAAAGTAAAGTGATTGTGTTAACACAATAAGAGGCCCAAATCAGAACTTCCGTCTAATGACTTTGCAATGTAATTTGTAAAAAAAATATTACACTGTAGTAAACTTCTTGTTTCGATTTTTTACGTACATGCAACAATCTCTTACTGAATTATGTTAAACAGCATTTTCTAGAAACATCTGTCGAAGGCACAGGTACATGTATAGCAATTTCAACTGAAATTTCAAGGAAATTATTGGCTCTGATTGTTCCGCTATCAGTGAGTTTCCAGTTTCTCCAGCGCGGGAGATTGCGGTTCCCCGACACATTCCTGCCATTGGGGGTTATCTGTGCAGCTGTTTGTTTCGATGCTTAATTAGAAATTTCAGTCTCGGCAATTTTTGCGCAAAGGTCCCAGGTCCTGATAAAGAAACATTCCGAAAGAGTGAGGGACGCGAATAGATGATGCCGTCGTTGACAGAAAAGCCCTTATTTGGTAAACGATATCACTCTTTTTGGAGGTTTGAATATAGCTGAATCACGTCACCATAAAAGTGTCGTTACACTTGTCTGCAAAGTCAAAACAATTTGCTAAAAATAAGAACTGTCCAGTCGCTATCATTATATCAAAAGAGAAAGTTCTCCACTGCATAAAAGTCCAAAATAAGAGCATGAAATGAATTCCAAATGAACTGGTTTATGGCATCAATGACAAAATAAGCACAATGTTTGATCACAATAGTTCAGTCATCAATAACAACAATCCAAGGAATAAATTTAAGCCGTCAGAAAAAAAATGGTCAGTTACGATGGTTATAAAAAAGAACGCATCCTTCCACAAAGCCTTTAGGGTGTGGCCCAATACTGTCTATGCATGTAATGAGTCCTGAGGTATTATTGCCGTGTCTACAGCAAAGGTGATTTTTTTTTCCAAGGCAGGGGTAAAAAATTAGACAATTCCTCCCACTCAGTGGAGAATATGAGTAGACATGGCCTTCATTGATGGCTTGAATTCGCAGGTGTGATATCCGCAGTGGATGCCTGCACTCGGGCGTGAAGCCACAGCAACACTTTATGGCTAAAAAATTGCCAATTTTAGTTGTCTGATGAAGGCACAGTGTTGACCTAATGAAGCGGTAAAAGGAACCTACGTGTTGCGGAAGGGCTTTTGATATATGAAGCTCAATCATAGAGGTAGACGCGGACACAAAATATGATTCATACAGCATTTTCAGTCACAGTCAAATGCCGTTTTGTCAAAATGCTGTTTTATCAGACATGTCTCGCATAAAATATTTTTTTTGCGGACACAGAATTATCAGAAAAGCCCACAGTGTGAGAGAACCTGCAAGCATAAATTTCAAAAACCAAACCTACCATATTCAAGTCTCTTAGGGGAAACATTATACCGTTACGCATCTTTATACTTGCTTTTAATGCAGCCTCAACATTGTACAAGAATGAAGTTTTTCTCCACTAGTCCATATGTATTGCATTTTTACGATCATTTAAATGAGATTTGAGAAATAGGGACATTTACATTTTCATAAATATTGCACCCTGCTTTACATGCATTTCAATTCCAGGCAGCTCTGTGCAAAGCTGCTTGGAATAATCTGCATTAAAAACAGGGCCCAATTTCATGGCTCCGCTTTATATCTTTAGCACAAAAAAAACCTGCTTTCTACAGTAGAACATTCTGTGTTTTTGGTCAGCATCTAATGTATTTCCCGGGTTAGAAAGGAATTTTGGACTATGCGCATGGATACATCCCCTAACTAAGGATTCTGCGCTTACAGGGTTAGCGCAGAATTGTTCTGCTGGCGCAGCACAGAAATTGTCATGAAATTGGGCCCAGAGTCTGCAAGCATTTAGTTGCAAACAGGCCTGGATTTTCCAGTAGCAATGTAAGTCTTTCAACATGACAATTTTAAGGCTATCAACATGCCTACATGCATGTGGAAGCCATGCATTAACTAAACCACTCATAATACTACACATGTTAGGGTGCATGATTCAAGTAAAATGCAAATGCACGCATGATTTACTGCATAGGAATGTGTAGCAAAACATTTGGAACTGCATACATCAAGCCATGTTGTTGATGTTTGCATGTTCAGTGCGATTTTGGAACATATCCTTTTGGTTAGTGAAACTACATTAAGAGTATATTTCCCAAGCAAATTTACAATACATTTATTACATTAAAAAAAACCTGGCCACCATTTAACAAGCAGGAGTGACATGCTTGTGTTTACTGCAGGGTCAAAGCAGTAGCAAAAAAAGACACTTCTTGTTTAAATACGCATTAACTGGAAACAGGGTTGTAAACTGGCGAGGCAACCTTGGGGAAGTGCACAGCAGCAACAGGGCTAATTTTTATGTACTTTTTATTAATCAGTCCGGCAGTGACCCTAATCCTTGACATCATGTTGTGAGATCCAGACTGAATTACCCTGGGGGCACAGAGAGGGGGTGGGGCTAACTCGTATTCCCCAGGGTGGTGCTATTTCATATAAAGTAAAATCCCTCACATGTACAAAAGAATGGAAGCAAACAGAACCAAAACATGGAGGTGATAACAGAAGAACAAACAAATGCACAATTTTGTTGTCCTAGAATTAAAAGAAAATTCAAATAATTGCTAAGTTTAGCTTTCCATTGTTGCTCTAGACAATGATGATTGTAAAAAGGTTTGATAAACAAAATATTTTCATCATAACTGTAAAGAAAATGACAACTTCTTTATAAAACAAAAGTGAAATTTCAGTGTATCATTTCCAATTGAAATGCCTTCCTATCCCCCGCCAAAAAAAAAAAATTGCACAGAATGAAATAAAAACTAGTAGAACAGTTAGGTCAGAATTAAACAGGCACTGATATTTGGAACACTGACATGAAGGAAAAAAAAGGAATACTGCTATTTACTGCAAACAGAATTTCCAGTGACAGCTACTTCACATTTCTATTGCAATTTATACCCACTATAGATCACACACTTCTTCATCACACACAAATGCACACACTTGACAATTACCAAGCACTTAGAGTAAGACAGGTATGGTAGGAGGAAACAAAAATCTGCAGTGAGAGCTACTTGAAAGATCTGATTAAAAAGCCTTGATACCTACATTGAGTATGATGAAATCCATGGCCGCAAACGAACCATAGGACAGATCCCCCGGCACAGGATCCAACTGCAAATCGTCGTCTTCACTCATCGGTATGTTACTTGCTGTCGCCATGTAGGCCCTCTGTGATTCGCTTTTATTTTTACTCCAATCCGACACTTCGACTGAGCATTCTCCAAGAAAACTCAATTATGCCGTATCAAAATTTACGCCGTTCAACGAAAATTGTTTAGCCTGATCCCGGTGCTGAGTTGTACAGGTTGACTGGTGCAATACTCCAACGCTTGACAAGTGACGAGGACTGTTTGAGAGGACACTGTTACTCCACATCCACCTTAGCAACTGGTCCAGCTGGCATACAATCAAAGTCAACACCAAGTCCTGAGCAGCGTTCTATAACAGTACCGCTGTCGATGACTTCACACGTTCAAGTTAAGTCCCTGCCAGATTGTGTGGGAGAGGCTCTACTCACACCGCGATGTCTGGCACAATTGCCTGTCCAGTAGCCACTCAATGGCACACAGCACTATTCCCTCTCAGATCAGAGATGATGTGTGAATGAAGAATGCGCAATTGGCTGATATTTAAGGGGGGGTGCTAACACTGACCATAGAAAAATGGCCAATTTAAAATCGCAAAGTCATTTTAAAAACAAAATTGGACAAATTGTAAAATGTTGGGGGATTAAATGTACAAGTCGAATGTGATGCAGCTTTCATTTTTTGAAGTCCAATCAAACTCCGGAATTTCAAATGGCCCTGGAGCGATGAAAAATCGGGGACACCAAGCCAGAACGTCTGAAATTACAAGTTCACGTCTCACTTTTCCCTCAGCTAAATGCCAACCACCTGAACAACTTGTTATGCATTCTACCGTCCACGTGCCTGACTTATTTACCATTGACTCAATTCACAACCTGATATCTGAAGGTATCTATATGGCTGCAGTATACGGAGACCAAAGTCACTTTTTACCCATTGCCCACTGCACAAATCTTGGTTGTGCGTGTGGGGAGTAGAGCAGGCAATACTTGCCAGCCAATGGCCAACACACATGCAGATGAGCTACTCAGCAAGTCAGTCACCACTGTCCAATCAGAGCGCAGGCTGGAACCCGGACTGTTCCATTCCAAAGTGAAGGTCATGAATGATTTATCTGTCTGCGTTGTTGGCAGGGGGGAAGGAAACAGCCAGCTTTGTAAAGGGCTTGGCTGGGCCCATTCAATGTAACAAATTGGATTAATTGTTGACTGATGAAGTGCAAGAGCAGTGTGTATAAACAGATGGGGAAAAAAGGGGAAAATAAAAAACATGATATGGACAGAATTGACACAGCATGGCAGAAGCAATGTTGTGTTATTATCACGTGCATGAAATCTGTTTAACCAAGTGGGCATCATTATCTCTCGGTTTTTCAAGGAAAAGTCAACAAGCCAAGAATGATTGGTAATTAGAGGGAATCTTCCCTTCTCTATATCACAGAGCAAAGCTTGCACAGCAGGGATTAACTCTAATACCAATGATACTGTACTTGCATCAATATCATTAGCGAAGTCGGAGACTATTTTTAACAATCTGTATTTGAACTAAGGAATCTGAAATAGATGCACACATCTGGCATATCACGACCCAACTGAAAAGAAATTTTTCATTTTTTTTTCTATCAACGTTCGATTTTCATTTTTTGTTTTCTTTCAACATTTTTAAACAATTGTAGGTGTCAATATGTTCAAGAATTCAAATCAACCTTATCAGTTGCATTCTTCACCCATTAAAGGTAATACAACATTTTATTTTGCTGTGATTTTCAGATATGGATGGATTAGGGGGTCAGTACTTTTTTAGCAAATATTGTTACACTGACCTGTTTAAAGTTTTGTCTTCATGCCGGAAAAACCAAGGAAAAAAATGCTGTTCTTGTAGACCCTACTCCAGAAGAAACACAGTATTTGATGGAAAAAAAAGCCAGGTTTTTTTCCAATGATGGTCAGCCGACAATCGTTGGAAATTGATACAAAATGTTTCATTTTTCTTGAAAATGACAGTGCCATGATTTCACAGGATGCTTGAGACTACCGGTATTATTCTTACAGTCAAGTACGGTATTTCATGATAATTTGGTAGTTTTGCTCTTTTGAAGCTTGCAAGTGTTGCATATTACCTTTAAATCATACCAAAAAAATTGTTTGAGTCATCTGCATCCCTTCACTACCTTAGCGGACCCTGCCCTCCAGCAAAGCAAACTTTAAAATAACACCTGCAGTTGAACAAGCTTCCTGCTCCTCGCTGGGAATTCATCTCTACTCCCTCATTGCCCAGAGATACTTCCTGACAGCCACCCTGGGATGCAACCCACACACAGTCACAAGGAAGATCTAAAAAAACTCCAAGCCTGACCAAGCTGTTAACACACTAAAAATATAAAGCCACACTGCCACGAGGGGGAACGCACCGACCCAGAAAAAACATCCAAGCCAGATTTCGTCTTCCCTTTCTCTTTTCCCTGTCAAAGGCTTCTGGGCTGGAGTTTCCGCAAGGGAAAAGTGTCTGGGAGTTTGCATCGCAGATCCTGTCTTATGCATTAGTTATACATTTATCGCCACTCTGTCACCCCTATGTGTAAAGCAGTAGTGTCGTGTAAACACGTTCATATGAACACATGCCCAAGTCTCGTAAGTTATCTCTCTAATTTTTTTTCCACAAATTTTGTTTGGCAAGACTGGCTAAAGTACAGATGTACCCTTCTCGGTGGTTCTACACTATCTCACTCTTTATCTTCTTTTTTTTTCTCTGTAAGTGCAGTTACTGGTAGCGGAATGTTTGCGCACGACAAATATAATATCTTGCATGAAGATTTATCGAGTGCCGCTACCATCTTGATAAGTGTGCAGTGCAGAAACTGAAGAAGCGCTGGGATGTTGACTGTGTATCGGAGTTCAGGCAATGACCGGAATATCTGGGACTTATTTGTAGTGGCTCGGCCACCGGGGTGGGTATGGTCTCTCTAAGACAAAAAAAAAATCTATAAAATAACCACACTTGTACATGCACATGCACATCCGAGCTATATAATCATGTGCAACTCCATATACATTGGTGTACATGTATGTAAATGTTATGCCTGGACACTTGCAGCAGTGCAAGCATTCAACATCAAATCTTGATTCTGATTCCCAGATATCCTGAAATGACATAATTTGCAAATATTTAATTTCTAAGAAATGCTCTGAACTTTTCTAATTACAGAAACTGTAAATCATAATGTATTCATCGACATGTGTGATGGGATCAAGCTAAATGAGTCGTTTGTCGGGAATTTTCATTTGGAGATTCAGGCCAAAATAGTGGGCCACTTCATCACATCACTTCATCACATCTCTTGGTGTTCCGACTTCCATAATTTTTAAACTGACGATGGTATCAGCATGCGGTTTTCACAGCGGTAATGCTGAGATTGTGCTCTTTTCAAATCTGTAAAAAAAAATAAAAATTTACCAGGGTCGACAAACGACTCATTTAGCTTGATCGCATCACATTTGTTTTTAAGCGAAAAAGCTGCTTGGGAACAGATGAAGGGCTGGATTTAATTTTAATTCCATTCACTTCTGGTTCTCAAAACATGCTTTGCATTAATGAAAACCGAACTGCACATTTTGGCATTGTAAACCATCAACAAAATAAAACTCATGTGACAAATGGTGATATACACATATGCGAACACCCATGGTTAACATGAACAGCAAAATTCCTGATATCAAGAAAAATCCCATATGAACAAAAAAAGCGTATACAATGTATATATCTTTATGCAAGAGGCAAAAGTCAGTAACGCTCCCAAATGAGCAGTTTTTGCCAAAATAATGAAAACATGCATTTTGTCTTCTGCATTCATACAAATTCATTTTGAGAATTCATACCCAACATTTCAATTCATTAACAAAACAGAGGGGGAAAAAAGGAGAAAAAAAGGCAGTCATGCATATATTGTGCGGCCTCAAGCTTTTGAAGAAACCACTGAATAACCTCCATTCGTGACAGACAGAGTCCTCAGGTCAAGCAGGCAAGGGGCTTTCATTCGCTCTAATTTCTGGCCAGTTGCCATGCCAACCGCGGCACCGATGAATCCAAGGCCAGGAGAAGAAGGGAAAAAAGACAGCCTGAATGACGAGAGGAGAATTATTCTGAATGCCAAGGACGTCGTTATCTTCTAACGTCATGTGACGGGAGAGAAGAAGAAAAATAAGGAAACTAGAACAAGGAAAGACGCAGATATACTGGAATTTGTTTACAATACTAGCTCACTTTTACTGAAGACAATGTCAGCAGTTTATAAAAAAAAAACACAAAAATTGATTAATTTTGTACAAACTGTGCATTACTTAGACATCAATTATCTATTAATTGCTTGTCTCCATTCTAGTCCCTGCCAAAAAATTGGAAAAGAGATTTCCATTATTACATCACTGATTTAAGCATCTTTTTCCTCTTTGGTTAAGCGTGCTCTGGCTGTGCTTACTGCTTTACGGTCTTAGATGGAGGCTCTGTTAGCACAAAATCGGCTGTTAAGCAGCGCTACGAAATTGGGCCCAGGTTTCATAAATAACAGGTGTCCGCAATACTCACAGTACCCTTACAACACGAAATAACTGCATGCATTCCCTGCATGTTAGTGTTAGACATGTTGCCTCTTGCGCCAGGTGCATTTATTCATTCACTCCGAGCACAAGCTAACAGCAAGCTAAGAAATATCACCGCTGACACAACAACCCTCACAACATTTCCCACCCCCCCCCCCAAAAAAAAGAAGACAAAAAGCCAAATTGGTTGTCATTTATCGAGTGACGGTGTCTTCAGCTCTGAATAATTAATCGTTCTTCTCCTTGCCCGGAGGAACCACTACCAGGATGGACCACTACGGACAGTGTTACACTCCCGATGATAGATGCAGTCGCTCCGCACAGGTAGAAACAGTTTAAAGATTCATGGGTCTCATCAGCTGGACTGACAGCCGAGAGTGTGGGGAAATGGGGGAAGAAGCGAGAGTAGGACAAGCAGACGAAAGACAGGATAGAAATACACAGCTTGAGCAGCGACACAGTTTTGGTTTGGGAAGAGAATCAGTAAAAGCATATACCGGTAGGATCATATACACGCATAATAGCTACCAATGATAAAACCACTCAAAAATCCACAGAAGAATGTTCAAAACCTAACCTGTTGAATTTTCACCCCAGTGGATGTTACACTTTTCGAGAAAACAGTAAAAAAGATTGCACAACCTTATGATCACAAAACATGATTTTGTGGATATTACGCTTTTCGAGAAAACAGTGAAAAAGCATCAACATCCTTTGGATATTGATACAAGATTTTTTTTTGACTGATTGTTGGAAATCATCTACATTTCTTGATTTCTTCCAAATGACAGCAAGTCAGACAGAATAATTTAACGGGATGTTTAGTACCAGTGCGATCTTTAAACCAAGTAAGATTTTTGATAGTAATTTGGAAGGTCGCTTTTGGGATAAATGCAAATGATCCTATATGCCTTTAAAGCGGTGTACCCACAACGGAAAAATATTTCAGGAATGCACATCACTACAAAACAGGCAAGCATGGAAGCTAACACTTACAATGTAATGCAAGTCTTAAAGAGAATATAAAACTTTTGCAAACATCAAAAAAACAAAAATACCAAATAATTATGAAATACCTTACTGGACTGTTAGTGAATGACAGTCTAAAAGTATCCTGTAAAATCATGGCACCTGGTGTGCCGACATTGTCAAGAAAAGTGGTATTTTTGTATCAATTTCCAATGCCGCTCGGCTCATCAGCATTGGGAAAACATTGCTACTTTCAAACACTGCCCCCAATTTACCATATTTAGTTAGTCCGCATTTTGCAATCAATTACCATACCCGTGAACAAGTACAAGCCAGCTAGTCTGGTTCCCTGACCCCAAGTCTATAAATTGCTCTGTTTCATATTATTTGGGGTCAGGGAACCAGACAACAAGAACACGATTTGTTTTTCTTGGTTTTTTCAGCATATACGAACACAAAACTTCAAACAAGTCAGTGTAACAATATTTGCTATAAAATGCTAACCCCCGCAATCCATCTATTTCAGAAAATGACAGCAAAAGCAAATGTTGTATATTCCTTAAATTGCATATGGAAGTTGAATGCATTCAACTTCAGAATATTTTGCAGTGTTTTGTTATGGCCAGTTCCTTTTAGCTTCAGCTGTGCAAGAAGTATGAACTGGTCTTTAAGCTTGCCAAAATATATTGTTTTTGACATCTCACTTAAACATTTTCCTTTTTGTTTTTGTTTTTAAATATAAAACAAACCATCTGTAATGCCATCTAAACACCCTGAAGCATCTCCCAAGCAAAAGCAAACTATAAGGGCCAACTCAAACAAATCATGTACGCGTCAGCTTGAAACATGTGCACCTACATCGCGCTTAACACAGCTACACTAGCCAAAGCAATCAGCCGATGACTGATTCTTTGTCAGGTTAAAAACAATATCATCACAGATTTTTATAAATTGCCGGATCCATTGCCCCTAAAAGTGCCAAGTGAAGTCAGGCGGGGATTTAATTTCTAGATACAATTTCCCATCAATCACGATGTAAATCAACACCGGTGGAGGCACCTGAGGGAAAAATCTGCCGTGGGTTCAGTGAACGAGGAATAACGGACGGGATGTTCTTGGGGGGGGGGATGACGATGAAATGGTCGACATGGTCATAAAAATGATGAATAAGCCAATAAACCAACAGCTGAAGCAAAAAAATTGATGTCACCAAACTGTCTTCAGTTTTAAATTCAAATTGATTTCAATTATTTTGAGAATACAGAAATTTCAAACCATTGCTAACACGTAAACCTGGTTTGGGGCGGCTGCAAATTTTCGGATAGTTTTTAAATTAGAGTACTGAATACAAAGCAGTATTTGGAATAGTGTTAAATGACTCAGAGAAAGTGTATTTTATTCAGAAAGATGGTTGATTGATGTCACTAAAAGTATCTTCAATTTTTTTTTTTTTAATTGTCGTAAGATTTTTATTTAAAGAAAACAAGGCAATTCAAGCTATTGATCAATAAATTTGGGTGCCTAATTTTTTTAGACGGTTTTAAAATAAAACACATAAAACAGAACGACAATTGGAATGTGTGCCGAATGACTCAAAGAAAGCTAATTTCATTCAGATCTGGCGGTCGATTTCGGTCACAGAAGACGCCGGCTTTCCCGTTCTACCTGTGTAACCAAAAACACACATTGAATTCGGGGCCCATATTAGATTTACCTAGCGGTCGGGCTTCGTCAATCGGCCATAAGAAAGAGAGACATCAGCTCGGACAATATCTCCTGGCGAAATTGTTCCCCCGACAATGTCAACCATAGCTTCTTTTGACAGTGATCATGCTCGACAAATTTACTCAGGGCTTTTCATTACAAGGTGAATTTTCTGAATAGGGTGTAATGAAAGCCACAAAAATCTATCTCTCCCCCTGGAAGGGAAAGACGCGATGCCGTGACTTCCACAAAAAGGAGTCCAGTGTTTCAGAAGGGCGGCGATATTCTACAACCGCGAGGACGGGATATTGCTCTTCAAGTTGGCAAATGCAGAATGATTTGTAACGCAAGCTAAATACTATTTGCTTTGGCCGACTCTGGTCCTGCACACTGGTGCAGGTACTTGCATAATTTGCTCTGTACTGGCGTGGTTTTTTGTGGTTTTCTTTGGATGCTGGTCTATTTCTCTCCAGTTTACATTTTAATTTTTAGATCTTTCGGTAAATCAGCAGAAAACACACGCTTTCTTGCACCAGTACACTTTGGCACTTTCGTAAATGTGATCGACTTCAGACTTGATATACACATAGTCCACCACCAGCAGATGGTCCCCAAGGTTTATCCTCAACATGACATCATCAGGTGTCAAGTTACATGTATGTCACATTAAAGGTGCATATTTCAAAGCCTTATATTTTCTGAAGTATTCAAGTGCAATTGGGTCGAAAACTTGTAGGTACATAGATAGGGACATGCTATAGATGAATGTAAAGGCATCATGATGACGTCATCACAAGTCATGTGACGTCACATTAAAGGTGCATATTTCAAATCTCTACATCTACATATGATTACATCATGCTCATGTGTCATATACGTCATATATGTGTTATCGATGAAATTGGAAGTGACACCGTCATGTCATCATCACATGTTACAGAGTCATTTCAAACAGCCAAAACAGCTGGTATTTGTCCATAAACACATTTCTAGTTTTTTTTTTATATATTTTTTTACAATTGCAGTTGAATTCCAGCACGGAAGGTGAGTCCCTTGCAAGAAAGGTACATTTGTTCACAATCAAAGTGAAAAACATTTTGACTGCAAAACCTTTCTCTGCAAAACCTTTCTCTGTTTTCAAAGTTGTCAAGAAAGTAGATGCCTCCTGTGGCATTTTACAAAAATGTTTTCTTTTGCGTGAGTGAAATTGGTTTTTTGGGGGGGTGTAAAAATGAAAATCTGTTTCCAAAGAGAGCTCACGTTTCAGCAAACACTGCTCTTTACCATGTACACTTTCTCAAACTTGATTCAACAAACTAGAACTCCAACATTTCCAAACTCAGCTAACGAAATTTAATTTCTTTCCTGCAATGGGCAATTTCAATCAATGCCTCATCGACCACAAGCCCATTCACTGATGGAACACATCTCCCCCCCCCCCCACTCATTCCAATGTTGACCATTGGAATGAATCATTGACCAATTGAATTCACGAGTTCAGAGAGACACCGAAATAAAAAAAGCCCCCGCTCTGAGTTTGCTCAGGAACATGAGACACAAGTTTGCTTAGGAATCTGACACCACACAAATGGCCCTGTCGGCCCTTTTCTTTTATAGGAACGCTTTAATGGCGGTCTATTTTTCTTTTCTCGGGCCGGGCCCTTTGTACCGCATGGTTGTTCCCACTGCTTTGAAGATCAGGCATGTGCCGTCAAGGGCTTGCACACGTGCTGTATGCGTGGACATTCTTATTCCAGATCCACATCGGGTGGTTAACACCGGTCGGCCTTTTGACTAAACGGTCATGAAAGATGGAAAAGCCCACAAATCATTAACTGAAAATTAAATTTAAAACTCAATAATACTTATGTGTGGGATATTGTTTCCTATACAAAATACTACTTACACACGCCGGTATTTTGAAGGTAAATTCAAAAAGTTACTGGAAACTTTCAAAATAGTCACTCATCCTATTTTAAAGCTGAAAAAACTTAAAGGTTATATACGTTTACAAACGTTAAAAACCCCAACCACCCAATTAAAATACCCTACTTGGCTGTAAGTGAATAACGATCTCAAGCATCCTGTAAAATCATGGCACCTGGTGTGCTGAAATTTATAAAAAATTCATTTTCTATGATGGTTGGCCGACCATTCTTCTTAACGTTTTTTTCAAATACTAACCCCAATTTACCAATTTAGTTAGTCCACATTTTCGTTTGCAATTGGTTATACATCCGTTTTGTCTGATAGGGTCAGAGAACCAGACTACAAGAACAGCATGTTTTTTATTGATTTTGTTTCAGCACCTTTGAACACAAAACTTGAAAAAGGCTAGTGTAACAATATTGGCTATAAACTACCAACCCCAATCCATCCATTTCTGAAAATTACATCAAAAGCAAATGTCGCATATTACATTTAACATTCTAATGAGTCTGTTTCTCACAACTCCAAAATTCAGATTACAAAGTTTGAAATAAAAATAATTCACATAAAGACTGATTCTGAGCAACTTTTTACAATTGTAAGTTTCCTGCCCTTTATTCTTGTTCCGGGGAACTGGAAATAACTTTCACACTTTCAGCTGAATACTTTAATTGAAATATTCTGGAACAGACTCGGGCGTCCCATCGATTATTCCGACGAAGCTGAGACTTAAAATAAATAAAGCCGCAGTGAAATTCCAGACAACGCACAAGTATGCCCGGAGCTCAGTTGTTCACTGTTAAAGCCAAAAGCCTTCTTTCTTTTTTTTTCTTCTGTAAAAATGTCAATAGCGTGCTGGCTGGAAACTGTGCATGTACGAACATTCTACAGAAAAGGGGATGGCTACGAACGAGGGGGGAAAATGGAGAAGTAACAGAGGAGAGATGCGTGCCATCAGCGTTGGATGCAGCGGACTGGAATTCCAATATCGTTCGGCCCGGAGGGAGGAGAAGCCCACAAGCGGCTAAGCACTGCCCATTTAACTTCAATTACGAGGAAAAGTTCTCTTTTCATATTCATGAAGACAGAAAAACGTGCCTGGCAGAATTCGACCGTCTGAGCCAGTTGGTTACGATAAAAGCAGTCCGCCTGAGCGGACACGACAGCATGTTTCTGAATATTCTCTTTTACTTCCCTTAAAAAAAAGGAAAAAAATTGAATCGTGTTCCTTTTTTAGTCGTGGCTAGGATATAACCAGGTTGTAAAAAGGGTCTGAGTGGTTGTTGAGGACAAATTGAGTAATTAATCAAATGGTTTTGTGGGTCTCTTGCTTAGAATTTCAAAGAAAGGAGGAAATTGAGTAACTGAGCGAGGAAGTATTTTTTAAAAACAGGGTATTGGTACTTTGCCGAGCATATGTAATGTGCAACTGCACTTACATGTATCGAGGCTGAAAACAATCAAGTTTGTGTACTGTGCAATATTTTACATAAGTCACTTCATTACATGTACTTCAAAGTTGTAGGCATCAGAAGAGCTTTTGAGAAATATATCCTTTTGTAATGTCTCTCTGGATTATAAACAGCCATCCTATTAATTAAAAGACTATAATAAAACAAACAATAAGTATCATCATCATCTTCAGTTAATCAGGTTTTGCAAATTTGCATAGTACTCTACTATAATTATGTACACAAAGTATATAGTACATATGTACATGTTCTTGTATGTGAAAAGAAAAAAAATAATATAAATTGTTAGTTACGAGTAAACAATGTGCGAGTAAGAAAAACAAAGAACAATTTACAGTGATAACATGTACATGTGGTGAAAACATGGCAGATAATTGCGGCACAGTGTTTGATTTATCAAATAAATCCAGTCAGATCAGTGGACCCGACTTTCATTTCCTCCCTTATGTGGATCAGTGCAATCATATTTTACTTCCTGCGTGACAGGGCCAAAATTGCAAAAGTGGTAATAAATTTCCCAATTTCATGCACGAGCTTGGCAGGTCAAGTGAAACTAATGCCTTAATTAAGAGCTGTCTGTTTTTAGTTATTACTCTAACACTTAGAGTTTACACTTTGAGCAACAGATTCAATTACGATGTGCATGTATGATCATTTATTCACTAAATCTTCCACAGTTTAAAGGCTGCTTTAATACCATAGCTGCAACCAGGCCCCCCCCCCAATCAGCAAACACCATACATGTGTATATGCATGTCTTAATGTAGTGTGCCCGCTAGTTGGTACATGTACTACTGTATGTGGCCCCCCCTTAATGTTCGGAGCTGGTGATGGGGGTTGGCTGCAACTTGTGGCATTCATGGAAACTAGATGTTGATTGAAAACGGAAACTACCGTAAATGTTGATTGAAAAGGAATATCTGTGATTTGTTTAACTCTTAAATAATAACTTACTGTACATGTAGCTTGGCTTCTAAAATCGAAAGCGGAATTTCTCAAACTTGAAGGGTACATTATTCCTGTAGACTACCAGTGGCGTAGCAACAGCCCCCCCCCCCATGAAACCTTGTTCCCCCCCCCCCACTGATATTTTGAGTTTCTAAAAAAATTATCATTGATCTACATGACGCCCCCCCATGAAATGTTCCAGCCCCCCCAGCACCCCCCCACTGAAAAATTCCTGGCTACGCCACTGTAGACTACAAACAAGTCCATGATCAAATTTATTTATCGTTTTCATCCATCAATTCATCTACGTGTACTCAACATACATTTGTACACTGTGGCGCTATTGACAGCTACATGTATAGGTTTTCAATGGGGCCACAAATTCCTTGCCTGTTCCACCATTTTTGAAAACGGAAACCCCAAAGGCAAATTTGAATCTTTCAAAGGAATAAACTCAGCAAACATTGTGGCTCTATTGGCAACTACATGTTTACATGTACATGTACAAGTTTTTAATGGAGCCACACATTTTCCTTCACATGCCTTACACTTTCCAGTATTTTGTCAAGAAACCCTAAGTGTGGATGCAACCTCCAATGAATCTTTCAAAGGAATAACCTCAACACACACTGTGGCTCTATTGACAGCTATGCAAGTTTCCAATAGAATCACACATTTTCCTTCACATATTCCTTGCTCATTCCAGAAGTTTTGTTAAAGAAGCCCCAAAGGCAGATGCCACCATCTTTCAAAGAAATAAAATCAACATTCACTGTGGCCCTGCTGACAGTTACACAAATTTCCAATAGAGCCACAAATTTTTCTTCACATGTTCCTTCTGTTCCGGTCTTTTTTCTACAGGAAACTCCAAAGGTTAGATGCCACCTCCAAGGAATCTTCCAAAGGAATGAACTCAACATACCGGTACACTGTAGCTCTATGAAGTTCTCAATGGAGCCACAAATTTTCCTTCACATATTCCTTGCCTATTCGAGCATTTTTGTCAAGGAAATCCCATATACAGATGCCATTCCCAAGAAATCTTTCAAAGGAATAAACTCAATGGCGGCTCTGTTGGCAGCTATTTACATGGAGCCACACGTTTTCCTTCAAATGTTCCTAGTCTGTTCCATCGTTTCTGTCAAGGAAACCCCAAAGGCAGATGCCACCTCCAAGGAATCTTTCAAAGGAAAATAAACCATCCACACAAGGTCAGGCACCTCACTCGAACAAAGCCATCCGGCTGCAATTTCATTCCTTATCGCTTTCTTTTAATCTCCATCAAGATATTTTTGTCTTGATCTAAATTCCATAACCAAAGAAACACTGAGCAAAAATACAAATTAAAAAAAACCTAAAATCCAAAATTACCACATTATACCTCTCATGGCATTTCTCGAGCAAAGCAAGACCGCCGCCAAATTATTTATCGGAAATTCCCCACTATTAGCATTTTATCATCCTGTCGGCATCAGTACCGCAAAGGACTGACCTACTAATTTAGAATCCATTTAGGCTCCCAGCCAGCAAGCTTTCATTTTTTTCCCCTCTTTGGTCCTCTCTCCGTCGTCCTTGTTTTTTAATAAAGCTCTAGCTGCAGCATCAGCAGCGTTGGGTGAGGCAAAGCGAATATATATTAGGAAAGCTAGGATGTGCCACAGTGAATAGTGCTGATGTGTAAATTGGTCTCGAAATTTGAACGAGAAGCGTTTATCGGTGAATCACGACGCTTATTATTGCTTAACAAGTTAATGCACTGGAATCTAATCGGAGATGGTGACAGAGTGGCACTGAGGTGAAAATTAAAGTTTTTAACTTTCCTATGTAAACATACATTCTGTGCCAAGTTGTCATTTCATTCAAAACCAATCAAGTGACTGTTTTCAACAGTAAAAGAGTTCCCAGCCTACATAAAGCAGGATTGACTGTCTATGTATATACAGCTATGCTTTGACTGAAGGTGATTGATAAGCCAGCTGTGCCTACCACGTGCCTGTTTTTGTCTGTTGACTGAATTTGACTAGTCGCAGTGCTTGCTTGAAATATGATCTGACTGTTGGTGACTAGCCTGTGTAAAAGGCATGCCAGGGGAAGAGGATTGTTTTTTTTTACTCTCTGTGATGATTCAGATAGCAGGAGGGTTCAGGATGAAATAGAGCGTGTAGGTTGACCTAAAAAACCTGCGAGATTTCACAAGAATACAGCACATCCGGGCACCATGTATTAGATCTACAATGTGTGTGACATCCTATTTTTTTGGCATTTATTTTGCATCTAGACTGGACCATCCAATCAAGGGCATTCCATGGGTAATTTGAAAGAAAAGAAAGCATTACAATTTTATTACACATTGAAAATATTGTGAAGTGATTATTATTTGAAAATGGAAAAAGTTGACCTCATCTTCCGTTCAATTCAATCACGCAGATAACTTGGGAGTCTGTGACTAGACTAGTCCGTGTTTGGTACCAAGAGGTTCACAAAAAGTGAACATGGACTGGAAAGACTTACATGCTCTATAGGGGCTCAGCTGAGAAATATCAACTTAAGTATGGAGAGCAACTCAAGACATGTACACTTGAAGATCTGAGGTTAGCATGCATCGTCGTTGGGCACGTTGTTGTAACTACCTTGAGTTTAAACTCAAGGTAGTTAACCTTCTTGAGGTAAAGCTTTGTACACAGGTTTGAATCTCTCTCAAGAATAAAATCTGGGGTTGGGGAGTGTTTTCAGTGCCTCACTTATTTAGCGATATTTCCCCAAAGCACTTCGTTGAATATCCGCTACCGCAACATTTTACCAGTCACTTATTTGAGAACCTATTATTAGAGTGACCCAAATGAAAGCAAGTTGAGGGCTGACAGGGATTGTACGGTAGCTTAAGCAAATTCCTGATCTACACAAGTACTTAAATTGCAAATAGGGAGATTTGCTGAAATAACGTACATTGATTTCTTTCACAACAAAATAATTTTAATCTTGGTCAAAACGTGAAAGGCATTTCAATTATTATATCTCGGTTGACTCAATTTCTACACTCAAATAAAATAAAGGTATTTCAATGAAAAATAAGGCAGGCTTTTTGCAAAAGAATTTTTTTTGACACATCTGAACAGTGAACAATTTATTTCTTACCTGTAGTTGATGAAGCGAAGGTGTGAATTACACAGGAGAAGCAGACCATCATCAAAAGTTTCATGAAAGAAAACAAAAATAACAAACAAGACTCGATTAAGTTTGAATTTACACTGAAGATGAAAAAGGCCTGTTAAGGCACAAAAGAAGAAGATGGAATCCGTTCAGTTGTCATGAATGTTGAATGAAGTTCAAACCAGCACTGTCGCCAGCTCTGGGCATTTTGGAGGGGGCACAGTACCAGCTAGGGGGGCACACCATAAGAAAAAAACATGTTGTTGCTTGTGGGTTTTTGCTGGGGGGAGGGGGGCAATCGCTTGCAAGGGAGGGGGGGGCCTACGGGCCTGGTTCAAAGTTAATCAACCTAATTACACGCACGATGTGATCACTGCTTGTCAATGAATGATGTCATACATTGTATCAATGATGCAATCTCATTCTCTAACACATTAGCAGACAACACACAAACATGTCTGCAGAAAATGGCAACAGTGACAGCTATGCTATGACTGCACCTGGGGGTCCGGCCAATCGCCTTTATTTTTTTGAAATTCTGATTTGAGGTGTTATACGATCCTCAGGTGTTAATCCTGCAAACGAAACAGCTTTCCCAATGATTCTTTGCACTGTAGTCATCTTTTAGGTGTGTGCTTTTGTTCAACGGGATGTATTAATAGAGCTCTTGTGCATGAATGAATTAACATATAACAAAGCGCGCACCTCATACAATGACTGCTGAATGCAATCTATCCAAACATGATTTTCTAAGATCACACTTGTGTATAGGAAAGCGAGATGTCGCGATAGGTTTGGCAATCCACACACCTGCAATGTGTGCATAATTCAGAAGCAGACAGAATAAGAAACGTGTTTGCCACGTGGACGAATACAGCCGCTGTGGCTGCTACTACATGACAAGTGTTGACATCATCATGACGTCACTTCCAATTTCATCTATTTCATCTCTCATCACACAGTCCCAGTTTAGGTACATACAAAGTGACAACCAAATCGGACCTATAGTTTTATAGGCCTTGAAAAAATACCCCTTTAATTTGACGTCACATGACATGTGATGACATCATCATGACGTCACTTCCATTTTCATTTATAACGCATACCGGTCTAGGTACATGTACCTACCAAGTTACAACCAAATTGGACATTTGAAAATGAACATTTGGTGTGACGTCACATGTGATGAAGTCATCTTGACGTCACTTTAGTTTTAACCTATAGCACGTCCCTGTCTATGTACATACAAAGTTTCAACCCAATCGGACTTGTAGTTCTGAAGTAATAGGGATTCAAACATGAAAATCTTTGCGTTGTATGCATCACATGAAACAAATCCAGTTGACTCAATACATCTGCCACTAAATGCATCTGCCCCCTCCTGGACATATGTGAAATTCTCTTCCTTTCTTTCTTTGGTGGAAGGTGCAGATGTAAATCCAAGAAGATCATACACCACCAGAAAATACACAGGGTTTCTTCAAAGAAAAAGTATTCATTACATGTACATAGATCTCCATTATCTCTACTCATAATTCACTTTTTCCAACCACCCCCCCCCCAAAAACCCAACTAATACATAGTGTATGGGTTTTCTCATGAAATCCATGCCAGCTTCTGTGCTGTATAGACATTGGTCCCCAAACCACTAATTACATGTGCTATCCAACTCTTTCCCCACTTTCATGTGTGCAAAGGTACATGTATGTTTCATAATAGAATGAAGCATACATGTAGATCATTTGTATCCATTATTTTTTAAATTGGTTCCTTGCATGACAGAATTGAAAAACATGTTTGCAATGAACCACGCCGCTTCCCAGAAACTCAAATGGCCAAGCAGACTTATTTGTCTGACATACAGGTTGTACATGTACATCAGAGTATGAAGATGATCTAGGATTATGTTGGGATCACACACACACACACACCCACACACACACCCATGCTTTGATCCACTCAATACAGACTTAGCCAACAAATCCTTTTTAAGCATAAACCTCCACTGCCTGACCTCATCATGAAACAGTAGCAGGGAAACTCTAATCTGCCATGAAACAGTAGTCGGGACGCCAGTCTTCATCAAACAGAAATTATGCACTGAGCACACCAGCTGGCATTGTGCCCTTCCGAACTCTTCTCTCTCCCCCTCTCTCTCCCAACCTTCCAAATGCCTAAAGAAATGTTAAGATGTTTACCAAACACACAATTTCCCTTCAAGACATCAATACATCCGGTCCCCCCAGTAGTACTGTTTGGCGAGGAGCAGACCCTTTCTTGGCAGAATCTTATTATGACGCGAGCAAGTCTCGGGGAAGGGCAGGTGGTCGGTAAATCGATGGATTTGAGGAGTCATTCCGGAGAGACGGAACAGGACAGGTGAAGGGACATAAGGGATGGCTTAGGCTTCTGGAGAAGCAGCATTCCAATGATGATATTACTCCTGCAATCTTAACCAATCTCGCTTGGCATTCTATACACGTCTATATCTCCCTTCTTTCCAAGTGGCAAATACTTTCATCCCATTCTTCAATGAATCATATGGCCCTTAGCTAGAATCAACCCATTATTTTTCGTGGGACATGATGCATGTTTTTTGGTTTTCAGTGAGTCCAATGTACTAGTTGGAACTTTCTCGAAAGCCAAGTTGTTCAAGATGCAGCTGAGAAATTGCAACCTCCTCCAGAAGTGCTACAAAAAGCAAAATATGCTCAAACGACGCAATGCACAAAGCAACTTCAGATTATAAAAGAGCTTGACGAGCCACTAATTCTAAATTTAAGTGAAGCAGATGAATATATTCATTGGACAAAATAGTTGGATTGGGCTGCATAATGTGCATTTTTTGAATAAGTGTTAACCCTAGCCCACCTCAATCCTCAAAAATCCTCTTGCCGGATTTGGAGGGTTTTGGAGGATTGAGGATGAATGGTGTTGAAGCACATGAGGATTTTGGAGAATTGAGGATGAATGGTGTTGAAGCACATGAGGATTTTGGAGGATTGAGGATGAATGGTGTTGAAGCACATGAGGATTTTGGAGGATTGAGGATGAATGGTGTTGAAGCACATGAGGATTTTGGGAAATTGAGGATGAATGGTGTTAGAAGAAGAGGAGGTTTTTGACAGGCAGGACTGTCTGATGATTTTGAAGGATTGAGGTGCTGGGTATCCTTCATTTGAACAAAAATGAAAAAAATTTGAGGATTGCGGAGGATTGAGGATGGTTCCTGGCAAAAAGGACTATAGGGGTTAGGATAAGCACCTATTTCAAAATAAATTTGAGAGGCTGTTCTTCCCAAATGTAACAGTTTCAAGAAAAGCATTTCCTTTCAATCCACTTAAACACACAAAAAATTCCTCTGATCAGCAATAAAAATATGTTTAAAAAACTTGAAAAGGGTTGAATGTACTGGCACCGTGCAGAGTGCATAGATCTCCCAGTGCAATCTTGTTTTAATTCCTTGAATCTTTTCTTCTCTACTGACACACAATCTGGGCGAGCGGAGACATTCGGCGGGTACTAATCTAATTGAGGTCGTTCTCACTGAACAAATGTTGGCCAAATGGGAGGAAAATTAGGACAGTTTGTCCACGGCTCTGTTTTCTTCCGAGCGACCGATGGCAAAATTTGATACAGGTTGGACGTGAGTCAGAGGCCGGCAAAGAAGTGTACAAATAATAGGCCCTATACCATATTCTTTTTTATCACAAAACAACCCATGGGATGATTTTTGAGACTCAGCTTCGGCCCAGACTTCCATTTTTATTCATCACCACCAGTCCCACACAGATTCCAAGATAGATAATAAAAATAATTGCTATGAAAACATTCCAGACTTTCTGATTTTAATCTAGTAACAATGAACGCACAAATGGTTTACTCATGACCATGCATCCAAGCGATACAAAACCACTGCCCTGTGGCCTAGCCTTAACGCATAAGGTTCTAAATATGTACCATAGCAGTACCAGTGCTCCACCCCACAATGTTTGACACTCTATATAAAAAGGGGCATGCGATGAATTTTTCTAAGGAACACATTTTGTGCAATTTTCTGCTCCTCTTAAATGTATGTAATCTTTTCGACATCCCTTTTTGGTTAATTTTTATTGAAAAGTGCACCTCTTTAACCCCTAAAAGGACCAGGGGGGGGGGAATCTGCCCCCCCCCTCCACTTTTTCCGCGATAGCCTTGAATTTTTTCTTCGCGACCCGACCTGTTATGACTTTTTAGCCTCGAGCCTTGCGCATCTTAATAAAAACATAAAAAATCGGAAACTGTACTTTCCCATATATACATGTACGTCATGTACACAGAGCAGAATTACCATTTGTACATATGAATAATTAATTAGCCAGAATTCCAAAACCCTTTGACCTATAGTCATGAAAATTTCTTGGGTATGTTCATGATGAGTTGTTCTATGCATGTACCGAGTTTCAAAATTTTCCGTCACTCGATGGCATAAAACAAAGAATAATAATGGCAAAGGAAAATTGAAAATAAGGTTAAATGCCACAAAGGTGTATTTTCAAGGATTGCATTAAAGAATTACATTGCATGGCCCTTTAAAAAGGATTGAGCTATTCAATGTCGAAGTATTCAAATTTAATGGTGCATATAATGCTTAAATTAGTAACAATACAACTCTAATAGAAACCTCTGTATACTTACTCCAGGTCTTACAATGCAAAACAGTAAAAGGCAAAACCCCACCTGGCTCTAACTGTCAGCAGTTAACCATTGAAGGACAAAAGCACCAGCTTAATTAGGGATTAGCCAAATGTGGGTTCCCAAACCAGATCAATAGACAGCTAGCTATAGCTGTCCTGCTAATCCTATTACCGGATTAGTCTGGGGGGGGGGAGAACCTTCACAAATCACTGCAGCCTGGGTATTTCAATACCTGATAAAAAAAGACAAACAATTATGTAATGCCAGCACATGTAATTTTTGTCTGCCCCCAAAACAATTTCAGGTATAACAACGTGTGCAACAACACATTCAACCTCATATTTTTCATATATTTTTCTAAGCATCACTATATTTGTACAAATGATTCATGAACGTCGTCATTCATGTACATTTACGTCATCATTACCCCCCCCCCCACCCCCACCAATTGATTTTTGGAGGCCAAGTATCCACAGAAATAAAAACCTGTCAACAATACATTTCAGATTTTTTTGCTGAAGAACCCCCCCCCCCCTGCGAAAATTCCTGGATCCGCCCCTGACTATACATGTACATCTACATGTATGTTCTTAATTCTGTGAAGTGTTTTTACCCCTTTTCTTGTACGGGGTTAGGCTTTTGTAAGTAAGTCCTCAAGTTTTATATAAACCAGTTTTAAATAAACCAGTTTTAAACCAACCGGTTCTTCTCAGAACCACACAACTCACTAAGAGATATCATTCACATGGTGTCACCGCAAACCTCCCATTCATTCCTCAAGTTTTAGTTGAAATTTTATTCCTGCTATTTAAACATGTACTTTCCCAATGTGTTTGATAAACAAGTAGGCCTATATGGCAATCTCAAATTCAGGCAATATTTTACATTATGGGCTTGTTTTTCTGACTTGTATACAACAGTGCTGTAGTCCAGTCTATGACAAGTCCTTTTACGAGTCCAGACACAAGTCCAGTCACAAGTCCTTTCATAAGTCCAGTCGCAAGTAACGCGATGAACAATGACAAAGGAATGCTTTTGTAACAGTTCATTTGAATAGCTAGTGACTTGACTTGAGACTAAAGGACTTGTGATGGACTTGTGAAAAACTTGCGGGGACTTGTGGGGACTTGACTACAACACTTCTAGATATGAATGTGAAAATCAACATCTCCATAAAATCCAGACATAGTGAGTGCAAATGCATACATGTTTCAATCACGTCTTTTTCGATTGACCGACCTTCGTGTCACATCACGTCTTTCTATCTTTATGAGCAATCTCTCATTCAAAACACATAAAAATGCAATCTTTATCACTCCGTGTCCTTGTCCCGATAAATCCGCATCAATGCCAATGCTGCACGCACATCATCCACATCCACTGACAAGCCAATTTAGTTCACGTCAGTGTCTATCCAGGGCATTTTTGTACATCAAACACTCTGGTAAAAATAACCAAAAATCACCAACCATGATGCAACCAGAACAAGATTTTGCCAGTGAATTGCACAGAATTTGCTTAGGATTTTTCCCAAATATTTTTTTTTTCATATTCTTATCGGACTTGGGATATGTTGTCTTCAGCTACAGTTACATTACTATAACACAGCAATGTCTGCACTTGTGACAGTTTGTACAGAGCTTGCTTAGGATTTTTCCCAAACATTGTTTATATTTCACATTCATAACGGACCTGGGATATGTTGTCTGAAGTTGCGGTTATATGCTATAACACAGCAACATCTCCACTTGTGACAGTTTCCTCGTTAAGAAGTCTCCGACTTCATTTCAAATGAGATTTGAAAAAAAATCCATAACTATTTAACCAGTTGGGAAAATGAAGGAAGCGTGCATATATGCAGTACTAACCCTAACCACTCCACCCTTCAAAATCCAACTGCATGTTTTGTCAGAATCTGTTGGAGTTAGTACTGCACCTGTAAACTGATGATGCTTCACATGGGGTTAGGCATACCACCATAATCAGAGTCCAACAGTTTGGCTGTAGAGCTAATTACCATATGGTGTTGGATTTTGCAAGAGTGAGGCAGGTTCCATGTAAATCACTCAAGGGGGTTAGGGTTAAGCAAGAAAGCCTGCAAAAGAAAATCCCTGTATTAAGACATCACATAAAGAAGACTGAAACAGTTCAGACAAGGGAAGGGAAAAAAAAAAAAAAGTACATGTCAGCCTACTTCTCTTGAAACTGACTCTCAACTAATCATCCTGCACATCATTTTCAATGCTTCAGGTGTATCGCGCTCATCCTAATGATCGTCACGTTCCCAGCATGTCAACTTCTCACAGAAACCACTCTCCTAGGGGCAAATTCGGTGAATGCATCAAAAAAGATGTTAACCGCAACGCGTACGGATACATCCATGTCTTCGGGTTATGATGGAAATAAAATGGAAGATGAGTAATTCTTATTTAGGATGTTTTACAACCGATTTTTGGAGGGAAAATGGTTGGTTCTAGGTTAAAGCCACATACAGTTTTAAAGGTTTAGTCTAAGAGGAAGACTTTCTCTTTCCCTAAAATTCACAGGAATTTAACCATGAATCCTTAAATGTACATACATTTCTCCATTTTGTTTTGTCCTGTTCAATAATTGCTTTCCAGGTGTACATTCTTGTACGCAATTTTGCAAATATAAGAGTTGTAATAAAGTCATCACAAATCACCAGAAGTCACAAGTCAATCACTCAGTTTCAAGTCAAGTGACAGGTTATTCAAATGAACTGTGACAAGGGGCCTGTTTGTCTTGTTTCCGCGCAGATCCGGATCGCGATCAGTGATCCAACGTGTCGATAGCTGCAACGGATCACATTTCAACGGATCCTGCTCGTGAGGTGGGTTCCCAAGATCAAAGATGGCAATGTGCGCGACAGACGGAGACAAAACGTGAGGGTTTTCCCTGCAGATTAAGTATCAAATGAGCTTTTTGCGACAAAATTTCTTCGAACTTCTTTGAGACTGAATTTTTCGTGATTAAAAATAGGACGATTGATTTACTTTTTTTTTGGAAAGTATAAAATAGCCCTTCTGCCTACAAAAGCTGAGGCAGATGACATTCGTAATGTGTGTTCATGTGTATTAGGAGTTGACGCGCAAGAGTCCGTTTGTTTTTTGCACGGCGTTGGATCACATGATCTCGATCACGATCTGGAATGAAACAAACAGCCCATAGCCTACTTCCTGTCACTTCTCATTCCCTGTTTCTTACAAACTTCACTTCACATTTGACTTATGCTTGACTCGTTAATATTTCTATTTATAAATGCATAGAAAGATATAGTTCCCTGTGCTCCCTTCTGTTCAGACATCCAGAAGAAGTCACTAACATCAAATGCCCTAAAACTGAACCTTTTGCCACGTAGACCGCTTCAGATACCGCCATCTTTTTAGTGGTCACATGGTTAACTGGGGGGGGGGGGGGTATTCATTCAAAATAGGTTCCTTCATGCTCAGGATACAATGGCAAGATAAGATGCATTTTCAATGAGATTACCGCATGACCACTACGATGGCAGGACCTGTGTAATGGTCCATCAGAGTCCATGAACATGCACACCCCTACACGCACATTCTGTGGTTCTTGGAAGGTGTCTGACACACAATACACGCTTCGGCGCAACAAACAAGGTAAAAAGGATCACAATTAGCAGTTCGTGGGTCCGTTGCCCTCTCACAAAAAACTCCAAATCAGATCAATAACATTGTCAGACAGCCTTGGAGGGCTTAGGCCGATTCTGACAGGCATAATAACCTCTAAATCCTTTGTTGTCTTGTGCAAACCCTCTCCCCATACAGGTCCAAAATTGTTCATTTCATGCCCCCCGCTTTGGGCTTTGGGTTATATTTATTCTGGTGGGTCCTGCCACTAAGGAAAACATTCTGGATAGCCCCAAATGGAGGAAAACCTGGGCAGCCCGAGCCCGTGGATTAACGAACAAATGATTCTCAAATAGTCACCACCGACGCAATGGCGGCAACTCCGAAACACACCGGATGTGGGTCTTAAATTTGACCATGACAGGCAAAAAAAAATGTCATGACGTCAAATGAATGGAGAAATGTGTATAATGAGAGTTCAGGTAAGCCAAGGTCGAATATTAAAATTTCAGGTAAGCATGACTTATGAATATTTGAAATTCATGAATTCTTTATGTCCATGACCATGAATTAGGAGGACTTAACAATATAAAAGTTGAAACACTGACATCACTCAAACAATAGAAGCAACTTGCGATCAGTGCATGTACTGCATAAATGTGAGGCAAAAATGAGACGGAACTCAGCACAGGACGAAGTGGAGAAAAATGAAAAAAAAAAAACTGTGGGATTTTTTTTTTCTTCAAATTTACTGATATTTGTTATCTTTCATGTCTGCTACACATATTAATGAAGAAATAATATTAAAATTGTTGAATAATAAGTGTTTTAATGGAAAAATAAAAGACATCTTTCAGTTTCATGACTAGAAAACTCGAAACTTTACAGGCTTTTTCTCAGTATTTTACTTTTATGACATGTTGATAAATGCAAACTTTAAGCAACCGTAACTGGTTAACAGCAGATCCAACTGAAATGCAACATACATTATTGTAATGAAAATCTTACTATCCTTCCTCTTACCCACAAACCCTCATTTTCAACTCTGCCCAGTTCTGACTCATTTTGCCAGAACGCCTCACAAATAAACATGAAAACTGGTGTTCACACTGCTCTTTTTATCTGTCTCAAAGTCAAAGCATGTCTCAATAAAGTGTGCAAGTGTAGAAGGGTTTATCCTTCATCTCATGTAAAATGGAACATATGATTCAGTGCTTCCAAAAGGAGGATTTTCAACCCACAACCTGTTGCTTAATCCAAGTACAAGCTTAACTACTGAACTCCTGGGATTAGCTGCCTGAGTCATATCTGATCAGGAGGTACTGCTATGGACTTCATGAATGAAAAGTAGATGGTGCAGTTGGTGACCAATTTCAGAAGACCCAGAGAAGAGACGCACCGAGTGGTCATACTGGTTTGCGTGCAAATGGTACGGAGTACGCAAGTGTGGTCTAGCTGTAGAGCACAGGCCTCATGATCGTGGGATTGTGGGTTCGAGCCGCGCCGCAGCCATGCATGTTGTGCCCTTGAGTACGGCGCTTTACCTCAATTACTCCTCTCAACCCAGGTGTTAAATGGGCACCAACATTATTCAGTGCTGGGAAGGCACTAGACTCGCTGTGGAGGAGGTGTGGCGATCCCCCCACAGCAGCATTTCATGGACTCGAGTCTGGCCCAATCGCTTCGAAGGAGAGATGGGCACTCCGTTCCTGTGAACATAAGTTCGTCCACTTTACCTTTACCTTTACGCCGAATTCTATTTTGGTTTGCATGTGCACAACTTGCTGCATCTTCACATGAGTATCAGTCGCCATTGGCAGTGGGCGTACTGGATCACATGCATATGGTGCAGAGTACATGTATACCCGACTTATTTTATTTTGAATGAGCACAAACGCATTATATCTTCACTTGAGCATCAGTCACCATATATCTTTATCATGCTGCCACCATTTCAGTCATGTTCCCTGTATCCAATAACAGTACTGAATGATAATGTTTTTTGTGCAAAAAGGAACCAGACTATTTTTCCTTCCAGCCTCGCTTTGGTTACGTTGATTTGAATGGGAAAAATCACTATGGCCCCAACATGATAATGGTCTATAGGCACTTGGCAGTGCGTTGGAATGTCCCTCTCTTAGGTGGGCTGCTAACTGAGGGGGTACTGGTGCACAAAGTCTATAAGCCTATCAGTAACAATTGAAGGTTGGTAACACACTTGCATCCTCCTCCTCGTCAGAGACTATCAAAGGCTGGTGTGACAAGATGTATCACCCCCCCCCCCCACCACCACCACCAGCCTCGCCCCACCCATAATGCCATTAATTGATTGCAATCTTCTTCTCCCTACAACTAAATGGCACATTGTCCTAAAAGAGTACTCTACTGTACCTAATGAAGCCCACTGGTCATCCTGATCAGACAAGGCTTGGCACAGTTGTCCTGGACTTACACAGGAAAACCACCCGTGGCTTTTTGTCCCAAATGAACCCCTGGTGATTTTCCTTCGTTTTTGTGTGTGCACAGTTCCGACAAATGCAGTCATTGTGACACTGTGTCAGTATAAACTGACTTCATCCCAGTTTCTTTTCTTTTTTTGTTCAAGGTGATCAATTAAAGATATACTGCCCTGCTATTCAACAAATGCAATATGTTTTTGCGAACATGTTCTCAGCTTGTATGCATTTTTGGCAAAACAAATCTACTTTTCCTTCTCTGGCCATCTACAATACAACCCTCTGAAAGAAAGGCCTTTTAGGTCTGGTTGATTTTGAGCCTATTTCTTGGCTGCAAATTTTGGCAGGTAATTGCATGTGCATATGTATTCCATAACTAAACATGGGTCACATTTTCCAATGATGTCTCATTTATAATTTTTACCATTAGAAAACAAAAAACAAACAAAACAAAAAAATGAAAATCGCACAAAACGTGTTGAGGTAAAACTTAAACGTTGCGCAGACAGTACTAATTCAACCAGAAGTTGTTTTTTGAAACCAATTTACTCATCCAGAATGGTCAGACAGCCTTGGTGTGACATGCAACAGGACCAATAGCCAGCTAGGGTCGTCCCCTGCAAAGGTGAATCACCCCTTCAGTCAATACTTGAACTATAGTTACTCAGGACACCTCATCAAAAAACAGCCACTTGTACATGTACATGCAGACGTACAGAGCAATAAAGACTTTATGGGTGTTTTCGTGTAATGCTTTGACCTGTGCTGGATTGGGTCATGGTTGTGAATCACCTAATAAATAGTTATAAAAAATACGTCAAACACATGAAAAACAAAGTTCACTGTGCTGTACTGTTATTCGCTGGCCTTCGACTAATTTTATACTTTGCATCATTCGACAGGCCTTCGGATTTTTCCTTTTTGACTTGAATAATCCTTGCTACTGCTATTAAAATTTCCAATCAAATTTTAGCTTTCTAATTAAAATTTCCAATTAAGCTTGTAATTTCCAATTGAAATAAATTTAAGTTTCCTTTAAGACTGCATTGGAATTTTTTAATTACAACTGATGTGAATATCTTTCGAATCCAATGTGTTTGTTTTTGGATGGAAAAATTTACTACAGAAACTGGGGGGAAAAATAGGAATGATATGCTCTTCTTTTTCTTACTGTTAAACAAGGTGATATTTTCCCTTAACAAATATTATGGTTGTCATAAATGTGTCAGCAATGACGTCCCTTATGAAGAACCATCTGTACTTAATTTAGAGTTGTTCATATTTCCCTCTGATGAAATACTGTCATAACCAATACCAGCAAAAATATTGAGCGGTTTTTATTTTTTAGAATACAATTGAATTGGCTTGGATTTAACGACCTGAAAACAAAACATGTACTTTTGAGTAAAGGTTATGGAATGATGATGTACATGCACTTCAAATCAAAGTTGAAAGTGAAAAGTTCAGTACCCTGAACTTGTGTGGGTTTTTTTATCTGAAGTGATTAGGAAGTGTGTCCAAAACAATATATTGACATGAATTTTCACAGCTTCAAAGTTATGATATATTAAGAAATGAGTGAAAACTCTATGGGCCAGCTTTTTATGAACACAAGGGCACGGTTGACCTGCGAATGCGGTTACAATCAGAGAGCATGTAGCAAATTGGGGGACATTTCAGTTAAATTCTTTAGCTAATTGTGTCACACAAAATTGAAGGCTTAATTTTTCTATGTCGGTTTCAAATAATCAGTTTGCCAAAATTCAAACTGGATAATGAATTTAAACCAAATTTGTAAACATCTGGATATTGATCCCACCACTAGTGACTACTTTTGAGACATTTCTGATTCATCAGTTGCTCCCACTGATGACAAACTTGGTCCATTAAAAAGAAGAAAAAAAACACCTGTGTTGAAGCGAGGACACAGAAAAAAAGGGTCTTCAGTTTTATTAGGCTGCCACTGGAAAAGCAGTGAAACTACCACAAGAGGCTGGTGAGGCGACACACAGACTACACAGGCAGAAAGACAAGTGTGCTCAGCAGGGCCACGCTACTCTTACGTATCTCTCTTGATCATTGATCCAATTTCAAAGCCCACATCCACAAGCTGAAGACACAATGTCAGCAGCACATCCCTTCAGGTCCAGACTGAAACTTACAAGGAAGAGTAAAACCCTCTCCACCTGAACATCCTATTTTTTGCTGAGATACACAGCACTTTCAACACAGTTGCATTATAGATGGGGCAAGCGGTAGTTCACCCGACTTTAACGAGCAAAACGTACCCGTCAACAATAATTACAATGTCGCATGCAATCTGAATCAAATATGCCTGTTCTTATTTTACGCTTTAGGAAAGCACATCCCTTTACCTTCAAAAATTGTCATTTCTATTTAAAGTCCAATTCAATTTTATAAATCCTTGTCTTCTCTCCAAATCATGTGGAACAAACGTTTCTGAAATGTAACCTTTTAAGTGTTTTTCAGCACCCCCCCCCTCCCAAAAAAATACCTGTACACAAGGGACACCGTGGCGACACGATGTCTGGTCAGGCAGATGAAAAGAATAACCGCGTTGTCCCGTCGCCTCCTTGCGTCTTTCTCCCCCGATCTCTTTTTAATGCATTTTTTTTGTATCCTAACCATGGTAACGCTTCTGAATCAAATCCCCGCAGGCATTCAAGGTGGGTCTCCGATGGGAGAACGGGATCCTGCCGATACTGCCTGGATCAGATGAAGGAGCCGTCGGTACAGGCCTTGGAATACGAATTGCCTAATGTCTGTACTTGCTGGGGTATTTTGTCCCCGTCGAAGAAGATATTTCTTTTGATAAGAGGGAAGAAAGATCAAAGCGGGAGGAAGACGGAATTTGAGATAAGGACGTCCGTGAGGGCTGAGGAGCTTTTAAGAGGTTTTACTTGTTTTTTTTCCGACACACAACATGTTTACGCGTAAAGGTTTCCTTCTTTTCAAAGTCTTTCAGGAAGTCTTTCCTGGCTTGTCAACAATAAACCCTCTCTTTTTTATCAAGGACATCTCTTACAAAACAGAAAGCAACAAAAAAATCTACCGGTAACTACATGTACATTCAAACATTAAACAACCACTTTTTTTCTGCATATCTGGTGCGTTCATGTAAAATGGGGGATATGATTACAACATTAAAAGCATGGCCAATGGTGGAAGTTTGCGTCAGGGACATGTGAGTTTTAATGCTGCATGGTTTTGTCTTTCCACAAAATTTTGTAACCACTGTGTGCCCAGTGCCATCCAAGAGTTTGTTTGGTAATTTTTAGAAAAACAATTCCAAGCTTACTCATGTGCCTGTGGGAGAGGAGCCTATTATTTTATTTAACTAATACCTTCAGGAAAATTTAATAATCTGTACTAAAATTTAACAAGGGTGTTTGCACTGTTATGGACTTTCATGTATGGCCATTGTTTTCCACGGACTATTGATAAAACTGAATTTATAGTATCAAAATGAACGAAACTTTCGTCAAAGATAATGGTTACTGGAAATGTGAGATAAAAAAAAAATTGGTGGTCATCAGAGTTCCAAATTAGGAAAAATCAGACTCTTAGATCAAATGTTTATGTGCATGATTGTATAAATACATTTGATCATACATCTATATATACATGATTGTCAACACTGATACTGAAATTTGTATCCTTGTGGAGAGGTTTCTTTTTCTTTGTTCTCGTGTAGTAAAGTTTTCGAGTTTGAAAGTGTAGTTTCAAAATGCTCTTATTTTAACCAGCCAATTTCCTTGGCTAAAAATCGGACTTCATATCCCTTTTTTAAAACTCTTCCATTTGCGACAGATCAACCCACCTTGGAAATTCCTAGATTTTGAGTATCCATATATCTATTTCCTGAAAACCTTGTGGAGACATATTCATCTATTATATAGAAATTGCCCTATGGAGACGTATCTTTTATTCCCTATTGTGTGCATGTCTCCAGATGGCACGGTGTATCAGATCATGTAATACATGATTGACTTCAAAGTTCCAGTCAGTATTCATAAATTTACTACAGTAACCTGTTTACAGGATCTCATATCAAAATTTGGCTTTTAAAAATTGTGACATTGTCGCCAAGTCATATTTTCTATCACCTCTAAAAGAACAGATTTTACAACTGTTATATGTATTTGTTGTGTATGCCCCAGTCAATCAGTAATATTGAATTTCTTTTCAAAACCTGGCTTTCCACACAGATGGGTTTACGAATGAACTCCATGAACCACACAAGTTGGGTTTTTTTTTATAATCTTTCCTCTTTCTCAAACTGCCATTTTCAGAGTCGAGATGCATGCAGTGCATGTACCTGGCCACCGTCTCGTGGGACCTATGCCCATCTCCACAAAATACTCTACACAGCTTAAGTGAATAAAAAAAAATGTCTTGAGCATTCCGGCAGCATGCATGGATGGACGGGCAACCAGGCCCTGGAGGAGAACCCATCTTCAGAAGTTATCCCTGCGTCTCGTGCCGGAGAGCGTGAGCGTCGGTGACTCAAAAGGGATGGACGCTCAAGAGGGTCAGTCCTATTTCTGGTCAGTTTGCTCATCCTTGTAAATATTCAACACACACCAGGAATGAATCAACAACATGGCATGAATGCCCAATACACAGGAAATACATCCCACTCAACCCTGCTGAACATCACTTGAAATCTCAAATAATATTTGCCTTAAAAATCTTAAATTGTATGTTATTCATTATAGGCTTTTGAAAACCCACATTGAGACTTAACTCTCAGAGTACAGAATTAATTGCATTAATTTGACAGAATTAAATACATGTGAGGCATTCCAGCAAAATGAGACAGAACTGGGCAGAGGTCGAAATGGGGGTTGGCGGGTATTGGGACAGAGAAAATAATTCTCCTTACGATACTGTTTGTTGCACTTCAATCGGACATTCCGTTGACAAGTTATGGCTGTTTATGGTTCGCATTTATTGACAAGTCAATGAAGTAAAACACTGAGAAAAAGGCCTTTAAACAACTTTCGAGTTTTACCTTCGTGAAAATGAAAGATGCAAATTGTCTTTCCTTAGAAGCACTTTTATTCCACAATTAACAGATTTTCCTTCAAAACATTTGTAGTAGACACATCAAAGATTACAAATATCTATAAATCTGAAAATTGAAAAGAAAAAAAAAACACTTGTTTTTGCATTTTTTTCCACTGCAACACATGCCCAGTTCCATTTTGCCAGAATGCCTCACAAATGTGCTATGATGTTTGAGGTAAAAAAATCAGCTTATCCTGTTTAGCGAGTGTCTTTTTAAGCACAAATATTGGCACAATGTAGTATGCAAAGAGTTAAAAAAAAAAAAGGGGAAAAAAAGTGAAATGTACTATGGGTGTGTTTGCTATCAAGAGGAGTTTTTAAATGAACTTCAATTAATCCAATGTGAAGAAAATGCTAGAACTGCAGAATCTAATTATCATACATGTATTTATAGTAATTAAAATAACTGGAAACATTTATCTACTTTCCACGCATCAAACCCATACATACAAAACTAATAAAACTCCAGGCATGTAACATCTGATAATTGTTGAGTCACACCCGTTTGCTATACAACACCTCGACCGGCAATCAATGCACAGTTAATTTGACTCAAATTACCACATTTTGCTGCCAAATCCACATAAATCTCACATACAAATTGGGTATTATTACAAACCCTGCGCACGACCTGAGTCATCGGATCTGAGTTTTAAGCCGCAGTCCCCAAGATGTTTCCCCGAACCTTCAACTAAAGGTGGAATCAGCAGCCTACGGGGGGGAGAGACAAGAGATAGTTCCAAATTCGCAGGCGAGGCCGGCTAAAAACTCTAGGGGTTCCAACTCAAAAGACACCTGATGTTCAGCCAGCCGTGCGGCTCTTTAAAACGAGCTAAACCAGAACAAGGAACACGCGCCCATCCATGTTTAATTGCGACACATGTCGGAAACACGTCTGGGATCCGCATTTGGCATGCCCTACCAGCTAAAAAAAAGAAGAAGAAAGACGCGCTGAGAAAAGATGCATTAAATAGTGTACGTGCGGCGAGTACCCAAGAATTGTCAGGGGACAGTCAAACAGTGGATCGCTCTCCACGAGGTGAGAAAATTACAGGGCATGTAACATGTTTTATGTATGCGCTTCGTCGCCGGGGAGAGTTTAAGAGTCTGATATTTGTTACAATAACAGTCAGTCACAAACCTTTTTTGACCCATTTGACCGGTATTTTTAAATTCCTGATTCACTCTTTAATTTCCGGTTCAAATTCTCAAACCTTTTGTGCTCAAGTTCCACCATTGAAGGGAGTAGATGCAAACTGCACCAGACCTTGACAACTCTTGACTGATTGATTATTTAAGGCACTTTGTTTTTACAATGGAAGGAAATTTTTCCTTCCAGAACTTATCTGGTCATTGCCACGAATATTTTCACATAAAACTGTGGCTACCCAAGTATGAAATCATAGCAAAATCCGTAAGGGAAAAAACACCAACAAATTAAACTTTTTTGGTAGGTTAAGAGATATCCATGTACTTTTAACACTTTTTGACCTTTTTTTATAATGTACAGTAAAGTATAGCTCTTCAACCATACGTGGTGAAAAAAATCTTCAAAACAATCGCAAGAATAGTGCTATTATGCTAATTTGAATACAAGTCACTAACATCACTGTTGTCCTCGTGTACATGTAAGTCTGGTGTAGTGTTTTTTGTCTTCAAGCTCCGGAGCTCAGTCAAGCGGATGGAATAAAGCCGTCCGTGGACAAACAGGTTAGGAACATGAAATTTTTAAACTACCATATATCAGAGACACAATATGCCTTTGCGGTTACACCTCTATGTTCCGACACCCCTATGTTCCGACTGCACATATTCCTATTCCTATTCCTAACCCTAACCCTAACCCTAACCCTAACCCTAACCTGGAGTAACACAATCTAGGTTGTCGGAACATAGGGGTGTCGGAACATAGAGCAGTCACCGCCTTTGCAATCATTTTTAAACTACCATGTATCAGAGACACAATATGCCTTTGCAATCATTTTTTTGTCACTTATGTGTAAAGATCAACTTTTTAATACCATTAAATTGAAGTTTTGGAATATGCTCAACAAGTAGGTGAAAATTGCTGTCAAAAGTGGGTTTACTTATTTTTGCACCACCCTGTACAGAGGCAATCCGACGCGTGCATGTGGCAATAGATCCCTGTGACAGTAGACATCAGCATGTGATATAAATATCCGCGTATACCTGATGTTGTTTTTGCTCCGGTGAAGAAACAGACATCAGAGAGGGCTATCATGAGTACGACAAGCAGCGAAGAAAACAAGTGAGTCAGAAGAGATGGCTTGAGTACACAATGACACTGTTTTCTTAACCAAAAAAAACTAAGAACAGAACAAGAAAATAATTTACATCGCTGCCGTGCGCATTGTTTTCTCTGCTGAGGGAAAACAACTTGAGACTGTATACATAAATGGTGAATTGGACGAGGGATTCCGCGCCGCCGTCTCCGTATCTACTAGTCAATGCTGTACCCCGTTGGGTTTGCTTGACCTACTCAGTTGGAAAAGCTATGAATTTCAAATTCCCGTCTGCCGACCTACCTCTAGTTGACATTCATTAATTGTGTATCAGCTTATCGGAGCAGTTTTGTTGACTTGCGGTCGCAGGCGTTTTATACTTGGTGACGTTTCTTTTGGGACGGATCATACGCCGCTCCGGTAAACAATTCCACTGTGAATTCGTCGGAACTTGTTACCGTAGCATGAGCGGGGTTTGTCAGAGCCAGTTACTTGTATTCAAATGCTTTTTCCGTCCAGATGCACAGGAAGGGCAGTATTGAATCACCGATGTGAATAATGGCAAAAAAAGGGGGGGGGGGAAAGTGCACACACATTTCATTGCTTACAAGGAAGAGACAAACATCCAAAGTACTACGTAGGAACAAATGCACCAAATGCAACCTTCTGCAGGGGTGGATCTAGCTTTCAGGAAATTGGGGGGGGGGGGTGATATTGCATGCCTGAAACGGGGATTGAGTGAAGGCATGCAGAAGGTACGCTCTGCTAGGAGGTCCAGGGGCATACCCTCCAGAAATTGTGAAATCTACGATGATTTCGCCTTCATTCTAAGACAATTCATGAATAAATTCAGGAACTTTAGCATTCCATTTATTATTTGTGGCCCCATTTTACTTGTTTCATAATATTAGTCATCGGCAGGAAAGGGGGGATAGCTATCTGCCACTGTTCTTACAAAATGCAATTTGTTTTAAACACAAATTAGCAATCTAGAAATGGGAAACAACTAGCAATCTACAAATCCCATCACCCTCCCCCCTCCTTCCCCTGGACAAATTATAATATACAGTTCAAGCGTTCTGAATGAAGAACATCATTGCTACAATCCAATTCCTACCAGAAGAATACACAACCTAGCCCAGAATGTACTTTAGAATGAACGTTGCTCAGTTCCAGTGATTGATTTTGCCAACGCGCCACAAAGCGTTGTCTCATGAATGAACCATACGGCAAACACGAAGCGTCTCGACTGACTGCCCAGGAAAAGCTGAAGTTTATTAGTGCAACTCAGCATCACTCATTGTTCCCGTTGATTCAGCATAATTTTATGTATGCATCTGGACAAAAAAAGACAAAGGCTCGGTAGAACGAGCACAGGTGCAGAATATGCCGATGTAAAAAAAAAAAAAAAAAAAAACAAGAAAGAAAAAACACATGTTGCTCCCATTTGAAATTAATTTTGCTATGGGTGTTATTTTTTTCTCATTATTTATATGCGAGGGGATTTTCAGCATTTCATATTTTTCAATGCTGCAGCTGCTCTCCTGCTAAATGCGGCTCATCTTTAATCCTGCACGGGAGATATTTCCCATCACACCTGATCATCACAGATTTAAAGCTACAGTCCATCATTTGTAGCTATCCAAAAAGTAACTGACGAAATTACTTTTCAAAACATAATTGGTTCAAAGAACAAAGATAGTAATGGAACTAAACCACCTGTGAAGTTATTCTTTCTGGCAAGCTGTGATTTTGAAGAAAATGATGGAAGAAGGCCGTTCACAACGATGCGTCTAAAACGTTTTCTTGGAAATTTCCATTGGTAGTTTGTTTTTTAATTCAGCAAAGCCCGCGCAAGCATTGACCAGGGGTGGTTGCTATAATTTGTCTGTTAAGTGCGCGACATCGCGTAGCTGCAAATCGGCTGAATGAGAACATGTCCCGGACGCTGAATTCAGGCGCAGTTCAAAACATGACTCGGCAACTTTTTATTTGAAATCGAGATCCTAGAATATTGTTCGTCTTGGAATATATATACAGCATTCACTGAGCTAAAATTTCATCAGGTTAGTTGTGAAGCTGCACCCTTCTTTAGATTTTTAGCACTTTGTTGCTTCATATTAAAAAAAATGCACAAATGACAAATGATGTACTCTACCTTTAAATTAATAATTGGATGAATGAAGGCACAACAGGAGAAATGGCTAATGGGTCTCATGGGTTAATTAAAAGTGTTCCAAATGCTGAGTAGGTCTTAAAAGGTGTATGCAGGTAATTCTCATTAGAGTTTCTGTTCTGAAGGTCGAACTGCCAAGCAATGTCTAAATTTAATGGATGTTCATGGATGACGGCGCCAATAGGCCTTTTCACACTATTGTCTCGCCTTCCCGTGTTGAAATCAACACCAGTCTACTATAAGCGGAGGCTGGTCCCATCGAACACAGGTAGGCAAGACATATACTGTTCACACATACAAGGGAGGTACACAGGTCAACTGTAGATTTCTGGATTATCTACCTGGGAAGAGCCTCTCAACCCTGGTCCTGACCTGTGTCACAGGTTTGTGATAGTGTCAAAGACCCTAATGTTGCAGTAATGTTTGAAAAGGAACTCTCTCTGTGAAAATTCACTCCATTCGAGTGAAGATTCGCTCCCACAGTCGGAAACTAGGGACTAGACGTTTATGAGTAAAATTCCTTCAATTATAAAGATCCAGTTTTCAGTCGAGCTTCGACTGAAGTGATACTTTTTTCAGACTAATAATTAATCTAAAATTAGAGTGATTTTCACTCTAAATCGTCTCGTCCCTAATTTCACTCTATGGTATTTAGAGAGAAGAGTTAATCATGACGCCTATAATTTGCCACATCCCATCGGGATCTTACTTGAATTCCTTAAAATATCATGCCCTACAGGCTGTACAGAGAAGCTCAGATAAAAAGATAAGTTTAGCAATAACCGTTGATATGAAAAAATATGTCCTTGCTTTGGGGTGCCAGCTAGAATCTCCTGTAACATACGTGTAACTCTTCCCATCATGTATGTACACAACATGTACTTGTAGTCTGACCTAATGCTTAAACAAAGTTGTGCAACTACGCAGGAACGCAACTTGGAAGTAACCAAAAAAAAGAGGAAACTCCAATCTTTACACGACTTTTGTACAGTGTTTTCAATTTTTAATGGCACGAGTGTGAAGTGACAAATGAGGAAATCAGCTGATCCGAGGAAAAATTGCATACGTGTACGGTACCTGATTACTAGGAACCCAAAATATTTTGAAACAAGACAAGTGTGGACAAAGCTCTTAAATTCTCCCAACTAAAGGCAACAATTTTTCCTCAATAGCGGATTGTTTGTCTAGCCAAATGACCGGTGCATACGTGGCGGCACTTGGGCAAAAGAAATAAAAAACACTCCAACCCCCCAAAAAGTAACCGCGACAACTGTCCGACCGACAATAGGAATCCAGCGCGATTGTCCGCCACCGTGTCTGCGCGTATTTGCATACAAGCAGTCAAGTTGTCGCTAGGTTGGAGTATTTTAATGTTTGTAGGTCCTCTCCGGTCTCTGTTGTAAAAAAAAAATGGTTTATTTTTCTGTCGTTGAGGTTACAATGGGGGCAAGCACATGTACTCAACTAATTGAGGGTAAGTATAGGATTAAGGTTGACAAGTTGGTGTTTGGGAAGTCAAGGACGTGTCAGATCATAACTGGAGCAGTGAGTGTACTGTGGTAGATACCAGGGTAATGCAAGCTACGTGTACATACTCTTCACCTCCACGTAATCTCCATGCACTTTCCGCTATGCATCAGCCGACGAAATTTAATTGATTTCAAGTCTTATTTTGTTCTCTCTTTAATACGTCAACTTCATTGTAGCAAGTGTGGTTCCGTGTGATCCATTTACCATTCTACGATAACATCTTGTAACCAATTAGATTTTTTTCTTTCTTCTTTTCTTGAACTGGTTTTACCGACCAGTGAGTGGTGCCGTTCGACTTTAGAAGCAACTGGCGCTGATTACTGCTTTAGGGGCAATCCCACAAAGCCCCTCCCAACCCCTTCCAGCCTTTGCTCACCCTGCCGTCGCACTGTCACGCCAGATACCCACCCCCGATCACTCATCAAGACAAATGGACTCCAGATAATTATCGCCAAGTCTGACTACAAAATAAGAAAGAAATGACTGGGCTAGACAAGAATGACCTACATGTCCAGCTACAAAAAGGAGGTCACAATATACGACCATGTTTAAGAACACCTCGTACCTGATATTGAAAGAACCCTTCACAATGAGTTGCCGCGCATGCCCCGGAGGGATGCCTTCAGTGAAGGTGGTACCACTGTTATCCATGTATGCCCACATGCGCAAGACTTGGCAGGCAATTACCCTACTGGCGCCACGGCTTAAGACAGGTAGAAAATTGCCACATCAGGCTGGAAGGTGAAACTTTAATATCCAGTCAGAAATTGACTGGGGAAAAGAGGAGGATAAGAAGCACTTGGTCAAGTTTCAGAGAATGTAGTTGGATACTTCCAAGAGGAAAACCGATAGGTGATATCAGGTAAAAGTGGCTCAGAGCAAAAAAGCATATCTCCTAACTGATGAATCTTGTACATATTTTTTATGTCTTTCTTGCTTCTCTATTTTCCCAAATGGGAGGTTTTACAGATGTCAAAGCAGCTTTGAATTTGGCTTTAACGTCAGGTTAACAAGCACAACACATATACAGCTCATCCCAAAATACCTGAAACTTTTTTTGAGAGGCTCTAGCCTCCATGGATAGTCTACATGGATAAAAAAAAAAACACACAGAAAGTAAAATGCAACGAGATCGTCACATCATGAACATGATGAACCGTTTCCACATTAGAAAAAAATGCGCATGATTGGTTTTCCTTGAAATCAGTCGAGTTTGTTTTTGACATGCCTTTATTTGAAAACAAATCATTTCAAAACCCTTTTGAAAATCAAACCAATTCTTACCAGAGATAAAATTAATTTCCAAGCTTTAAAATGATATCAAAATAATGGCGGTATGTGTTTCCGCAGCGACGCTACAGCCTTGCAAAAAAGTGTTGCGTGTACACACTGTAATATCACCTTCAAACGAAACTTGCCAAATCGAACAACTAACAGCAATTATTTCAACAGCACGTCTCCTCGCACTACATTCAACTTTCACAACACCAAGAGATATGACTTGGGGGACAAATATATGGATATTATGGAATGCCACAGGGGTCAGAAGGGTGACATGAAAGGAATACTGGAAGTAACCGTCTCAACACAAATCACGTTATGGAATGGAAATTGTCACAGTCACCATCAATCAGGCTGGCACCTAGACTCCCTGATGTTATCTCACTTAGAGAATGACAAGTCATACCTCAGTGACCTGACTCTTGCACATTTATAATCTTAACAGAAAAGTGATTTTCCTTTGTTCGCAAAGTATGCAAGGAATGAGATCAAAATCTTGATGCATCGTTGGTAAATTGAATAAAGGCACGATGAATATGGTTATTCTGGCTGGCATGTACCAGTACATCAATTTATAACGATAGATTGAAAAACAAATTGTAGTGTGATTATATAGGAATATCAGAGTTTCGCGTCCAGAATATGGATTGGGCCCTCTGCATTCAGGGACTTGTTTTCTAAAGGTTTGCATTATGATGGATTGCCCCGTCCTACATTAACCAAAGAATTACGGAAATGCCCTAGGATACATTCCCAAATCTTTTATCTTTTTGCCGAATGCTGAATAATTTATTTACATATATAGTCTGCTGTAAGTACAATAATCTCCAGCAGAAAACTGTAAAAAAAAAACCTGAAAGTTGGGTTCCTTGCATTTTGGAAATACCAGGACCGAAGATGTGGTCATGACCTTACCAGTACCTTTGACATTTGACCTTCCTGTGATTGTTCTCATACAGGTATAAGACAGTGTGTATAATTTTAATATTCGTTTTAACTGACCTTTTGCCATTCAAATCAACGTAACCAAAGCGAGGCTGGAAGAAAAAAATAGTCTGGTTCCTTTTTGCACAAAAACGTTATCATTCAGTACTGTTATTGGATACAGGGAACATGACTGAAATGGTGGCACGATAAAGGTCTACAGAGGGCGCTGCAAACAGTGGACAGGTAATACTATTTGTGAGTCACGTGAGATTACAATGGCTGGAACACAGACTGAAGGTTCCTTTTCTGCCCTCGGGCAAATTCTGACTTCCTTGAAGAATTAGCGAATCACATTAGAAAATGAAGACAACCGTCACCGATGCTGATGCCATGTTCTGCGGTTGCTATGCTAACCATTGCCACGGCAACTGGTTATCATTGCCGAGACGAGGAGGCGAGAGTGGAGGGAGATCTCAATGATCAATTACATGTACAAACCTCCGTGCCAGGGCTAGCCAGGTTTTTTTTTTCGCCAATTCCAACCACGTTGGGCTAAGTGCACTATGCGAGGCAACGCGACATCCCATGAATGCAAAATGAATGTAGGACTGAGAGCATACAAACGGTGCACGCAGAAACACCATGTTTTCAATGCTGCGCAATGGAGTTGATAAGGATCTACACTCCATTCTATCCCCATAAATGTTATTGATTACATGTATGCTGTTTATGCATCACTTCAAATAAAAATGAAGTTATTCTTATAGAAACAATCTAAAACCATGCTTAACCTAATAACCAACTGACGTCAAAGACAAAACAAACTGCAGAACACTAATTCAAGGAATCTGTAGGCCTTTAACAAACACATCTGCTATACCCTGTTGAGCATTGATGAGATTGTCAATTGGAAAAAAAAGGCTGAAAATTGACGAAATGTCCGAAAAAGGCATTTTTTTTAAATACTAATAATGTCTTTCTCTCAGATTAAAAAAGTCTGATTTCAGACAAAAATCTGAAAATTCTCATGCCTGCTTTGTGTCCATTCTGCCCCCGTCATGAAAATTTGATTAGAAGTAAATCTGATAATTTCTAGTGATGTTTCATCCAGAATTTTGCCACAACTGAATAAAGTACACGTGCATTACATGTCACAGTTGGTGCCCAGTTGAGGAGCAAGTGAAGGGATGCCCAAACAAACATGTAGTTAAACTGAGCACACCCCCACTCTCTCTTCGTCTTAATAAAAGGTGAACACTCCCAAAGCGATATCCATACCGACACGCACGAGGCAAGACAAACAGCCCCTATTGCTGCAAGTCCATTACTTGCTTGCACAGACCGCCGCCTACATCAATAAGGGAAAGGGTGCCTTAAAGTTGGGATGCGGTCAGGGAAAAGTAGTATGATGCAAGTGTGAGATTCTGTATTCTCGGCGGAATCAATTGGCCACACATGGACTTATTACACTGAAGGCAATGTTGTGATGTGCGTACAACAAGCATTACATTCACTGTGTGGACTTCCGAACAAAAGAGGTCCACATAAACCAGGTAGCAGCTACGTTGTGTGGACTTGCCCATGTCCACACAGTGTTTCCCCCTCTCTGGAATACAGCTTTAGTGGCATTTTGGGGTAAGGTTTATCCGTGGCAAAATGAAGAGAAACACTAAAGGGGATCATAGAAAAAAATTGGGTTGAAAGAGTTTTCATAGTGTGAGTAAAATGAGTTTTTTCCACAGGTTTTTCTTAACTACACAAAAACAAAGGAATGTCAATACTACGTATGTAACCTAAACATGGGTGGGTGGGGTTTTGTGTGTAATTGTAGACCATTTCAAAAAAAAAAAAAAATTGCGAATATGTTGCCTATATAGTTCATTTTGTGCACACTACCAAATGAGGCCCCTTTCAATGGCGAAAGCATTGTGCCAGCTACAAAGCTACTGCCCTGAGACAGATTCTAAAAAAAAGCTGGTGCAATTTTTCGGCCATTGAAGAGGCCTCATTAGGTTCAACAATGTTCAGTTTCAATAGTCTCCTTCTGTGCATGTAAGGTTTTCTACAAATGCATTTCATAAATGTAATATACAACATTTGCTTTGGCTGTAATTTTCAGAAATGGATGGATTTGGGGTTAAATTTTAAGCAAATAATGTTACACTGACAGGTTTAAAGTTTTGTGCTCATACATGTAGATGCTGGAAAACCAAGAAATAAAAACTTGTTCTTGTAGTCTAGTTCCCTGACCCTACTTCAGACGAAACAGGGCAATTTATAGGCGTCAGGGGAATTGTCAGGTCAGGGAACCAGACAAGCTGCCCTGCACCCATTCTAAAAATTTGGTAAATTGGGGGCAGTATTTGAAAACAGTCAATTTTGTCCAACAATTAAGACCTCCATCGGAAATTGATACAAACCTCCACTTTTCTTGAAGATGACAGCACACCAGGGGTCATGCTTTCACAGGATGCTTGAGACTATTATTGTCTTACAGTCAAGTAAGTTATTTCATAATAATTTGGTAGGTTTTCTTAATGTTTGCAAATGTTGTATAATATCTTTAAGAAAGCAAAGTCTTATGGAAGTGGCTTTTACTTTCTGTCTTTACTCCTAATTTTGATTCACAATGCTCAAATTTCATAACTTGTGAAGGTGTACATGTATGGCACTTGCTACATACATGTATGAATACAAACAAAAATATGCAAGACTGCAGTGAGCAAAATTCTGCAGTCTGTTCACAAAAATAAAAATGGTCATCTTCTGACATTTCGCAAGGGGAAATTCCATCAATTATGTACACATTTTTAGGTGAAAGCACTCTACATTGGCTGCCTCAATACAGCACAATCCGGTGACGCATTCATGAAAAGATCATGTGGTCAGGAATCCCTTCCAACGCCTAACACATCCACACAAAGACCGATAATCTCTTATTAAATTGATGACAGCTTAGAAAATGCAGGAGACAGCTTCCAAGGCCAAATCCAGGAGAAAAGGGAAACAAAAAAAGTCAAGGCCACAGCCAAAGGATGAGTAATGTTTCTTGGGTTTTTTTTTAACATCGGATCTACTAAATTAAAATGAACGCCACTGGATCATATGCAACTCCAAGCCCATTACCACGGAGCTGAGCCAGCAAGCCCACTTAGACCCAGCGTCCACGCTTCACCCAACAAATTGAGGTTGAGGAATCGATCCTTTTTTTTTTTCTTCAAAAAAGGCTGACGGTCATCGCTGGAAATGGAGCTATCGTTGATTTGATTGCTCACTGGTCCCTAAATGTACACCATGGGATATCAAGAGCACAACGGTGATCACCTCATGACGAGACATTTTTTACTTAAGGCTGTAGGTTCAGACTCGGCACCACAGCGAACGCGACTTTGTGACTTCACAGTCAAGTTTTGGCACTGCGAGTTCACATTAGCTGAACACAAATCCAATTGGGCGAATTTTGTAGCGAATGGTTCATGATGTCAAATTCACTTCGCATTCACGAGTATGTATGTTCTGGACTTATAGCCCTCCTATGCAAACATACATTCTATGCCAAGTAGTCCTTTCAGTCAAAATCAGACAAGTGACTGTTTTCAACAGTTAAGAATTCACATAAAGCAGGATTGACTGGCCGTGACTGCCCATGTAAACTTGATACAGCTATGCTTTGACTGTGGGTAACTGATGAGCCAGCTGTACCCACAACTTGCCTGCTTTGTCTGTTCATGGTCTGTTGACTGAGATTGACTAGTCACAGTGCTTGCTTGACTTATGATCTGACTGCTTTTGACTTGCCTTTGTTAAAAGTACAGTATAGGAAGTGGATGCAAATTTTGACTGTCTGTGACTGTTTAAATGGCAGGAGGGTTATTTTATGGGATATACTGTAATTAGAATGTACGGTACAAAACCTACTGTGGTTTCATTACCATTATGGTATCCATGGTAAGCCATAAATCCAATTTAGCATAAAGACATTTCTTCTGTGTGCCTAAAGTTAAAGACATACACAAAACATATTGCTGGAAAGTACCACCTATTGATCAGTGCACTCATGGGCTTTTACTGAGAAACTAATCTAATACTACGGTAGGGACAGAGATGCCAAAATACACAAAACACTGGCCATTCACAATGAAGCCATGCATCAAATGTGCACAAAAGAATGTTTTATATCATAAGTGCACAATATTCTCCAGCAATATAAACATTAACAAAAGTCTAAAATTGTCTAAAAATATATGAAATATATCACAGACATTTTTTCTGCAATGAAATTTTTCATTTATGGTTTATTTTGTTAAATTTATTCGGGCAGTTAAGCACAATACATGCATTTCTCCAGTAGCTATTCCTGTGTGTTCATTTTAATATTTCGCTTGAATGATAATTGGCAATTAAAAAAGTACAAAATTGTGCTGGTGCATGAACTCAGCTTGTCTGCCAGGCTGAAGTTAATGGCTGGCAGTAAAGTACAATGGATGTAGTTTTGTTCTTTTACCAGGCACTGCACAGAAATGAGCAGCGATACATAAAATGAGTCACTTCAGCTCAGTTGTGCATAAAAAACTAAAATTGAGCATATGAGGGTTCAAGGTAATATACAACATTTGCTTTTGCTGTAATTTTCAGAAATATTAGCTGGATTGGGGGGGGGTAGTATTTTATGGCAAATATTGTAACACCGACCTGTTTTAAAGTTTTGTGTTCATAGATGCTGGAAAAACCAATCTCCATAAAGGAGTTGTTTACGTTACTCACGAGCTGGACACTCCGTTATACATAAAGGGGTGTTTCGACAGTTTCGTATTAAACGCAGAGTAAAATTGTTGAACAAAATCGTTGTAAATTTGATATTTTTGAAATGTTTTGACTTTTGGACCAAAAACTTGTGATTTTTTTTTTTACCAAAACGCCTGCAGCTCGGATAATTATCAGCATTTCAGACTCCAACCACTCTTATGTAGTGTTTAACACCTCCCATGCACACATTTATTCCCTTATTTAAAATCGACCGTTTTCTACTATTTTAAAAAAAAAATTAAAGATATTCTATGCATGACTATAGTACATACAAATGGGCCAAAATTTAATTACATTTTCTCTGGTGCAGTGAATGTACTGGTAGTTATTTTTGCTCCAAGACATTACCTTGAACTCCTTTTGTTCAAGTGCATTTTCTTTTTTAGTCATTGAGGAGCTACATAGTCCACAACAATTCGGAAGAAGATTCACGCTGGAAAATTCAAAAGCAAACAACTCATCTTAGAAATCGCTCGTTGTAAGCTTCCTCAGCACTCTACCTTTTGAAGAGCTAATTTTGGATGTATTTTCAGTGATGTCAGAAGGGATGACTAAAACTACCACAATGGTGCCTGCCAAAAAAAATTAATAACGCACGGCATGCTGAAGAAAACAGCCAATCTTCGTGTTTTCCGTTTTCACGGCAAGAAAAAATAATTTAATTATTTCTATGAAAGAAAAACAACAGGCTTTGAATATGAACTGAACGTGCGTGTGACTTCTTATGGCGCATGCAGTAGAACAGTTTTAATAACATGCAATAAAGTGATGTTTCGAAGATGTTCGTTTCAAATTGATAGGCTGTATTCTTAGGTTATTTTCTCCCTGTAAATTAATAAATGTCAATTACTTGGGAATATTGCCCCCACATTACTCATCCTCATGAAGTGTTTCTTTAATGTAGATGAAAAATATAAAGGTTCCAAGAATTTCCTAGACTCATCAGTAACTTTTTTTCTAGAAATTTTGCTAATCGGTTTTTTTTATAAAAATAATATTATATTTATTTAGATTTACAAGCATTTATTAATCAAAATATTTTTTTTAGAAGATGGAATGATGTACATGTAGGACTTCCGAATAAATATTTGACAAATTTCAGACAAAGTGAGCCTCTCTTTTGACACAGTGCTTTGGCAATTTCGGACCTTTGTACATTATTATAAGTCAAGATTTTCAAGTCATTACAAACTCCTATTTATTATAAATTTACAATAAAGTTCCATATTGCAAAGTGAAAGGCCTATAGTAGGATCATGTGCATTTATCCCGAAATTAACCTACCGGTATCAAATTATTTTCAAAAAGCTTACTTGGATTAAAGATCGAACTGGTACTAAACTCCCATGAAATTTTTCCTTCTGGCTTGCCGTCATTTTGAAGAAGCCGAGATATGTGGGTGATTTCCAACAATCAGTCTGTTGACTTTTTATTTTGGAAATAAATCAAGTGCTGAAACTTCAACAGGTTAGGTTTAGAACATTCTTCCTTGGATTTTGAGTGGTGTAATTATTGGAAAATGAACGAAATGATCCTTTATGCCTTCAACTGTGCATTCTTCTTCAGGCGGTGAAATTGTGTGGTATACAAATATTGCCTGCTTAGAGTGGCGTAGTAAACCCATCGTCCTGAAGTGTTCAGTTCCCCAAGGCCTATCAAGATACAGAATCTATGGGAGAGGTGTTATCAAAACAAAAACTATGGGATACAATATATGTGCATAGGTCCCTGATCCTCAGGAATTCAATAGTTCCCTCCCTGATTGGTGTGTGGAGGAGCAGGAATCTGTAGTAAACCATGGTAAACCAACCCATGCTACTACACCCTCTCACCAAGGTAAAAAAAAATGGGTTTGGCCTGAATTAGTTAATTGGATAACAGGTGCTGCACCTTAGAAGTTGAGGCCTAAGGTAAAGAAAATTCTCAGATACACCTCAATTCGCCACACCCACAAAAATATTAACAGGGTACATGTGCATGAACGTGGTGCCATATACAAAAGGTTGCAATAAAGGTTGCTCTATGCATTCTCTTCCACAAATTTATTTTTTCCACAAATTTTTTTTCTCCTAGTAAATTTCTATTTGTATGGTTTATTTCAACAGAATAAAGTAATACATATAGACACTTTCAACCCTCTGAAAATCTGCTTTATGTTCAGTTGCTTTTCCGACCATAACGAACAAGAAATACGCGTGAATTATTTTCAGGCTGCACACAAATATTTTGAAGCATGCAAAGTAATTTATTCAATGACTAAAAGTGGCGAATTTATCACTCAATGTCTCATTTAAGAGTGAGTAACCTTTGTATCGCTAGAAAAACACCAATTCAAAACCAAATTTATCTTCTGGGGTTGAATTTTAACAAAATAGCTTTGGGATCGAGAGCAACTTTAAAGAGTGATATCAACCAGGCCATTCTGTATGAACACCGAAATCATGCTTCACTTGAAAATTGAGTTTGCTGATATTAAACAATTAAACTGACACAAAGAGAAGATTATATGCTGACCTTGTACTGTCATTTAATTACGCGGTGTACAAAGGAAGTGAGTATGATGACAAGTGGGTGCGACAACAAGGTGAACAAACAGACCGGTATCCGTGCATGCTATTGGGAACCGGCTGATTCAATTATAGTTGTGATGCGCTGACTGACATCGAAATCATTTGTTCTTGAGGACCCAAGCATGATTTATTCAAACATAAAATAACCTTGCAACGAGAGAAACAGATTGGAAAATCTACATTGACAATGTAGACATGTTGACAAGTTTCAGAGCAGAAAAAAAGCTGTTCTGCAGCAAGTAACAGGCAATGCATCGTCACATGAATGACCATCATGCAAGAACTCCTACTTATGCAAATTGTTATTTGCCTAGCTGGACATATTTCTCAAGTATCATAGTTGAAAGTTTCTCCACACGTTAAGGTTGCCACCTGCTCCTACAGGCACTGGGTTAATCAGGTTTTTTCAACTTGAACCGATGTTAGGATCTTAGAGACTAGAGTTGGAATCTTAGCATGAAGTAACTTTGCCATCAGAAACAGACAGTGTCCCTTTCCCGTAACTCAACTTCTTGACAGAGACAGTCAAAGATTCCTAGACAGGGTGAGGTTCAGGTGCAGTGGTCCTTGCCCCACCTTCCACCTTTATGGCCCGGGTTCGATTCCTGCCCTGGTCCACATATGGATTGGCTTTTCAGTCCCTAAACCTGATTCCCTGAAAAATTCTGCTGATTATTCTGGGTGTTTCCTCGCACCGCTCAACCTGAAATTACTTCATTGGGGAGTCTCCTCGGCATAGCAGTACTTTCCTCGCCTTCCACCACTGTGACCTGGGTTCGATTCCCGCCTAGGCCAATATGTGGATTGGCTTTTCAGTCCTTACCTGATTCCCACGGTTTTCCTCCTCAGAATATTCTTCTGGGGGTCCCTCCCCTACTCTACTCTGAAACTGTAATTTCTTCACATTGTTTTCTCTTTACTGGGCCCCATGGGAGACCACTGGATTCCACTATTAAAATGGGCTACCCAGTTAAAATAAGAATTCAATAATAAATTGTCTTCTCTCTACAGGTTTTTTCCATGCTTGCAAGCTACACATAACATTGCATGGGGCACTTTTGAGGAATCCTTGGTTTCATTACTATAAATTAATTCATAATAAATAAAAAGTAACAATGATATTACATTAAATGTGTAATTCAGCAAAGTGTTGAGAAGTCAAATAACATAGTGGGAACCAACTTGGCCACAATCTGTAGCTCCTTCTCTCTCTCTCTCTCTGTTTTGCCCGTGGGCGATAACTTCTCAGCCAAAGCCCCCTTTTCAAATGATTTTCACATGGGGCTCCAAACACTCTTCACCACCTGTCTCCCCTGACATCTTATTGGTACAGATATCAAGCCCAACCCGAGCATCATGGCGTCATTGGATCTCCGCCACGAACGCTCCTCTCTCTCTACTTCTCCTCTTGTCGATTTGCACCCACAATGCCCCGGGCCACGTTGACACAGCCGACGACAAACCTTATTGGATTGTTTCCCATCCCAATTAAAACGCAACTCCGACGCGCAGGTGAAAACACCGGCGTGCAGTGGAATTACAGTTTTTCGCTGTATACCCGCGTCACTTTACTGGGCCTCCTTCAGACCACAACATGTGCGCCGGTGGGAAATACAGTAACTTATTTTGCCCCGTCTGGCTGGACACTCTGACGGCAAAATCTCATTTCAGCAAGTGTGGTGCACTTCTCTCGGACAAGGTGGGATAACATTACCTTCAGAGTAGAAGTCCCTAGTCCAATTTGTTGAAGTGTTCGTGGGCCTCTTCAAACCATAGAATGTGTGCCATTGGGATTCAAAGTAACTCATTCCCCCCCCCCTTCCGGTTCTTCCTTGGGCAAAATTTCATTTCAATGAGTTTCATGTACAGGGGAATAACGTTAATGTTTGCATGAGTAGAGTCCCGAACGTCCTCTTCTAAAATACCATTCTCAAATCTAGTTGACAGTTCATGGGAGCTTTGCCTTAGAAGCAAACAAAAATAGTACTTCTATTATCTGACACTCAAAAGCACGCCAATTCTTAACATTAACAGATCAATCCTGGCATGATGTCAATTGTATCACGGAGGCCCTCTTCAATGGTGACAGCATTGTGCTAGCTATTGTTCAGGTAGTCCACCACGGGGCAGTTGCTTTTATGCAACAGCATGCAGAAGAGTTTCTCCACTGAAGGGGGCCTCGTGGGTGACCAGTGATCATGTGTCCGAAACAAAGTTACAGTGCACGACAGAAACTGCAAAAGACTATGACCAATTTCAGTTTCACTGGATAACACTCTCCACAGATGCGGGTTTTGAAAACTCCCTCAATCTTGGAAGACTGCTAACTGGTTGCATGAGCAGGATACCAGTGGTCCATTCCCAAACTGTGTTTACACTGAGGAGTCCTCTAGAGAGATTCCAATGAAGTCCTTGAACCCACCACAGCCTCTGGGCGGCAAGATGTAGGGGCACAGAGAGGGCATTTTCTGGAAAGTTGGAACTGAGAAGTGAAGCATAACAGTCCCCTAGTCTGACAACAAGGCATCGCAAGATGATCCTAGGGTTGCAGACCCAGTATACATGTAGGCCCAAAACACATCAAGATTTGTATACTGTCATTTTTCCTGTAAGCAGAGGGTTTTGTGTCACTGAGGGTTGGTAGAAATGAAGGGTTCCAGCGCTGAACGGTCTCTGAAGTGTATTTTGGTGAAAGTTGGGATGAAATTGCACACAGAAGTCACTCTTTTTTGCAGCGGAGTGGGTGATCACTTTTCCAAAATGTTGGGTGGATTCAGGGCTGCTTTTTTAGGAGGGATAATCTTTGGCTGATGATTCACAAGCATCAGTTAACATCCAAAAACCTGGTTAACACCCCTCTATTTTCCAATAGGTTCATTTTTTTTTTAATGGCGATGGGATTCAGGACTGCTTTTAATAGAGGTGATCGTTGACGGTGGCAGGGAAAATCTTTTTAAAAGTCTTGAGTTTAGCTCCAAAAACATAAAAAAAAGAAGTGAAAGGGGGTGCAAGCTTTAATTTGATGTACATGTATGTCTTGATTACCTGTGAGAGTTCCCGGGTATCACCCTTCCTCCCCCCCCCCCCCATTCCTGATTTTTGTAAGTAGAGGCATTTATCATTGGTGCCTATGGGAATTTTAGGGGATGACCCTAACAGCTGGGGAACCAGGGAAGACTGGTGCTCTGGGCCGGCTACTTCAAATGGCACATGACTTATGGTAGGAGGTGGGGAGATGGGACAGGGACACTAATCATCTCAGCCTCCCAGATTTTTGTTTAAGTAGTTGATTTGTAGACCTACCAAAACTACAAAGACACTGACCTCTTTTGGGGGGGTGATAATCCATCTGTTTTCACGGCCAGTACACCAGCCAGCCACTAGTGCACTGACAATGAAAAGTTGTCCTAATTTCTGGTTCATACTTCTCCAGATGTTATTTTTATCATAAGAACTTTGCAAAAGTGTGCATGAACGTTTGACCCCCCTTCTCTCTTTTGGGGGAGAGGGTATTTTATTGTTTTGTTAAGTTTGCTTCCAACTATAAAAGTGGGCATGAAAAAGAGAGAAATTTTGAAAAGTCTGGAGATAAATTTTTAGAACATCAATGTTTTTCTGCAAATGGAAGATACTTATCAGACAAATGTATTACAATATGTAAATTTTGTTATGCAGATACACATAATTATTCACAAAACTTTGCACGAACAATGGAAAGGTTGATACACTATATATGTACCCAAGTCAATATACAGAAGAGCTAGGGTGATTTTGCCCCACCATAACCCTCAGTCCCCCCCCAAAAAAATGAACAAATGGAAAAGGGAAATTGCCACAAATAAACAAGAAAGTCCATGACCACACTGTTTTGAAGCCCCCCCCCCCCTTAGAAGGCTAGTTCTCCTCCTTGTTCCCTCTAAACAAAAATTCAGGCTCGTCCACTGCAGCTGCGCATCTACCACCATGAAGATGGGAATGGCAAAATATATCTGATTGCAGCACACAAACCACAAGAGGGCTCCCTTCACTTTTTCTGGCAGTCTACCTGTACAATATCCATTCTGTAGCTACTGAAGTGAGAAAAATGCAACATTTTTCTTAAAGCATATTCATTCTGCTCTTGTCCAACCTCTGAAAGGGAACCCAGCTTTTTACCACCCTTCAACACTTGTATTACATTTTATACAATGCCTGAATAATTCCCCGTCATCTGATTGGTCGGTCATTGATCACATGTCATTGAAGTTCCATTCCACAGTAAATGAAAGTTCCATTGCATGGTCACTCTGTTAGCGGCTCTGGCCAATCAGATGACAAGGATTTATTCAGGTGTTGTATAAAACAATGAATGTTTTCACATTCGTGCAATGGAAAGAATAATTTGTGACAGATGGAATGTTCCATTCCGCTCAGTGGAACATCTGTCACCTCATGAAATTATTCTAACCATTGCACTCACAAACATTCACTATGTGTATAATATTACATTGTATCTTCTTCCTGATGAATCTATAAAACCATATAGTGCTGGGGCGGTTTGAGACAGTATAAGGAGTAACAAGCAGGGCGCTTCGGAGCAGTACAGGGACTAATAGGATAACATGGCCACTTTCCAACTCTTATTGCTCAACCATAGTTCAACACATGTGACATATACAAATGTATAATAATATGATGATGATGAATGAAGGACTAAAAGCAAAAGTAGGAAGGGGCTAAAAACCAAGAAAATGTTCCACGTTCCATGCATATGCACTGATACAGTCCTTGATAATGTCCTTAGGGTGTACAGTATGTCAGTCATAATCCCCGGGTTCGTAATATTTTCTGACAGGGCAGTTAGAGCTAACGAGCCTCCACTCTAGGAACAGGTGGTAAGCTTTTCCTGAGATTGTGGGCAGTGGGAGCTTACGCTCATTTCTTTTAGTGTGATTAAATTCACGTTGGCAGTATATCAATAACATGCCCAACTCATCCAGAAAACGTACCCTCTGCTCAGAAAGGGACACTTGATAAGACTTCAGAAAGTAAGAGACTTCGCTCCTGATGGTTTTGAAAAATTGAAATGCAACGAGTTCACTTTGATACTTTCTGCCGTGTTCTTCACTTTAACCATTTTACATTGTAAATGTGACTGATATTTACTGCTCCATCTTGACTTTTGGAAATCTGTAATTAACCCTCTGAAGTTGATCAGAATGACGACAAGAGTTTTATACTTTTCTTCCTAATCCAAGCTCCAGTCAAATGTGGAGCCTTTTCTGCATTGTTGATTACAAAATGACTACTTTTCCAGTTGATTTGATCCCCCCCCAAATAAACTTTAAAAATACAAACCTGGGCCAACTTCATAGTGCTGCTGAGCATGGTTTTATTAGCTAACACTCTAGAGCCTCCGTCTACATTGTATTTCATGGAGACCGTACGCAGTAAGCACACAAAAGGCACATTTATCTCAGGGTAAAAAGTTGCATATTAAGATGTGATGTAACAATAGAATTCTCCATGCATGCGCAATTACCAGCACATCCAGACCATGAAATAGTGCTTACAATTATTAGCACAATATTCTTCTATAGATGTACAATGTACATGTGGTATTAAAGCACAAACTTTCTGCTTACTGTTAAGCAGCGCTATTGCAAATGGCCCAGGATACACTTGCATTAACAGACTGGACCTGAGCATTGAGGTCAACGACCTTACATCCCATACATACAGCACAAACAACACTGACAATCCCACACCATGCCAGGCAACTAATAGCCTTATTAGCCCCATCAATGCACTCTTGTATTTGCATTGCTCAGGCCAAAAAACAGCGTAATCCAGACATGATTAAATTTATTATTGCATTGTTAGCACACTTCAAAGGTGTCCGCTAAATTCCAGTTTATGATGCTGTCCTCAGTTTGACCACAAAGGGGAAAAACACCCCGAGATGAGTTTATGGTGAATTTGACATGTTTTGAGATAAAACAAAAATCACCTTGAAAAAGTTGGCAACAAAGGAAACAAAAACATGTCACAACTGTGTTACTTTTTTATTTTTCACTTGTCCGGTTACAAACGATACATACATGTAAGTTCAATTTGTAATCCTTCGTAGTATGATGTATCTCAATTTGAGGACAATAAGACCCGAAAGGTTTTTTTGGGGGGGTGGTACTGTATTTTAAATCAGTTATAAGCAAAGTTAAAGCAAAAATATAAATTTCAAAATTTCCATTCAAGATTTTCTGTTCCTCATGCAGTCTGTCAGTCACCTTTTAAACCCTTTCAGATTCCAGAATTACAACATTCTGGAGACTGGCAAATTGTACAGCCACCACACAATCATGTATGTAAATGAATCACAGACAGACAATGAAGGCGCACACGCTGCCATCAAGATTATCTGCCAGAATCCCTAACATGAGCACTGACCGAGAGTAGACTGACGAGTCACCCACGCAGTTCTTGATCCATTATAAAACATACGAATATGTGGGCGACAGTCACAGTGCACTCGTTTGCCAGTGTCTGATGTTATTCTCAAACTGGTACTCCAGGCATATCATCGTCGTCTGTGATTGCCACCAAAGGCTAAGAAGCTACCCGGTACTCTGCTGCCCTCTATGTTTCCTTGAAGATCACTGACGCTACTACAGCAGTCACCACACATTTCAAATCACGTCATTGTATTCAACAAAGCCATCACTAAAACTGCTTTTCATTAATCCAAATTTGCCAATCTTGATATGCATACGTACTGTACATGTAATCTTTGTTTTCAACAAGGCTTTAATTTTTGCTTGGAATGCAAAATTATTGTTCTTGCTCTCAATTCACGAAAAAAAATCTGAGGTACCGGTACATGTGCATACACTATGTAAAATCCCATTCCTCCCTACATTTCCGCAAAGTATTTAGTGTGCATATTCATCACAACAGCTTTCTACGCTAAACCTATAGTTATTCCCCACTACATGTACAAGAACATCAACAAACTCTTGAGCATCATCTGGCCATCCTTCTTCAACAAATGCTCCCCGTTTCCTCGACCGAGAGTCCCCGCGCCAAGAAACGCGATCTCCAGGTGTTTGCTCAACATTAGGAAGGGAACCCTTTTGTCCTCGGACAATGACACATCTTCAAGTGTATCTGGGGGGCTCGTGTTACGCCACTTGTACGTCTTGGCAGTGCGGAGTGATTACGCTTAATTGCATAGCGGACACGCTCCGTGACAGGGGACGGCAATGCGGAGTGTGTACATTGCATCGCAGTGAATGACCCATTATGCATAATTTGACCACAGCTTAATGACGGGTACAATGGCACTTCAGAAAACGCGACTCAAATTTAAATGCCACGTCTTTTTATGAATAAAGAGTTAATTGCAAAAAATAATACATACATGACTTCTTTGTTGAAACATAAGAACGTTTGCTAATGCTTAGTTGATTCTTTTTCACCAGCACTTATGGGAAAGTTAGGGGCCTTTTTCAATGTGGTGTTATTGTCCAATCTCGTTTTGAATACGAGGCCCTTAGATAGTCTCGTAAACTGGCTGTATATCTTGAAATGTAAATCTGTATATCTGAAAATGTAACTAAAACAGAAAAACTGTGAAAAATTGAATAAACTGTGAATAAACAATACCTTATATATTGGTACAGGCATGCAACCACGAATTTTGGGGAAAAAAGGAAATTCTAAACCACACAAGACTCTGTAGTTGGTACAGTATTTTTCAATTTGTAATGGCATTCATGAGAAGTAAAAAGCAAGGTAATCAGTGGATCCGAGGAAAAGTTGCATGCCTGTTTGTATAAAGCTTGTCATAAGAGGGCGCCATATAACATATACAGCCTATGACTATCAAGGTGAAAACTGGTCATAGACAACATGGCTGATCATCCTTTAACAAGGTTGGTCCTCATTCACAAAGAATAGGATTTCAAAACAAAATTTTAAAACAACATATCCAATTGGCCGTCATAACACAGAAACAACATATCCAATTGGCCATCATAACACAGACAGTGTGCTGGTGTTTTTGAAATACTCAGTGCACAGATCAAATTTAACTTTGACTTTATACTCCGCAATTTTCATTACTGTTAGAAAAATACTTTCCTTTTACCATATGAGCTTTTACTGGAGAAAACAGGCAATGTCATTTCCACTGCCCTAGGGAAAGGCAAACAACAGAAAAACAAAATGCGGTGATGGGGCGCTGTTTGGACGACCCTGACCGGACCCCAAATCAACAAACAGAGGGTCCAAAACTGGACCTTTTTTTGGTCAGTCCCTGGGTTTAATTTTGTCCCTGCCCTATCACAATAGCCAGTCTGGACTAGTGTCTGGACCTGAGTTTTGAGATGAAAGCAGGCCCTCCTTAGTTCATACCACAAAACAAGAAAAAAAACCTGGAGTTATTGTCCCAACAACACAGGGTAAAGTCACCACAGCAAAACCACATAACCAATTTAGTGTGGTCAATTTGCTTCTTTCAAGCCTAACTCATCAATGAGAATGCAAAACAATCATTCCTAATCTGAATACAAAATAGGTCTGGGTCTGAATCAATTAAAATGAAAATCAGGTATATTTCAGGTCAATCCAGTCAGTGGGCAGTTTGCAGAAGTTTAATTCATTTTAAAACTTCAAATCACTTATTAAAAACGAAAATGTTTTGTAGGCACTGCTCTTATTTTCAGTTTTCTTTATACTGTTATTTCAAAAGAATCATTTCCAATAATTATACAAACTTAGGTCTGGGTTGAATCAATCAAATATAAAATTCACTACAGTAAAAAATATGTCTGTGTACATGTATGTATGCAACACTTGCTATCTTTTTCAGAATTGTGTTTTTAATATCGTGTCTTGGATGCTGTAATTTCATTCATCTAGGACATAGGAACAGTTGGGTCAGGTAAAATCCTTTGAAGTCACATGCAAAACTTGAATTTTTGAATCCGTGACCTAAAGGTCCCTTCGCACTGTCCCAAATCTCTGTCTTGGAACCCCAACGTGGAGATTTCAGGGAACGGAGTGAGAGAAGCTCGGTTTGCACAAAACCAGTGTTAAACAATGTGAGGTAGAACGCAGGGTTGAAAAATCAAAAACTCAACCCGGGCAGGCACTGGTTTCACCCAGGGTTGAGTTCACCTAGGGTTGAGTTCAACCTGGGTTGAGAGGCCCTAGTGTGAAAAGGCCTTTAGCAATAGCTCCAATCCATAGAGAATGCACTGTTACTGCCTGCCTTGGTCTGTGGTTCAAACCAATTAAAGTGTGAATGGTATGCCTTTCCTACACTGGGACCCTAATTTCGGTTTCACTCAATGGTGGACAGACAAGACCACAGTGTTAAAAGACCTTTGTACTTCACAAAACTGCCAGCCTGTAATGTCAGTGACCGCTCCCAAAGTCTCTGACTCTTTAACTGTACCTCTTTCTCTTCACCGAAACAAGAGCCCAAGTGTAATCCTATCTCTAAAACCCAAGGCAGGATACATCTGGTCCTGAACTTCAGGGTCTCCGTAAAGCATATTGAAACAATCCGAAGCTGTCCGAGTGCACAATCCTCTATGGCACACTTGACATTTTTTGGTTCTGAACCCCCTTCACCCTGAGAGAATCCACCGTATCTCCAGGTGATGCTACTTTAAGGATCTTTATGGAAACCGCATGTTTATTTGTTCTAGAGTTCAATGTCTTAAGTCCTATGCCCGCTGGTGTTTTGAACAAACCTTTCATTTCTGCGTTTGGTTGTTTTGTTTTCTCTTCATGTAGTTTGGGTATGAATGCCACCCAGGGCACCAGCTGGAGAAAAGTGCTCACAGTGTAATGCATGCGCAACAACAAAAATGGTGATGAAGTTTTGAGATGAATACTACTATTTGTTGCTGATAATTTCAAGATTAGCATTTATAACCGATTCCGAAATGAAAGAAAAGGGTGCCACATTATTTGGACTGTGGGACATTTCAATTGTGACCTGCTGATCACAGTATACAGTTCGTTTACATGTACATGATCTTCAAGGCAATTGCACACCTCTACTTAAACCCCCATATGGAGTATTTAAATAGGAGGAAGACCATCCAACATCCAAGATCCAAAATCCAAGATCCAAACATCCAGTGGTTCTTTGAAATTTAAAAGAAACTTACCTGAGGAGTGATGTCAGAGTTGTTCAGGAGGAGACACAAAGTTTGTGCATGAAAAAGAAAACAAAGAGGGATAAAATCATTAGCACATGCTCCCTAAATTCGGTGGTTGCGACATAATATACTCAGAAAAAGGTAAGGGTTTGTGGGAGGTTTAGAAAGTGACTGAGGACCAAAAGGAAATGGCGAATACTGGCTTTAGATGTCCAAGAAAAGGTTGGTTGGAAACTTGGAATTCCATATTCTTCGTTACAGATGTTTGGAGGGTAAAAAAACAAACAAATCTGGGCCCAATTTCATGGCTCTGTTAACCAGTTCACGTCGGATGACGTGTATACACGCAAAGGTTTTGCGGTGTTATGAACGGATGATGGATAAACACGCAACGAGCGAGGCCGGAACGATCTGTCTGCAACCCGCTCACAGTGAGCGAGGCCGGAAATATCAGGGTGTGATAATAATAATAATTATTAATAATAATAATACCGGCGCGAACTGGTCAACCGTTAGCAAAAACTCCCGCTAATTTTAGCAGAAACTTCCGTTCTTATGCAACCCGTAACTAAGGATTCTGTGCTTCCAGAGCTAACACCGAATTTTTTGCTAGCACTGCTGCAGTACTCTGTTGGCACAGAATGGTGATCGTAAGCAGGAATTATGTGGTTAGAAGAGCCATGAAACTGGGCCCTGTTCTTATGCATTTTACACTCAACACTGAGGCTGGGGGAACCAAACTTTTTTTTTTTTAAATGGAATCGCTTTGATTTGAAAAAAAAAAATACACAGGTGGAAGTGGGTTTTACCCCCTTTAAAACAGGTGGTACCTGTCTATCCTAGGGCAACGCACAGTGGGCAATTATTACCTTGTTGAAATGCACATTAGGATTGTCCCCTTAATGGGTGCACTGTTGGGGGTTGTTGTTTAGTCTGGGTGTGTTGGGGTAATGGTCGCCAAATATTGGTGGTCAGGCCACATTAAATATTGTTGGAAGATTACAACACCCCAATTTATCATATAACAGACTCTAATTGGGCCCCACAAGAGCACAAAGGGGACAACATTGGTCACTGGAAGCACTGTTATAAGGATGTGGACCCACCTGTACGATTGCTCAAATGATATAAGTAAGATTTGACACTTTGCATGGCAGTAGCCTAGTGACAGTGTGCAATAACCACCAATGTGCAGAATCTCTTTGAGAGAAGATGCAGAGATGCCAAATTTACAGACTACAAAATAGTAATGATTCTTCCTGCAAAGAGTAATGCTTATGTAAATACACAGCACAACAGTCAAGTTTAAGAGTAACCAAAGTACTTTTCAGAGTAAACACAATGTTGGCGTATAGGACAGCTGGAATTTTCAAGAGTAGTAACATGCCTCAAAATCTTAATAATTACTCCAAAAGAGTAATGGTTGGCATCTCTGGAAGATGTGTGGTTTTGAAAAGGAGATCGGCTCCTGAAGACGTTCAGAGCATACTGATCGGAGCAAATTTCAATATCCTAACCAACTGGTTCTTTTCAGAATCACACATCATCTCTCAAAAAAAATTCTGCACATGTTGTTACTGCAAATTCTCTGAGTCCCAGTCCCACTAGTTTCATGATATGCAGAAAAAGTGGGAGAAAACTAAGACGGGCTGTGCTTGGATAAAGTGTCATATTTTGCCGCTGTCACCCAAAATCAAGCCAGCTCAAAGCTGCCTTGGTATAAATGGCATTTAAAAATGTCAATTAATTAACGTGGTAGTAATTTGAATGCAATTCAATACACAACAAACATTAACAAGCACACCCGTACTTGTTCCATAGTTGTGGGGACATACATGTACACTCGTCTCTACAAGGTATTTGTGGGGACCAAAAACACTGTGGGGACAGCAGAAAGTCCCCCTAACTTGGTCCTAATTTGCCCAACAATAAAAACTTCAGCGCATGAATTTTGCATGGGCCCAGGCTTATACATGTAAGGAGGCCAGAGCTTACCGTGCACTCGCACTTGTTATCCCATTACTTCTAACCTGACTGGTGATTTGACTTGTGATTGACTCAACTTCAATTCTTCGATAACCCAATGAAATGATGCAACTGCATCACACCACAATCAGCAGTCATAATCAAAACAAATTGACCTAAGCCCCTTTCCCAAAAATATAAAAACAATACATGTATTGAACATAAACAAAAGCCCTTTATCGACTTCCAAATATAGAACGCAGGAAGCCCTTGAGAAATGCAAAACATCTCAGCCAGCCAATGAATGATTCCTCATCAGATTTGGACTTCCAAACTCCAAACGGTTGATTTTTATTTTCGTCACAACCAGCATCTCTAACAATGCCACTGTGTGGCCATTGTGCCCTGCCATTGTGCCTCAAATTCCTCTGTCTATTCATTCTCCTTGTCGGCCCCTTTTATCAACTAACGTCCCTCCCTTCCAAGACTGTTGCAGGCAACTCGAAAAGGCAGGACGCCTTAGAAGTTATCCCTCCAAAATGGACTCATTATCTTAAGGCATTCTCTGTCAGGACACTGGAAATCCATTGTTCCGCTGTACTACATGGCTACTTAACAGCACAAATTGATCAACTGAGTGACTCAAAGCAGTAAACACCATTTGGAAAACAACAAAGGCCATTCAGCTAAAGTGTTGCAGTAAGAAGTAAACACAGACACTAAGTGTAAGGGATCAAGCGAGACTTAAGAAAGGAATACACATGCATCTGCTTTACTCATGATCAGTCCAAGATATTTTTAGGGGAGGCGGCTTAATTGTGAGCCACTAATACATGTACGTCGTGGCTTAGAAAAGCTATAAATAAAGTGCAAACTATTGAGAGTTGTCCTTTTATGAGAGTCTTATTAATATCATCTGGTAATTGATGTCCTATGTTTTTGAGGTCAGTCACAAAGACCAATTGCACCGCAGCCATGTTTGAGGTGTGTGCTTTTGTTCAACAGGGGTACGCATGAGTAGCCCTCTTGTGCATTCATTGTTAATGAATTATCATAAGAAAACGCACCTCAAAGATGGCTGCCAAATGCAATCAATCTATATGGTTGAATACTGAAGAATCCAATAAGGATGAAAAAATCTAATTAAATTGTTTTTATTTAACAATTGTATTACTTTTTCCTTAGAACGCCAATCCCCCTATCCCCCCCACACAAAAAAAAATTAGAGGAACAAATTGGATAGGGGAAAATGTACCTGTCAGGTTACATATTCTCTGTAATACAATTGTAAATCATCGGATTAGTCATCCTGGCTGATATTTAAAGGAATTCCCCATGTCAACCTTAGGCTAGTCTCAACCACAAAATGTGGCAACATTTGGTAAGATTTGTAGGGTCACAATTTACTGCTGTCTGCAATATGTGTACAGTATAAGCATGGTGAACATGCAGGTTTTTATATGCGACATTCAATTTAGACAAAGGTGAAAGGCTGTGTTGATGTCTGCGGTAAGCAATGTGGTTAGATTACCACTTCCCCTATATATATATACACAGCATGTTCTAGTACGCTGATGGCGGAAGAGAACAATGAACAGCAATCCTGATTTCTGAAGGATGTCATTTCAATATTAAGACATACACTAATGCTGGAGTAGCCAATCTTCAAATTCAACCAATACAACACAATTCGATTAAAACTCTCCTATGCAAACATTTACATTCTGTGCCAAATTGTCTTTTCAGTCAAAATCAATCAAGCGACTGTTTTCAACAGTTAAAGAGCTCCCAGCCTTCATAAAGCAGGATTGACTTGATGGGACTGTTTACGTAACTTGATACAGCTATGCCTTGACTGTAGGTGATTGATAAACCAGCTGTGCCTATACTGCTTGCCTGCTTTTGTCTGTTGACTGAGTTTGACAGTCACAAACTTGATTGAATATGATCTGACTGTTGGTGAATAGCCTGTGTAAAAGGGGAAGAGGATTTTTTTTTGACTGCCTGTGGCTGTTCAGACGGCAGGAGCATTAACACTGCGAAGTTGGACTTATGTTGGACAATTTATGATCAGTGGTGGAGGGTACATCAACTCCTTTATAAGACCAAAAAAAAAAGTATTCGGTCTCTGGACAGCGCGCGCGTCGATTTTAATCATGCGCGTCAAGTTTTTTTCAATGAAAGATGATGTCTCAAAACCGCCAAACTCACTGGTTTGACTGCCCCTCCTCATTTTTTTACCGAGTTTTCAGATGGGGTTCCACCAAGGCAAATGATTGAGAATAAGGCAAATTATGTGGACACCAATCTACATGAGGACACCCATATATTTGCACTAAGTTTAGTCGGGCACCATTTGCAGTCATCAGCCGACATTTGAAGCAAAAAAGTCAGGTAAAAAAAAAAAAAAGCCGCGGTGCCGCACCACTTTTTGGACAAGCTCCATACCAGAAACCGGAGACTTTTTTTTGGCCTAATGCACCTTGCTTTCTTGTCAGATGGTGTTTTTTTTGGAAATTACTGCCAATGACATATTCTGTTCCAAACACCACTGGGGTATTATTATTATGATTAATAAAATGGAATATTATTATTTTAAAACACAAACGACTTTTCAAGCAGTTCCCCTCAATAGTCACTTTGTCATAAATTCTCTTTCTGTCAACTGCACTTCCAAATAAGCACCCTGCTCTTGTAAAAGCCCAGAAATAATTTTCAAGAGATTTTATGCATTTTTTTTTTCTCCTTCCTTTTGAATGATGGACATCAAGTGTTTGGCTGAAGACTGGACTACTTATCTGAAGCCCAGAGGACCCATCCAGACCACTGTTAATGGATGTTGCATGTCAGACACTGAAGTAGTTCCAGCATTAAAAAAAATCTCCCAGTGGACTTGCAACAGCTGAACTGGCTGATGTGAAAAGTTCAATGAACAGTTCACCGGCATGTAGGCTAGAAGGTCTAGAATATCATAGGAGAGATGATATGGTATGGAAATCTGGAGCAATGGAGATGCATCATCTCCCAATACCTTTTGCTTCAAGGAATGGAGTCAATTGAACAAACAAGAAAGATTACAATGTACAGCATTCTAGTAATTTGATTTATTTGTATAAGCCTATGTCAGAACATTTTGTATGATTGTAAATACATTAAAGGGAATGTACATCATTGGCTTTTGCTGTAATTTTCAGAAATGAACTATTTGAGGGGTTAGTATAATAGATCAAATATTGTTACACTGACATGTTTGAAGTTTTGTGTTCGAAAATGCTATAAAAACCAAGAAAAACAATCATTTTCCTGTAGTCTGGTTCCCTGACTCCATATAAGAAGAAACAGAGCAGTTTACATACATTGGGGAATTGTAAGGTCAGGGAACCAGTCTAGCTGGCCTGCACCCGTTCATGAACATGTAACCAATAGCAAACAAAATTTGGACTGAAAAAGGGTACATTTGCAGCAGTAGTTGAAAAATAGTTAGGTTTTTCCAACGGTGGTCAGCCAACCACTGTTGGAAATTTATACACAAATACCCTTTTCTTGAAAATGACAGTATACCAGGTGCCATGATTTTACAGGATGCTTCACACTTGCATTCACTAACAGTCCAGCAAGGTATTTCAAAATGATTTGGTAGTTTTATTTTTTGATGTTTGCAAATGTTGTATTTTCCCTTTAAGGCAATCTGAACTGCTCTCACTTCAAAGCAGACCCACAAGCTTCACCCAATTTACATGTACATGTAAACCAATTGCGTACCCAAGGGAGGGGGGGGGGGCACGTGCACCAGCCCCCCTCCAACAAATTCCCAGTGCTCCTAGATGCCCCCTCCAAGCAAAGTAATTACATCAGAAGAGGAATGAAGATGACTTGTTATTAGGTTGATGCTAATTCCCTTCACCCGTGTTCCCTCCCCGACCCCCCTAATAAATTCCCAGTGCCCCAACCAAGGTGTTCCCCCCACCTAAAAAAAAACACAGCAAAATTTGCTCCTCGCCCAAGAAGTGTCTTTTTAAATTAATTAAAGCAGAAGAGGAATGTAGACGACTATTTTTTTTTAGCCTAGGTCGATGCTAATTCCCTTCACCCTACAGATTTATGAATTACGAATAAAGAGAAAGGAAAATGAAGCAAAGCGGTAAAAGAGCGCCACCTAGCCTCAAACGAGATCCAGTTCCCCCTCTTGGTGCTCTCCCATAAAAGGCTGGTGCCCCTCCCCTTCCACTCTGAAAAAAAAAACTTGGCTAAATGACAGGAACATGTGTTTCACCCATCCTACTACATGTACTTGTTCAGTCTGTGCCTTGGAGTGGTCATACAACTTATGTTAAGGGCATTTACACTGAACATTTATCAAATTTATACATTGTAAATGTACGTGCAGATTTATACAATATGTGTACAATATGTGTATGCATTTATGTGTCGTCTCTGACAGTAAGCCAATGTTCCAGTCCATGCATCACTTCAATCCAGATACATTAACAGCACCGAGTAAAAACTGTAGCAAGATGAAACCCTGGCCGGCATTTATAAAGCATTAGAACACATCAGGCATGACACTCTTACAAATACAAGTTAAGTGTTGCATGTATCCTCTGACAACATATTACACCAGGATAATCATGTTAAAGGGAGGGGGGCAGCACCACCAACAGAAACTAACAACTCCAAATATTTGTGCTGCATTTCATGATAGCCATAATCAAAATTGCACATAGTTTTGTCATGTACACAAAATTGCAAAAAAAAATAACAAACTGTTTATCAATCAGCAGACCCAAACATCAATGCATCCATGGCACATAATATTCCTAGAAGCTGGTAGATTTACGATCAGTCCCAGAAATAGAACAAAATACTCAGGATTCTTCCTGCTGATGATGACAAGTCGGAGTTCCTGTGGTTTGTCTGAATTCCTGTTTACCCCCAAGACGAGTTCTGGCTTGTGTCAACTGCAGGAGGAGCAGGAATATCCTACAAATATTTTCTTTCTGAAAGACACACATTGAACTTCCGAAGGGGCATCTACACAGACCATGTTGTAGTCATCCAAAATGGCTTCCAGACCAACTCAACAATCCCCAGTGGAAAACAGAGGTATTCATCTAAATTGTAGAATTTGGGATAGGTCAGAAAAATATGCCAAATTTCACAATGAATTACGAGTGACTAGAAGCAGACGTACTCAGGAGTTCTATTGCTAGGCCTTTTCCTCCAGTCTGCATCAGATCAAGACAAGGCGCAAGCTTGGTAAAGGCCCAGATCCAAAAAAGTTCTGTCCAGTTCATTCAGAAGGGATATTCAATGGAAGCTAAGAGAACATTTCCATAACACAATATATCCATCTGAAAAAAGTGAAAACTTTGCTCAGTTTAATATGAAACTTTAAAGAATAAAACAGCTGTTTCTAAACTTCATTTTTAGCTTTATTGTATTCTTAAACTGTGTTTAACTTTATACATGTAACAGCCATCAAAACTGACTTTTGGCAGCCAGGAGACAGCTGGCTTCTAAAAGGGAACAAAATGGCGTATATCGCCTTTCGGAAATAAAGTCTTTTCATACATGTTTTCACAATGGCCCCAATTTAGTCCATTCATTGCTGTTACAGGGTAATCCTATACGATGGAACTGCCCGACTCACAAGGGACAGTAAGTCAGTGAGATACAAAGAGGACTATATGTTGGCCCTCTCTCACACCATAAAAATGACACTTTCTAAGCCCTTTTGAAAGCTACATGGGGTACGTGTATCTTGCCGGCAAAAATCAAAATTGGACCCAATCTTGACTTTTTAGAGTGTAATGTACTTTCAACAGGTAAGCTTCGCCAGCTGTTTGGTAAAGTGCACTTCACACCTGAGAGTCATAAATAGATTGGGTCATTCCAGACCCTTGTCTCAAACAAACACTCCAATATCATCCAATGTGTCAAACCTAACAAGTAACGACCTAATGTGTTTGCCGATGTCAGGCTATTGGCTGATACAGCTCCCTTTGAGGCCTGCCGAACCCAAAACACCACCTGAGCTAACGGAAAGGCGGTTGCGGCTGGGACACACACACACGAACAATGCACAGCTCTCTCACAGACAAAAGCAAAATTGTCCTGACACTTTAGCCGGGTTATCAACACAAGTGGTGTCAACATCAAAAAAGGAGAGGGTGAGGCAATCAGCACTCATAAAGAAAAAGGAAGATTTGTCCGTTTTTGCCGCACAATGAGGGCTCTAAACAATGCGGCATTGAGGTCTCTTCAGTCGATGTACAGTCACCGTTGTTTGGGCTGATGCGCGGACTTATTTGCAATAAGCAGATTACAGTAATGCGCCAGGATTCCAAAGAATGCGGCATATACACTGTACCAGCTTAGAGATCGATTCACTGGGTGATTCCTACAACAGTATTTGTACAGCTACTTTGTCTACATTGAGCAACTGTATAAACACCTAGGCATGCCATCAAGTAACTGCGTATATCCCCAATTCCTTTTCGGCATTGTTTGATGATAACTAGAGCCCCTTGTTGTGTGCCGGTATTCCGCCGGCCGGTAACCAATGGATATAGCATCAGGGGCCGGAGTGACTATTAGCAACTGCTTGTCTATGAGAAGCCCGGTAGTGGAAATGTCATTAGGGTCGGCTGTCCTCCCTGGCGGGCCCATCAACGCACAAGTGTAAATTACTTTTTCACTGAGGGTGACTGGTAGTTCATGCCTTGGGACCGGTTCCCGTATTACGGAACGAGCATTGCATATGAGCAGCGCTGTCCGCGACAAGTGATGATTTCGCCATGTGGATATCACAAAGCTGGAATGAACAGAATACAACTGGCTCATCAAAGGGATGGTGCTGACAGTGCAATCCATGGACGGATCAAAAACGCATCATCGCTGGTCAACGCCAGTCAATGAATGATGATTAACACATGCATCATTCACAGAAGTAAAAGGCCTTTTTAATGAAGAATTCCATTCAAAAATCATAGGAAAAAAGGCAAGGATTTTTTTTTTCAAGTGTTAAAAAAGAGTGAGAAATCTTGAAGGTTGCTTTTTACACATTTATTTTCATTTAATTTCTAAAAATCAATGCAAAATTAACATAATACTGATCATCCAAAGAAAATGTTTTCACATAGAAACCAAACCAAAACAATTCTAGGGAAAACATACTGGTTTGGTTTCTTATATGTTCTAAAATTTATTTTGAATAATTGTTTGAAGTTAATTTGAAAATTTAGTTTGAATTTTATATTTGTTTAAGTTTGTTGCATCTGAATGACGAATTGAATAACAATACATAATATTTTTGGAATTTGAATATTTGGAATTTGAATCAAAACTTATTCCTCTCAATGGTTTCTAGACTTTAACACCACATGTACAGTACTAAATATCCACAGTTGGACTTCTAATAATTGTAAAATCCTATCAGAAAACGTTGTTGAAGGAGCCTACCCATCCATGTGACCCACTGACCTCTTAGAAACCTTCCAGCCATAAGACCGAGTCAGACGCAATGTAGAACCCCATAAAACACACACAAGTCCAACTAATAAAATATTACTCTGAAACATGGGTACTGCAAATTCCAGTGACACTCACAATTGGCTCAAGGACCATTAATAGCATGATGTTAATTTTGCAAGGGGTCATTAAAGTCTGGCCAACAATTCCAGGCATTGCATTGCAGGCCCAGGATTGAGGGTCAAGTTGGAAGTAAAGTCCAAGGTTGGACATTAAAAGGAGGGTCATTAAGCCATTATTCTAAGAATGAATTCATAACCATGATTCCAACAATGCCTTTGTATCATCATTAACTGGCCAGTGCTATTAAAATAACCTCGTAGACCTACTTCTTTCACTCCATGTACAAGGTGATCCAACTTGGAAAAAAAGGTACGTTAAAATGGGTTTGGTTTCTGCCAAACAACTCCAAGATAACAGCAAGCGAATGTATTTCTTTTTCTTTCATTTGCTTCCTTTTTTCTTGAATTCTTTCCTTCTTTTCTGCTCTTTCATGCACGCTTTCTCCATAAGTGGATCTCTAGGCATTTTTGTATGTTTTGGGGAAGACCTTTCGTTTTAATAAACACTCACTCATTCATTAAAGACCCTATTCCATGTTAATTGAACCTTCAAAATTTATCAAAGTTTGAAGTAAAATTAATCATAAGATACCATTGATTCAAATTCCAAAAACCAACCTTTCGGGGCAACAGAGCCCATCCTCCAAGACTGCTCACAACCTAACTACCGTCCTTAAATACTGTAGTAACCCAAACCACCCTTAATCCTTCAAAATCCTCTTTGCCCAAGAGGAAGAATTTGGAGGATTGAGGTTACATGGCAAAAGTGCGTTACTGATTTTGTAGGATGCACTTTGTCAAGGTCTTGGGCAGGACCTTGTGCTGTTTGTGCTCAGCCATGCATAAATATAGGCCTTGATTATGCTTGAAATCCTGGCCAAGCCAGTCACTGGCCAAGCCTCAACATATTGACAAGTCACTGCTGCAGGATTTTGCAGGATTCAGGCAGTGGTCACCCCTCCATGGAACATATTCAAGAAATAATAGAGGAATTTCAAGGATTGATGCTATATGCTATTTTTTAATGAGGCCTATTGGAAGATTTAGCAGGATTTAGGTTACATCCTGAAGGGAACCATTCTGGGAAAAAAATACAAGGGCAATACTTTAATACTTTAACAGGTCAAACAACAACTCTAAAGGATGATTTTTGGAGGGGATCTGTAAAAATACGATTCAAAAGTTGTCATTAAAGATTTCCGTGACTGACCAACTTAGACTCACAAACTACAGTAATGGGCCAAGCTGTTGCACTGGGCCCCCCAGCCATCAAGTAATTCCACAGGTTGGCACAAACCCAGCATGGTCAAACCAATTGGACAAATTCAATTTGTGTGTTAAATCAACTAGTCAATCCACAAAAACAGCCTCCAAAGACTATTTTATTTCTTAACTGGCACTGGCTGTACCTCAACCTGACAAGTGGTTAACCTCAGTGCAAATTGGGATCATGGGGGAAAAATTGAGCTAACCCCCCACGCAGAGGCAGGGCCAATGCTTCCACAGTGGAGACCAGCCCATGGTGGGCTGGCTATGTCAAGTGCACTAAAGAAAGGTCGCTGGTCAATATGGGAGATGAACGTTGGTGGGCACGTACATGAAATTGTACATACATGTACATGTACATGTAGCCTACAATATGTACAACTGTACATCTATTCCACCAGCAACTTGTTTACAATGTGCATGAACATGTACTTCACAGTCTTTTAATATGTTGTGCACCATAGAAAAGGGGAAAATTCACCAAAAACGGCACCAAAAACCTCATACAAAAAAAATCATATTCAGGCATGCAACTGGAAATTTAGGAAAAACGAGGAAACTCCAAACCACACAAACTCTGTACAATGTTTTTCAATTTGTAATGGCATTCATGAGAAGTTATTTAAAAAAAAAAATTTGAAAAAATAAGAAGTCAGTGGATCCAAGGAAAAGTTGCAGGCCTGTATATTAAGAAAGTTTAGGTCAATAGGTGGCAGCAGACAGCACACAGGCAACACATGTGAGTGTGCAGAAACGGACAAAATGCAGTGTCACATTATTTATCACCTTTCAAAACTTTATACGTACATTACATTAACAAAATCAACCAAAGTGGAAACAAACTGGAATTTCAAAAACCAATATGCCAATATCTATACAGGGTGAAATTAGACACAAAAACTGCTGACAGATATTACCAAGTTCACTCATTTTCAATTTTTTTTTTATATATAGCTGCCCCATCACCACAGAATGCACTAAACTTACTTCACTAAACTTGTTTGGAAAATGGTAAACGGTCTACAAATGTCCAATGTCCAACCATTATTTCATTCTCTGAGCATCAACATTGAAGTTTTGCCCCAAAAAGTGACCACTACCACCACTCACTGGATGGATAAAGGATTTTTGATCTTAGTTACTTTTGATCTGAGGTCTGTAAAGCTATCAGTGCCTGCAAATCACTGGAGGGTCTACGACTTCTCCCATAATGCACTAAGATCACAAGGGAGTCGTCACTGGTAATTTTGGGGCAGACATTCGGTCTGCACTATTCCATACCTCTGAATTGACCTCTAGACAAATATATGATTGTTTAAACAAGAAAAGAAAAAGAAACATGGTGTTTTTTTTCTCTGAGGGAGCACTCTACACCAAAATCATCTAGAAAGTACAGCAGTGTTTGCAGAAATTCAAATAAGAGGCTTGTGATCAGTCAGAACTACATGCAGGCCTACATGTATATTTTGTTTAAATACTTCACTCTTTGTCACATAATGAACACTTGAGAAACTACTTGAATAAACAAATATGTATAAATAAATAAAAAACTGAATGTCAAATATCATATATGAGGCAAAATGGAAAAAAAAAACGTCGATTGATTTTGGAGGATGCATTGTCAAGTTCGGGGGCTGTACCCAGCATTGTTTATGTTCAGTCACGCATACAATGTACATGTAATTGAGCCCTGCATTATGCTCGATATCGTCCGCACTGCTTCTAATGTCATTCAAATTTTACATGGTGGCAATTGGAGGATTTTGCAGGATTGAGGACGGTTCCTAGCCAAAAGGGACGAGCGGGTTTGGGTCAAACTTGACAGCAAATGCCTAATAACTACAGATGCACAGTCCTGATTTAAGCAAGAATTTACTGACAGAAATAATCTTAAGAATCGACATTGCTTACAATCTAAACCCATAACAGCAACATATTACATTTTGTACAAGTACGTACAGGTCTGCACAGGTCTTTAGAAGTTCAAGTCCCAAGGCAAAGCGATTTTTCAGCACTGAAGTCAATGAAAGCTCACTTATCAGTCCACCAATGAGAGATTTCCACTCTTTCAACTTCTCCTACCTGCAGGGCACTGGCTTGCTCCCCTTAGGTAGGCTCCGGGGACTGGCGGCAAGCTCAAGGTTGTCAACGACCCAGAACCCAATGGACAGAGTTGAGCCCCTTTGAGATTTCAAGACAATGCAATCATTTCCTGATGTTGGACCGGTGTACATGTACATTGTGAAAGTAAAATGCGCAAGTACACTGTACATGTACAATGTAAATGTACTTAATATACTATCATAGATGAACTGTATTTGGTGTTTACCAAGTTGTGATAGGAATGCATACACGTATGCACAAGGAAAGGCAATAATCAAATTGGAAAAAAAACAGTTATCATTTGGGCAATGGGAACTTCCCATCCCAAAGTTCATGCAAATCACACATCTGCAAATCACACCATATCATTAAACTCAATTCAACATCTTCTATGATTGCAACTTTGTCTACAAAGTCAAGATTTCTTTTTTCTGTCACAAACCTGTCACATTGTATTTAGCAGTAACCGGCACCGACAGTCGAAACCACGCCTAAATGGCTATGGACAGGTACCCCACCTCACGAAAATTCCTGCTCCAGGCTACAAAAGGGAAGGAGTTATGCCAGTTATGCGTAACATTACACATTGTTATGCCAGCAGTGGTCCTCCACTGCACTTGACCAGGGTTCAAACCAGTGGGTTTCTACACACAAAATTCCTATGATACTCACTTGTTGCATCAACACACAATAGTGGTCCTACCACAAATAACTTGAATGCTACATGTATGTACATGTTTGTATGAGTAATCAGCAAATTTTGATCAACACAACTACATGTATGAACATCCGTGCATGTTTAAGCACTTGTACTCAATGTAAACATTGACGTAAAGATCATGCATAACTGTAAAACTGGACAAAAGTGGACCTCGTTTTGTGATTTCATAAGCCATGACAATTTATCCCCCAAAAAACGTCAAATGACTTGTTATCTACATGGGGGTCATTTGAGGGAGCTATTCTTTTCAGTAATAACTCAGTGCAGTACACGTACATGCAGGTATGGGAAAAGAATGCTGCATTAATGCCAACCCCCCCCCCTTTCTCCTTCCAACTTGGTATTTGTTAAGTATAAATGTTCGTTTTTTTCATCAATGCACTTTTTCCTTATGAGATTTACTTTGCTTAAAACATTATTTCTTAATTTTATAATGTATGCAGGGCCTCCAATAAAAACCACTTTTAAACTTTAGGGCATACCTTGGGTAAAGAACTGTAATAAATAAACTTTCAACGGTAACATACAAGAATAAATAAAAAATCACTGCCACCCTTGTAAGTTGAAATATGAACGCTTCCTTCAATATACCCTTCCTATACCTCAACGTTCTAAAGTTGCAATGCAATATTCTTGATTGGTATCTTGCTGTAAGTGTGTAAAGCACAGGTCTAAGCTTTCGGCCATATCCCCCCCCCCCCCCCCATGGATTCCTCCCAAGAACCCTGCCGGTTGCATGAGCAACTCCCTCACTAGATTCGGTTTCTATGCAGTATCCTCATTTCAAATTCTTAATGCAATATTTATCTAGACCCAAGGGCTCTTCAGGGCTATATTTAGGGTTCTTGGGGACAGAGGGAATATTAAGATTCAATTTTTCTCACGGCAAAACCTTTTACCGGCCTTTGGATGAACTGGGCCAGTGCGTGCTGTGCATATGTATTTTGCAGGAACGCTTTCTTTACCTCATCTTGAAGTGCCTAAACTGTAGTTACATGTACATGTGTTTTTGAAGACTGATTTACATGCAAGAAGTTTTGTAAAAAATTGTCAATTTGAAAACAAAAATATTTCAAAGGGAGGAACACGGACATGAATGCTTTCAGATATGTTTGCCTTAATAGCAGGCTTTTAACTTAGGAAATCCCACGCACAATTGATCAACCGACTATCCTCGAAAACTAAAAACATATGTCCCTTCCGCTACACCAGTGGGAAAGTGTTCTTCCTTCCTCTATACAGGGCGAGTCAAAAAAAGTGAAACTCAAATGTCGGGACTATTGTTTTAGTGAAGTTCTGCATGTAGCACTTTGAAAATATATGATATGATATGGAAGCCCAATTCATAAGCTTTCTTTTAGTACAAGAATCATTCAAATCACTCTTGTACTTTTCAAGTTACGGAATCTTATAAACACAACCACTGTATAAAAGTTCGTCCACGGATCACAAAAAAGGGTGCGTTCTTTCAGCAAAACGAAAACAATTCACACACATCCCTATGTGATTTGTTTTCGTTTTGCTGAAAGAACACTTACCTTCTTGTGATCCGTGGACAGAACTTTGAAACAGTGGTTTTCTTTAAAATTCCGTAACTTGAAAAGTACATGAGTAATTTGAATGATTGTTGAACTAAAAGAAAGCCTAGGAATTGGGCTTTTGTATCCTAGATCTTGAAAGGGCTACATGCAGAACTTCACTAAAACAATGGTTCGGACACTTGGGTTTTGCTTTTTTTTACTCACCCTGTATTCAACGGTTCAATTCTGTGAGAAGCACTCTTTCTTTAAATGATGTTAACGAAAAATATGGGAGTTTCCTTGCGCAGTACACAGGAAATCCTACCAAGGAACATGACCAGAGGGTATTATTGGCAATCCAAGATGGTTATGTCACTGTTTGTACAGTTGTGATATGACAGCAGGTAGTGAGGTTTGTATGTAAACACCAGCCCATACCATGCTGCGTTTAAGGACATGTGGGGGTCTGGTTGGGAATTTAAAAAGGTTTTGGAAGGTTTAAAGGGATTGTTTGTGCCCCCAGGGTCCGTATAAAATGTTGGGGAGTGTATGCCTGACAAGGCATATTCCTGTGAGGATTTTGCATGATTCAAATTAAAAATGTGCTCTTTCCTTTAAAAACTTTAGTCACAGATGCAAACTGTTTTTTCTTTTCCATTCCAGAAAAGAAAACTTGGAAAAACACTTCCTAATAAAAGGGCCCATGCAATGTAATTTTGTTTTTAATGCAAAAATCTTGGAAAATGCACCTCTGTGTTCCATTTAAACTTATTTTCAATTTTGTTTTGCCATTTTCAAGGGTATTTTGGTGTCTTTTTGGTTGTCAATGCGAATGTCCATATTCATGAGTAAAAGTTGTCATTTCAGGTAGAAACTTCTGTTTCAAGTTATTTCAGAACTAAAAGTTGCCAGAATTTGGGATTTCTTGCTGTAGTAAATTTTCTTTTCTGTGGTGATTCATTGATGTGTCAGTACGGCAGTAAGCCAATGAGCAAACCTTTCTCACAGATGTTTTCAATGAGAAAATTTAGGCGTTCACAATTTGAACAGAAAATCCCTATAAACTGAACAGTTGTGTCTTCCTGAAATGACATTACAGCAACAGCACCACCAGAGCTGTCAGGAAAAGCATGGAATTTGTTTTTTCAATGTTAAAAGAAGTGCACTTTTCAATAAAATAAACTAAAAAGAGATGTCAAACAATTAGATTTTATACATTTATGAGTTGAAAGTTGCACAAAATATGTTCTTAGAAAATGTTCATTTCATGGACCCTTTGAAGTACTTGGAATTGATTTCTCGTTATTTCTTTCCAAATACCAACACAACTGAAAGCAATTAAGTACAAGCTCTTTTTCACATGTGCAAATGTTTTGGGGTTTTATAGAAATGCACTTAAAACAAACAAATCTTTCCCACTTTGGAGTCAGAGTCCATGCAGTACAAAAAAACAACAACTGTGCATGCACATCACACTAATCCATGTCAACAGATGTGGGGTAAAAAAGCCTCTCAACTAACGGAGAAATTACTTATGCACCAACACCCACAGGTGAGGCCCTAGCGTGCAAAATATCCCACAATGTTAACCAGGCAAACTCCGTGGACACGCCTGTCATGTTGCAAATGTAAATAAGCAGTGTTGCTGTATCCATCCACCTGGAAAATATCGGCCTTGATCTGAACAAAGGAAAGTGATGTGCTCCTTCCAAGAGCTATTTTGGAAATTTTGGCCGTTCCTGTCTGACAGTGTCTCGGTACTCATACTCGTACTTCTCGCCAAAAAAAAAAATGCATACTCATATTTGCACTAGCAGCCATTGCAAAGTACTCATACTCGTATCGTATTCATACTTGCACTCATACCCATACTCATGGAAAATTTTTATTTTTTTTACCCATACTCATGCTCATGGAAGCATACTCAATCGCATCACTACAAGTGTTGGATGCTGTAGTTCAGTTGGAAGAAAACATGGGCGGAAGTATTTTCCAGCAGTTGCCCACCCCCATGGTCGGGCTGTTTACTGTTTGCCCTTACACTAACTTACATGGAAGTAATGTTTTAAAAAGGTAAACAGCTACATGTAGTGCCCTGGCCTTCGAGCACAACAGTGGGCTGTTTATGGTTGCAGACCGGTAGCCAAAACTCGATCGGCATGCCCTCAATTTTTTTGCTAGAGCATGTTACCGGCCATAAACTTTAAGGGGGGCAACGCCCCCCCCCCCAAGTTCCCCCCCCCCCTCAAATTGAGGGGGGGGGGAGTGGAGGCGGGGCAGCCCCCCAACTATGGGCAGACCATGATCAGACTCACAGCACTACATATACAACTCTTCAAAGTAACTGCGAATGAACATTCTTTGGTAATGAGGTCTACTTTGATAAGTTCGTGCCTATGCAGCTTTGCACATGTAGGCCCCAGGTTCAATTTCAATATTCACAATGTCAATATAAACCTTGAAAATTGTGCAATATTCAAATAGCAATCAGAGGGCTAAGATTCAAATGCCGATCGAAATTCGACGAGAAGGTTTTGGCCTAAAATGTCCATCTTCAATACTTATTCAGGGAAAAACGGTGCTGATTTTGTCGACATAAGGACAGACGCACCTTATTTCAAGTACGTTTGCGACGCTGTTGTATTATCCTATTCTATTCAAACCATTCATTTCACGTAAAACGGTCATAAGCCTATCGAAACTTCACTGTACCCCTAACACAAATGTTGCCCCACTTTTTTGTGGGTTTCTCAGTATAATCTGGGTCACCAGTCCTGTAAGTCTCAATATGTGGGTTACTGGGTGCGCTATTTAAACCACCTTTGACCTAACTGTCATTGTGAGGTCCACTAACACCCCTAGTGTTGTCTCAAGCTTGTGTCTAAGTGAATCCAGTACTAATCTAAACAGGACCAGGTAGCAACAAACAAATTCAATCACCTTCATGGAGGAGTGAAATGAAATTTATTTTAGTTGACTGATTGTCCGCTCCGTCAAGTGTCAAACGACGGGTTTATCACGTACGTGTTCCTGAAGCGGTTACAGTTGAAAGAAACATGTGTACTATGGAAAAGTTACTGTTGACAGCAACACAGAGGGACCAAACGTGGCCTGTGTTCCGATTCTTTTCCCCCTTTTCTTGTCCGAAACGATGATGTTTTTTTAAACCTCAGTTTAAAAAAAAAATTGTAGAGATGTCAACTGTCCATCACTTTCATATTGCGCCAATAGATTAAGTAATTCTTTTGAAACATACAGAGAAAAAAAGAAATTGGGTCAGCTTCTTAAAGGTACATGAGAACATTTGCTTTTTGTGTTTTTTATTTTTTTTATTTTTTTTTACTTAATTGCTCACAATCTTAACCAGTTCGCACCGGGATTATTTTGACATTGACCGGACTGAGGCGCAGGATTGTTTTCATGATATCTGTGTCCTACCTTCGATGCCAGACGGGTTCAGGCCATCATCTACGGGTAGTACACAGATATTTCCGGCCTTGCTCGTTGCGAGCAGGAAGAACACAGATATTTCCGGCCTCGCTCGTTGCATGTTTTTCTGTCATCCGTTCCATATACATGTACCACAAAACCTTTGCATGTACACACGTCATCCAACGCAAACTGGTTAAAGAAGGTGCATTAACAAATAACTTGTTGAAGATTCAGCTCAGTTGATACTTTACATTTTGAAAAAATAGAGAAAGCGTGTGCACCATTTTGGGGGCTCTCTTAACAGGATTCCATTGCTATAACGCAAGTCAGAAACTGTGCTAGTGTGTGGGGGGGGGGGTGTAAAGATGGGAGTCAAAACAAGATATTTAACAGTACATTCTAATTTGATATTTAACTTTCATTATCATACCACAAGTATCATTATTTGCACTGTGCGTGTATCACTAACATGTGCAATTTTATTTGTGCAATCTTTCGAATGTAATGTACAAGTTCCACGGTATGTTGTATATTTTCAGTGATGAGTCATGCAGTATGACAGCTCCTGCGTTCACAGACCGTTTTGATGTGGTTCAGAAGATGACTTTCTGATGGCCCCCGCAAGAGTACGCACGCCTGACGGACAGCTGACACAATATTGGATGCACATTCCGAGAGGGGCACCGGTTTAAGAAAATGGTGTACTGACAGACATTGGCACTGTCTGGTAGTTCACGGATGTTGCACGGTCATGGACTGCCTCTGACCCAGAAAAAAAAAATGAAATTTTTTTTGGAGGGGAGGGAATTTTAGGAAACATTGTGCAACTTATGATCTTCAGTTTTGTCTGCTGACAGATTTTATGGACTGGGTTAATGAAACATCTTAATTATTAAGGTGAACATGTACAAATAAATGGGCATGAATTGTAGCTGTTTTAAAAACAGATGAATTAAGTGTGGTTAGAACTAGAAGGAAATTAATCTGTTCATGAAAATGGAGCTGTTATGGACAACCCCAAAACAATTATAGGTGTTTTCTTTCAAATGTGATGTTTTACTGTGCTGCCTCAGCATCCTATCGACTGTAGATGTTATTAATTAACCAGTTAACAGTGAGAACGAATGCTTGCCAATTTTCATCCAGGTTCACAATGTATTCCAACTTCAATGGCATCAATTTGTCATCTTTGTTTGGTAAATGAGTGCATGTAAATCTAGCTTTCAAATTGTATGACTTATTTAACTATTTGAGTTTTGAAAAGAATATTCACACTCGCATCTCAGTTCTTCAAGAGCAAGCTATAAGACTGTGCATTGGTGTTTTGCTGCGTATCCAACTCGGCTCATTGCCAAACGTGAGGGCAATGTCCTCCCAACACTCTGGTATATTGCAGGACCCCATAACATCTCAAAAGGCAAATTCAATGGCGGACTGTGTACAATTTGGATTTGGCGTCTGGGTGCGAAGAAAAAAAAGCGCACCCTTCTGTTGTTAAAATCTCAACGGAGAGGGGAAAAACAAGTGACTGTTGAACTGCGTGGGAACTCCACCGGGGACCAGCTTTCACGTCTACCATTTTCCCCGTCAGGATTACAAAGTTCGGGAAGATCTTGAGGGAAATCGAGCCGGTGCTGAGGTAATGCCTTTTGTAGGACTCATTGTGATACTCGGTCTCGGGCATTGTGGGATTGGGCGACAGGGCACTGGCCGCTAAAAGCGAAAGAACACTAAGAAAAAAAGGAGCAGAAACTCAAGACTACTGTGTAAATGGCAGGATTTGCCATTGTTGAGGGTTTAGGTTACATGCTTGGTCTGAGGCGCTCAAGTTCAAGAATCTTCTGACTGTAACTATATGGTTTCTGTTGCAGCATTCAGATGTCATTAAGAAACAGCGAAACTTTGTATCTTATTAATCACAGAAATAAAAACTGGCTGGCTGGTGATCTTCGACAAGCCCCATGCAAAATTTTGCCACATTTTTTTTACAAATCTGCCCATCACGAGGCCCTCGATATCTGATCTGTGCAATTTCAGTCTGAAACTTGCTACAAACAGAAACACTGTCTCATTTCATCCATTTATGCATTTACTGTGTGCCATAGGCAAGCAAACATTAACTTTTTAATTGAGGACCATGAGTCAACCAGTTGGTGATTTGTGACGTATCTTTAGACATAAAGTTTTGCAAAAATGGCTGCGGTCCATAAATAGTCAAAATGTCATCATGATGTCCTGGCACCCTGCATGCAAGGCAGTACGATGTGCATGGCTATTGAAAACAGCACCGCAACCAATCAATAGTCTACTACAAGTGTGGGTTCAAGCAAAGATAGGTAACCAGTTCTCGCTCAAATTTGCCAGCTCAAAGTTTGACCGTTGAGGTTCAAACTGCCCTCAATGCTTGAAACAGCAGACACACACATGTAGCTTGGTTAAATTAAATATCTTTTATTATTATTTATATCAGACTTCCAGTGGTAAAAATAAATCGATGTATTGTACGCTTATTATGTCAGTAAAAGTACCTGGATGACTGCAATGTTATGTCAGTAAAAGTACCCGGATGACTGCATTATCGTTTTTGATTTTGTCTTCGATCGGACATTTTAATTGATTTCACTGGTTCCCGCACAATTGAGAGCATAGAAACTCACAGTTGTCAACCAGTCAACCGACTGTAGCGCGCGGTACCATCGCACGCGCACGCAGCAGGGTATACATGCACTGATATCAACAACCACAATGGCATCTTCGAGCAGAGCGAAATTTGCTTTGGTTTAAAACGAAGAATATTTGACGAAATTTGAGAAATAAAGACAGTAACCTCAAAAATTATTTCTTGCGGATCAAGTCAGCCTGATATAAATATTAATAACACTATTGGATGGCTTTTTAGGAAATACAAGAATATATTGCACTCACTACAACAGTATTGCATTTGTCTTTGATTCCTGCAATAAAATAGTTTGTGCAATAGATTTGTTGTATCCCCCTCAAAGCAATCCAATATTAGTATTGGTCGGACATATAGACTAGCGTCTGAAATTTAAAAAGGTGAACATGTTCCTACAGCAACTGCATCGATATTGAACACTTATTAACAACTTCTCATTAACTCCTTACATCATTTTTGCTGCAATATAATGGTTCCAGCAAACATGTGGAACTTTTTTTATCAAGTTCACATCAGGCTACATGCTGCTGAAGTTCAAAGATAATTATGTGCCCAAAGATTTATGTGCCCACTGTCTCCACCTACATGTTAATGTGCACTTCAGAAGTTGAAAAAAAACCTTAAAATTTGCCATTTTCTTTGTCAAAATGCCAGTGATAAGGAAGTTTTACAGACATGGACAATCTCAAACAGGCATTACATGTCCATCAATCCATCAAATTAGTCTGACCTTCAGTCAACTCTTCAGTGGGCATGTCAAAAACTTTTTAAAAAAAAACGCTCTCCAAACAAAACAAGTTTAAGGTCATCAGCCTGATGGCCATAGGGAACAAACCAGCATACAGCAGAAACAGCGCCATTCAAACCAGTCTAATTCAACGGAATCGGGGCGATATCCCCTATAGCAAACACACCCCAATACCACCTCACCTCAAAAAGAGAAAACCACTTTTCAATGCTTTCTGAGGAATCAGTGAACTTTTTTCTTCTCTTTCGCGGGACGAAGAATGGTCCTGACAAGTGTCAGGTTTTGTCCTGCAAGAAAGCAAGGGAGGGATAGCCAAACACACTTGACAGGTTTGTCAATAGGTGAAACTGGTTGACTCGCAGAGACTGTCAATTGCAGTGGCAAAGAGGCAACAACGGAGGCTTTTTTTCTGAAAGTTGAGGCACAGGGCCACAAGTACAAAACTTCTATACATCTATTTGAGCTTTATATGGAAAGAAATAAGATTAGAAGGTTTGCGTGATTAAGGTAGCAATAAAGACAAAGGTTTACAGGATCACCATGTGGCAAATCTCTTTTTGACAGCTGCCCAAAAACGTTAAAAAGTGGGGGGGAGGGACAAACGATATGATATCCCCCCCCCCCCAATTGATGCCCTACCTGGAGCCAGTTGATACACGTAGGTACATGTACATAAAATTTGGACTCTGTGATGCTTGATCAAATCAAATTTTTTGTGTGATTCTTTAAAATTCAAGACGGGTTATTCCATTCCATAAAGCTCACAGAAGCTGATGTTTTAAGTTTCAAAAAAATGTTTGCTAACTCTCACTTCCAAGTTAAGCAGTTTTAAATGAGCAAAAAAAATACCATCTAGTACACATTTTAATTGGTTTGAAATTAGTGGAAGACAGAGCACATAGTGTGCATGCAGTCTAGAAAAAAAAAAGTTGCCTCTGTCATCATGTGTCGCATGGTGCTCATTTTTTCTGTGCTCAAGCCCCATTCACGGTATAGTAATAACACCCCATGCTGCTTTGATATCAATTAAGTTTATCTACATGTAGCTCAGTTTGGAAACTTCTTTGTTTTCAACAGCGTGAAAACCAAACCTTCCGAACTCTCAACCCCCCCTCCCAAAAAAAGGGCATTGCAGGTCAATAATGTGCAGAAGTCCATAGCCAAAGGTCCAACAATTCCCAGCGGGATGCCCATTGAAAGCTTCTGTATCCCCCCCCCCCCCCCCCTTTCCAAAAAAAATTGATATGATTTAGAAGTTCAGTGATGATGGCGCGTCAATCACTAGTTGCCATTAATATTCGATTGTGTTGGCGGCTCCAGTGCTGGGCAGGCTGGCACCTGGCCCCCTTATGAAAGACCAACAACGGCTCCCCAGCTGAAAGACACACTGCCCCTGAGCACAAGTCTTAACACGATGAAAAACTGATAAATGCGCGGCGATGCCTTAGTGCCTCTCTTGAAGCGGAGATCTGTAACAAAATGTTAGCACACATGTAGGTTTATCAGGCAACAGCTGTTTAGTCTTGATTTGTTTTTATGTTCTGTCCCGCCCTATCAAAGTTTGTCGGCTGAGCAGTTCATCCACAGAGTTCAAAGTAAAGGCTGCACAGTATAAAATTGAAAACAATCTTTATGTATATTGTACAATGTATAAAGCCAGATTCCCTACACGTATGTACATGTAATTTCATACAATTTTTGGTCACTACTCATTGGGGCCAAATAGTTTCTACACATGTGTATGCCTATTTAATTCTACCAGTATCAAAGTTCACTTATTGAAACTGGAGAGGCTTAAACTGAAACAAAACAATTCAGAGAACATAAAATTAATAAAAGCAAAACAAAGCTGATAGAACTGTGAGTTTGTGCCCTTTCCTCTGTTTTCTAAAGAATTCTGAGACTTTTCCATCATGTCCTGATCTTCGTTTTCCATAAACAAGAGGCCACTTTCATGGCACTGCTTACAGTTAGCAGAAAAGTTGTGCTAACTGTAGCAGAAAATGGTGCTAACCTTAAGCACTATTTCATGGCATGGATGTGCCAACGGTTCCACGCACATGGACATTCCTATTGGTATGTCACAAATTTAAGCAACATTTTCTTCTGAGGTAATTGTGCCTTTTGCCATGCTTACTGCTTGCTTACGGTCTCCATGAAATAGATGAAAGCTCTCTAAGCAGAAAATTGTGTGCTTAGCAGCACCATGTAACTCGGCCCCGTCTTGTTAATTCCTTTTTCTTTTTATTCTTGCCTTTAAGGTCTTGTCTAATACTTTGATAATGCTCGGCTAAAATGGCATCGCAGGTGTTAGACTTTGCATGTCATGCTAGAAGACGCCGCCCACATTGTTGAGCATTCTCTCCACCCCTGAACACCTTCAAGACATCAGAACCCTCAAGACATTTATAAGCTCCCCAGCGGAGAGAATGCTCCAGGCAAGACACGACTTGTGTGCAAACTACATCCATGCTTAACTGCCAAATTCTTGAACTACATTTCTTTAAATTATGTCCACTGAAAAAAAAATAGGTAAATCTTTTTCCTTCTTCACTTCAAGCTGAAATTTGTATTGATAAAAAGGGAGACAAGAAACATAAGTATTTTATAGGCCCTATCAATTTGAAAATTTAACTTAAATTCTGCATATTAATTCTGCACCCCCCCCCGCCCCCCCCCCCCCAATGATTCTGTACGTTGTACAGTCCCTAATTCACATTACACCGGTCAATCACCATACATATATATGCAGAGACATGTAGACATGTAGACCTTAGGGTTTAATCATGTTGCCATCATCAAGTTCTTCAAAACGGACATTTCTAGACCAGCGAGCGAGCATCCAAAATGGGCCGCGCCTCATGCGTGAACCCGAACAGTCACCCGAGGGCACTGCCAGGCAAATCTGTTTTAATTCTCTCCATTATATCAGAATTGGTTCAAGAGGGGGGAAACTGCAAGCACAACAAGCAGAGGGAAATGTTTGCCATAGCGCATTGATTCGTGGCCTGGGGGCCCGAAGCTGTGGCTTGCGTTAGTCGTTGTCATCCCGGTCCACTGATAGCATCCGCGGCCTCTCGTGATATAACATTCCAATAACGGTGCATTAGCCCTAGTTTCATTCCACCCCGGGCGCATTTCTGATCGGGTTTCAGAATTCAAATATGGTTATTAAAGTCCGCTACTCATCCTTACTTCATTTCTTGTGTGTGATTGATGAAGCTGAGGTTATGGTTCAGATTTGAAAACTCCTTTTCTTCCACATGTTTGCCGTTCATCAAACTTTTTAAGTTATATTTTAATCTACAAGGAATCGAGAAGGCTCAAAATCATTTGTGACCGGCTATATGGGGAATAACCCCCAACTTTCACTTTTCACGTTATGTACATTATGTTAAAGCACAAATTATTGACTTTTCAATGATAGCAAATTTATTTCTGTAGCTTAATTTATTCCAAAGATAAGACGCAGGAACTTCAACAGTGTCCTGCCAAGCTTCTCCAGCCTCATTTTGAGAAAAACCAGCTTTGAAAAAAAGACATGCATTGCACCGCCATCGGCAGTGAAAATAAGTTTTCAGTTTTTCCACCTTTGAGTGTATTTTTCCAAACAAAAATGCACAATGTGAATGTTCGGTACCTTGGCTACTCAAAAATACAAAACAATCAATATCGATTTTCACATGATTTTTCTAGTATATCCGACATCAGGCATCGATTACTCAAAACAAGGTTTTGGGGGACATTCCTCATTTTGCCTCAGTAGATCACATTTTGGTAATTTTGAACCACTCCAATTTTTTAAAGTCCATTAATTAAATTTCACTTTGGTATTAAAAAAGTCAGAGCTCAACAGTTCAGTCCATATTCTTAACACAAAAGGTAATAAAAAAAAACACTGACAGGATGTAGTTGCAATGCTTTTTTTGGCTAAATTTTACTTGGTTTTGAGGTTTAGCATACTAACCAGGCATGGTGAAATTTGTGACACTTTGTCCCCTTAACCCTAAAGGGGCCGGGGGGGGGCGGAATCCGCCCCCCCCTCAACATTTTCCGTGATAGCCTCTAAAAAAAATTTTTTCGCGACCCGAGCTGTTATGACTTTTTAGCCTCGAGCTTTGCGCATCTTTTGATACCAAAAACATAAAAATCGGACCACGGGTTGCCGCGCGCCACGCGCCGTGAAAACTGAATTTTCCCATATACGTCGTGTACACAGAGCAGAATTGCCATTCGTACATATGAATAATTAATTAGCCATAATTCCAAAACCCTTTGACCTATAGTCATGAAATTTCTTGGGTATGTTTAGGAAGAGTTGCTCTATGCATGTGCCGAGTTTCAAAATTTTTCGTCACTCGATGGCCGAGATCTTAGGGGGGGGGGGCGGCCCCCCCCCCCGGCTGAGAGATGGTCAAAATAACCCGGCCCCTTTAGGGTTAACTGAAAAATCTCTGAAAGATTTATTGCTCTGATCCTCGCTTGATGCAAAGTCTGCCACATGCTTCATTTCATAAGCGCTCGATATAAAACACTATTCCATTTTCAGTAATTTGAGTAGGGAGACGCAAAGCTCCCGAACAATAAAAAAAAATGTGGAAATTTTAATTTACCTCAAGTACTTCTGGCGGTGTGACTGTCCCGACACTGATCGAGACAATGTTTGTGTTTGGCGCATTCATTGCCGTTCTTTGATTACACGTGGCTCGCAGTTGCTCGCGCTCTTCACCGGCGAAGCCAGCGTGATTTTGAGTGGCAGCTTTGAAATTCTAGCGCGGCATGGCCGGAGCTTGATTTGGAAACATTCTTGAGCTGATGAATTAACATGAAGATATTTGTCATACACGGATATTTGGCGCGGATGGCCGGTGATGTGGCAGGCGGGGTATGTTCCATCGCCCGCGGGCATTGCCCGCTCCGATTCCACAGCCTCTCAATGAAAGCTTCACAGCTTTTTTTTTTAAGTATAATTCGCTTTAGTAGTCAATTCATTCAGAATGGGAATCCCTCGCTGGGCCGTGATTATTGATAAGTCCAATGAGTCATTGGGCTTATCAAAAAATTTGCAACCCGAAACAAAAGCCAGCATCTTGAGTGATAACGTCTGGGTGGCATTTTCAGTGATTGATGATTGAGGTACACTGCCAACATTAACGGTTGGTAAAAAAAAAAAAATGGCTCTAACATGAGGCAGATACTCAAGAGCTACATTTTGTACAATTCGGAGGACAAGTGTGGTAACTGAATTGGCCATCACAAACAATGCATTTAATCCAGCTGAATACGCCAGTTCAGTATCTCGATGAAGCAGTCATGTCAAAGGTCATTTGGGATAAAATCGCTGACATGATGATACGCAATGTTACGCGGACGCCCATTCTGCGTGTATTTAACACGCGAGCATCGTGCGTCCGTCTCCGTGCGCCCGTTCATGCGCCTTCGATAAGCGTTCGATTATCCCCAATGACCTGTGACCCCATGCGCAGTTAAAATACCAAACTGGCTTATTCCTTGGCGTACCAGAGAGATAGTTAGCTGTTGGCAATTGGTGCAGCAAACAGAGCTATGTGGTTGGTTTAGCTGGCATTCCATTTTTCACATATTTCAAATGAACAAAAACAATTTTTATAAAGGTCTCATGCAATGAATGACGACATTCTGAAAGTTACAAATCTAAGATAGTGTGAAAGTCATAAGGTACCGGAATTAAAACAAGCTGCCAGATAAAAAAAAATGCAATGTCATAACATTTGCAAAAATCTCCAACGTGCCGCAGTAGGAGAGACCATTAAAGGTGCAGTCAACACTGACTGTTGTTATTGCAGATGCTTCACACGTGTGCATAACTTCAGTCTTAACTGAACTCTGGTTTAGCGCTAGACACCAAGAAAAATTGGACTGGGGCAAAAGCAAGAGGCTTTATGCGCTGGAAAAATTGCCAACAATGAGATGATTGCTAAGAACCAGACTGTGGTGTGGGGGGATTATCTTTTACATTTTTAATTGATTTAACTGGGCAAGGAACCATCAAATTGATTTAATGCATGGTCTCAAGACGTGACACAAAGTCATTTTCGAAACTACCCGGAAGTCATAGAAAAAAATTATGACAGGGAAATAAAAAATACTGAGTGACAAGATCCTTTTGGTCAGTCCACACAGACTCAGAACACCCACCCGGCAATCCCAGCTGGAGTTAACAAGGCTAATCAAGCAATTAATGAAATCCAACCCATTAATTGTTTTGTCCTTCGCTGGGGTGAATGCCATGTGAATGCTGCCTGTGTTTTGTTTGCGTTCGGCAAGTTGTTTTTGTTTTACGGAGGTTTTTGTCAAAGCACTTTGGTTTATGTTCCATGCTTTTGTTTGCTTGTTGTTTTAAACTTGATTTAGCCAGCTACGTGGTTCAGCTTTCAACTGCCAATGTCAAACTCAACATTCCATCTTTGGCACTTTCTGATAGAGCTTATGCATTGAGGATGCCTCAGAGGGAGTTCTATGTTATTTAAATTTGTAACAATGAATGCCCAAAAGCTATTAAAATGCCTATCCTAACAATGCAAAACCACATGTCCTCTTAACGCATTAGATCTACAAGAAATACTATTGTTATTGGAAAATGCGAGATATGTGAGCTATGACCTCTGGATTCAGCAACTGTGAACCAAAACAAGATTTGTCTCGTCATTAGACACGGAGCCGACTGTATTAAACGAATTTCATAGCACCATGTGTCCATCAACTTTTCGAAACTACAAAACTAACAAGTTTTCAAAAAATTCATCACTGGTCTTTGTTCTATGTATTTGAGGGGCCAAACATGATTATACCTTGCTACCAGTCTGGGTCAATATCTTTGACACATTCGCAGCGTGCTTAATCAAGAAGGCCAAGACCATAGACAAATGATACCAGCCCTTAGGGTTCGGGCCAGCCACAAATCCTGCACCTTATAATGCAGGAAGATGCCCCACTGTGCTGACATATGGCACAACTGCTAAAACTCAAGTCATTAAACCATAATTTGTCAGGTCATTCGGGTCAGAGATAGGCCCAGCTTCTGTGCAACATGCAGAACACCACATCACATGTACAAGTGCAAATACATTTTTGTTCCCCACAATTTAGGAAGTGCAAAAGGGGCTTAACCCATAAGAACTTGCACTATGTTGTAAAACATTGTATTTATATTCCCTAATGAATGCATAAAAACATACATGTAGAGTGCTTGGGCGGTTTGGGGCAGTACTGGGAGTAACAGGCAGGGCGGTTTGGGTTGGTCCAGGGACTATGAGTTAAGGTACACAAAATTCTGCCAAGTCCCAAAACAACCTTAGTTATTCTACTTTCTTCTAATAATTTCCCCCCTCAAAATAATTTAAAAAAAAAACCTTTGTACAAATGTAACTTTGAAGAATTTACCAAATATTGCAACAGCTGGATCCCACATTTTGTCACTTTTCAAAAAAATAATATTAAGGACCCTCCCAATTATCAGTCCAGAATTCCGCCTGGCTTAATTTATACCCGTTTTATTTGTATACACTAACAGCAACAAGAAAATGTACAGGGGAGAGATTAGACTGGTATTTGCCCAACAAAATTTGAAGTCATTTTGAGGTGGCACCATGTCCGCGCGCCTGCCGCACGTGCTCTTATGTAAACACAAGACGTGTGCATTTTGTTAACTCTATTGGTAGAAGGACCCCAGAGTGCGTGCGCGTTACCTGAGCACGACTCGCGCGAGCCAGGTGCCACCGCAGAAAAAGGCTGTTGCCAAATTAGTCTACAGACAACCTCGTCCCCAGTGCTTACTTTATTTCCAACATCGTTTCCAATAGTAAACCCTGGATAGGAAACTTTCTTCCTGTATTCTGATTCGATACTGCAATTGGCTAGTAATGGATTTTTATCGTGTACTTGGTGTTGTTTTCACAACTTGCAGTACGTGTTTTCGCGATCATTCGTCCGCGCCTTCTCGAAAATATTAATTTCCTTTCCAATTTGTTAATATTAATATGAAATGTGATACTGCATATTTGTTTCATTAAGATCGTAACAGTTTAATTGAATACAAATCGTGTTTTCGTAACTCACGCCATGCTCGCGCTGCTACGAATTGACTCTGTTTTTACCCCAAACACCGCATACAAAAACAAATGCTAATGTAACGCACATGCAGGCACCAGACTATTCCTCATTTGCATACGTGTTCAAAAATCTTGCACATGCAAATGATCCAATATCAGGGTGGGAGAGCAGGTAGTGATGGGCGCGTACTGCTCGACACCCTGGAGACGAGGTTGGTCTACAGACTATTTCAAGCATGCTAAAAATTATATCACGAACAGGCCCCTTTGCCGGCTATTGTTCAGATACGAGGCAGTTGCTTTGCACAATAGACCATTATGTTGCAGCCATCTTGATTTTTTTCCCATTTAAATCAACGTAAGCAAAGGGAGGCTGGAAGGAATAGTCTGGTTCCTTTTTGCACAAGAAACATTATCATTCAGTACTGTTATTGGATACGGGGAACATGACTAAAATGGTGGCAGCATGATAAAGGTCTACAGCGTTCACAATGGTTTCTCCATTGAAGGGGGCCTCGTGAGTGTGCGATTATCACGTACCTGGATTCGCCTTTATCGTGCAATGCTCATAATGTACATTGTAATGTACGTAAATGTATGGTGTACGGTCTGACATTTGAAGAATGCACTCCAAGCTTTTAATCACCATGCGAATTTATTTTATCTCAACGCCGATTGGTGAGCGAGATCAACGACAAGTAATTGTGTATCATTTACTACCAAGGGTATGTTATTGCTCAAATGTAATTTGTACCATTAGTCTTTTACAACTGCTTATTATTGCTCTCATTGTCAATATGTATGACCTGTGTCAACGCTGGTCATTTATGGGTCAAACTCATTGATGAGCCTTGATAAACCTTAACCAGGCCTTGCAACATAAACTCTCCAAGGAATAAAAACATAATGGGCCCACAGTGAGTGACATCTATTGTGTGTTAAAACTTTATAATGGGTTCTGTGTGTGTATCTGGTCTATCACCAAGAATGATATGACAAGATATATGGGAATGCCATGCACTGCTAATAGCCAAATTAAAAGACAAATATCATCAACAGCCATGCCTGTTACTTGCTAGGGTATCTAAACAGGGGCCAATTTCATGGTGCAGCTTAGCAAATATTCACGTTTAGCAAAAAATTGGCCAAGTACCAGTTAGCAGCAATACACATGACATGGGATTTTAGCTGGTAAGCTGTTGTTTTTTTCTTCAGAAAAACTCTTCTATACTAATCAGAATTCTGTGTTTAGCAGTACCATCAAATTAGCCCTAAGGACTGCAGCTGTATAAACTTCATTTTCCCAAGATAAAAATTGTTTTCCCTCGCATCTTCATTTTTAGAACTTGTGATCAGGATTCCTTACAGTAATTTGGTTTTCAAACTTGGCCATTTAAAAACTTCTCTCCCACATGTACCATAACAATTTCTTCAGATTTTTGCACCACCTACATGTAATTTAACAAATTGAAGGTATTCTGTAAAAAAGATGAATGAATTTTTAAGATATCCTGTAGAAAGCCCACGACTGAGCATGCATCTGAATGTGGTTACCCCGTTTCTGATGAGTAAGTTCCGGGGCTGGAATCATTAACAATAACACCATCAGACAAGATTAGCCCGCATCAAAGACATCAAAGCCGGGATTCGAGCCAAGTGTCCGTAATCCTCCTCAGCCCAAGTATTACAGGATGATCCGTCTACCACAACTCCCTCTCCACTACAAAAAATAACACCACCGAGAGCCCCTTAATTTGGCCACAGAATACCCCTCGACCCAAACACAGTGAAGCCCGGCCGGCCCGGAATGCAAACCCCAATAATGACCCGTTTAACAAAAAGTCCGCCCCTCTCACCACCGGTTGGGATTTAATCACCCCACAAGGCAGCACGGCTTTTGTGGCAGCGTCGGTCCCAACAGAAAGGACTACACGGCCTCTGATCGGATCCCACTAATTCAAATCCTGAGTAATGCTCCTATTTGCGACTCCTCAGAGAAAAGGACTTATCTCCCCATCCCAAGAAGGAAAAAAAAAGAAGATAAATAACTGTTGGTGTCTACAGAAATAACTGTTATCTCTGGCAGAGAGGAGGGTTGTTGTGGGTCTGGAGAGGCGGCCGCTGTTGTCAAAATTGAGGGAAGAAAAAATAACCGGATGTCCCTTTGGGATAGGAATCATCAGTTACAGCAAGTCAGTAATTGCCGACCGGACAAACAAGATTGGTTTCCAAGTCTTTTTGGGGCGGCAAACTGTACCTTTATACATGTAGCAACACCATTTATAAAGGTTCAGCTGTAGTTAGAAGACTTCAAGAGCACGGTGTTAAAAAACAAGGCAACCATCTTGGAAAAAACTGAAGGGATTTTTTCCCCTTGCAATCAGAAAGCACCTGGTAAATACCAGGGCCAAAATGACAGTCCCATAGGGATAGGCACACTGTACCCAAATGTGTAGTTTTCTGCAGTTAGAGGACTTCAAGAACAGGATCAAAACAGAGGCAATATCTCAGAAAAACAAGACTGGTGTTTTCCCATTCGCATCAAGGTGTAATTATCAGAAAACACCAGGTAATACCAGGGCCAAAATTACAATCCCACAAGGATAGGCACACTGTACCCATGTGTCCTTTCTGTAGTTAGAGGACTTCAAGGAGAGGGTGACAATTCTCAGAAAAAAACACTGGAGATATTTTTTTCTTTCTCTTCAAGGTGTAATCAGATGTAAATACCTGGGCCAAACTTGCATGTACAATCCCATAGGGATAGTGTGTATCATCTCAACAGGCACTATTCAATAGCAGAGATGCAACTGCTTGTTGCATAAAAAAAGCCACACACACATAGTGAAGCCAACATGTAATGGAAATTAGAGGTGCTTTATTCCACTGTGTGTAGCCTCACTGTTTGACGAGGAGCTCATCTCCAATCATCTTTTCACTGTATACAATTCTATACAAGCACATTCCTATAAAAGCACACACTGGTTACCTGCTTATAAAATAAAAGCCTCAACAGACTGGTAAGATCCCCCCCCAACCCCAACCCCTTTTTGAACTCTCCTTTTTAGAGACACCATTTTCTAACCTTAACTTTTCAAACGCTCTTACAACTGAGCTGTCCAGCAGTTACCCAATAAAACCTGCCAACATAGAGCTGGATACCTCAGTTGGTAAGAAGAGCACCAGAACGGTTATTGGAGGTCGCAGGTTCAAACCCTGCTCCAGTCAATTTCTAAGTTCAACTTTGAAATTGTTCTTCTGAATTTATCAATTTGCTTCCTGACTTGCATACAGACACAGACAACATTCGCACCCCGTACTCACACAATCAAATAGACCACAAAGTGACACTGACTGGTGCTTGTTCAAAAACTATGGTTGAACAAATTGACCGGAGCAAGATTTGAACCTACGAAAGTACGAAGGGTGCCAGTAATCTGGAGGACACACGTTCAAACCCCGCTCCAGTCAATTTCATTGTTCAACTTCGAAATTACTCTTTTAAATCTATAAATTTGCATCCTGACATGCATACTTACACCATGGAGGAAGGCCATACACAGACAACATTCATGTACCACAACTCACACTCTATACAACTACTCACACAAGATACCCATTAGAGCTGTTGCTTAATATGCTACCCCCATGGACACTTCAGGACACATTAGAATTCCCACTGTGCGCTTGTCTGGGACTAATTTAATTGGAGCCTTAATGCCTCCACAAACAATCAAAGGGGGGATTTATAATCATCTGTCTAGGGACTTGTCCTCATCAAGCTATCCAGGAGAGGACAGAACCAGTGTGGGTTGAATAATCAACAGGCTGTTCTGGCTATTGTTTGGAGATGGAATGAATTGTCGATAAGAATCTTGCGTCTCCTAGGGTGCTGTGAAGGGCAGTCCCAAGGAAAGATGTACAGAGAACATCAGTAAGGAAACTCTCTTTTCCCTCCAAAAAATGGCAAAACTACCAATACATTTAAATCTATAGACCAAAGCCTGGTCACCCTTTATGCGAATGCGTGTTTGACTTTGAAGCAAATTTGATGCACATAACATATATGCAGCAAAACTTTGAAATGCGTTCAACTTTTGCCATGACATTAAATATTTGTGTTCGACTTCTCTTTTGCGCCGACCCTAAAACAGCCTTGATACTTGCGTGCCTCAAAGCAACAGTGTTTCTGCCCATTTCCAAATTCAAGTACCGAGTGTAAACCATAAAGCGATGCTGTGCCAATTACTGTCCACACACCTTTTCCACACACTAAGTCTTTCTGAAACAGCACTCACCTGATTTTTGAGCAACGATGACAGCAACATCAAGAAGGACATGAAAGAAAAAAAGAAAACACAAAAACTATTACAATTTATCACAGTGCGTGCAGGATACTGTGCATTATAAGAATAGACAATTCTGCAAATGGTACAAAAGGTTTAGTTTTGAAATTATCTTTGTGACAGCAAAACTTTGAAATGCGTTCAAGTTTCTCCTCACTGAGTTATAAAAAGTATAGGCCTACATAACAACTAATACCAAGTGGAAGGCCCTTGTACTAGTGTGCAAATATTTGATAGATGAAGGACCCTTTATCACTATTATTCTTAGTATTATATTCCAGAGTTATGTAATGCCAAATACTCTTGTGGCCAATACTGGCAGATATTAATTACAGTGGAGAGAATGTATGTTTACCAAAATGGTTTGTACAAGACACAAAGAATAATGTGCATTGATCACAGAAATGGCAGCGGGTACAAGGAATATTCAATTATAAGAATTAAGATACTAATGGAAGGGTAAACATTGACCCTGTGATTTATTTAAAGAAACAAAATTGGGAATTTATGACAAATTTGAATTGAATTGATGTATCCTCGACCCTCCATAATCTGCGCAGGTAATGCTTGCCACACGTGTGCGTTGTCACACACAAATTGAAGGTGAAGGTGAGTGAGTAGAAATAGGACCGCGTAGCTTTAGGGGGTCTGACGATACATTAAATAAGGTTCAATAATGTAAAAGAAAATATTTAACCTAGTAAATCTGGTCCCGGAGAACCAAAAAAATTGATTAAATTGATTCAGAATTGCTATTTACTGGAAGTCTTTTTAGTGCATCTGGTCTACACAATGGGTCGGATTTAGCCCGTTCATTGGCGTTATGGGGTAATCCTATACAATAGCACTGCCCGGCTCACAAGTGAAAGTCAGTCAGTCAGTCAGTCAGTCAGTGAGACTGATACCAAGAGGACACTAGGCTGGCCCTACGAGAACAACAAAAAATGTAGAATTTTTCAGATAACTGTTTCTAAATTCATTATTTCTGAAGCATTAGGGCCTACTCAATATTGCTTAATTATAGACATTTGGTCATTTTCTGTAAATCGATTCTGCGTGTTCATCAAACAAAATCATCTTGATGGCAAATTTCCATCTCAGATGCATTACTTCCATCACCCGCCACTCTCGTGACATCTTCGCACCCAAATGCAAAAATAAACAGCATCGGCTCAGCCACAACTTGTTTATGCATTTCAGGCATTCTCTGATGTAAACTATTTCCATCAGAAAAATGTCTGGAATATGAAGAAAAAAAAATGGTACAGCACAGGACCAAGGCAAGCTGTTCCTGTCAGGTTGCATTTGTTAACATCGTGAAATTGCCGTGTAGACAAATGGAAATTATCTGTGCAGCCTGAGAGAGACCAGTTAAGTCTGTTTATCATTCAGGGGTAGAGGTGTTTACAGTAGCAATCTCACTTCTTGACAGTCAATGAGGGATTTTTTTTTTATTGGGGGTGCATATTTTCTCATCAATGAATGGGTCTGGGCGATGACATTATTTGTACATTGCAGACTTTGGTGAAAATGTATGCAAGTCAATGCTTAAATGTGAGGCATTCTGGCAAAATGACAGTGGTGGAGAATTTTTTTTTTAAGAATCGGGGTGATTTTTTTTCCATTTTCAGGTTTATGGGTATGTAATCTTTGATATGTCTACTACACATCTTTAAACAAATAGTATAAAAATCATGGAATAAAACCGTTTTTAGGAAAAATAAATGGCAACTTTCATTTTCATGAATACAAAAACTTGAACATGAAAGGCCCTTTTTTGTCAGTATTTTACTTGCTTGACATAATACATGTATGCAGGATTTGCCAATTAACCCAAGACCAAAAACATGCGCATAATAATAAAAAGGTTTAAACATTGTTAGGCTCCATTTGCTGTTTGAATGTTGAGATTTAGTGGAAATATAAGAAATATTCAGGGGATTCAGGAACAATGTTATTAAACCGATTAAAATATATAGATGTATTCAACTGGGCAGATATGGTCCAGTTTTAGAGGCATTTGCCAAGACCAACGACTGTAATCCGTGGAGTGGCCCTGTTGATAACCCGTCAAAATCATCTGCGCTCATCCTTGAACCATCCCCCAAAAAATAAAAATAAAAACACCCTGAGCTCACACCAACACAACAGCTTTTTCGCCAGACTCCCCACTGTCACGTCTCACACCTTCCAGAGTACAGGTATTCCTGGCATTGAAGGAGAGGAATTCTATGACTGGACCAAAGCCAAGGCTAGCCTGGCCTGTTAGTCTCATCACTCCGCGGACACCAACATGTGATGGCTGTCGCTACAAGAGCTGGGTTGGTGGAGATGCTCCAAAAGCACCTGGCCTGGCTTCTATCCTAGAGAATACACTGTGATTCCCCATCAATTGTTACTGCCAAGGTGGCTTTTGAAGACGCACAATCAGGCGTGCGGTGATCAACTTGAAATCTAAACATGCAGCTGCGGTTCTTGTTTTCGTAAGGACTGAAGTTTTCTTAGTGACACTTTGCCGGGCCGATCAAAGATTCGATACAGAGAGAAGAATGCGTGTAGGGTGTGAAACAGGATTTATGCGAACATCGTATTATGTACACAACATTTGGATGACGGGACAGCAAAACAGTATTAGTTGTTTTGTTGCCCCGTCATCCAAAGAGCTCTTTCCCTCAAAAGGAACTTAAGACATTTTCCCGTGTTTCTTTGTCGCTGAAACCGAGGTGTGATCGAGCTGTCAGTGTGGGAAAGATAGTGAAGGGATCTTCACATGGTACCGAGTCGTGTTGGCTTGGGATGGCTCGACACCCTACAGTGGCAACTTTTGCGTCGATAGCGCGATGGCATGCCACGATTTCTCCCCCTTTTGAAATTGGAACAATGGTCGGTTCAAGTGGAAGCAGATTTCGCTTCGCAGCGTCCCCCTTTATTTTTCTTTAGCGTGTTTATCTTGTGAGTTGATGTAAGCCTGTCTCTCTTGACAAGACAAAGTCAAAAGTTCAGGAATGGTTAGGGGGCAACAGTGCATGTGCCTGATTTGCTTCAAGATGCTTTTGTTGAAAACTGAAGCTTCACTTTGTATACGCAGGTACAGCATGGTTCATTGACTGCAATAATGAGGGTCGATGTGGACATCATCACTCTATTTCAAGATCGAACAGAAATGGGAGTGAATCACTGTACTTGACTGCCAACCATTATACACTTGATCTGTAACATGCACAATTTCCATGTGGCTACCAAAGCCTGGTATAGTGCAGGGGAGACAGATCTTAAAAACTAAGTTAAAGGGAATGTACAACATTTGCTTTTGCTGCAATTTTCAGAAATAAATGGATTTGGAGGATTAGTATGTTATAGCAAATATTGTTAAAATGACTTGTTTCACGTTTTGGGCTTGTAGATGTTGGAAAAACCAAGAAAACCATTCATGTTCTTGTAGTCTGGTTCCCTGACCCCACTTAAGATGAAACAGAGAATTTATAGACTTTGGGGAATTGTAAGATCAGAGAGTCAGTCTAGTAGGCTTGCACCCCTTCACAGTTGTGTAATCAATTGCAAAGAAAACACGGAATAACTAATTATGAAAAATTAGGAGCAGTTTTGAAAAAAAGCCAGTTTCTCCAACGCTGGCTGGTCGGCCGACCAGCGTTGGCAAAATACCATTTTTCTTGAAAATGTCTGCACACCAGGAGCCACGATTTTACGGGATGCTTTAGACTGTCAATCCCTAACGATCCAGCAAGGTATTTTGTGACAATATGATCATTTCGTTTTGTAATCTTTGCAAATGTTGTATCTTCCCTTTAAGCAAAAATAATTAACTGGAGCGGGATTTGAACCTGCTACCAGGGACCGATCATAGCCCCAATTCCACCAAACTTAAGACGCCTTCACCACGTCCTAACTTCCTTAGCAACGCGGCTGAACTCGTCTTAACTTAAAATCGGTCTGAGGGTTGTCTTACTTCATTAATGAGTGCATTAATGTATATGAAATAGAGAGATGAAATAGAGAGATGAAACGGGGAGCAACAATGACTCAATCATATCTTGTGTCATACTACCTTGCATGTGAAATTTATTGAGTAGAGTAATTTTTCTGGCGAAAGTTCGTGTTCTATGCACGCGTGCGCGTGCGGACAGTTGGTTTTGCGCATTTCTTTTCAACGACTGTTTTGTCAAGCAGTAAAAACAAACATGAAACAGCCTTCAAATTGGTACATGTAACTTTGATGCCTCTTGTTTAAGATGGGTTTAGTGAAATCAGTCTTAGGCGCGTCTTAGCAAATATCGATCTTAGAGTGGGGATTTGTCTTAAGTCCTAAGACAAGTCGCAAGATAAGACGGGTTTCGTTAAATCGGCGCCACCTCTCCATCAACTGAGCTAGATCCAACCTTATGTTGGCAGTTTCCGAAACAGACAGGAAAAATAACAGCACAATGTAAGACCTTAAAACAAATTCTATCTTGGTTCAACAAAGCCTCTCTCCATGAAACAGCAGCAGGATTTTTTTCTCCTCTTTGTCTGGCTTGTGTCTCAGATGACAGCTTGGTATGGTTGCTACAGAGACAAGACTCAAGAGGTTCAAGGAGAGGCAACCACAATGGTGCATGACATACAGGGGTTTTAATGAGGGGATTAGAAAACTTTTAAGTTTTCTTTCTGTGAATGCTCTTTTTTAAAACGGATTTGTTTTCTCTTTATTATGAATATGCCTCATGCGTCAAACTCTTACTTCATAAGCTGTCGGGGCATGCAAGATGGTATGATCAGTTGTGCAGGTGTGGACAAATATGGGTCGTCACACATGCACACGAATCATATGTTCCCTTAAGCAATATACAACATTTGCAAACTTCAAAAAAAAAAACTACCGAATTATTATGAAATACCTTACTTGCTTGTAAGTGAATAATAGTAAGTGAATAATAGTCTCAAGCATCCTGTGAAAACATTGCACCTGGTGTGCTGTCATTTTCAAGAAAAGTGGATTTTTTTGTATCAATTTCCAACGATGGTCAGCTGACCATCGTCAGAAAAAAAACTGACTTTTTTCAAATACTGCCCCAATTTACCAAATTTAGTTGTCCACTTTTGTTTCCAATCGGTTACACATCCGTGAATGGGTGGAAGCCATAAGTATGGTTTCCTAACAATTACCCGACGTCTACAAATTGTTCCGTTTCATCTGAAGTAGGGTCAGAGACCAGACCCCAACAGCAGCATTTTTTTCTTGGTTTTTCCAGCATATGAACACCAAACTTTAAACAGGTCAGTGTAGCAATATTTGCTATAAAATACTAACCCCAAAATCCATCCATTTCTGAAAATTACAGTAAAAGCAAATGTTGCATATATTTTACCTTTAAGGAAGTGGGGAATCAATATTTAGATGACAATCATGTCCCTTTAATACACATACAGTATGTGCAACTCTAAAAGTCTTCCTGAATCCCTCAAAATCTCTGACAGTTAACAAAACTCAATAGTACAAGGGGCATCCAGACCTATTCGTTTCTGCACCACCCCCAAAGCCCCTAACCTGTAACACCCAATAGTAGCACTCCATGGTTTAAAGATTCATCAGGGAGTAAATACAGTGTAGTACAATGTAAAACACATGCTTATAAATAATAATGTCTGGGTGCTTTCTTCATCAATCTTGCCAAAGATTGTTTTTTCAACATTTGAAGGATTTTTTTTAGGTTGAGGATTAATAACTATAATGATATCAGTAAGGATGTAAAACGCCATGAAAAAAAGTTTTATTGCAATCAGATGTTCTTACTCAACCAACATCTCCGTAACTTTTAAATAACAACCAAATCACAAGCAACAAATATTCTTCAAATGAGATTTTCCTCTATTCTCCTAGGAATTCCATGATTCCACATTCCCTAATTTGATAGCCTTCCCCCACATGTGAAACTCGTTTACATTTGAGAGAAAGAAAAAAAAATCTCAATATAATGAGTATTAAAAAGGTTTGATATCATCTGTTCTTCTTCAGTTTTCACCATGCATGCATCGCCAAAGCAAAGCCTCATCAAGCCGGCTGCAGTCAGTGCCATCTCGGCACCGATCGCTACCACATGTCCTTCACAACTGACCTATTAAAACCTCAATGTGGGGTTTGGCTTTCTAAAAAGTCAGCGGAAGAGAAACCTAGACAGGCAAGAACTCCCAAGACAGTCTTAGACCCAAACTGGATTTACGTTTTATTCCCCTAATCATAGTCTCTGACAAGCGGTAAAGCTGCCACGGGGGGTGGAGTTCGCTATTAACATGATAAATAAAATCAAGTCATGGGAAACTTGGCGGCGCTACCCAAAAAATTCAAGCAAGCATACCTCACACATGCTACATGTGCATACAATGTACCTTAGGTACATGTATGCTCAAAATGTTCTGGGTAGCACTGCCAAACTTCCAAAGACCGGATTCAAATCATTATGATGATAATTACCTCTACCGCATCACATCAGCTTTAACAAGCTTGTGTGGAATCAGCTGTATACTATGATGTAAAGGAAATACATGTAAATTCAAATCCAGACTTAGACAAAGACTAGGCAAGAACTCCAAAGAAAGCAGGCCAGAAATACAAACTCTGGCGGTAGAAATCACCATCAGTGGCATAAAGCACCGGCCGACCATAAAACATGTTCAAGAATGTCCAGTCTGTCAGGCAGATATCTCTTGAATTTCCGTTTAGTGCCAGCCGATGATTGCACTGGCAGACTTTTTGCAGACGTGTACAAATTATCCCCTGTCAGAGAGGACATGTGAGCACGGGCTGATAGATCACCACAGATCTCAAGCAATGAACCATTTGGAGATATGTAGTTTTTTTGAGAAGGATTTTGTTGAGCAATCAATATCCAGCTTATTTTTGAGAATGGAATCCGACAAAAAGTTGAGTTTGTGCATCGGCAAGGCACATTGCTTGTAATGCGATATTATACTTGTAAAAATCAATACTGCACCTCAGTTCAAGTAACTCCACCACTGAGTATGAGCTTGGTCCCTTGGTCCCGTCGCTTTTTTATGTGCAACTAATCTTAGCACTCAACAGGGTACGGTCTGGCGTGAACTGCCCTATTAATTTAGTCTCTCCCTCTTTTTTTCTTCTCTTTTTGAGTCTCTCTCCCTCTCTGTATCTTGCTTCTTCTTTTTTTGGAAGAAAAAGGGGGGAGGCATGCGTCCCCCCCCCCCTGCCTCTGGATCCGCCCCTGGATTTTCATTGTGGATGTCAATCAACCCATTAGCAACAGTACTAATACTTTTGCTTAGATACTCCTTTTAGTATAATTATTATAATTCCCTCTTCTTCTTTTTTATTGTGATTGGCCTTAGCTTATACAAAATGTACCTTGTATCTTTGTAACATGCCTTGAGCGTCTCTTAGGCAGACTCTGGCACTCCATAAATTGCTGTCATTAATGTTATAACTACCATTGTGTTTATTCAATGATGAATTCATAACCATAGAGTGCTGGGGGGTTTCAGCTCAGGTGCTACAGGCATGGCTGTTTGGGGCGGCGGTAGGGACTAAAAGAATTCAATGTAGCCTGACTAGGGAATGGTCGCTACCCACTGGATGTGTCCAAAAGTTTTTTCAACATTAGGTCGCTTCTTGCACTGCTATTCCTTTACAAATTATAATGCTCTCTGTCCGAACTCATGAGGAAACAGTACTGCAGTAAGACATCACTTTTGCAGCCATCAATATCAACGCCTTATGGCAAACACCTCCATCTGATTAACGCATCGCCCAGATGATATCCTGTTACTTTGATGGACAAATTATCCGCTAACAAAGCCACCCGACAAATGTCTAGTTTATCCTCTCTCCGCTCTACCTAAAAACTTCAAAGTATAGCTACTGCGACTGTGAACTCAATCACGATGTCTTGTTAATATATCTTGGGGAAGATGTAAAGCATATGTGTCTACTGAAGACAGCAGGACATGCATGAATGGCCCTTGGCAATGACAGGGCTGTTTTTTCCCCTCGCACCACATCTGTTTCGAGAAAGTCATCTGTGAATACCACTGGCAAGGAACATCTTAAAGGGAATGTACATCATTTGCTTTTGCTGTAATTTTCAGAAATGAACTATTTGAGGGGTTATTATAATAGATCAAATATTGTAACACTGACATGTTTGAAGTTTTGTGTTTGAAAATGCTGGAAAACCAAGAAAAACAAAAATGTTCAAGTAGTCTGGTTCCCTGACTCCACTAAGGATGAAATGAATCAATGTATTGATGCCGGAAAATTGTAAGGTAAGGGAACCAGTCTAGCTGGCCTGCACCCGTTCATGAACATGTTACCAATTGCAAACAAAACTTGGACTGAAAAAAATTGTAAATTTGGAGCAGTAGTTGAAAATAGTTAGGTTTTTCCAACGGTGGTCGGCCGACCACCGTTGAAAATGTATACAAAAATACCATTTTCTTGAAAATGACTTCACATCAGGTTCCATAATTTTACAGGATGCTTTAGACTGACATTTACGTACATCCTAGTAAGGAATTTTGTAAAAACGTAGTAGTTTTTGGTTGGTTTTTTTTGCAAATGTTGTATTTTCCCTTTAAGTACAAGGTTTTTTTTACTTTCATTTTTTTGGGGGGGACTGAATTCCTTCCTTCTACATCTGTTATCGCCGGGATGAATTCATCTTAACGATGGTTAAAAAAAAAACTGGGATGAAACTTGAACCTGGTGCGATACTTGAAGATCTGAGAAAATTGGATGGGATTTGGGATGAGTGTGGCGTTTAGAAAGACCAGCGATTGCCGGGGCTTAAGAGATTGGCCAAAGAATGCACTCGGATGTGAGAACGGAATTTCACTTTGTCATATTTTCGGCGAGGAATGCGCTTGATCTGTTTTCTTTTGACGGAGAGCGGGGAATTAAAACTGCTCAAACTGCAGATGCCTGTGAATCCAATTTAAAAGCAGCATTCCTTTATCACTTGAAATGATAAGAAATTACAAAGGGAGCGAGCTAATTAAGAGAGGGGAAATGTTTGAATTAACAACAAATTGGGTCCGGGTTTAAATCTTCTTTTTTTTCGATGTGATTTACATGTACTGCAAGTGTTTTAAGATTGCTCACAAAAAGCACAACATGCACATGCGTTAATTTCGCCATTAAAGGTATATATATATGATAATTTGCTTTTTGATGCAATTTGTTTGTTTCCAATAATAAAACCACTCACAATCCAAAGAAGAATGTTCACAACCTAGTTTCCGCTTAATGGACATTGCACTTTTCGAGAAAACAGTGAAAAAAACATGCAGTTTATAGTTATACCTTTGAAATGCAAACTAAGGCATTACTGATCATTGGAAATCCCCTAAATTTCGATTAAATATAACAACAAGCCAGATGGAATTATTTCATGGGGTGTTTAGTACCAGTACGATCTTTAACCACTTCGTACCGGGATTGTTTTTGCCGAAAATTTTGATTTTTGCAAAAGGCAAAATTTTCCAGCCAACTTCTGATATACAGCCAAACGCTACAAACTGATTCGCAAGAGTCAGTTCAACAGTATTTGTACGATATTTCTTGCCGAAACCATTATGTTTCAATACTCCGGGTGTACACGGGAGCATAAATTGTGCACAACGGCCAATTCAAAATCAACACATGGTCTGACTCCACAGATTTCACGAACTTTGTGTGTGTGTGTACAAAAGGCAGCTTTTCAATAATAATTTGGTACATGTAGGTCACTTTTTGGATAAATGATCACATGATCGCCTTAAAACATATAATCACACCCAAGAGAACAAACCGACTGTCCTGATTATGTTATCCCCTAAACTGGCGGTGGATCTCTCCAAGCAGTCACTACACACAAACCACTGACACAAACAGACAAAAGAATATCCTTTACATCGATCCATAGCTGGTGTTACTTCTGTGCCTGTCTTCACACAAGATACACAGAAAAAACAACACAAGTTTCCTTGCTTGATTCCAATACACAGGCAGTGTGCTCTGCGGGGAGTCCTAGGCCTGGAGTTGAGAATCTGGCCTGCTGGGGCCGGATGTTGATTCTGTCACCTTTTGTTGAAATTGTACACAGATAAGTGTACACAAATCACAATTCGGTAAAAACTGGATAACACAATGGAACTTTTGATGGACTTAAAATCCGTATGTTTTGTTTGGGGATAATAAACAGCTTAAAATACAAGTTATTCCTATTAGTTCCTTTAAAGGGCACTCTCCCCGTGCTTTTTTTGAGTTTCACCCCCGAAAAATAGACTTTGGTGTTAAATTGCTATTTTTATAACAACATAAAAATTCCTTCACTTTTGAATGAGACATTGACCAAAAAAAATCTAACCATGTTTCGTTTATATATGGAATATTTACTGCACAAATTTCGAAAATATTTGCTGACTGACGATAATTCAGGCGTATTTTTGTGCGCGTTATGGGCGCAAAAGTGAAAGTGCAGTTTCAGAGGATTGAAAACATTCAAAATAGAAAGAGAAAAAAAAACTTTCCGTTTAAATAAAAAAAGGCCAACTAAAAATTTGTTGGAATATTTAATTGAATATGTTGACGAGCACGGGCAAGCAATTTTAAGCATCTTATATTGTATGAAGCACACAATTTTTCACAATTTACAAATGAAAAACACTGTAACCAACATAAGCTTCTGCTTTTCAGTCCTTCCGAATTTACAATCCAGCCTCTGAGCTACAGATACATATTTACCAGATACTATAAATAAGAAAAAAAAGTCCATTATCAATATTGCAGGTATAAGCTATACTTGCTGCTCCAGGCACTGGTATATAGCGCCAGCTACTCCGCCCCCTTTCCCACATGTTTCTTCGCTGATCGAAATACTCTCTCCGGGGCTGACAAAAGACACAACCTCAAAAGGTGTTTTACCCCCTACTCCACACTGCCAAAGCCCCGCAAATTGGATTTGCTCCCACCTTTTTCTTACAGGATTTGGGCCAGCAATCCAAGCATGAAATGTCCAATTCCTGTCGCAGATGATAAAATGGGATGAGTCGTCACCCATAGCCATGGCGTGGGGCAGGGCCTTTTCTTAGATGGGGGGATGGGGGATGGTGGTGGTCAGTTGACTGCTCGGAGATGCACTTTACTCCGGAATGGATGTAATTAGATTCTGCAATTGTTGTGGTTCTGATCATGATTTGGGGGAGTTAATGTGATTGAAGGAGCATTGAGTTTTATTGGAATGGACAGAATGCCTTGCCTGTGCTATATAAAAGATCTTTATCAATCAAATTAGATAGTTTGTGAATGGTGTTGCTGGGATATATCTGCATAATCTACAAAATGATTTGTAAAAACAATTTGAACGTGCCATCTCAATGCTGCAATTTTACTTTCTCTCATCTTCAAACAGAAACCTACAGATGCTTTCATTCAGCAGCCATCTTTGATTTTTTTTTAATTTCTAATTTCATTCAGTAACAATGAGCACAGTCTACTCATGCCTGTCCCTCAAAAGCATATCTCAAAGACGGGCGACAATGCAAAGTATCTATATTACTCCGAGACAGAAATTAAACAGAAAATGATTTGTTTACCAGATACTATTTAAGATCAGAGACATTCACAGAATCCAACACGAACAAACTGCATTAAACCTAACTCCCAAGGCATTTTTGCTTTGATGCACCCTCAATCCTGCAAAATCCTCCAACTGCCTCTAGGCCATCGTAAAATTGCATACAGCCTCAATCTTTCAAAATTATTCGTTACTTCTCGAATGTGGTCCTTGGAGGCGAGACCACTGCCTCAATCCTGCAAAATCCTCCAGCAATCACTGTCAATATGTTGAGGCAGAGCCAGTGACATCCTGGAGCAGTGTAGAGGAAAATCTAGGTCTAAATGTATGCACGGCTGAGCATACAAAACACAAGGTCTGGCCTAAGACATTGACACAGTGCATCCTCCAAATTCAGCCACACATTTGTGCCATAGCCTCCCTCCTGCAAAATCCTCAATTTTGCAAAGAGGATTTTGGAGGATTTGGGAAGGTTAGGGTTAAGAAAGGCAATCCAGAACTTGGAGGACAAATATTGATTTTAAAGTTGCACAAAGAAATTGACTGGGGCAGGGTTGTGAACCACTGACCTCCGGGATTGTTGTTCCAGTGCTCTACCAACTGAGCTATCCAGCGCGATATTGGCAGTTCCCCATATTGTCAATGTCTTTGTTCAAGGGCACTAGTCAGAAGCCTTAAAAACCTGCATATGCCATGTAGCCAGGGATCACGCCCAAAGTCACGGTGAAAAAAAATGACTAGACGCAAGGTGGAAGAGCTTGTTGCCTTGTTCTCTTTGCAAGAGAACAAAGAAGACACCTGCTACAAACCTCCACCAAAAAATTGCGAAGGAGAAGGCGTGGCCAAGTTATAGATCCGTCATCATCCATTATCTCGCTTGACTTACATCCCGGGCTTTCTTCACCTCCAATGATGCAGAAATGGGTTCCCTTCCAGTGCCTATTATTGCGTCTTCTAGGAGAAAGCCGATCCTTTGTTTTCAGGTGCTCCCGGCATCATTGTCAATTTTGAGGCCTTCGTTTCTGGTTATCGCTCTTGGCCATATTTTTTGTCAAATTCTCAAAAGATGAAGTAGTTTTTCCCTGGTTTTTCCATTTTGTAAGTGTCCTAGATTTGAGTCACTGATGGAGGTGAAAGGGGGATTAGCAAGATTTCTATCATGGAGGAAATCTACCACTTTGCAAATTTTCCTCAATAAGAGAGGTCTCGCCTTCAGGTGATGAGGCAATACTTGCATTAGTATCATCTCTCATCCTCTCTAGATGGCTGGTACTTGCATTGATGGAGGCTGAGGAGATCTGTCAACAATGATAACAGTCGAATCACACAAAAATCCAGCTTGACTTTGACTTGATCAAAGAAAGTTGCGCTTAAAAATCATTCATTCACTGATTTTGGAAAGGGGATTTTATTAATTTGCTCTCCAGCTCTGACTTCTAGTTCCAGCCTTCCCTGGGTGCTAAGAGGCGACGCACAAAGGACCAGGGGTTCAACAGAAATTGTCATTCATTGGGGGAATCAGCCTCAGCCCCTAACACCACTAGACTTGGGCAACCACCCCCTGTGACGATACCACACCGAGATGAAATCATGACTATGACTAATATATTACTCTGCCGTCTCCAAGGAAGAAAAAAAAAATAGATCCCCTCGGGCTGAAAATTACAGCATTGGATGGGATCTCTGGAACAAGATGGGGGAAGGACTCGCGATCAGTTCAGTCGTGAAGCAAGGAGGCATCGACTGTAAACTACAATCCCCGGCCCGTATTGCGGAAAAGTCAGGGTTGGGGAGGTTAAGCCAAGCGTTATGGATTGCTGATCCGGCGCACGCCCACGCCAGGACTGGTCGCTCGCCGGTTTGGACGCAGACAAAAGGAAATCTGTCAGAGTTATCGTTAGGATTACGATGCACGCTACAGTCTAGAGTGAGATGTTAGCGGGGGTTAATCTATAGGAGATGGGAGGAGAGGTGTCACGATAAGAATCTTGGCGGATCTTGCTAGTAAGAATGGATTAGGAGGAGAACAAAGACCTTAAGTGCTTTGTGCTTTTGCCAACTGCACACTGTACCACATGAAAATTATTTGAAAAAGTCAGAATTGATTTCAAGGACATCACAATGCAGCCCACTGCAGCCAAGCTAACATAAATATGAAAAGGTCAAAGAAGTTTTACTTTCAGGTACCTGAATTTACTTGCAATAGCACAGCTTAAAAGTAGAGTAGATCATTTACAGCTATCCAAAAAAGAACTGACAAATTTATTGTTGAAAAACTTACTTCATTTAAAGATGGGGATAGCAATCAACTTCCTGTGAAATTATTGTTTCTGGCATGCTGTCATTTTGAAGAAGGCCATTTCCAAAGATGCGTCAAGTAACAATTTCTTTGAAATTTCAGTGAATCTGTAAATGGGGGTGTGCAAGCATTGACACGATGCACACGATTGCTATAATTCATCGGTTCAGCGCGTGACATGGCGTAGCTGCAATCAGCTAAATGAGACCGTATCCCGGACGCTGGTTTCGGGCGCAATTCAAAACATGAATCTACAACTTTTGAAATGAAAACGAGATCCTAGAATATTGTTTTCTCAGAATATACAGCATTGACTTCATCACGATCAAGTTAGTTGTTAAGCACCCGTCTTTAGATTCTGAGCACTTTCGTTGCTTCAAACGAAAAAAATGTACAAAAGACAAAAATGATCTACATGTACCCTTCCTGTTATCTGAATGATGGTGCTCCATTCCATTTCTGTATGCAAATTATTTTCCTAATTACCAGTATTTTCTTTAGTGGTTCTAAAGGACCTCAACAACAAAATAGAATTACACTAAATCCTACTTAGATGTAGAAATATAGTGCCCAAGTAAAGGATTCTAAAATGATAAGTATGCAAAAATGAAATTTTAATTAAATTTCAATATCAAATTCAATGTGATTAAATTCTGAACCGAGGGTCCGACACTGTCCAGCAGCAGCACCGCCACATGGTGGCCAAAAATAAAAAAGAACAAAATTTATAATTGAATTTTGTGACACGCAAATCCCGGCTTAGTGATGACGAGATAAAACCAGCGTAATTTTGTTTGGCTTTGGCGAATTATCCCCGCCAGATTTGAGCGAAGATAAGCGGAAAAAGAATACGACGGCCAACGTACAGAGAAACTGTACGTGGGCACCGGGGTTAGGGTGATAACAATCTTGATAATATTACACTCAGCCTATAACGTCACAAGGGAAAAATGATATTGAATCTGATAACGTCGGAGTCGATTTAGGGGTAAGCATGGCATCTATGTACAGTGTAAATTGGTGGTTCCTCAAGCTAGGAACGGCAAAATTGCAATTTTTCACGGATCAGAAAATGTGGGTGCGAGTATTGATACACAACCTGAAGATGAAATGTGCATTTGGAAGATAATGTGGTGGGACATTTACGTACATTTTCGGCACACATAATGTGACTGTACAGAGATGTGATTCAACAACAAGCAGTTATAATTGTGAAACGTAGCTACGTAGTTCGTCAGTATTAAACATATACCAATATGCTACATTTTTAATGTGCTCCTCTCCAGGATTGGGTTTTTTGTGGGGGGAGGGGGAGGGTTTTTGGTGACATCCTTTGGAATATCACATATCACATGTCTTTATTTTTGTTTATTTTTTATTTATTTGATTTTGACAGCATCCAATGGTGCAAGCACCAGATCGACATGGATAAAACACATGACAATTTGCAAACTATTTAAACATACATTTCTACTCCCAATTGCTTCTAACATGTAGATTAAAGTACCCAACGAATAAACAAATAGTGCAGTGGATTTCTGGAGATTCCTAAATCCAATTTCAAAACACGCTTGTACATGTAGAGAGCCTTTCTGTTTGGTCCAATGCAATCTTCACTGCATTGAGTGCATTCTTCTCTCTGGGATCCTTTTGTCTGCCCAACACTTGAAATCTCCCGTAAACATGGCCCAAGAAAAGCGTATCCTTGAAAGCAACATTCTCAATGAACCAGGGTAAAAAAAAAAGGAAGGGAGGGTGTCTTGGCTATTCTGTTGCCGTGATTCACGTACTGATGCAGTTTTGATTGTTGTGAATACAAAGTAGGATCATTTCTGCTTTATTACTATACATTGTGAACCGGCCGGTTTGGGTAATCTTAACATCACGACGGTCATTATAAAATTTACATCAAGTAATTGAGTGAATCACGAGTTGGGGAGCATGGGAAAGTAATCTCTGGTCATCCTTTCCAGCGAATTTAAACTGTATCCTTTTCAACTGTGAGATACTGAGTGGTTTTGGTGGAATAAATTATTTCATGAAATACCCAATAACAGTCTGGCAATTAAGGCACTCTTTGCTCCATCTTTAAAGTAGGATCGGCTTCAAAGATTTCAATGTTTTATTAAATGGTTGGTCACAGCAACGTTAGGAAAATCAACGAAAAAAGTCATTTGTTTATCGCAGCACTGATTTAATATTTTTGGAAGGAGCAGTTTTCTTGTATGTATCTTCAGTAAAGGTAAAATCCATTTGAAGCACTTAATAAACTAGTAAGGTAAATTTAAGAATTCAGTATTCTTCTGGAATGTTTACAGGTTTTTTTTATTGGGGGGGATTACATGGAATTCCATGGCATCTCATCAGCCCCCATAAACATGCCTGGTGTTTGCACAATTTTAACCCTCCTGCTATCTGAACAGCCACAAACAGTCAAAAAATCAATCATCTTCCCTTGCCATGCCTTTTACACAGGCTAGTCACCAACACTCAGATCAAATTTCAAGCAAGCGCTCTGACTATTCAAATTCAGTCAACAGACTAAAGCAGACAAGTGGTAGACACAGCTGGCTTATCAATCATTTACAGTCAAAGCAAGGCTGTATCAGGTTACTCAAACAGTCCAGCCAGTCAATCCTGCTTAATGTAGGCTGGGAATTCCTAACTGTTGAAAACAGTCACTGATTGATTTTGACTGAAAAGACAGCTTGGCACAGAATGTATGTTTGCATAGGAGGGTCCATCCAATTTCCATTACTGTTATTTTTTTTCAAGCTTTCCAAGAGAAGATTCAAACTGGTATCAAGAAGAAATGTGCCGACACCTTGTTAGTTTGTCTCGATAAAGGGCGTCCTCCATGGTACCTCTACCACATCAGATCCATGGCCTCACAGATGCCACCTTGACATGCTTTTCAATGGTCTGGAGGAAGAATCAGCAGACAGAATAGAGGCTGACCCTCGCAGAAAGGCCAGACTGACTGAAGAAGTCACCGCACAGTGAGGGGTCTTCGACCGCTTGTCTGCTTGTCTGCATACCTCTTTCTCTGTCTGTGGTTTGGTTGGCTTCTTGCACTGCGGTCTGTACTGTCTTCTTCTTTCAGAGAATCTGTTTGCGAGTCCTTTTGCTTGCTGCCTGGGACGGGTCGGGACGAGGGGAGTGAGTCAGGCCAGAAATGAAAGGGTTGGCGAGGTGGTTGCCCGATGTCGGAATGTCGGATGAAAGAACATGTTTGCTGCAGGTTTGGTTCATCCACCGATGTGGTTCTGAGGTCATTCTTTTTAAAAACAGAACACAACGAAATAAAATCTGAAAAGGTGTATATTTGTGGGGCGTTCTGGCAAAATGAGACGGAACAGGGCACAGGCAGCAGTGGAGTAAAATGTGAAAAGGAAGCAAATGGGGGGTGATTTTTTCTTCGATTTTCAGATTTATTGATATTTGTAATCTTTGACATGTCTACTGCACATACAATATAGTTTAAAGAAAAAGTATAAACAATTGTGGAATAAACATGTTTTTAAAGGAAAACCAATTGGCAGTGTTTGGCACCTTTCATTTTCACGAATACAAAACTTACACTTCAAAGGCCTTCTTTAAAGTACATTTATTTCACTTTTAAATGTGTCAATATGTGCAAACTTTGAACAGCCATAACTTGTCAACAGAACGTTCGATTGAAGTACAACCACCAGTATTCTAAGGCCGATTTTATTTTCTTTCCTAATACCTGCAAACCTTCATTTCGACCTCTGCCCAATTTGTCTCATTTTGCCAGAACACCTCACATATAAGGTCTCTGTTATTTGCTGTGCATTACATGGGCGGACCACATGAGTATTTTGGACACCAAACGCCCCCCCCCCCATCCCCCTCCCTTGGAAAATCCTTGATCCATCACAGAAATGTGAACTTTCATTTGACATGCAATACTAGTGGCAGGAACATGTATGTTATCATTTTCGTCTTCAATCTTTGCCTTATCTCTCTTGCGCTGTCTGTGGAGAACGCACTGGTGTTTCAGCCTCTCAAACACTACCCACCCCTGATAAATAAAGGTCGCTTGGGATGCTAGAATAATAGCCGTAGATACCACTCTTCTTCCCTTGAGGACTTGGAAAAAGCCCCGTCGGCACGCTTCCCTACTCACTCCCCGGTCTTTAAAGTGACTACACAGGCAGCCAATGTACTTTTCTAGGCAGGGCACACCCACCCTGCTCAAGTCAAGCAGTAATACCCATTATCCCATGCAGAAAAAAAATGCTAATTTTGTGAACAATGGGTGCACTTTTTCACAGTTCCAATTTACCTGTGCAGTCAACCAAAAGCGTTGAAAAGGAGGAGGGTTCAAATAAATTCGCCCTCAAAAAAAAAGGACTCTTCACTCGAGCGCGTATGATTAGTAGTGCTCGTAAATTCCGAGGGATGGGTTCAGCGAAGGGAGGGGAGTGTCAGCAAGTGGAAAAATAATGGGATGTTCGACGGAGTGTGACAATGCGTTACGCCATCGGTGACTTTAATGGTCTGTTGCTCACGCACGCGTACAGCAAGAGTGCGATTTTTTTTAAATGACTAAGCCCTCAACTTCTGCTCAATTAATGCTCCAGCCAAGCAATGTCATTTTCACCAAGGCCAGATTTTTTTTCAAATTCAATAAACTCATCTAACTCACTGTCAGAGCCGTCAAGGTGAACAAGAGTTCATTTTGTTCTTTTTTTCAGGAGACTTAAAAGGTGAGTTAAGAACTATGTACCATGATAATCAACATTTTATTCCAAGCCACACAGACACCCAAAAAAAAGATAAAAAGTTGATAACAAAAGGTTGGAGCATGTCCTGTTCGATGACTTTGGTCGTAAGTTAGTCAATTTCCGCAGAGTGCTGGATAACACAATTACTTTTTGAAGCGATTCACAATGTAAAGATAATGACTTGCAGGTGTTGCACCCATCACATCAAAACCACCTGCCTAAACAAAAACAACCAGGCAAGTGGTAAAGAAAAAGAATTACCCCCTGGTTTCGGAAATTATCGAGAGGTTCGGCCAATGTTTCAACTTGTCCTCTTCAATACCCTCCCGTCATATTTTTTCGTTATTTGAATGAGCACCGCCTAATCGAGCAAACACTAACAAGTCTGACCACAGACAAACGCTTTGGTCGGTCTAGATCAAAGGAGAGAGAGCATTAATCATCTTGTAGCGACAGGAGTCTGTGAATTTTTTTTTTCCATTTAAGCAACCTTTCCTGCCTAGAGTGCAGTGATGCAAGTATTTGTAGTCACAAAGATGGTCACGCGAGCGTGAAGTTGAACGCTGGCAATCAGCCCCTGACAAAAGAGACAATAACGTTTAACAGTCCGTTAGTACCTTTGATTTGTTATGGATGGGTTGCTCTTGTATTGATCTGATGATGCATAATTTTTTTTTACGAGGCGATGTTAAATTATTCATCCTGATGATGACGATGAAAAATATAATCTTTGTCTTTGAAGGAAATTTCTCAAATATTTTGGGGAACTATCTGCTTTCGCTGCTTATGTAGTGGTTTTGACAATTATTCATTTTTTTTCTCTGCATGTGTTTTTATAGGGCCTGCTTACTGTCCTCTGAACAACCATGGACCATTAACACATGGTCCGTGGACCAACTGAGTCACTGACTGATGGACTGACTGACTTTCAGACTGACGGACTGACTGACTGATTGAATCACGGAGTAAAGTTATACAAGATGAGTAAAAACATGCAACACAAATGGCAAGACCTACATGTATTTTTGAAGTTTTGCCTGTAGCACTTTCCAAATCTAGGTTATGAAAGCCCAATTAATGCACTTTCTTTTAGTACAAGAATCATTCAAATCAGTCATGTACTTTTCAAGTTACCAAATTTTGAACACAAACACCATTTTTAAGTTCTGTTCACGGATCACAAAAAAAGGAAGTGTTCTTTCAACAAAATGGAAACAATTCACATGCATCCCTATGAGAATTGTTTTTGTTTTGCTGAAAGACCACTTCCTTTTTTGTGATCCATGGACAGAAGTTTAAAACAGTGTTTGTGTTCAAAATTCCGTAACTTGAAAAGTACACGAGTGATTTGAATGATTCTTGTACTAAAAGAAAGCCTAATGACTAGGCTTTCATATCCTAGATGTTGAAAGTGCTACAGGCAAAACTTTATTCAAAAATTGGTCACTATCATTTGAGTTGGGGTTTTTTTTACTCGCCCTGTACAGTTTCAATAAAGGTCAGGACCAGATATGGAACATGTTCTGTTGACACCGATTTCTTGAGCAGCAAGCAAGGCGAAGAGATGCAAGTATTTTCACCTTTTGTTTCTAAAAGCTTATCAAAACATGATATAACAAAATTCCTATGGGGAGGATAGTCCCCGAAACTACTTTTTCGTGACTCACAGTGTTCAAGTCGAGCATTAATGATCGACAGATTTTAGGCATTGTTGAGCATTTCATCTTCAGAAAATTGCCGACGAACACAGATTGAAAGTGCAACAACTTCTGAATAAATTCTTCCTTGCACTATACACCAACAAAGAAATTACAACAAAGTCCCTGAACTTGCAAAAGCGCTTAACAGTACTTTCTTACTTTTAGACAATTTTGATCTTACGGTCACGGCTTCGGACACGCTCGTTCCTTAAAAGAAAAATCTCCGCTATTAAATGTTGCGTGAAGGAGACAATCGTATTGCACTGTCTGCGGTTTAGGGACTACAGTGCGTTGACATGGTCCCAACCTTTGTACTTCCTCCTTTTTGCTTCAAGTCCGCCCGACGGTTTGTACTCATCCGGAAAACTAAATTTGGCATCCCTGATGAATTCCCTCAAAGAAACCTAGCAAATGAGGGGAGGAGGGGTGGGGGGGGACCACAAATAAGGAAATCCCATGAATGGCTGTTTCAACTTTGTGGCACTGTGAATTTTTTTTTCTTTACCTCTGCCGAAACACGCCACCTTTGAACTTGGTGTTTTGTGTGGACAAGGGATTAAAGGGCCTTTGTTGGGATACATGTAAGTGCAAACTGCAAGTAGTGCAGTGCAAACACACTCAGAATGGACTTTAAAATAGCCAAATTGCCATGGCTTTTTCCCGAGTGAGAGGCAGGAATTTTGTGCACTGTGCGTACGGGGTGAAGACATTCATTTTCAACAATTTTGAAAATTGAAATTACTTCAAATTAAAGGAGACTTCATCAATTTTGCATACATATATGCAGAGAACTACATGTAATATGTGTTGCAAAATTATGGGAAATGGACATTAACCCTCCTATGCAAACATATATTCTCTGCTAAGTTGTCCTTTCGGTCAAAATCAATTAAGTGACTGTTTTCAACAGTTAAGAGCTCCCAGCCTACATAAAGCAGGATTGACTGGCTGTGGCTGTTTATGTAGCTTGATACAGCTGTGCTTTGACTGTGGGTGATTGAGAAGCCAACCATGCCTACCAATTGCCTGCTTTTGTCTGTTGACTGAAATTGATTAGTCAGAGTGCTTGCTCAAAAATGATCTGACTGTTTGTGACTAACCTGTGTAAAAGGCATGGCAGGGGAAGTGGATGGAATTATTTGACTGTCTGTGACTGCTTAAACAGTAAGACGGTTAAACATATAGGGAATCAGCTTTGCTGCATTTCCGCATTATGACAGTAGTGAGTACACCAGTTTTGTTTTCTACATGTATCAATATTAAAAGGCGAATATTTCAGAATAAAACTGTGAAATGTTAAGATCCATGCACAAAGACTGATTATAAATATGAGGTGAATCACCGAGCCTCTCAGTGGTACAGCAATAATGCCATTGATTTTTCCCCTTCTTTTAATTCAATTTTACCTTGATGACGAGCTCCACGTTGGGCGACAATGTGATCGGGACCAGTCCACTGGGGAGGGTTCGGGTGGAAGGCAATTTCCATGAATTTTAGGCGCAAATTGGACAAAACTGAATGAATGCTGAGCTACTGGTTGCAGCAGGGTGTCGGGCGTACGCATTTGATTATATTCTTAGTTTGCTGAACTTGTTCTTACAACAAAAAATGGCAAACTTGTCATAACGAAAACATCAACTAGACATAGGTCAAAAAGGATTTTTAAAAAGAAAGGGCTTCTTTCATTTTTTTGACCAGGCATTGGTATGGTTGGATTACATTTGGTTATACATTGTATATGATCTTGTTCTTCCACCCAAAATGGCGGAACTGTCACAATAAAAAGGTTGACTAGATATATCGAAATAGCTTTAAGAGAACGTATATACTTCCAATTTTTTTTTGATCAGTCAATGGTAGTTGGAGTACACTCAGTTAAATTTCTAATTTGCTGAATTTGCTTTAACAGCAAAAAATGTCGAAATTCTCACAAAAGGTTCATTAGATAAATTAATAAGGATTTTCAAAACTGAATGCTTTCAATTTTGTGGCCAGGCCCTGGTATGGTTGGAGTACAACTTGCTCTTGAACCAAAAAGAGCTAATTATATAAACAGGTTGACAAAATCAGGCAAAACAAATATTTGTATAAAAATGCTTTCAATTTCTTTGTCCAGGCACTATAAGGTTGGTGAAAAAAATAGAATATTTCGCTTTCCTCCTTCTGAGTTAAGGTACTGTGTGTGTAAAAAATAATGTTATTTATCTGGACTTCTGAAGTGCATGTAATGTATATTTACAATGCACCAACCCGGTATAGCATTTAATTAATGGCCTTCTACATTAAACTGGACAATTTGATACAGTCAATAAGACGGTCCTGGTTTGATTACACAGCACCTTGGCTTATTAAAGACCCCTTCTATTACGACCAACTGTACCAGCCACTGTAATATCCCTGCACTAATGGGGGATACCACGGCCATATCGGGAGTGTTAAATGTCTCTTTAGATTTGCATCAGTCCCCCCAGGACAGAGACGGGGGAGGGGAAACTACAAAGCTGAAGCCGATGCGCTCCCCGGAGGGGACGCGCTTCGCGTGGGTATCCCTGGCAGTGGAGGGTATAATATACGAAGTAGCGAGAAAGCCGCCGCGGCCGGAGTGTGAATCATATACTTTTTGATGCCGTCTGGTCCATCTTGGAGAGTCCCGCGTAACCGTTGAGTCATAATCGGGGCCCGGTCAATACTGACTGGGGGCCTATGACGCTACTCGGGCTACTCTCCCCCGGTGACACTGGATTGAGAGGTCGATGCCATTCAGGTGAAAACCAAAAGAAAAGGTATAGCTTGGCTTGAAACATATGATGCATACACACTGTGTTCCTGGTATAAATGGTTGGTACGAGTATTGGGCATGAGATGGTCGATTTAAAAAAAAAAGTCAGAAAATTGGATGAATGGTCTTAAGATGCATGTCTTTCTGTACAAAGGTCTATCTCTCAGATTCAAAAGGTCTAATTTCAGACAAAAGTCAAAAAAATCCCATGTGTTTAGGTAGCGTAAAGACTCATTAACGTTATGCAATAAAGAAAATAAAATTTTGACAAGATTTCGGTGGTTTTAAATGAAGCAACTGTTACTTCAATCCTAACAATTTTTTAGACTTGCAATATGTTCTTCCATTCACAAAACTGTATCAAGCCAACAATGTAGACTGTAGGTACACATATTTTCACTCAAGACTTTCTTTTCTGCATATTGTTCAGGGCAAATATCAGAGGAGTCTAACCTACATGTATGTCCACTTAATACAAAATCCAGTAATACCCGTATTCCTCAAGGCGAAAGTACATCATTGTAAAAACAGATTTTGACCATACTATCTAGAAAATAATAATTATGAGGATGCTAAGGAGATTATATTTAATTCATTTTGACAAAAATCCTCCAATTTTTTTCAATAGCCTTCAATGCTACATGCAGTACTGACATAACTTTCTCTTTATTGATAAATACATGCACATGTATTTAAGACGTTAACAAAATTCCAAGATACAATGTAATGTCTAAAGCATGGAGCCAGGTATAAGACACTAAAAATTCCAACGTGCTATGCATACAAACAGTACTCCCGAATTACGTGCGCTTACGAGCGCTTGGCAAGACAGAACAAAGGCATTTTCTTTGCAGCCGTCGGTTGACATAACCTTCTCTCTTTGCAATAAACCGGTGGGATGCCACCTGAATGTAAGAATGTTGCTGCTCATTAGACACCCCATTAAGCCCGGCTCATGAATAGTTTCACAGCGTGATACCTGAACTAATCGCAGGTAGATTGCTTGCTCAAATCAGGCCACCCAGTTTGCCGGATGAACAGTGTCTGGTTTGACCTTTTTTTTGCGCCTTTGTGAGTCTCCCAGAGTCGCTGAGTAAATATATGATGTGAAGTGTATTTGGAAGACTATTGAAAGTGGGGTTACTGTCAGTTGTCAAATTGACACAAATAAGCCCTTTTCTATAGTAACAAACACTGAGAAACTGTTACTCATTCTTTTTAGCTGCGGGATAGCAGCTCAACATATTTGCTGGTAACAAACATTGACATTTTCTATCGCTCCTACATATTTTGACCGATTTCATCCAAACTTTGTCAAAAGTATCACCAGTAGCCCACCTCCAACATGTCACATGACCAAACTGGGGTCAAAGGCCATCATGGGGTTACTGAGGTCAAAAACCTGATTTATTTTGTACTCAACACACTACTCCTTCCAGACTTTACATGTCACAATCACGTGACTCACATATGAACACAAATTTGTTGGCCCGCAGCTTGTTTTTCTTGCAATTGTACATGTATTTGTTCAATTCAAATCACTGATTTTTTATTTAGTTATCTATTTTCAGCATAACTGTTCCCAAAAGTCCAGAGTTTGATGTATGTACGTCATATTAATTGAAACTTTGATGACAAGCAGAGCATATGCAAATGTATCTGAAACGTTGAGTTTCCACGGATTCTTTTCGGAACCGCACAAACTCACAAAAGAGGTTTTTATGTCACACGGAGCAACCGCAAACTTTCTCGTATAACTCTGACAGTCTTAGTACTCTAAATGAGCTTCTCCTATAATTTTCAATGTGGTACTACACTTATATAAATATTTGCAAACCGTCCATTCAACAGCAGTGATATCTTCCTTACCTTGAAGGAGGCATGAAAGTCCCAACTTGCCATGTTCAATTGTTCAAGTTTCACAGATTTTTAAACAAAAGGGTTTCAAACAATAGAAACCATGCCCACATTTTCCCAGAAGGAGGGTTGGGGAGGGCTATCAGGTATCTGTTTAGGCTTCACTGTCCAATGTTGCAGGCCACAAGAACTCCCAACCTCATCCCCATGGCATTGAGCAGTACTCTCTCTCTTACCATGTTCTCACTGTCTGCTCTCTCACCCTGGTACTGGATCATTCGCATGTTCAAAGTCTCGACATTTGAATTAGGTATGGAGTAGTCTCAGGCCTGAGGGGGTCAGGGTTTAGATGAATCCCCCACCAAATCGGACACAGTTCCACTTTTTCCCGCATGACTGACTTCAATTTTGATGCGCATTCAACTGTTAGACATGAAAAAGGTCCACTTCATGGTCAAAATGACCTGCCCCATCCACCAGGCTGGCATACGGCTCTGAGTTTGGTGCCTGACCATGCTTTAAATCAGTGTTTGTATGTGAATATGGTGTCCAGGGTACAATTCGTAGTGGATGTCAAAACATATCAAAATAGTTTTGAAACAAAATCCCCAAGTAAGCCATGTCAATACGTAAATATCCATTACTTTAATGCGGGATTGAATAAAAAAACAGAAAGCAAGTTTCGCTCCCTGGGTCTACTGTTGTTTTCGAGGTTAAAAGCAGACCCTGCGAATGAGGTTGAAGAATTCTTTGATGGAAGGGACAGCCAGGGGTGTCAGACACAAACAGGGTTTCTGATCACAGCTAATCCCCTACAATGTCCCACAACACTCTTGGAATGTTCAGCCCAGCGAGGATCCACATTCCAGAATGCCGACCCAATCAATTACACACAAACGTTTGTCATGGCCTGCAATTCCATAACTACCGGGTAGAAGAGGAATTTTATTGAGCAAAATCTGCCATATTTTGATGAATTGAATTTATTAAATCTGCTGTTTTTCACTCGTTTGTGTATTAAATAAACAAGAAATAAGAGAAAAAGATGAGTGTTAGTTCGTGAAACCGAAAGGCTGCGAAAACTGTAAATTTTTTTTTTCACGATAACACTCTTCAATGTATTAGAAGAGTGTTACTTCGTGAAAGCGTTTTGCTCACTTATGAGCAGAGTGCGCGCATGCATTGCAATGGTAAATGGAACTTGAGTGTTACTAGTGAAAAAAAAAATTGTCACTTTGCGCAAAGTTGCCATGGATAAAGTAAAGCTCTTGAAGCTTTGAAACTTCGTGCAATGGTAGGCCTTGATGAATAATGTTTAAAAATCAAAAAAACTGAAAATCAAAAAAAAATATGGTTTAACACGGTAGAGTGTTACTTCGTGGTGTCGGTGACGATATTTTCAAATGCAGTAAACAGGACAACTTTGAAAATTTTCATAAAATTTGGGTGACAAATTAATACCAACAGCAGGGCAAATGTAGGGCTAAGATGGAAAGTTGGTACACGTAGTTACAAATTTGAGGAGAATGCGAAATTTAACAGGCTGCAACTAGAGATTTACGGCGTCGAGGTTTACAAGGTTTCCCAGGGTTTAACATGGTATCTCAGGGTTCAAAAGTAAGTTACAATTTGTTTAATTTTCTACTGTTTCCCAATAACGGAACAAATGAGTCAAATAAGAAACTCGGCCAAATTCAACCCCAACCCAAACCTAAAAGGCCTCTCCACACTATTAAACGTCTAAAGGCCGGTTCATACTCGGCGCCAAAGGGAAGGCCAATGCGAACTTGCGACGTCAAGCGGAGAATTCGCGCTGCAAATTCGTCAAAGTTGAACACATTTCAACAAAAATTCCATCTTATAACATTTCAACAAGCGAATTTCGTAGCGAATGTTTCATTACGCCAAATTCCCTTCGCATTCGTATTTGCATGAAGTATGCATCGGGCTTAACACAGGTCCACCGTATGCAGAATATGTCCCATCGAACACAGGTAGGCAACGCATACAAATAAAACCATTCACACTTTGCACTGGGTTGAACCATGGAGGTAGAATTTACCTCCATGGTTGAACACATGGGCCGACAGTAGATTTTGGATTTTGTACCCAGCTGGAACCTCTCACTCAATCCTGTTCCCAACCAGGGTTGGATTTTACCCAAATAGAGTGCCGGACATGCGAGTTCCCCAAATCTCTGCTCTCAAGCCAGGTCCTTTACTACACAAAGATTTTGGATAGTGTGTAAAACAAACACTTTCCAAGAATACATAAAATTGCCCTTAGTTTTACATTTCCAAAATTCTAAATAAGTTATAATATAAACTTGATGAGGATTCCTGTTTCTGCATTTGCCTTTCCGCCCCCTCCCTACCCAGCTTGAAAAATGGGTCTGAATTCTTAAACCCCTCCTGACTCACCACCGATGAATGTGTGATAAAAACCCACAGCACTTTAGATAATTCCCTCAATCAAAAATACCCTAAAAACCACACTAACTCTTTTGACAAACAGTTGAAAACAAACCACCTCAGTGCCCTACACACCAGCGCCTGTACTGCACCCCCCTCTTCAACTGTTTGCTGTCTGGATCAAGTAACAAGCAGGAGGCTGTTACAACAGTTCCAATGATGTCAGAGCAACAACAAAACGTGGAGAGGGGAACACCTTGGAATGTTAATTGGATTTACCTGTTGTACCTGTTTATACTGTCACTCTCTTCTTGCTAGGCTCTTTCAATTAAGTTTGGTCTACAGTATGTGCCCTTCCCACTTTACCCACAAGCTAACACCAAAGATTGGGATAATTCATGTGGAAATTGTGATGTTTCAAATCAAAGGAAAAAAACTGTATAAAATATAGAGTTTATACCTCTGGTTCTTTTCAGAACCATTCTCTTAGTTTGAGAAAGTATTCCCACATGGTGTTTCCGCAAACCACTCATTCAAAAAGAATATAAACGTTTGCAAATACAATGCACATGTACAACTGCCAACAGTTATTGGAAAAACAGTTCCGCATTAAAATGCAGTTGGTCACCTGGCTGCACCTATGTATAATTCTGACCCAAAGGATGACAGGTTACATGATTTTTGACATACCTTCCTCTTCATGAAGTCTGAAACAACACAGAAAACAGACTTGTGCAAAAAAAAGTGGAACCAAAACGATGTTAACTTGCAACACAACCTTACACAATAATTGAATGGATGAATTTCGAAACAATACCAAAATGTTACCCGCTCCAGCAAAAAGTATTTTATGTCGCAAAAAAGTGGAATTGCGTTATAAATGTCTACATGGTTGGAAAGCTCACAACATAAGCCTTCATTTTGTATATAATAGAGCTCCATAGCCCCTCCCGTTCTGGAGATATGACATATATGCATATTAATTATTTCCTTGGAGTTCGAATTACACACCTGAGAAAACAGGCTTTGAAAAGCTAGCTCTGTTGATGATATATTAAATATATCATTCATGACAAAAATGAAAATCACATTTTGACGAAATGGTCACCCTCTAAACGTTGAGAGGGCCATTACACAATAATGCACAGCGCGACTTAATACCCTTTTTTGTGGAGTGGGTCACATATATTCATGTTAAACATATTAACCATGCATATTAATAGACCCAAGACCATTCATTTCAATATTTCCCTTTTTATGTAAAGTGTTTCAATAATCTGGGGCTACTCCTTCAAATTTTCTGCCGTCACATTCTTGAATTCCAAGTCTTCCTTTGGCCACACTGAACAAAGAGAGTCTGGACATGCTCTGAAGACCTTTGAGGAGTCTTGTATGCTGTGGATTTTTAGCAAAGTGCCACAAACTTGTTTGTCCATACCACCAAAGCCTAGTCAAGGACCAAGGGTAAACACCCTCATGAAAACAATGACTGGGAGGGTTTACTCTTTCCTGTGTGGGGTCCCTGTCTGACACAGGGTACAGAACAAATATCCGAGGGACCCGAGGATGCAGACTTTTTAATTTGAGTGACAAAGGAATATCGACTGAAATGTCTTTGGCACAGTCTTGGATGGAGGAAGGGTTAATACAAGTCAGTACATGTCAAAATGCTTGATGGGGCTGAAGAGGCAACTTTCCGGGAAATGTTTACTGACCAGAATCCCCCCAAAAAATATGGATTTGTTGTCCATGTTATTGGCACGCTTTAATCATTGCATGGGCATGATAGGGCCCTGTGGTCAATAGCTTACAGTGTTTGATTCATGCCATGGTACGTGGGTTCGAACCCTGACGGGGAACACGGTGCTTGTGTTCTTGGGCAAAACACTTTACTACAGTTGCCTCCCTTCACCCAGGAGTTAAAAAAAATGGTGCCTCTGGAGGTAGAAACCAAATTGCTATCTGGAGCTGCTGCAGAAAAATGGTCTCATGCCTGATGAACAAGGATAGTAATAATGTAAAGCAATTTGAAACCTTAGGTATAAGGCGCTATATGCACATTATACGTGTAATGGTACCATTAAGGAGACACGGTATCGTAATTTCTTCGAACGTTGGGAGACATCGGTCATTAGGAAGACATTTTCATGTCTCCCTAATGTCACAGCCCTCCTTTAGAGGCACAATTTTAATGTCGCAATTAGGTTATATTTGTTGCTCGTGGTCTAATTAGTAAACTTACCGAAATTTGTGGAAAAGGGACAAGGGAATATTGGGTTAGGGCACATTTAAATTTGAAAAATTTTGTGGACAAGTCTATGGGGATGTCTCCCAAATGTCCAATCCAGGGTAATTATTATTATTCTTATTATCATTAAAGGGACAACTGTTAAAAGACTTAAAGTGTCCTATAGCTCTATGGTTAAATGCAGGGATGCCAATGTGTTTTTGCTCCAGAACCGTAAATAGTTGCCACGATCGCAATACACCATACATACACAAACGTGGCAATACCAAACATGTATTACATATGTTGACCCTGAAGTTCAATACATTCGTGTATCATGCTAGCTTGGCAATTGTCAGAAAATAAGTCTGGAATCATACAATTTGAGACATTTGACGCCGGTGGCAGAGCACAAACATTAGGCCCAATGAATAAATGAAAATTAAGTAAGTAAGTTCACTAATGACCACTTCCTTTATAAATCTTCATTCACATAATGCACACAGTGTGATGCTGGCCCACAAAATGTGCTCAGGACAGACTGCAGGGTGACCGCTGGCCGGAACTGTCTGTAACGCAACAGCAGGTCATCTTGTCCCCTTTTTCAATCCTCCATTGTTTACTGGCCCCCCACAATTTTCAACAAAAAATAAGGGTAGCCAGGTTAATCCTGGGCCAGACCGGCAGCCAGACCAGTTCTCCAAGTGACCTCTGAGTGACCTCCGGAGTATTTGATACAGCACACATGGCCTCTCTACTCCAGCAACTAGTACCGTATTATGTTTACTGCTTGGCAAAAGGCCTTTTCAGTTTTCACACTATTGCCCTACCCCCCTACCCATGTTGAAATAATACCGGAGTCTTATAAAGCGACGTATCTACCAACAATTAAGTACTCAAGGTGCTGGTAACTATGTCTATTTTTAAAGACAGGTAAATGAAGTTTATGATAAATATGAGACCCATTATGTAGCACCTTTTATAAAGGGTATACATACAAGGCAGCCACTGCTCTTAGCGATAAGTAATACTGGGTGAGGCTTTACGTCCCATCCGATGGACGAGGCAATAATGGTTCAGTGCCTAGCTCAAGAGCACAACAACCATGTTCCCTGTCAGGATTCAAACCCATGTACCACAGCACACGAGTCGAACACTGTAACCATTGGACCACAGCTCCCCACTAATGGATCCAGTGTATATGGTAAGCTACACTGATGTGTACGGCCTACACGGGTCGGCATTAGATTTTGGATTTTCTACTTAGAAATAACCTCTTAAAACCATGTAGAGCGCCGGACCCGTCTAGCAACCATGTTGGAGTCTTGGTAAGTGTGAAAGCAGTTCCCGAAATCTCTGTGGGCCCGGGTCCAACATGGAAATATTGGAGTCTTGGAACCATGTTGGAGTCTTGCTAAGTGTGAAATCAATATCCAAAATCTCTATTGACCCAAATCCAACGCACAGACATTTTGGATAGAGCAAAAAGGCTCAAACAGTCTCCAAACACTTTGCAAAATGTGGGTGTATTATCTACCTGATGATCAACCCAAGCAGTAACTTTATCACATACCGACACATTAAAACGCCATCAAGCCAACCTCCGTATCATCCCACTCATCACCTTCAACTTCACCTAGCTGACCCCCCACTACCACCTCCCAAGTATTCCCATTCTAAAGTGTTTATAATTTTTAGTTATCAGGCATAAATCAAACACTGTCGGCTTGATTAGCGGAGGTTGACTTTTGGACTTGAGGAGACCGGAACCTTTCATCAGCGAGCATCATCAAAACCGCATCAAGATTATCTGCTCCCGTATCAATCGCTCTGACCCCTGACCCGACCTCTGTACTTTTTTTTTGTGCCGGCGCCTTTGATGGGGTGCATTATTCTTACTAGTGCCCTCTGGAGGGGTAAATATTTACGCTGCGGCATATTGGGTACACAATGGAAACCCCTGGTCAATTTACGCAGATCAATCACTGGCCGGCTGGATTCATTACTGGTTGAGTGGTCAAAAATACGACCGCTGGATTGTTTTGGGGGGATTTGTTTTCTTACAACTGGACAGCAACGACGATATTCCATATGAGTTTTAATGCTTTTCATGACAATTTGTACAAATGCAGAACTTTTTAATTAATGGAAGATAAAGCAATGACCATGACTCATAATTAGGCCGTCTTAAAAATGTATCAATTACAGGAGTGATAAATAATGAGACACCTGTACTTTTTGCTAAAAAAGTGACATAAGTGTCTTTTCAATAGTTCCAATTTTCTCTGAATCTCCCTCTAATTTTCCCAACCACTTCCAACTACCATGTACATGCAGACAGCAAAATTGCAAATGCTCAAGTGTATATGTACGTGTACATGTATATGTGTATTTTTAAAAATAATATTTGTAGTTTACTTAAATTTACGTATGTTTGGAAAGTTAAGATTAAAGGCAAAAAATACAAATAATTAATGGCAATTACTGACAGATGGCTCAGGTAAAAAAAAAATATGCAGAAGATGTCAACTGGTCCGCTAAAATGCAAAAATAATTTAGACTAACTCTCCTATGCGAACATGCATTCTGTGCCAAGATTTCCTTTCAGTCAAAATCAATCAAGTGACTGTTTTTTTTTAAAATTAAGAGCTCCCAGCCTACATAATGCAGGATTGACTGGCTGTGACTGTTTCTGTATAACTTGATGCAGCTATGCTTTGACTGTAGGTGATTGATAAGCCAGCTGTGCTTACCACTTCTCTGTTTTTGTCTGCTGACTGAATTGACTAGTCACAGTGCTCGCTTGAAATATGATCTGATTGTTGGTGACTACACTGTGTAAAAGGCACGGCAGGGGAAGAGGATTGAGTTTTTGAATGTCTGTGACTGTTCAGATAGCAGGAAGGTTCAAAATAATCAAAAGTAGGTTACAAATACATAATTATTGTGAAATATTTTTTATGTTGCCATACCGGTACATCACTAACCTTCAGTGTAATGGCCAATAAACAACATGTCGCCTCATTTTTGTTATTCTACATGACGCAGAGAACATTTCAGTATTTCTAATCAAATTAGAAATTGTGTATGAGAGTGGAATATACATAGCCTTTGGCATTGTAATATATTTTAAAAATATTATACACTAATGGGCTCAGACCCAGGGGATATGTAAAGATTTAATTATTGACCAACTAAACGAGAGCGTTGGCGACAGACCACAGACAGGATATAGCACCCTGTGACACTGAGACATGGCAATATCAGGGTGAACGTTTGAAAGGTTGTCAGCACTTCTAGACGGAGTCGCACTCATGAAGTGTTCTCTGTCTCCCGCAGAATGCCTTCAAGACGTCCCCCAAAAAAATCACTCCTTGGAGAGACCAAGTCAGAATTTCTCGCCTCTACAAGAATATTAACTATTATGGCTCTGTACAAGGCTTTATTTTTTATTTTAATAATGAAGCTTCAGTTTATCCTGGTATTTCCAATCATAAATTGCATACTTTTTCTGGCTTTTTTTTTATTCATGCAAAATCAAATTTCGAGAAAAAAAAGTATCCAGGGAGATACAGTAGGTAGTAAAATAATTTTATTTTGCAACTTTTTGTTTTGGTTTGTCTTTTACAACTTCGCACCAGGATTATTTTTGCCGAAATTTTCGATTTTCGCAAAAGGCAAAATTATCCAGCCAACTTCTGATATACAGCCAAATTCCACAAATACTGATTGACAAGAGTCATTTCAACAGTATTTGTACGATAATTCTTGCCCAAACCTCATATGTTTCAATACTCCGAGGTGTGCACTAGAGCGTAAACTGTAGAATAGGCCGTGCACAAGGTCCGCCTCCACAGACTCCACGGACTTTGTGGGTGTGTACAAAAGACACAAGGGATTAGCATGTTTAGACATTACCCGCAAGCAAGTCAAGGAAATTTCAATGACGTTTCAACCCATCAGCCGTGCCTGTGTATAAAAACAGCAATTGCGTGTTATGACGTCCTCCGACACGAACTGGTTAAGCTTACTTTGCTTACTATAGGCCTATAGGATACCTTTAACGATATTCTGTCTAATTAAACCATTTAATGGTTTAATTCACTGGTTGAATTAAGTTTGTTTATTTAACCAGTTCAATTAATTCAACTGATCTAATTCATTAATTTTTTTCAAAATATACTTTATTTTGAATTTTCGGCCGAATGTGGCAATAAAAATTTGGAGGTCGGCAATTTGGCCGTAGGCAATCCCAGTAGGTCAGGTTACCGTAAAGACAATATTTTTTTCGTTTTCGGCCTTACAACTTCTGTTTTTCATTTGCATTTTTAAAAGTGAAATTACACATTATATGAGCTCCTTTATTGCATCCAGTTATGAGGTGCATAATTACGATGCATTCTTGTTGTTTTTGTCAACATCTTATCCACAGCCCCTGAGCTTCCTCACTGACAGGTGCCGGTCTGACCCTCGAGGCCCAAGAACCTCCAAACACCTTTTTATCAAAAGCCTGGATCAAAAAGCCATGTAACATTATCACGCAGATATGAAAATTGGAAGCCTGCCAGAAGGCGTCGTGGCGTTCAACCGCGGCGGGCCGTGGCCGGGATCCCCACCTGACGGGGGAAGGGGCGACGCATGTCATGTATGTATAGTGTAAGGTTAGGGATGTCTCACATTGTTATCTTTGGCGAGTCGGGGGTGAAGTAATAGTGCAATGAGTAGGGTCAGCGATGTTGTAATTAAGGACGATGCGCGGAGAATGCTGTCAAGATCTGATGATACACTTTTCAGGCACAGTCTTCCTTCAGACAATGAGATGAACAAATACAAAGGAGGCCTTCTATTGCACTCTTGAGAGAGTTTGCTTGGAATATACTTCATTTGTAATTTCATTTTTCTCTTTGCCATTTTTATATGGGCAGGACTCACTTACGTTTTGCAAGTTAAAAGAAGGTGCCAAAATGACTACCAAAAATCCATGATTTTAGCCCCCCCCAAAAAAAAATGTATTTACAAAAAAAAAACTTAACTACATTCCATCCCACTGGCATACCACTCAAATGAAAGATCTTGTTGTCCCCTTTAATTTGATACCACATTTGTTGTTGTGATGTTTGTAGTTCTGAATATATAATAAATTTCCATTTTATCCGTAGAATTCCCCATGCACATGCGCACCCTTCCTTCCTTACCATCCAAAATCAAGCCACTTCATGTTTTTTTCCCTGCCACTTCATGTTCCGACTTTGCCCAGACAAACCTAGAAAAAATTACCCCTCGTCCAAAATATTATGATACGCCTATTTCGCGCAGCAATTTGCTTCCCCAAATGGGAACAAATTACCCCATTTTCCAGAAGTTAACACAGGGTTGTTTTATCAAGCTCTTTGACAAATGTACACCGGTAAAGCAGTCATACCATTGTCGCATCCGTCTATGGATGGCCATTTATCATGCGCATTGGTCAATCAATTACTGCGCTGCGAAAGCCCCAGTTTGTGTTCTACAACCACGAATAACTAATCTCTTTGTTACTCGCGCTGATCAGGGCTGTTCAATTCTTGTAGTCTCTATGTACCATAGTGCATTAAACTCCAAGTACCATCAACTGCAATTCAGTCAAAGCCATTTTAACATTTTCATTTACTGCTCATGAAGTAATTAATATCATTATGCACATCTTTAACTTCTCAACAACATGAAAACGGTTGGGCTATGTGGCATGCTTGTTCGTTTATACTGTCTCTATTATTATGTACCTTACAATGCATGCTTACGATGCATAGCTGTTTTCAGGCCGAGTGTACTATGAATTATTTTGTTATTATTATTATTTCATTCAGATGAAATCAACAACAACATTACACATAACTGTACAAAGATATGGAAACAAAGAACACTTGATTTCGTCCAGCATTTTCTTTTCATAACAACCTGGGCCATTTTACCAAATTCCTATTGGTCGAGAACCCATCACGTGGGGTGGGGTGGTTTTAATCCGCCGATTAACACCGCTGCGTTCTGTGCCACATTGAGCAGTATGCGGGCCACTCTCCATATTATATTAGATTTTTAGCACTACGAGTGCGTAACACATACATGTACCAAAGACATGGGCAGATGGGTGTTTCATACAACATGAAGTAAAATTATTGAACAAAAACGTTAGAATTTTGCCAATTTTTGACTTATTAGACTTTTTGACCAAAGAGGAATATTACATGTATGAACGGGAATACATGTGCCTGGCTGGTCCCCGACCTTCGGCTCTGGCCATTATCCGCAACCAGGCCCCTAACAGGTTTCAAACGTACTTGTGTAAAAGCGGCCAAGCACATATTTATTCCCTTCTAATTTTAACACTTTGATGCATCGGCTACAACTGAGTGCTCAAGAATCACTGATACACATTCGTGTACAATCTCCATTAGACATTGAGCATGTGCTTAAGCGTCACGAGCACCTTAAGAACTACTCACACTAGGAGTAAAATGGCTAGAATAAAACCATTGGTCAACAAAAAGTTTGTCAACTTTTCAACTCTTTATGGTTTTTAACCAAACAGCATTTATGAATGGGGATAATAATGTACTCAGCGACCAGGCCCCTATAACTGGTTTCAAACCACTCATTTATAATTGCTCCGTCACATTAAATTATCCCCTTTTTAAAAAGTGTATGGGTGGACAACATACATAGTTACAGGGCTTGGTGTCCGGTTGCAAGACTTGCATGTCTGTGGCTTTCCCCTTTCATATAAAATTCAAATGAAGTCATGGGGGTACAGCCTAAATTTCATTGACAGTGACACACACTGACAAGACCACAGAATTCCAATCTGATCTACATCTACCCAGCTCTCACAAAAATTGATACACTTTAAATGCCCCCTCTGGGCCTAAACATGCCAGTAAAGAATTCATCAGTTCTAGTTCCCCCGCAAAAAAAGGGAGTGAAATTGATTTTTGGTCCTACATGTACATGTACATGCGCGCACACTGCACCCGGTATTTTATTTGCCCGTTTTGACTTTCAAGTCTGGTCAAGTGTAAGGGGATTTTTCCCTCTATTCAGGCAGGATTACCCAAATCTTTTGGCGAGTTCCGCCAACTAAACAAACACAACTACAAAGAACAGCCGAGAGCCCGGCGTGGTATACTTTCTTTTTGAAAGTGTTGTTTTCAAACAAGAGCTGGCGGAAAGAAGTTAGGTCTCTGGTAGGAAATTATATTTTCACAGGTGTCAGGGAGTCTTTATTACCTTTCAGAGAAGAAGCAAAATATTTCTCCCTCTTGAAGGACCATTAAGAGGGGAAAAAAGTGCATTTATACTGTGATGAAGTCAAGAACGGCAAATGGAATTAAGCCTGTTCTACGCAAGGAGCCACTGGGGCATGTCTTTTGGTACTTGGAGTGTGCACGTGCAATTGAAAGACAGACTTCATATAATAATAATGTGGTGTTAAATTATAGCGCTTTATACCAAAGGTCTCAAAGCGCATCTTTTTACCCCTGTTCATCAGGCCATGAGACCAGTTTTTGCAGCAGCTCAAGATCAGCGCATTCTGGTCTCTACCTTCACAGGTACCCATTTATGCTCCTGGATTGAGAGAGGCAATCGTAGTAAAGTGTCTTGCCCAAGAACACAACGCCATGTTCCCTGTCAGGGTTCAAACCCACGTACCAAAAAAAAAGCTCAACCAAGGTCGGCAAATATTGCATCAAAATCAATTTTTGAGTTAGTAGCATCTATCCACCTGAAATAAATTGGTCATGTTACATTTGTTTAACTATGTATACCGGTACCTCAGACTTACTAACCAAAAATCGCCTTGAGTTATACATTACTTGGTCTAACATTGCCACGATTGTTCCATAATATGTATGCCTAGTAGTAGACTATTGCACGGTAACTGTTCAGTAAGACGTAAGCGCAATAAACTATCACGTACAGCCTATTTGCGCATGCGGTTTTGCCCTGCGAGGGAGACTGCTGGTACTTGGAGAAACTATCAGCTGGCACGTGATGGTGAACCGACCAGTCAGAATTCTGCTCTCCTACAGTCAATAAAAAAATATTGCCTCTTCCAAAATAATGCTCTGACGATTTGGACAGCACGTGCAGCATAACGTCATTGCCAACTGGAGTGTGATATGCATTGGTACTAGTACCATCCGTCATCCTTTGAACGGACAGGAAACGCTATTGTGAGTTAATTAACACAGCTCAGCTGGCCAGTGTGTTGTGATTTCTGGCCCAGTGTGCTTCCATTGTGCACTCGCAGTGTTCGAGCCACGGCCACGCGGGACGCAAACACAATAGGAATCAATAGTGGAGCAGACGGTTCACTTCCCCCCCCCCCATGCCTGTTGATGACCCAGTGACTAACACTGACTGGACGAGATATGAAGCATGTTTTGAGTAACTTTGTACTCGGTAGACTCACATCAAATATGAGCATCCAAACTATGACAGATTCAAACTCTGCAGCTTCAACTGAACACAAATGCTTCAAAGGATAGCAAAGGCTTAGCAGGCTTAGCAAACAAAAAACAAGCTGACGTAACAATCTTTTTCACAAACAATAAATTGTGCACTGTACATGTACATGTATGACCACAAAAGACATTCATTTTCATACACGTACATTGTAAGATCATTGCTTTTTGTGCATTTTTTTTTCTTTGAAGAAACGAAATTGCTCAAAATCTTATGAAGTAGAGTTTATTCATAACAACAATCCTGCGGAATTATTATCTCAGTGGGGATTGCTTTAAAAAAAAGTACAGATTACATAATATTGTAACTTGGGATCTCGAAAAAGTGTGCCAGCGGGCACCTTATTTTGAAACTGCCCTCAGTGTTAGTTTTCTTCCGAACGATACCATTTCAGACGGGATAATTTTCACAGGGTGTTTGATACCAGTCCTACAATGTATCTTCACTTTGAGCAAGGTTTCTGTCATAAAAATCGATACAATGTACATGTAGGTACTTTTCCAGTATACATTGCAAATGACCCAATGTGGCTTTAACAGTAACACACACACACACACAATATTTTTTTAACTTTTTCTCATGAACAATTACATGTACTTGTGCATCATATGAACACCGGAGACACTCATTCTTAACAGGACACCATTACAACAATTACATTTTTTCAGTAATTTACTTTCTTGCTACTGAGGATCACGGACCACAAAATTTAGAAAATTGTGGCACAAAGAGGAAATGACTAACAGTTCAAAGTGTAGCAGGAAGACATTTCAGCACCTACAAACCGCCCAGATGGCCAATGTGTGTACAAGTAAAAAGGTCTTCCATCGGCGGCTTTTAAAGCTCGGGACAAGATGAAAGAGTGCAGGGATAAATGGCTCCCCGTCCATTTTCACCATTTTCACCGGTTACTCATGATGAGCACATTTATCAACAGCCACCCCAAAGACAAACTAGAAAACAAGTGCCGGCACTGAAAGGCAACGGATTCAAGTCGATCCTAGAGCCCTGTGACAGCAATTGGGGGGGGGGGGGGCAATTTGCCCGTGGGGTCCTGTATAAACAATTGACAAGTTTGCTGTCGGCAAAACCCCCCAGTTTGCCACCCTCGCAAGAAAAGGGAACAAGCACTTGACACGGAGGTGACAGAGCCAACAGAGCCGACCATAGCTTTTCCAAATCCTCTGATGGTGCCGCAAAAGGCTTTAAATGCCCAACTTTTCACTCAGACCCTAACACTCCACCCAAGATTCGCAGATCGGGGAAAAATATGGGAGAAAATAACACACCAGGGCGTGTTGATCCTTGCAAGTAGGGGTAAAAAAGAAAGAAAAGAATCTGAAAGGGAGAGAATTGAGGGCACCCGTGGTCTTGTTTGTACAGGGGGCTTTTCTGCCGTGGGGGTACATCACCTATGCAACCTCTCGCAAAATACCGGGATTCACGACACCCATTGCGGATGGAATTACTGAGCCAACATACCGGACTATAGCAAGGGGTTGTTTGCTTCCCCCGGCCGTAATTCACACAGAGAAAAACAAGTCTTGCCGGACAATGGTGGAGACTGGGCTAGCCGTTAACCTGTTTTCCAATGTTGTCCAACTACCAAGACTTGGTCACAGCCCGAACTGCCTCACTCCTTTTATGCCCTTCCTTGATGGGCGATGTAAGTGGACACTACAATTCTGCGTTGGAACGGCTGATGAGGCATACATCACACAAAAAAGGATCTTTTTCCTTCTTCTTTTGTCCCTTGCAGCGTACGCAATCCAATTATTCCGTTCTGACACTTTAGCAGAGGGCAATGGCACTGCTGTCAAAGACTTCTTGTGGAAGCAAGGAAAATTCTTCCTCCAGAAAGAAAAGGAAGGGAAAAACATGACGTGACAGAAGGCTTTTTTTATATCAGTGCTCAAGATCACTGTAACATTTTTGAACAGAAAATATTCTTAAAAAAGCACATCTTTACATTTTGGTGTTTTACATAATGTTCGCTCTCAGAGGAACAGGGGCATAAAAAAGAAAAGTGTAGTGCACTACAACATGTAACAAAAAAGGAAGTATTTTGTTAAACAAATTAGAATAATATTCCTGCTTAATTGTTTCTTAGGCCTGACAATCTTCATGTAAACATTTCAAGACCTGTGCTGTTTACTCGAAGTATGAGGTGACCAATGAAAACAGGTTGTCCAGAATGGCACGCACCTTGTGGTATAATTTATTATAAACCTGTATCACTGACCTTTAAAATTTGCAAACAATTCAGAATGGTTAGCGACCACACAAGGAAGACTTTAAATCTCTATCACCCTGGAAATTTAAGTGGGTTAGACATGAATTAAAAACTCCAAAATAAGAAAACAAAATACTGCCTAATTTGCAGAGAAATCGCAAAAGTGCTGACCAAAAATCAACATTTTGTGGTGGAGCAGCAAATACGAAAGCACAGTGGTTGAACAGTAGAATCTGTGAAGGTCGAACAGCATTCACAAGTTCTGTGCGGTGTTTGCAATTTTTTTTCTGAAGCGGCAGATTTAACAGCACCAGAGTATTAAATTTCAATAGCCGAACAAAAGACAAGGGTTGACCCTAGGGGTAGGTCTTCCTTTTTTGGAGAGTTGCTGCGCTGCGAGTGTGTGACGAGAATGCTGTAGTGAGGATTTTCGCCGCTACCGTTTTGTTCCTATACACATTAGCATAGAGGGTGCAGCTCATTATGTGCATCAGTACATGTTAGCGTGTGTAGGCCTTTATGCATACCGCTGTTGAGAACTTTTTTCCAGTAGATGTGGTGAAAGTCTGGAAAATCTTACTACTTAAAACAAGTTTGTTCAAACCAAAGCTCTTGACAAGCCACTACTACCTAGCTCTGGATGTTGGGCATATAATGTCGCAGACATAGCCTATTAAACGTCCCCAAAGACTTGGTATAAAGAGCCTATTAATTTGATTTTTGGGGGCTCAGGCGCTGCCGGCAATCTTCAAAGGCCAGTCACATCCACACCACAGATCCCAAACTCAAGCAAATTGCCCCCCTCCGTCCAAATGACTTGTTTGCAGACAATTTGGGCCTTCTTATTCCCATTCCCCGAGTGGGAGTGCGAGTGTGTGTGTTAAGCGTGCTTCTGTCATGCAGACCTTCAATTAGCACCGCGGATCATTGTGTGGTCTCATATATCACCACCCGGCACTTACCAGTCCCCAGCTAAACGTGATCTTCGGGCAGCCCGTGCATTTGATCTTGCATTAAGACCTCGGCAAGGTGAATGCACACTCAACACACAGACACACACAAGACGTCCGGTGCATGATGCGTGATATACGGTCATTCATTGTTCTATGAATGGAAGCTTTTAATCCGGGTAAATGCAGAGCGATGGATAGGAACTCGATTTCGCAAACTAGCCCAGTGTTTGCACTGGTTGCTTGTAAAATTGGATCCCACTCTTTAATACTGCAGTGCACGCTACTTGTGTAGATTTTATGAATTTCTTAGACAGAATTAATTAAAAGGTACATATACATGTACATCACACAAACCAAATTCAAACACGTTTGCCAAGATCAAGTTTTAAAAAAATGGAACTTTGCTTCTGAATAATTTGTTAACTAAATGCTTCAACTAAAAAGTGGAAAGGATCTTGACCTGAAAAAAAAAGGTTTCACCTTCTTAAAAGGTTTATCTGCATTTGGGGGAGAAGAACTGACTTACCTTTGTGATGCGGTCGTGCAACCTCAGTTGAGACTTGTCCGCCGGTCCGTTCTCGATGACCCTTGACACGATGATGCCCTCCGAAATACCCTCAACCTAAAAAGGAAAACAACACAATCAGAAGTCAGTGAAAGACTAGGAAATGTATTTTACCTAGTTCACGTTTTACGTGTACCTGTCTTAAAGATCTCACTCATTTTGTGGCAAACAACATGTATAGAGTCCTGTACATGTAGCTTTATGGCATACAACCTAGGTGCAGACATCCAAAAAAAATTTACACTGGCTTATCTAGCTCCAAGACTTATGTTCTTGAAACTCAATGGTTCTTGAGCCCACCCCCATATAACATTTCGGGCATAATTTTTCTGCAACCCCATCCCCACTTGCTGTACTCTGGTAAAACCAAAATTAAGTAACAGAAATACAGATGGTGAAGTACATTGTAAGACAAAACTGACCTAGGCTAGTACAAGCCACTTTGGAGAAAACTTGCGCACAGACTACATGTATGTAGAAAGCATTTGAACAGTACAAAATTGTTGGGACACATACATGACATGTGTACATGTATGGAATTAATTGCTTAAAATGAATGTCACAATTCACATTCATATACCACTGTAATGTGATTTCATCTTCTGAATTCAACCAACCTACAACCGACTACCCAGCCTGAACCTTGTAACAAATCAGTTAAAGCAGATACTAATGTATAACATTGTATTACATTATTCAGCTACTGTATTACACATCTGCTTCAAATACATTTGTATCAACTCAGTTTCAGTGTACTCTTGTACCAATAATGTGCTTCTCATTACAAATTTGCTGGCAATTGATTCCTTTGAAAGTGAGCAGGCTTTGCAAAGTCACTCTCTCATCATGGAGAAACCTCCATGCTCTCATCCACAGTCCCTCTCGTACCCTCCCCCATCACCCAACATGCTACCCTCAGAGACCTCCCATCTTCAGTGACAAAAATAACTCTGAAAGGAAATTGAGAGTATCATTACTTCAAAAGAGCTCCCTTCCCCTTTTTGAGGGCAAGTCCAATGTTTCTGCCAATCCTGATAGCAGACCCTGATAAGACCCATCTGGTCCTAGGGGCGCTATGCAATCTAATAAAATCCCAGTGTGTGTGAGCTGGGAGCCCCGAGGGTAGGAATGTCCAATAATGGTGGAGCTATTTCTGTCAGCGGATCGGGATTGCTGTTTAATGTGACCAGCATTTTTCATGTGACAGGCCATGTGATATTCCATTTTGGGAAACACTGGGTTATTGTCGGGCGGGTAACGCGTTACTAATTGAAATGTAAGCGTTGCTTTTTGTGTCTGGAATGTTTTGGCTTAGCGTAAGGGTTGGGATACAACATTACAATAAAAAACAGTTCAATAACAAAAATTCAATATCTTATTCTTGCAAGGCAATAAAACAACTCTACTAGTTTTCCCATTAAACCAAGTAACACCATAAACCAGTTTCTTGTCCACATCTGCTTCCTTTTTTTTATAATTCAGAATACAATTTGAATTGGCATATTGTCAATATATTGTCTTTTTGTTTGTTCCCAACAAAATTGTAGCTGTGTAGAAATGGTTACGGCTCCTTTAAACACAATTTAATATCAGCACAAGAGTCAAGAAAATAGAAGATTCCATCCGCAATCATGGAAAATCCGCTATTTTGGGGGGTTAAAAAAACGCCCGACTCCTTTATTTTTCCAAAAAGCCTTGACGAGAAACTAATATATTTTTTTACTCAGCCATTTATGTATGTTATCTTAAAAATGGCTTCACATCAATTGAATTCGGTAGACTCAGTAGCAATGTACACTTTGTACAGGCACACGTGGCACACATGGCCACCAGGCACACATGCCAACCAGTTTTTGTTTGGCCCCAACAACTACACTAGTTTTACAGGCACAAAGTTACATTGGTAAGGTACCCAGAAATGTACCTACAGGTTTGATGAGAAAAAAAACTGCCTCAAACTTAGTGGATATAATGTCTGGTCCCAAATACCCCGTTAAATAACCGTATTCCACAAGAAACTGTGTCAATCAATCATATCAGTGAACTTTGAAGGAGGTTAAAAAAAAGGTGTGCCTCGGGGCAACAGAATTCAGTCACGAGTACCAAAAATTGTGAATTCATTTTCTTCACAATGTACAATAGCCACTGATCTAAACCGTCTGCAGGTTTATGCACCCTACATAAGATTTTGAGTAATTTTGTTACTTAAAAAAAAAAGTACAAAAACGAAAATGATCCTACATGTATACATACCTTTAAAAACAACTATGTCATCATGTACTTTGATTCCCTTTTTTCAAAACCACTCCACATTTTCAAAGATAGTTTTTAGTGGGCCATACACAATTGATAATTTACAAAGTAAAATATCCCACTCTCTCTCTCTCCCGTAGCTCAAGAACCACAGAAGATCATGATTTACAAGCTTGCGCAAATTCCCAATCATGATAAACACTCTCTTGGGTGAACATTCCAAGTGCGCCAAAGAATCTCGTGAATGATGACAATCATGTGTTGCCGCAACACCCAATATTTCATATCTCAGTAGTAGGGAGAAGCAGAAGAAGAAAAAAATGTTCCGCGGTTGCCAAACAATGTCTCCCCGATCGTTACTTTCCAATTGAGCATGCAAACAAACTAACAATTCCCCCTACAGTAATATACACGCTCGCCTGGCCATATTTGGGTTGCTAGAGTGGTGCTGGGTGATAGAGCAGCAGTTGTCAGAAATATCAGATTTATTGGGATTTTCAGCCGATTGGGCAGACGCTATAAATCTTGATCGCATGTGATGCACATGACACTACCGTAATGTGCTACAGTTCATCATGTACGTGTGCATGTACAGTACATTGTAATTCCATAGCTAGCTTTTTTTTCTTCGAATCAGTTTTGAAGCAATACTTTCTCATTCCATCTTTGTACAAAGAGAACACTGTTTACACAATATAATTAAGAAAAGATGATAGGAACCACAGGTAAACAAATTGTGTACAATGTTGTAATTCAAGAGCGAGTGTTTCACATGTGCAGTGACTGTATAAAAAGTATGAACTCAACTTGAAAAACTAAAAAACTGTCCACATTTCGGTATGCCAAAGTTTCTGAAGTAAAATTCCTCTTCCGTTCATTTGCTCCCACACACCAAAATAACATCAATCTCATGCGACACTTTGTTTTAATTCACAGTTTGGTTGAATTAATTTGTTAATTAATATTCAACTCTCTGCGCGCAGTGAATCAGGAAAACGACTCAAACTTGCACAAGCTTGAGTTGAGACAGCTTAGCAATATATTGGCTCAAATGTCACAGACCATCCTTTTCATTTTGTCAAATCATGGTCAAATTGAGGCAATTAATTCTGTACTCAGACAGTTAACTAATGCTTCATGGTGATCGACATAAGCCAAGTTACTTTATTGAACAGTTCAATGCAAAAACTGTAGATCCAAATCTCGAGTCCTTCAATTGTGCCTTCCGGGCTTCCACAACCACCAACGACCGAACACAAACCAAGAAATACGTCTTCTCCTTTTTTTCTTACGTAAAACTGGAGTCAATTGCTCAAGATTGTTGCCTGTGTGATTTACCTTGAAATTTAACACCGGATGCACAAAGGTGCAATATGTGCCACCTCGCTGGACATGAGGTCACTATACTCTAGAATGCATCATTCTCCGAGCCCCCCAAGCCCCCACCCCTTTTTAAAATGAAACAGGAACTGCCCAAACTCATTCTGCAAGACTCCCCCATCCTATTGTGGCTAACGTACACTAATTCAAAACTGGAGGAAGTTGCCATTCACTCTGTACACCCACAGTCTTAATTGAGACACTTCATGGGTCTTCTTCTCAGAGGCTTCGGTGTTGTTTACACTCTTCCACTTGAAGGCTTGATAACATTTCTTTCTTTGGGGAGAAGGCTGCATGGGCCTGTTGATTTTCTGTACGGCGTGATCATAGGGTGATTCATGCCCTACAGTCAATGAACCCTCCAGACAAAGCCGGGAGTAAAGCTGCTCCAAGAACAAAGATGCTCCTTCATAAACTGCTTGGCTTAATCTTCCAAGCAACTGATGAATAAACTAGTGTTGGGTACATCCTTCCTTACAAGGATATGACGTCGAATGACCCCCCCCCCCCCCCAATCGGCCGCAGGTCCACTGTTTCTTCGCAATTGATATTTTAGTTTTACTCAAAATGTGTATGTGTGCGCGCTTTAGGAAAAGAATTCTTAAGTCACGTGGATAGTTCAACAAGGTTGAATTTAATAGCATAAGCGCAATCAAGCACTACATTTGAAGCCCGTGTATTAGTTATAACATCGCACATCGCAGTTTTGTTATTTTTGTCCGCGCTGCAGTTGTAGCAGTGTAGGGCACGCAGCTGGCGGCCTGGTCTAGTCTCCAAACGATCTGTCCGAAAGATCAAGAAGGCGACACAGTGACAGTGCCGTAACGGTCCACTTTATGGTATAAAGGTCCACTTTATGCTAAAAACACCCCCCCCCCCTTTCCACCAGGCTGACTACGGGCCTGCTACAGGTACATACATACATGTATACTGTTGCATTTGTGTAATACTCAAAACGGTTGGCCAACTTCATCCACTGTTTTTATACTTGGGCCTTAACAACTATACCTACCTAGGCCTATGCCCTATGTACAAACCTTCCCAGGAAATTTGCCTGGGGTTTTAACACCACGCCAGCCTCATACCGGGTCCAATTTTAAGACTCAAGAGGAGGGATTAGTCACTGAGGACATGGAGAGGAGGATTAACAGAGGTTTTCTCTATGATGAGGGATAATCACACTTCCTTGCGAAAACTTTCCCCGGTCTCAAGACAGGGGATGAGTGCCTACCAACTTCGGCAACAACAAAAACAGGAATACAACTGCACTGGATGTGAGTGCTTTTGCCACTTAACAACACCTTTTCAAACCAGTTTCGGCAAAGGGAGTACTATTGCTTCTGAAAAAGCAAAAAGTAGGACAATGTTGCAACACAATAAAAGGGATGCTAACAACTCATGTTTACATGTTAGTGTGCAGAAAGTTGTGTACATGTATGCCTTTAACGTTAATGCCTCCTGACTTAGTTTGCTATTTATAGAAGTCCCAAGTTTACACTAAAATTGGTATGGCAATGTGCAATTTTTATTTGTAAATTTATTTCTTGTCAATTGTTTTGTTAATCACATAGGCCCTATACTTGCTCCCGAAAATTGAACGTTAATCTTTCATCTGACAGAAATTATTTAAAAGATACAGCGGGAATATTCCCAATGACAAAGCAGTTACTTATGGCTTATAGACAGTTAACCCGTTTCTATTGGTCTGGAGCCCGTCACATGGGTGGTTTAAAACCACTGACAGCTCTGGTTCTTTAAACACTTAACTCCTGCAGCGCTGCATTCTGCGCCACATTGCACCGCATTCGCTGCATGCGCCAATCTCCATCATTTTTAGCACTACGCTCATGAGGCACATACCACAGACATGGCCAGAGGGGTCTTTCGCAAAACATAAGTGAGGTAAAATTGTTGAACAAAATTGTTGGAAAATTGTGAATTTTTGACTTACCGGTATTAAGATTTTTTTTACCGAAAGGTACGGTATTCATGAATGGGAATAAATATGTGGCTCAGGCCATTATCCATGTCTAGGCCCCTAGCACGTACTTGTTTAAAACTGGCCAAGCACATAGTTATTTCGTTATTGTTTAGACCGTAATAGGAATGTTAAAAAAATATTAAATGGTCTCGTTGCAGGAACTGAGCAAGAAGTTGATACTCTAGTTTGGAGGGGGCCTTACTGATATTGTGAGGGTTAGACTGTGATACCTTCATGTTAGAAAATTCAAAACGTAGCTATGTGTTGTAAGTGACACATTTTAAGTGACAAATTTTAAGCGAAAAGTGTGAAATGACAGTTTAACGAGTCCCGTAAAGGCTAACTGTGACATTTACTTTGCTTTTAACTGCTGTAAACACATACATCAATGTGCACACATCAGGGGTTAATGTCTCCATGCACTTACCCCAAGGAATTAACAGGATGATTTAAAGGGGCTCTGTACTGTTAATGTTACTTTATGGGGCAATGATCAAGCCTCTGCTAAATCTTTACACTGTGTTGACTACATCAACCAATGAATCTAGCACAGGTGTGCTGATGTCACTTATCGCATGATTTGTGATAACTTTCTTTCATAAATCACACCAAAGACAAACTCCATCTCAAAAGCAGCTGACACAACCTCCCCACGCTACCATCATTTACCACACATAAGTGCATTGACTAGAATTGGGACATCATCTGAATTAAAGGCCATAAAATATGTCAACACAAGATGTAACACATCTTGTGGGCTTATGTAAGGGCCTTTTTACACTATTTAAAATCTCTGTGATGGACCCGGGTCCAGTGCAGAGATTTGGGGAACCCTTTCACACTAGCAAGAATCCAACATGGCTTCAACACGGGTTTGGTGCTCTACACAGGTTCGGTACTCTACATGGGTAACTTCCAGTCCTGGTCGAGACCAGGGTTGAGGAGCTCTACCCAGATAGAAAATCCAAAATCTACAGCTGACCCGTGTACACACAGGTGTAACTACATGTAAGTGTGAATGGTGTTTCAAAAAATGATGCCTTGTGGAGACCCGGGTATAATACAGAACAAAAGATTGTAAAGGTCTCCACAAGGCAATTTCGAAAGGTGAATAGGTCTCCACAAGATTTCTCAAAATAGATATGGATTTTACTCAAAAACTAGGAATTTTCAAGGTATACTTTCAAATTGAAGTATTTTATGTAAGGGATATTGTATCGGAATTTCAACCCAGGAAAGTAATTCTGGTTAAAATAGGAGCACTTTGAAATAGCTTTCGACCATCTCACGATTTTGCACACAAGAGAACAAAGCGATGTCTCCCTGTGTGGTATGCCTTGCCTGCCAGTGTTCAATTGGACCCAGTTACGCTTAGCCTACTGTGGAGTGGAGCTGTGTTGATTTCAACATAGTAAGGGAGACGACAGATTTTATCTTACATGATTCTAAACATCCCATTGCCCATTTTTAAGTCTTTTCAAAAACTGGTCTGAACTTCTTGTTCTGGCCCTCACTGATCCATCTTCCTATCATGGCAGAAGCAAAAATAGATTCACCAGTGGTGGTGTTATGTAACCATCAAACAACCTTGAAATCTACCCTCTGGAGACATGATCGAAGTTTGCTAAATATTTTCTACACATAGGCCTACTGCAAAATTACCGGCGCTGACAATACCACAGTTTTATACATAGGGTCCAAATGAATGCACAGTGACTCATGTTATTTGTTGGAGCAAACTTCGAGACACATGTGCAACAGACAAATGATGCATAATTGGCAATGTTGTCGTCCAGACCATCCCAAGTCCAACACAAGTCAGGTCAAAAGTAATCCTTTCACAAGTCCAGCCACAAATTCATGTAAAAGGGGATGAAAAATTACAAAGGAATGCTTTTGTCACCGTTCATTTGAATAGCTTATGACTTGACTTGGGACTGGAGGACTTGTGATGGACTTGTGAGGACTCGCGACAGACTTGACTCGTACAACAATGGCATCATGTATTGCCGAGTAAATATCGACCTACACGAAGGCCTATTTTCACTTTTAAAATTAAAACAAAAACAGTACAAAGTTTGTCAATATTGAAACTGACAGACAAGCAACCTACCCGATTGCCACCAATTATATTAAATCCAAGACTGCCATTTTCGCGACCAAGTTGCAAAGCGAGAGGAACTTCTTCGCAAGGCTGTGGAAAAACAAAACAGAAAATTGTTTAATGCCTTTCCTCTTGAAAATAAGTGTTTAATAATTGAACTAAGTGTTTCACTTAGTAACAATTAGTGAAATATCAGAATAGATTAAAGTATGTTACTGAAATGAGGATTATATCAGCAAACAGTTTGAAAAGCTACCAGAAATGTTTAAATTCTGCACTCAGACATTCACTTAAAAAAACTGCAACAAAAAAAATCAGAGGCTCTTTTACACACAAATTTCACAAAATTCCTGGCCATTTTGAGTCTTGTGTACATGTACATGCATACACATGTACTTCCAAACGTAGGGGAGTCTCCAATAACGTTCCTTCTAAAAAATCACATCCTGCTGAACATCATGATCCACAGCCCCCCTCATGGTTCTGATATTTTCGTACTGGGAAATTCCTCATAAGAATGGACTTTGATTTCAACCACACCGCATTCACTTCTCACCAGGCCTTCGAGACGACGACCGATAACAAATTTGTCGCACCGCAGGGTTCTTTTGATATTTGTGCGAAATATTTAGCGTGAAATTAATTGCCCGGTTGGGACCAACTGCCAAGTTCTGGTCACAGCACTTTGGATTTTTGGAACCCTAAGACAGCCATGTTGTTTTTTTTACGCTTACCCTGTACATAAAATTGACCACATTAATCTTGGTCGTAATAGAGAGGTGTGATACTGATAAGTACCGAGTTTCACCTTCAGTTTTAAGAAAAAGCAAATTATGAGACAGTGACAATGCAATACGGAAGCTGACTACAAGTGACAAATGGCCCCCAAAACTCAAAAAGTACTCAAGAAAATAAGATGTTCTTTCAATTACACATATTGTCTGAATCTAACCGTATCCCTTTCAATGAAGTGAAATGCTGAAGTATGTGTGCACGTGTTTTATCAAAATTGTATTTCAATGTCTTTGAAGGTTGCTTAAAGGGAATGTACATCATTGGCTTTTGCTGTAATTTTCAGAGGGGTTTTCTATTTGAGGGGTTAGTATAATAGATCAAATATTGTTACACTGATATGTTTGAAATTTTGTGTGTAAAAAAAATGGAAAAAAAAGAAAAAACAAACAAAAACATTCAGTGGTTCCCTTCTCCACTAAAAATAAAATTAATAATTTATAGATGCCAGAAAAATTGTAAGGTAAGGTAATAGCTGCTCTGCCTGTTAATTGCCAGTAACAAATAGCATGTAAAAAAAAAAAACAAAATTTGAAATGAAAAATTGGAGAAAAAAGGTTGAAAAGTAGAAAGTAGTAAGTGGTCGGTGTTGGTGGACGTTTTCCGTTGGAAACTAATTTTAATGAAAATTTTTTCACACCTGGTGCTGGTGCCATACTTACAGGATGCTTTACAGGATGCTGGCAACATTCATTTAAGGTATTAGAGTATTAACTAGTTAGTTATTTTTTTTAGTTTTACAAATGTTGTATATTCCCTTTAACGTTGATTGGCATTTACAAGCCTATGACTTCTTTTTCAGTTCTGAAATGTTATTCCATCAAGCATAATCTCAGTGCCATGTTGATACACATGTGTGAGATCTATCATTTGTTGTGAAAAAAAAAAATGAATCATATAAAATCACTGGCTAGTCTACAGTGCATAATCTTTGTTTAATATAAACTGTATTTTTTAAACAGATTTTCTTCAATGTTTGCCATTAATCAAAAATATTTACTCTGTGAGGGTCAGAAATAAATACTCAGTCTCAAAGCCTATTTAGTGATGTCCCCAAGGTCCAGGGGGAAAAAAAGCAGAGAAGTCCAGAAAACAACATCATCAGTTGAGAAAAAAAGTTTGCCTTAATATTATCCCATGATTTACACTGTAAACAAAGCCTGTTTGCTAGCCTACAATGGAAGCGGCACTTGTAAAGGACAAGCCTGACAAAAAAAAATTTGGCCACTCAGCCTAGCAATTCCAAACACTGCGCTTGTTTACCCTCCGAGTCTGGACATTGCCTGCTTGTATCTTTTGTGCACATAAACAAGATCAATGTAGAATGGTGAGGGGATTCTGGACAATTTGAAAGGCCGTTGTCCCAGATGTGATGAGTTGGCATTGGGTTGCGAGTGGGTGCGCGCACACACACAGAGGTTGTGGCTCCAGTGAAGGCTAGAGATAGGCGGTCTGGCTTCATCCCCCTTGTCCAGGCAGGCGGAAGTCCTTGGGAGCCAAACAAGTGGCTGTCTGGCAGAAGACTTTAGGGAGACCAGACTACCACAAATTGTGAGAGGGGGATTGTTGTTTGGGGCAGGACACCCTGTGGAGAAAACTGTGTCCTGTGGGGATAATTCTGAGCTGATTCATTGGGCTGTGGTTGGCCACCAGACTGGCTTTTTTTTTTTGAAGAGACACTTCAATATACAGCCCTTCCGACAGAAAAGATGGAATGTGAAGGCTAGCCATTTAGCTTTTAAAAATGACAATAGATGGCCGGGATTATGAAAGGCAGACATGAATTAACCTCAAATTTCAATACTTGGGTATTATTTGAGCGAAGGTTTCATTTCTGGCTGTATCATTCACAAGATAGTATGGGACCTTCATTGAAAAGCTATAATTTATTTTACTGAATTTTACAAGAAGTATGAAAGGTAAATAATACATGTAAGGTAAATGACACTGTGGAGATGGGGCTTCTCATCAAGATTTTTTGTCACAATGTTTTCATGGAGTACATATTGAGAGTGCCAATTTTTTTGGACTAGGAGGAGTAGTATCTGTACCACATGTGATAAAATAAACAGAGAATTATTTCAACTTTGTTGGCCAAACTGCAAAAGTAGAATAATTATATAATAGTAATCCACTACAGAGAATGGAAATATCCATCGATACCAAAAACCGAGAATGAACATTAAAACCCTAACCCCCTACTGTCTTTTACCAAGTACAGGACCAAGTTCGCCAAAATCCATCAATCACACTGCTTCCATTGCTTGCTTTGCTTCAGGCCTCCAGGCCCAAGTCCATCATACTCCATCAATATTTAGTCAAACCAGGCGTGCAGGACCAAGTCCCCCAAAATCCACCGAAATAGGGGGATGGATTTTGATGGAGTTGGGGAGGTTAGGGTTAAATGAATTTTAGAAATAGGCCTTAAGAATTGCAAGTTAATGTTATTGTTCACACAAATTATTTAACAACCAGACACCTTAAAAAAAACTTCTTCAATCAGTAAATGAAAATGACTTAAAAAAAATTAATGTGATAATCCACGTGTTTATTTTCCTCACCCTATCATAAACGGCCATTGCCGACATGTATTCCACTTCCGCTTTGCATTCGTTCAGCTTTTTCTGATACCGGAGCGCCTGCATCTGTATCTCATTCTGCAAGCAAGCGATCTGGGCCAGTAGGGATTTCTCCCTCTTGCCGAATCTCACAGTCGTCTTCTTGAGACTGTGCTCCTGACTCGATATCTTGGCCTGCAAGTTGGCACAGTGGGCCTGCATGGCTTTCAGGCAGCCGTGGTCCGCCACGGCGTTGTGTTGGAGGACCAGGTTACAGCCCTGTTCGCACCGGCCCACGGGCCGGTACTCGCACTGCTGCGTCTGGTGCAGAACCTGGTCCTTGATGTTCACCACGGCTTCGCAGCCTTTGTTGGCGCAAGTCACCGGCGCAAAATCGCAATCTTCCAGGTGTTGGGGCAGCATTTGGATCTTTACCACCTCCTGGCAGCCTCGGGTATGGTTGTCGCAGCGTATCTCCAACTTCATGATCAGGTTGCGGAGCGGGAGGACGTTGTTGAGCTCCTTGGTGGAGAACTTGTCGCACTTGAGCGGGCAGCTTCCGTGCTGCACGACCCAGGGCAGCACGCAGTTGCCGCAGAAGACGTGTCCGCACGGCGTGGCCAATGGATTCTCCAGCACCGCCAAGCAGATACTACACTTGAAATCCTCGTCCACCGGTCTGGTAAATCGTTCCAAATCGTAGCCCATCGTGAATTTTGCTATCCGTTCGGGCTATCAGAGACGACATGAGTAGAAGAAAACACCAAGAAATTATCCTAGCGTGCACTAATCACGATGCTCCTTCGTCCACTCGCCACTACCACATGTGTTATGCTGGTAGAAAAAAAGAGACCTGCCAACACACGTACGTTGAATGAATGGGGCGGTCCTTTCTTTTGTTCACTGGCAGTGTCGTGATTCGACGACTGTTGTATTCTGTCTCAAATTCAGGTTTTTATCATTCGTGTAAATATGGTGCATCTGGCAGAATAACCACATTTATTTGTTCCTTTTTTGTGGGAGTGGTCAAACATGTTTTATAAACTGAATTGTTCTTGTGAATTTACTCCACATGCATCTGGTTCAATCCTAGCGGCGAAAAAGTACCATAGATTGTCAGAAGCGGGGTGGTTTCTATCAAATGGGAGAAAAGGCAGACTTTTGTAGCAAATATTCGAAAGAAACACATTTTGTCTCAAAACAATTACAAATCGATTAATCTACTCCCAACATTAATGCATTTCCAAATGTCGACGTTAAAACAAAAAAAAATGTTCATTTTATCCTTTTACTCTATAATACTCAAATTAAGAACTTGGCACTCAATGCCCTGCTTATGAAATTCTCAGTTTTGTTGACCCAAATTCGGAACTATGAACGCATACACTATAATACGCAATCCTGCATGCATACCGTACATGCGTGCATGTGTTGGCAACCGCAAAACGAAACATGTATCAGTCGTCGGTGCAAACAAACCACACTATCGCATCACACGCTCTGTCACCCACAACTTCTTTGATGCTGATTGGTCAATACTGGCCAAGTTAGCGGCCCCTTTGATGTCATCGTTATTCACCCACCCCCATCTCTAATTGCGCACCTAGGTTCCATCCAAAAGAGGCTCCGAAAATAAACAACTTGTCAAGCTCTGAAAAAAGTGGTGTTCTCTTCTTAGGTTTAGAATTCCTGAATACAATGCGAAATATCTTTGAGGTCTTTTTTCCCTCCATATTCACTTCTCAACAAAAAATGAGAATCGTGGCTTTAATCTTGTTTGTTTACACAGTATTGGCGTTTATAGAATGCCGACGTTGCAGGGCACTGACCCGGGTGTTTGGCTGATAATATACGGACCCCTGTCATTTATATTTCGGATCTCCTTATTTCGTATTACTGAGAGCCTGCATGGGTGGGGGTATTATCGCTGTGCGGCCGATAATACCCCCACCAAAAATAGCAAAATAAACACACATTTATTAAGAATTTCTTTCTTGTCCTGTCAGCAACCATCCGTGGCTCGTCAGGTTTCATAATTTGGGTTTTATATCGGGGCAACACACGGATTACGGGTCGATCAATAGTTGGATTCTACCACCCAAAATCTCGCCCCAAAAGCATCAACGTTATTGGCTGCTTGACGCCCTCTATCAAGAAACACGCGATTGCTTTTTACAAAATTTCACTGGCGAAACCAATGAATTTTTCACGTAAATGTGTTGAGTATTCGAAATTGAACAACATTTAGTATTCAGTTAAAAATATGCAGCTTTAATACTTAAACCTACTCAACAGGTCACATCTTGCAAATTATATTTTTTTTAAACAAACACCAAGAAATTCGAAAGGCAATTATATTCTTATATTCATTGTGTTAAATCACAAGCTATGTAACAACCAATATGTATAGGCCATTGGAACTCATTTTGTAAAAGACAAAATGATGTCCAGACAAAAAAAGACGCATATAATGATGTCAACTCGAGATATATTAAAGTACATTTTCTCTCTTTTTACCCAAAGTCCGGGGGGGGGGCGGGGGGGGGTCCAACGGGGGCCAGGCCGCCCCCCCCCCCACAAACAAAAAGAAACCAGTACTTGTTTTTAAGTGACTTCGCCAAAAAGGTAGCCACTGCGTATGCAACATTAACATTGCGACGACATGCACCAATATGCATGCTATTATATAGTGCCCCCACCCCTTGCTTTTTTATATTAAATTTGGAGCGGAACATTTTTGAACTCACTTTATCGGGGACCTAAACAAAAAGTTGCCCCCCCCCCACCTTGCTTTTGCTTTTACCATGATAAAAACGGGAAAAATGCGACTTTTTTTAACGGCATCCATTGTTATGAATGGTTCTCTTGTCTTATCGAGCATAATCATGTTTATACCAAGCACGCATCTGCAGCTGAAGAACGGTTCCGTCGCCCGGCCCGGCTCGGCCCGGCCCATCCAGGATGGATCTGTCTGTGCGATGCGTTTTACCGTCTACTCCCATGAAATAACTTACATATAACTTGATGAGCATGGAAACAAAACACTTTTTGAAAAAAAGAATCGCGTGTATTGTTCTCGACAATCGATCGATCTACATTATTACAATAATTATGCATAGGGGCAATTTTTGAATCCACAAACATTCGTGGCAAAAGAAAATCGGTTATACAACTGGCTTCGAATGGCGCAACTTACTCAGTTTATCGATTCACTTTATCGGCTGCATTGTATGATGACCTATTATATGGGAGACTTTAGTTTTGTAATACCATTTTCATAATTAATCCACAAGATGACAGTATTAAAAGATAAAGCTTAATTGTTATACAGAATGTGCCAACAAAAAAGTGCAACATTCAGAAAACAAATAATTGAAGTTGTTTAAATTTTAATGTTTTTTCCTTCAGTGAAATTGTATATTACAAAGCCTGACTATTTCTCAATCCACTTCTTTTTTTTCACCCCATTCCATTTTGGGTTCCCTAGATACAATCAATTAAGTGAAAGGGTGTAAATTTTAGTTGGGCCACTCTCACCTGGACATGCTGAATCTGGGTTAAGCATTGAATAGGCATTGAAGTTGGTGACATCGCAGGTGAGAGTGGCCCAAGTAAAATTGACACCCTTCCACTTCATTGACTGTATTGGGATCCAAATGGAATTGGGTGAAAAGGAGTGGATTGAGAAAAAATCAGGCTTTAATGTCACATATAATTTCATTGAAGAAAAAAAAACATTAAACAGTTTTATTTATTTGTTTTCAATGTTGCACTTTTTCGGCACACTCGGTAGTCATGCTTGCGCACAACATATACCTCTGCCTTTAAGCAATTTTATTATGACGTAAAGAAATTGTGAAGCAATTTTTTTTGTGTGCCAAAATTATACATGAGTCACTTCCTCAACGGTCATTTACCTAATCTAGTAGTGTATGTATCCTTCAATGTGATGGAGTCATCATACAATGATTCGTGTAGTGAGGCTAATTATGCAGTGAAGTCTTTGCGTAATAAAGACTAACAGTAATTGAGGTGTCTATTCAGCAGACGTCTGGGGAAAAAATTGCCAGACTATAATGATTGTTATCGCGTGCAGTCTTCAAGGCGTTGAATTATTCAAGACTCTCTCCGTAAACGTTTGGCTAATAATTCCCGCCTCTTTATAAGTCCCACATAACAGGCGAGACCGGATTAATTATTGACGCGATAATTGCCGGTAACGGGACGGTCTTTTGTTGCGGTTTCCTCGGACGGGGATTAAAGCTGACAGGTCGTGAATAAAGAGCCTCGACTTTTACGAAATAAACCAATTAACTCGTGGAAGGAATGGTACAGTGGGTGTTTTTCTGTTGGGAGCGTTACGAACTGGACAGCCGTGTGTCAAAATCATTATAAGATTGATGATCGAAAGATAATATGATTGTGAGATCTTTTGAACTTTAAAATCAATCAGTTAGGCCTAACGTATATTGATTGAACATTTGGCATGTGTGCACATTTCGTTCTCGTTTTATTATTGAGGAGGATTTACTTGAAGAACGGAATGCCATAATATTAGTTTTATAATACTCTTCACAAAACACATAGAATAGAGATTGCTACATAATATTGATTGTTAGCAACGTCATTTCTTGATCAAACAATGCGTTCGTGTGAAATTTCAAGATGACAGCAGAGGGCGCTATTCCACTTTGCGGACAATCTTACAAGATGTCAACAGTGCGATAAAATCACGGGATGACAACATCCCGAGAGTGGGTTGACGACATCCTATTCTTATTTTAGGATGAAGACTTCCTTCTCATGTTGTCGAAGTCCTTCTTTTTTAGGATGTCGTTATCCCTTGATAGATTATCTCCAGTTGTCGACATCTAACGTGTAAGATTTCGCCAACTGAGTGATAAATCGTCTCAGGATGTCGACGTCGTACGTGTAAGATATCGTCATTCCGTGATAAATTAGGTCATTGTCAAGATCGAAACATCTTAATGGCACCAAAGGGTCCAGACCAGTAATATACTGCCATAGACCTAATTACGCGCACCCCTCCCCCCAAAAAAAATCATTACAAAAAAATTAATACTTTCAACTCTCGGAGGTGCTCAAGACACGCATCAAATTAAAGCTTATTTCATCATCTTTCATTTTCTGTTATTTTTTTTTTTGGGGGGGGGGTAATCCAATTACTTTTGGGGGGAAATTTCAATCCGAAGATTATCACCCCTAAAAATAGTCATGAAGCACCATTTTCAAAAACACCATTTTCAAAAACGATGTCTACGCTCCATTGCAAAATAGAGCGCTTTTAGGGCCCAATTTCATCCAAATTTCACAGAAATACAAGCTCACAGTCCTGTGGACGGCGTTCACCTTTTTTTTTTTTTTTTTTACAACCCCTTAAGTTCATGAGTTCATGGCCCACAAAATGTTTTTATACCGAAGAATTCGAGAATTCGAGGGCATGCAAATCGTGTTTTGGCTGGTGTAGGCAATTTTGGACCGATTTTAATAGGGCCTACTTGTCTGGACACCAACTTGAAAACCATGGCTATGTAGGCCTACACCATAAAAGCACAACAGACGCAGGCAGTTGTAAAATCGGTTTTCGTCACGAAACAAAAACAAAAACGAAACCAGTCGGCCAATCTTGCCAATGACTTATCTGTCAACACTAACTTACATTTCAATTACCCGCTCATTCATTAAATAGGTACTGTCCCATTTTTAGTGTCACAGAGGTGTCGATAATAGCTGAGGCCCCAATGATCCCATTTCCCACTAGTCTGAGGATCAGGCATTCACGTGTGCAAAGCCACACGAACGAACGTCTGATATTATCCAATAACATGCAAATTTTATGCGACCCCGCGTGCCAGCCAATCGAAGTCGACCTTTGAAACTGTGACGTCATTTCGAGCAGAAATCTTCTTCCAAGCTCTGATAAGTACGGAAGCGTATATGACCATTCGCGTTACTGCGTTACTGAAAAAAAATATCTTGGAAACATGGAATTCCCTGAAAGGCTATCGTGGAAACGTGGAATACTGTGATAGCCTTTCACAGAAATAATGTGGAATTCCCTGAAAGGCTATCGTGGAAACGTGGAATACTGTGATAGCCTTTCACAGAAATAATGTGGAATTCCGTGATAGGCTATCGTGGAAACGTGGAATACTGTGATAGCTTATCATGGAAACGTGGAATATCGTTGTAGCCTATCACAGAAACATCGAATTCGGTGATAGGCTATCGTCAAAGCGTGTAATTCCGTGATGATCTATCGTAGAAACGTGGAATGTTGTGATAGGCTAACGATATCATGGCATTTCGCTTTCCACGATAAAACATCACGAAATTCCATGTTGCTGAGATACCCTGTCGCGGTATTCCACGTTTTTTCGTGATAGGCCGGCTATCACAGTATTGCACGTTTCCATGATAACCTACCACGGGTTTCCACGTTTCCACGATAGGCTTTCATGGAATTCAGCGTTTTCATGATGGGCTATCGCTGCATTCCGAGTTGTAAAGATATTTTATGATGGAACTATATATGTTTCCAAGATATTTTATCTCAGTAACGCAGTAACTCAGATGATCATATACGCTTCCGTAGATGGGTTCGCAACTTGCGGATCGTCTGCGTAGCCTGTGGAGTAGAAATGTGGACTATTTAAGGCCAAAAAAGTCTCCGGTTTCTGGTATGCTCGCGCGTCGCCGTAGCCGTGCTCGTCGGCAAAATGAAAAAGTTTTTTTTACAATGAAAGATGATGTCTCAAAACCGCCAAACTCACTGGTTTGACTGGAATCCTGCTGCTGCACAATTTTAACATGTTTTTAGACTGGGTTATGGTCGAGAATAAGCTTTATGTGGCCTCTCTGGACTCCCATATATTTGCACGAAGTTAAGTCGGGGACCATTAATTTTGCAGTCATCAGCCGACATTTGAAGCAAAAAAAATCAGGTAAAAAAAAAAAAGCCGCGTCGCCGCACAACTTTTTGGGCAAGCTCCATACCATTACCAGAAACTGGAGACTTTTTTGGCCCAAGCTGTTGATTTGTCAATTTGGCTGTCATGTTTTTTGTGATACAACAACGGGTTACGGAAGACCCGATATAGAAGGCGCCCGCTGAATGGTCAGAATCTCGAGGTCAAGACGCAGTCTTCTTTTGCATAATTAATCGCAGAATCTGCGCAAAAATCATAGACTCTTGCTGTGCAAGAGGATATTCCACTGACTAATTTCCCCCTACCCTACAATGGGTTCATTGATGGGGCAACGACCATATTATTATTGGCCTTTACAGCCCACGTGGAGAAATGACGACAGCAGAACCACAACGAGTTTTCGTGCAGGCCTCATTACCTTTTTAACGACCACGTCAAACAGTGACAGTTAATAACGGACGAAATAATGAAAATTGACAACATGCGGTTGCAATATAACATAGGTTTTGTGTTGTTGCAAACTGCGCTCCGATGCCTGTTAAAAATAAAAGATTAATTTGTGGTAATTAGGTGGCTGAGTGCTGGTTGTTGATGTGATGCGTTGGCATGGTGCGTGAAGTGGATTGTGAGTGCGTGGTTCCCCCAAAATATCTCCAATTATGTATCTCCAACAAAAATAGACCTAAACAGGCAGACCGTATAGGTTCAAGTCCAATGGATTAATTAATCCGTCTGGTACCCAGAGACCGTCAAAAGTCTCTTCATCGATCCTTCAAGTGCTGCTTGACAAGAATCCTTTCAGGTACCTTTCGTGACATTGGCATTGACATGTCGATGGTACTATAATAATTTGCTCTACAATTGGTGGGCGAAGGATCATAGATCAAGTTGCAACACGCTTTACCTGTCAAGAGCTAAAATGGCCGGTTAAGAGTCTTACACTAAACGCAGGCATTATTTAAAGCTTGACGAATAGGCGTAGTGCAATAATATTTTGTTGATTGGTTTTGCGTTGAGTGATCGTCGGTTCTTGGTAAACAGAACTCGGCTGTTCTTTGTGGTTGGGCATACAGCACAATGCAAATCGTGAAAAAAATCCAGTTGGTGAATTGTGTTGTTTTGTTTGGGGGGGGGGGCCTTTCGTTTAAATCCGAGTTACCATCGCAATAACTTTTTAAACCAATAAAATTAAATTAAAACCATGAAACAAGTCATGTCACCTGTGTACTAGGTGCACATGTGACAGCGAGTCGCTTTAAATTACGGATGAAATAAAGTGTGAATTCTTTTTATGAAATTAATGAATTAAACTATTTAAATTTGGAATTAGAAGTTATGTTTCTGACTCATTACTCGAAATAAAGTTACATGAGCCCCTTTTTTGGTCAATGTATGCTTTTAATTTGACTCGAACCATCAGCAATATTCTTTCACAAGTTTTTAACATGTAAGTGGAACTTAAAGAAGACCGAAACAAACATAAATGTCTTAAAATTAAAGGCCATCGCCTGCGGAAAATGGGGGGGGGGGGGCTGAAACTACACGGCTGGCTAACTCCAACCAAAATACACTCATCACCAAAAATCGGGGTAGCCTAAGCAATGTAACGACTCGGTAGAGTGGGCGTAGCTAAAGGATTTGGGTCAAGGGAAGGGTACGGTCGAGGCCACCCCTGCTCAGGAACTATAGGAAGGACAAAATAAGCTCCTTTTTAAACATTTTTTGAAATAATTATGCTACTGCGTCATTAGAGGTACATTTGGCGTAAGTAGGGTGGGGGGGGGGGGGTTCGGGGCGGATGGAATTTTCGCAGGGGAGGGTTCACAATTATTTTGAAATGTAGACAGTTTTTGTCTCCGTATTTTAGGCATAGGCGGACATAATTAACAGTTTCATTTTTTTGGGTGTCAGAGCGGGGGGGGGGGGTCGCATTACTTTAAAGGAATTGCTATTATTTGTGTTTTTTTTTGACAGAGCTCGGGGTAAAAATTGACCCCCCCCCCCCGCCTACGGAACCGCACCTGGGGGTTCCTCCGGGCTCAAGATCTGTAAGCGCCCCCTCGCTCTGAATTTGAAGAAGGCGAACAAATCCATGAATTGTATTGTTTGAAACTATGAACTCACTGCTGTCTACCTCATCCGGAAAAAGTTACCCCTATAAGCATGTCCCCCGCCACCTGCAGTAAGGACTACGCTACACTGCCATGGTTTACTTTCCCTGTTGAACAAAAAAGGTGGTATAAGGAAGGGAGGAAAGGGTTCAATTAATTCATGATAAACAAATGATAAACCAAAGAGTCTATTTGCAAAACGCGATAAACGCCATTCGTTACCTTTTCGAATCCCGCTCCCTCCTATTAGCCTGGCCGCCCAATGTCAGTTTAAGCGCCATTTAAAGACAATAAAGCGAAAAATGAAGTTTACAGCCGTTTATATTGTTTCATTTTTTAACTTACCAAACTTAGATAAACGTGCACATTTTCACTTCTTTTCAACTGGATATATCGCGTTTCGGATATAAACTCTTCCAAATTTTATACTTGGATATTAACTCCATTGCACATTGGTACGAACTTTTAACACGCACAAAAAGTAGTTTCGTCAGCGACCTAGAAATACTTTATAACAAAGAAATTCCCGATACAAACCTCTCTAATTAAATCCATTCGCAGACAATTGTCATCTAGGCCCCAAGGGACCACGGGCCAGATGAATCAGCGAGCATCGTAACAATAGCAAAAGCGACAATAATAACGCGGCATTTTTACAGGCGACCCCCTGATCAAACTGTCACTCAAGAAATTCGTGACCCTGACATAATTACGGCCAATCTAATATAGACAGACCGCGAGAGCGGGGCGGCGCGCGGCGGCTGCCTTTTGTCGTTGCCTCTCGCCCGTGGGTTACCGAGCATGTAGCGAATCCCGCCGGCCCAGTCAAATTAAAAAGAAACAGACAGAGAAAACAGAAGATGAAAAGTGGCCGACTTTACGGATGACAGAGGCAGAGGCGGCGACCGCGCAGGAACAAAGGGATACCAGCCGTCTGTCCCATCTGAGCAAACAATGGGTGATTATCGGGGGATGAACGCCAGTGACCGCCGCTCGATCGTGCCGCGGTCTGGCTGGGGGCCTTGGGTGGGATGGAAAGGGAAATTTGATTTCAGTCGCTGATTCGCAGAATAGAAAAAAATCGTCGGCTCAACAATAAAGGGTCCTTAAACAGGCTCGTGATTTCTGGCTACAGTGCCTGGTCTTTAAAGGGCGATGACATGAATTTTACTTGGGCTGATATTTGGTGCAACTTTCTACTCCTCTTAAATGTCTCAAAACTGTTTGACGCCCTTTTTTTGGTTAATTTTATTGAAAAGCGCACTTTCTAAACTCTCAAAAATGTCCATGCTTGCTTGACAAATGAGGGCGCTGTTGCTGTGATATCATTTCAGGAAGACACTGTTCAGTCATATCAATTCGCTCGTACCCCCCGCCCTGCAAACAGTTTGCAGGGCGGGGGTACGAGCGAATCATGGTTTATCTGTAAAAGTTGCTTATTTTCCACATTTGTGGAAAAACTTGGCTCATGGACATTGCCCATACATGAGAGTATACATATATATTTTTTTTGTCGGAATAGAAGGATCACAAAATTTAGACAGTTGCTTTAATTTGAAAAGAAAATGCGTCTTTTCCCGGTTATTTCCGGTTTGATGACGTCACCAGTAAAACAAAATGTGCAAACTAAATATTGATTTAGTTCAGAGAGGACACATACTCATTATGATGTGAAAAGAACTTAATATAAAAACACAAAAAAATGCAATGATGTATCAGTACCTTTTTTTAATAACACCTAACTTTCGGTTTGATGACGTCACAGCATTTTGGAAGCCAAAGATCATCATTGACTATTTTTGCTGGCATAGGAATTAGACACGGATGAAATGATGGATTTCAATTAAAAAAAATAAAAACTAATGTTGTGGACGTTATGTCACGCTTGACAGGGAAGAGAATCTTAGATGTTGACTTCTAGAAGATGGAGCTTCTTCACTGCTAGATGCCAAGGAACCAGAAGCAGACAGGATCACCGACAGATGACTGACACAGCTTACTGAGCATGTCATAATTCTGATTCTTGAGTTGAGGTGAGTTAAAATCAAAAACTTAAATTCTTAATACTGTGATATTTTTCCTTCCTAAAAAACCCACCAACAGTGCTTGGTTTTGTCTTTATTTATAAATTCTTAAGTTTGCTTGCTTACTTTGTTTGTAATTTGTTTTCGAAGTTGAGGACCACCAAGCTTGGATGAGACTGGACAATGAAGAAGTTGCTCTATCTAGACAAGGATGCCGCCCAAATCGAAAACCAAGGAACTGGAAGCAGGAAGAAAGACCAATAGATGAACTGATGATCTTGTTGTGTTTGCATTGACCAATTCGGGTGGTTAATTTACTCGAGGCACAAGAATGAATATACCCGACAGATAGACCCCCGGCTTTTATCTTTCTCTTTAACCGTGTTCACACAAGTGTGAAATAATTATAAGAAATCAGCTTTAGCCTTTGGTTAGCCGTTTTAACTCATCTGAAATCCGTTGTCAGTGTTGGTTTTATATCAGAGGAATTGTTTAAATGTTTAAATGTTCATATATATATTTGTACGTGTTACTTTTTATGTCACGTTTTAGTGTGTATTTAAAACTTTTTTAGGCACGCAAAATCAAGGCGCATTTCACTACATATGCAGTCGTATATTATCAATAGCACAGTAATAATTGAAATAATAATAATGATGAAAATCATTTCTTTGTCAGTCAGGCTTAACATTTAGAATAAAAAACTGAAACATTGAAACAATTGATTTCCTTGGTAGATTGTCAGTTATTTTTGCTGTTTTTGCGTTGTGGGTTGGGTAAATGAAATAACTTGTGTATATATATATTTCTTAATTTTGACCCCGTGGCGATTTGGGACGAGGTGCGCACATAATATGGTTAAGGGAAGATGAAATAAAACTGGCATTCCAGTTCAATGGTCTTTAAATTTGTCTTTAAATAACGTTTAGGGGTATGTTTTTTTAATTTTATATTTGATGTTATATATATATTTTAATTGAAGTATTTGAGCGGCATGAGCGGCCCAGGCTGATGTCCGTGCCCCGGTGGCCCCACCGTTGAACAAAAATATGTATCAAGTTGTATTCAGTCTCCACGCCCCCCCCCCCGAATACATTTATGCACCCCTATCCTGTTCGTAAGTGTGACGTCATCTCAACTTAGCCATGATGGTGTAGCATGGCACCAATGGAACCGGAAGTTAACGCAACTTGAGTGATTATCCAATGGGCGCTCGTAATCAGTGGTGCGTGCGCGTGTATGACGAAGTCACTTACGAACCGGATAGGTTCCCCAAAAACCACAAGTTTGGTTAGCCTTTTTATTATTCTTCAGAGTACACGATATAAGCTTAAAATGTTCGAGCATATTGCAAATATTGGCCACGCCAACAACATGGAAAAAAAAAATTCACTTTGGAAATGTATTCTGGTATTTTTGGAAATCTGACCAAAAAGTACACACAGCGAATTTTGTACACCCCCAAGTTTGGCTGTGTAATATCCGTCGACAGAGGGCGCTGTAACGCCTTCACGTGATGTTAACGCAATCGGCGGATGGGATGTGGCTTTGACGTACCTTTAGTAAACATGGCTTCTCAAGCGAAACAAGGCTGGGATTTCGACAAGTTTGACGATGGCTCGTTAAGTGAGTAAATAAATTTCAGAACTCTGAGTATTTTCTCTCTGAGACTCTGAGTGCGTTTTTCATTTATGATAGTTTTGGTGTAATTTGGTATTTTCGATCATCGAAATAACACTTTTGTTTGCGCTGGTTAACTTAACTTGTAGTTATTATTATTATTATTATTAGGCCTATTATTTATTCGGCATTAAAAACACAAACAACAAACATTCACATATAGAGAAAACCAAAAACCAAGAAAACAAAAACGAACATGACGAAAGCCAGGGGCATATGCCCGGAATTAAAAAAGTTTACCTAAAAACTGTGGCCCGAAGGCCTTCAATTCCAATACCTCTGGCTACACAAAGAATATATATATAAATCTATAAAAATCTATAAAAATGTGTTAACAATAAAAGCATATATTAAAAATGGCAGAGGTATAAATGCTAAAAAGTTATCGTCCCCTAAAATTAACATCAAAATACCACGTTGAGAAAAAACAAGATAAAAAGCAAAAAACAAAACCAAAAAAATAGTCCAACAAAAAGAACAGGTAAAAAATGTTCCCCTCCCCCCCATTATAGTTCAAAAGACCCAATTATTGTGGATGTCCACATTAAACAATAAAAAAGTTAAAAAGTTTCAATACACGCAATAAAAAACAACAACAAATATTAGAAAAAATAAGGAAAATAATTAAACAAAACATGAGAAAAATGCCAGCCAACCCCCCCCCCACCCAGTAAAAAAAGTTTCGTTGCAAGTAAAAAGACGTAATATTACGTCTTTAATAAAAAAAAAACAGTTGAGAATTAGCAAAAACAAAACAAAACAAGCACGAAAAGTTCTTTTCAGAACTAAACATCTGCTGAGCAGCAGTTATCACCACATGGTGTTACTGCAAACCGAAATGATACAAAAAAAACCTATTAAACAAACGATATACGCCTTGAAGCTATGCATGGCAGCTGGCATTAGAGTGGACAGAATCACGGGCAATGCCATGTGGAAAGATATTCTCTTCCTGGAAGAAGTATGGTTCTACACAAAGAATACACAAAGAACTAAAAGGACCCAGTACAGTTACTGTGGTCGGCAGAGGTGGCATCTTAGGGAATTGATCCAGCTATTTAATGACATTTCAACGACGCCAGACCTCAGAGATTCCGGTAGCTCGTCCCATTCACGAGCAAACACATTCACTGCAGAGCCGTGAAGTCTTTGTGTGCGAGCTCTAAGATGACAAAACCGCACTGTTTCAGTGTGTCGACCGTTGACCACAATGCCGTGTCTAACAATGTTACAAGTAAGTTAGCTTGTGTGCGTGCATTATGTCTGCATTGGGCTAGCCCCACTACTACTAGTACTACTAGTACTAGTGTGGCCTAGCTGGAGTTACCCAGCCCTGAATTATGACATTGGGTTGTCATGTAGGGCTGGAGCTAATTTTTCATGTAACCGAGCAGCGTAGGCAGGTCCCAAAAAAAATTGCGATTTTGTCCCCGTTACACACTAATTGCAACTGCAACTCACCCCAAACTTGCCTGGAATAACCATTACACAGGTCCTTGAAGTAAAAAACGATCCATGATGAAGATTCAGCCTACAATTGCAGTGAAAAAGAAAGAATAACCGCTAACCTGACAACCTTGCAGGTGTAACCCAGAAAAATGGAACAAAGGAATTGGACCTAGGATCTCTAGAAAAGCGCGAGGAAAGTTAAGTTGGCAAAGAGACAGAGATCAAAGAGCTATCACTGGAACGCATTTATTTCTCCTGAACGACAATTAAAACCAAACTAAACCAAAAATAAAATTATGAGACTCGAAGAACAACCGATTTTGTACCTGACACTTGACCAACCTTGATGTTCTCCTAACCAAACAAATGTAAATGACCTTTGACTTTCCCTAAAGATAAAAACTGCTATAAACCAAAAAAACTCAGTATAATGATCACAACTGAAACTAAGTAAATGAAGCAAAAATAGACTAAAAAAATCTAAAATGACACGAACCAATAGACAAAAAAAACAACTCAATTCAACAACTAAAACCTAGAACGAAGATTTAAAATTAAAACCAACAATAAAAACCTGAGATTTAAAACCAACTAAAATTAAAACCAATACAGCATCAAAAGAAGGTCATAAATCAAAAACAACAGCTTAAACAACCGAACCCAGCAGCAGACCAAACTTTCAGGGTAGAAAAGCCATAGATTTTCAAGGGAATCTACAGAGCAAAACTAAATGATGCTGCCCTGCCTTCTACCAGTCTGCAAAATGAGGCATGGACCACATGGTCTCACAGATAAGGGGGTCTCTGTTCTGGACAGGATGTTTACTCTATCCAGGGGGCGTACACTACTATCCTCCTACAGCACTGCTATTATTTTACTGTGTCATAAACTTCTACTTAATTAACTTAAGAGGGCTACAACACAAACTAAGTGTATGCAAGTCAGGGGGAGGGACTCCTATGTTGAAAACCAAAAGCTAATGCAAGTTAACTATGCGGCCCTGCCACACACTCGCCAACTAAAATACATTGCTATCCTTAGCAATGGCGCAAGGAGAGTGTCAAGACTTATTACTAGAATCCTCGAAAATTATGTGACCACTATGGGCATAATCCATTAACTATTCACTGCCAGTCTCCAAACCTGCGAGGCGGACGGATGCTTCTCTTTGGTCGTCGGCTGGTCCTCACCTCCAATACACTGTCAGAACTAGCGGAACTATCAGTGGACACTTCAGACTCATCAGCTGTACTGCTACCATAGGATGACTCTGGTTCTTCATCCTGCAACTAATGTGGGGGTGGGGATAGATGGAGATGCGGAGGATAATCTTCATTCTGGAACTGTGGAGGGGGTTGAAGTAGATAAACCTGAGGTCCGTCCACATCTTGGGACTGCGGAAGGGGTGGAAGTAGACCCTCATCTGTTTCATCCTCTACCTCGAAAGGACAAATGGCCAGTAGGTTTCGATGTAGATTTCTCGTCTTCGTAGATCCACGTTGCTGAATAGTATACACTGGCAAGTCTCCCACTTGCCTAAGGACGATGTAAGGTATTTCCTCCCATTTGTCTCTCAGCTTACCTCTGCCTCTTGGTGTTTTGTTGGCGACAAGGACTCGATCTCCTGGCTGAAGTTCTCTCTCGGTTCCACGAATCTTTTTGTCATAGTTCAACTTTTGCTTGTGCTGTGCCTTCTTGGTTGCGAGCTTCACCTTTTCGCTGGCATTCCGGAGGTGTTTCTGCATCTGCTGGACGTACAAGGACTGGGGACGGCTCTCCTCTGACTCTGGCTCCCCTGGAGTTACAAGGTCCACGGGTAGCCTAGGTTCCCCCAAGAACATCAGATAGAATGGACTATAGCCTGTTGTCTCATGTCTCGTACTATTGTAGGCATAAGTCATCGACTGCAAGTGCATCACCCAGTTAGGCTTCTGGTCAGGTTCAAGGGTTCCCATCATAGACAATAGCGTCCGGTTGAAACGTTCCGTCATCCCGTTGCCTTGGGGGTGGTAGGGAGACGTTTTACTTTTCACAGTACCGAGGAGATTACACAGCTCCTTCACTATAGCTGATTCAAAACATCTCCCCTGATCAGAGTGAATACGTTCAGGGATGCCGTAGTTCTTGATATACTTCTCCCATAAGACTCGTGCCACTGTATTTGCAGTCTCATCTCTCGTCGCGTACGCCTGTGCATACCGGGTGTAGTGGTCTGTCACTACCAGGATGTGTTCGAAACCACCTTTCGACCTCTCCAGTGACAAGAAGTCTATACAGACCAACTCTAATGGTCGGGTTGTCTGGATGCTCTGAAGGGGTGCTTGTCGCCGAGTGTCCGGTAGTTTCCTTAGGGCACATCGCTTGCACTTCCCGACATATGCCTTCGTTTCAGAATATAAGCCGGGCCAGAAGTAACGGTCTCGTACTAGCTGGACTGTCTTCTCGAATCCAAGATGTCCCATCTTGTCATGGAGATGTTTCAGGATCTGGGGTCGCAGTGACTTCGAGGGGATGGGCAGATAGTTGTCTCTATCCTCTGTGATATGGACGTAGAACAGTGCACCGTCTTTCACGTGAAGGTTATCCCATGACCTCAACAATCTGCGGACTGCAGGAGCTTCTGCCTTCATCTGCCTCTTACTTGGCCTAGACTTTCGTGTCAACTTAAGAGTTGTCACACGACTGATGTCCAAATCCTGCTGTGTCATTGCTACGCCTGGTATCTGTTCAAGTACAGTTCCCACTGTTGCATGCTCCCTGGCCTCAGGCCCTTCAGACACATCACATGACCCAGAGGAAGTGCATTCTTCAGAGTACGTACGCTCCGCCATTGAAGTGCTCGGGTCTCCTTCCTGAGGAACCATCTGCTGAGCTACTATTGGATGTTGAGTAGTCTCCCCGTCTACCTCATCAACTGCATTCAGGATCTGTTGTACATCATTCCTGGGGATTCTGGACAATGCATCGGCATTGGCATTCAGTTTGCCTGGTCTATACACAATGCTGAGGTTGTACTGGGCGAGGTTACTAATCCAACGATGACTATGGGCATCTAACTTGGCCTTCTTCAACACATACGTGAGCGGATTGTTGTCCGTCATAGCAGTCACCTCGTTACCATACAGATAGTCCTTGAACTTATCTGTCACCGCCCAGTGAAGTGCCTTGAACTGCATCTTGTGTGCTGGATATTTCCTTTCGGCGGCGGACAGAGAGCGGCTGGCATATGCAAGCACTCGCTCCTTGCCTTCTTGTGTCTGCGTCAGAACTGCTCCTAGACCGTCTCTGGAGGCATCAGTCTGCACTGTAAATGGGAGGCTGTAATCAGTGTACGCCAAGATGGGTGCAGAGATCAGCTTAGATATCAGTGTGGTGAAGGCCTCTTGACACTCAGTGGTCCAGACAAAAGGTGGCTCCTTGCCACCTCGTTTTCCCCCAGTTAAGGCGAAGAGAGGAGCTGCTATATTGGCATAGTGTTGGATGAACTTCCGATAATAGCCAGTCATCCCCAAGAAGCTCCTCACACCTCTCCTACACGTGGGTACAGGCCAACTCTTCATGATGGAGACCTTTTCAGGATCCGTGGCAATCCCCTTGGCAGACACTATATGGCCTAAGTATCGAACCTCGGTCCTGAACAGTTGGCACTTAGAGGGTTTCAACTTTAGTCCATGTTCTCTCAGCCGAGTAAAGACCTTGCCTAGACGTTCCATGTGTTCCTCTATGGTGCTGCTGAAAACCACTATATCATCAAGGTATATGAGGAGACTCTCGAAAGTCATGTCACCAAATACAGTGGACATTAACCTTTGGAACGTAGCTGGAGCATTAACAAGGCCAAAGGGCATGCGGGTATACTCATACAACCCCATGGGAGACGTGAATGCTGTCTTCTGCTGATCCTTTGGTGCCATTTTCACCTGGTGGTAGCCGGACGTGAGGTCTAGGCATGAAAAGAACCTTGCCTTCCCAAGGGCATCAAGGGCCTCGTCAATCCTTGGGAGTGGGAATACATCCCTGGTGGTTCTGGAATTCAGCTTCCGATAATCGACACACAGGCGAATCGTTCCATCCTTCTTCTCTACCACAACTATGGGGGACGCAAAAGGGCTCTGGCTATGTCGAACAATTCCCGCCTCCTTAAGCTCTTCGATGTGGCTTCTTACCGCTTGGTACTGGGCTGGGGGAATTCTCCGGTAGGGGAGCCTGAATGGAGTTGGGTCACTCAGTGGTATTTCATGTTCCACTGTGGTAGTCGAACCCACATCTAAGTGCCCCTTGGAGAACACATCTGCATTCTGAGATAGAAGCATGTCGACAGCCTTCTTCTGAGATGGGGTCAAGTCAGCACCCTGCAGATCAACCTCTGGCACTGGACTGGTATCGACAGCAACTTGTTCATGATGACTGCCTCTTTCTCATTTTGCACTGCCGCTGGACTGACCAACTTGAAGCAGGAGAGGGTCGCTACCTTTGAGTTTCTCCGGAGAGTCATCCGGTGATCAGACAAATTGCAGAGTTGGACTGACACCCTGGAGCCCTGCACCTGAACCAGTGTGCGGCCTACTGCCAGCTCCTTAGTGAGGCTGTTGTCTAACATGGCAGTGATACTTCTTTTGCGCACAGACTTTGGTAGCCATGCCTGAACAGCAACTTTCTCTCCAGGTGAAAAGTCCAGCGCATGTCTGCCTGCATATCTACAAATGCCAATGTCTCCATTCTCCTTAGCAAGGTCTGCCCCATCTTCATTGACAACCTGGAAAGCCTGGAACCACTTGGGGGGCAACCGTTGCGTTTTCTCCATGAACTTCGACCCATGAGAGCCCTTCGTCCTGTCCCGACTGGCACGTATGGCATTGGTGCCAATGAGTACAGGGGTGTCAAGGCCGGAACCCCTCGGATATGTTGACCCATAACATGTACGTCGACCGTTATGACTCCTAGGTGTTGGACAACTTGTCCTCCGGCTCCTAAAATGGACACGTCGGAGGTACGGAGTGGTTGGAGTCTGAGCTCAGGATATCTCTGGATGAATTCATTGGTCACCGTGGTTACTTGCGAACCTGTATCTATTAATGCGAAACAATGAATTCCAGAGAACCCAATCTCTGTTCTGTTGACAGGCCCAGCTTCTGGTATCTCAGCTGTCCTCTCCACACCACTCGTTCGGTCCTCTTTCACATGGCTATTGATGGATGTATATGTATTAGTGTTAAGTGGGCTCTTCCCTGTTAAACCCGCTGACTGCCCTACATCCGCAGGTTTTGTCCGTTTAACATAGGCTGAGTGGTGGGGGCCTGCTGCTGCTGTGGTTGCTCACTGTGGTTTAGCTGGGGGCAATTTCTTGCTAGATGTCGGCGATCTCCACAGTTGAAGCATCCAGTATATGGGGGTTTGCCCGATTGGGGCTGACGGGTGGGCTGATGTTGGAAAACAGCACCCTCTAGTCGTGCAAGGCGTTGACCATGTTGGCGTTGCTCCTGGAGAACTCTGTCCAAGGCCTCCATCTGACCACGATGCATCCCCTTCATCTCCTGCAGTTGTTGCGTCATGAGTTGCTGGATTATCGGAGTGTTGGGGTCGTTTGGCCCGAGTGGGACCGGGACGACCTCCTTCACGGGTTGGGCTGGCCCCTTTACGTCTTTACCCAGGGCCTTAACTTGGGGCAAGTTTTGAGCAACCTCGCTCATTGAGAAGGATGTCTGCTGTCGTCTTAGGTCTGCTGCCTGTCTCTCCTCTTCATCAATAATGTGAAGTTCCCAGCGCACGTCCCGGAAGGCCATGAACCTCGGTTGCATCGGCGCCAACCTCTGCTTGTAGTGTAGGTTCTTCAAACCCACCATGAACTGTGTCGCCAACATCTTGTCTCGGCTCTCTTCCTCGGTATTCTGTCCCCGGCGCCGCCTCGTCTCTTCAACCTCCCTCAAGGTGGATTCCAATGCAATGGCGAACTCCATTGGGGTTTCGTTTCCCCGCTGCACCCTGGCATAGAATTTGGCCACGGGAGACAGGGCACTTTTGTCTTCCCCGTATTCTTCCAGCAGCTCGACGAAGGCTTTCTCCGCGTCTAGACCTTCTGGTGTCCTACTCTCAAGGTTCAGCAGCACATCTCTCGCTTTTCCTCCTGTGTGTCTGACAGCCTCATGAAACTGGAGGATCCCTGGGGCTGTTCCCTTGCATCCAAGGAGGAACCGCATATCCCGGATCCAGTCCTCCAGTCGGGGGCCGTGTCGCTCCTTCCCGCTAAATGTTGACACGCTCTTGACCTGATGCGTGGTCAACATCCTTGGAGCTCCCTGTCCTCTCTGCTCTGCCGCGGTGTGGAGTGGATCTAGACCAGCAAGACGTACAGGGGACACTCCTTCTGATGGAGGAACCAAATGTGGGAACTGACGGTGTGCTCCTTCCATGTTCGGTGATTGACCAAGCCCAGGAGTAACTGCGTATGTTGTCTGGGGCGTCAGTTGTGGAGGGGTATCCGATATCAGGTGAGCTGTTCGGTGCTGGTTCGGCGTCTGCGTCATCGCAATCAATATACTCCCAACTCTCGACACTGTATTGGTTTTCCCTAACTATGACCTGTCTCTGTGTCCTACCTTAAAAATTCCTGGCTAAGTTATATAAAAAAACAGTGCACTAGTACCCGGATTCTCCACCTAAAAGAAAAAAATGTAACCCAGAAAAATGGAACAAAGGAATTGGACCTAGGATCTCTAGAAAAGCGCGAGGAAAGTTAAGTTGGCAAAGAGACAGAGATTAAAGAGCTATCACTGGAATGCATTTATTTCTCCTGAACGACAATTAAAACCAAACTAAACCAAAAATAAAATTATGAGACTCGAAGAGCAACCGATTTTGTACCTGACACTTGACCAACCTTGATGGTCTCCTAACCAAACAAATGTAAATGACCTTTGACTTTCCCTAAAGATAAAAACTGCTATAAACCAAAAAAACTCAGTATAATGATCACAACTGAAACTAAGTAAATGAAGCAAAAATAGACTAAAAAAATCTAAAATGACACGAACCAATAGACAAAAAAACACAACTCAATCACTTCAAGCCATAAACCAACCAAAAACCATAAACCAGATAAAAAATAAAGAAACCAACAACTAAAACCTAGAACGAAGATTTAAAATTAAAACCAACAATAAAAACCTAAGATTTAAAACCAACTAAAATTAAAACCAATACAGCATCAAAAGAAGGTCATAAATCAAAAACAACAGCTTAAACAACCGAACCCAGCAGCAGACCAAACTTTCAGGGTAGAAAAGCCATAGATTTTCAAGGGAATCTACAGAGCAAAACTAAATGATGCTGCCCTGCCTTCTACCAGTCTGCAAAATGAGGCATGGACCACATGGTCTCACAGATAAGGGGGTCTCTGTTCTGGACAGGATGTGTACTCTATCCAGGGGGCGTACACTACTATCCTCCTACAGCACTGCTATTATTTTACTGTGTCATAAACTTCTACTTAATTAACTTAAGAGGGCTACAACACAAACAAAGTGTATGCAAGTCAGGGGGAGGGACTCCTATTTTGAAAACCAAAAGCTAATGCAAGTTAACTATGTGGCCCTGCCACACAGGCATGGCCAGGACCGCAATTGGTTTGTGCACAAAAAAAATTGTGTACAATGAATGACGAATGCACAGCGCTGGTACTAGTCGTTTTTGCCGGCTGTGCGCATGACGTCACGCGGAAGCGTAACACCCGATGACTGTTCCATGCACTATTAAGAGGTTTACCATCACAGCTGCGGTACTGGAACGGCAACCAGCCCTCGAAATATCCCCGTATTCCTGATTTTTGACGTGACGTTAGGGACTGAGGTTTGGATGAACAGTTGATAGTAAAAATATGGTGCCCTTCTCGTATGACTTTTTAGGATTAGTTGTTTTTCATCATGGTCCCCTACGCACATATCTGCGTAGGCGTTAGCCCTTTCAAATTACAATAAATGCAGTTTATGGGACCCTAGTTCTGCATTTTTATTATTACAAACTTTCTATGCCACCCTGGATTCAGGGTTAGGATGCAGACTTGGAAACTGCTCTAAGTGGGAAAACATATTTGATGATACGTGTATTAAATGGGATTGCAAATTTTCACTGCAGTTCAAGCGCTCAATTGTAGTTAGGCTCGGGAGTTCCATTTTTTTTTACCTTCGAACAGCAACAAACTCCATTAACGTCTCCAGTCAAGCTCAGTTTTAGTTGATGGAGAGCATGAATTTTGCGTGGGTTGATTATAATGTTGTTGCTGTTGTTGTTACTGTTGTTGTTGCTGTTGTTGTTGCTTTGTTGTTGCTTTGTTTTTGTTTTATTGTTCCTGTCTTCTTCTTGTTTTGCATGAGTTTGTGCATGGATTTTGCATGGGTTGATGATATTGTTGTTGCAGTTGTTGTTGCTTTGTTCATGTTGTTTTATTGTTCCTGTCTTATTGTTGTTGTTGTTTTTTTTTTGGTACTAAGCTGTTTTTCATCATGGTAACTTTGAGGGTCACAAATTTTAAGAGCTTTATGTGCGTGGGTGTTTAGCCTACCCTTTTTATATTACATTAGGTACTGTAGAGGAGCCCAGTATTCATTACATTGTTACAATCTTTAAATACACCCCTGGTTTCAGGATTAACTAAAACATGAAAACATTAGGTACTTTAGCAAAGTCTCATTGCTATATAGGCTAAGTCAGGATTATGGCTTTCATTTTACGTTTGAAAAGCAACGGGCTCTACATAGGTCTCTAGTCAAGCTAGTTTTTATATTGATAGGAAGCAAGGATTTTGCATGAGTTTATGATAACATTGTTGTCGTAGATTTGTTCTGTTTTGGATTGTTCCCGCCTGTTTTGTTTTCTTGTTTTGTTGTCGTTGTTTTTTTATGCTTTTGTTTGTTGGTAATGTTTTCTTGTTATTGTTGGTAGTGGTAGTTGTTGTCATTGTTATTGTTGTAGTTGTTAACGGTTGATCTTGAGCTGAGAATGGAAGAGGAAAATCCTACTTGCTGCCCTACCCCGTTTTCTGTGAATCTCAGTTTAAGAGGAGTGATGAAGTGATACAAAATCAACAAAATTTCCACATACATGTACCAGTGCGTACAAACAGGTTCAAGCGCCCTTACCAACCTCAACGTACTCCCACAGTCACAGGCAAACAATGCACGCCACAAAAGCAAGAAGCAAACATTTGAAGCTTTAGGAATTGAACAAATATACCAGCTTCTACCAGCCAGCGAGGTGAATACAAGCTGAAGTGTGGAAATTTATGTTCAGTCATGTGTGACACAAATATGAATAGAGAGCGTTGATGCAAACGTTTTACATTGAGAATGGTTGAATATTTCCTCTATAGGTAGCTGTTGGTAAAATCTTCCATATTCCCAGCTATTGAAGCTGCGAATATATGTCAACTGCAAAATGGCCACTCAAAAACATTAAAGCTTTAGAGTGGGAGCTGTAGACATAACGAAACACGTTTTGCTATTCAGTAGCATAACCGTAAAAACTACCAAATGTCAATTTGTTCTCGGAGAACAAGACTCTGAATTTCAATCGTCTAAGAGTTGAGTTCATTTTGCCCATTATGATCTTTTCAGCAACCGGAGTAATGATGGAATTTAACGTCAATTTTCTTTAAGGACTACTTTCTACGGAATTGTCTTATTGGTGATTTGTCTTTAGAATATATGAGAATGTTCTTCCCCATCTAGAAAGAGAGCAACTATAGTGATAAGATGTGCCAACATAAGGTTCTTAAGTCTGAGTGCTCCTGATTAGGGTCTATAAGGAGTCTGAGCTCAACTGCATGAGATGCCCCTCATTAATTACGATTCTTGACTCACAAAAGGACTCTCTGCAAAAGACTCACAACCCTGGATTTCAAGGTCCTGCATGTTTTGTGCTCAACTGCACGTGATACTTGATTACGATCCTTTATGTACTTTTCTGGAGTCCAATATCCTTTTTTTATCTCACTAAAAGCCCGAAATCGCTAAATGACTTACAACCCTGGATTTCAGGGTCCTGACGATGCAGCCCTCACAACAGCTCTGTATTCCTGTCAGTGATTTGTTATACGTAGGACATGCCAGGTTAAATGAACAGTTGGTAGCATAACTATGATGCCTTTCTCTTATAAACTTTTTGGTAGTTGCTTTTCATCATGGTCTCCTTGAGGGTCACACATTTTAAGAGCATGATGTGGGTGGGTGTTTATCCTTGCAAATTACAATACATGTACTTTGTGGGAGCCCGGTGTTCATTTTTTGTTACAATCTATACACCCCTAGATTCGAGGTAAGGATGCAAACCTCAAAACTGGTCTGAATGGGAAAAAGTAATTGAATTAACTAATTTACTAACATAAAGTTAGTTTGCAAAGTCTTGTTGCTGTCCCAGTGCTCAATTATAGTTAGGCTAATGAGTTTTATTTTTTCTTTTGAACAGCAACGAACTCTACCTATGTTTTTTTTGTTTTTTTGTTTTTTTGTTTTTTTGTTTTTTTTTCGTGACAGAAAGCACAAATTTTGCATGTCTTGATGATAATATTGTTTTTTTTTTAGTTTCGTGTTTTAGGGGAATTTTCTTGCCTTGATGTTTTGTGCTTGTTTATTTTTGTTGTTGTTGTCATTGCTGTTTTTTGTTGTTGTTTTGGTTTATGTCATCGTCAATGGTTGGTATTCAGCTGAGAAGTTGGTATAGAGGAAGAGGAAAATATTTGCATCATTAAAAGTCCCACTTTCAGTGAATTCCTGTTTAAGATGTTTGATTTTGCAAATGTTTGCAAATTGTTCACATACGTGTACCACTGCGTCATTGCAAAAGCACAATTAAGTGCACTGAGTTCAATCCACAATGGCAAGACAAGCGCCCCGAGGTACCTGACCCCAGAGGCAAATATTCACAGCTTTAGGAATTGAACAAAGATCCCACTACCTGAGTAGTATATACTCCGCATTTGACCTCCATTTTTGGAGGCGGTGGCGGTGGAGCCGATGATGAGCCAATGGCGCAACGTAAACCTATGGGTTTGGCCGTGACCGCGCGCGCGCGTCGATTGTGGAGCCATAGGGTTATGTGTTAAAACATGGAGAGGTCATCGCCATCGTGTTTGACCTCGGACGCGCTTTCATCGCCATCGCGTTTGACCTCGGACGCGCTTGGCGCTAGGGAGAATCCAAGAGCCAGCGAATGAGTAGAGGTGTTCTGTTTGTATTGAAACGATTTGAAGGCTTATGACTTTTTCTTTTTCGTAGTAGGAGTGTATATGGACAATGTTGTTCACTCGAATCCGACTCGAGTCCGAGTCCTGGACTTGAGTCATACAACACTGGGTTCAACCGATAATTGGGTCGGGCAGATGTTCGGCAACATCGGCAAAATATTGGATCGGCAAAATTTGACTGTCCTTGTCGATACACTGTTGATACAATAAAAACTGTGGTGTATTAACTGGGTGTGAAAAATTCACAATATTTCATTGTTGTCAACTACCCACGTAAATGCGCTTATACACGTATGCATGCGATTCGTACCGTACCACCACAACTCAGCGCAAGGCTTCGTGTCTGATCTGAGGGGGCTACCGAGCTACTGTATGCCGTTTAAATATGTGTCGAGTGTGAATAAATGCATCACATTTATGGAAAATTATCAAGTCATTTATAAAAAGTTATCTAGTAAACAATGGATTTTACGGTTATTCAAGAATATTTTTGCGTGATAGGTGACAACAGTATAGTAGATGGTTGCAAAGACTACAGGTACCTGTGTCATGGTAATAGCCTAGGCCAAACTTACTGAGCATTTTGAAGATATGAGCTTACTGTAAACATTATGTGCCCCTCTTGGTGTAGCACGAGCGAAGAATGATGTTCAGTTTTGCATTTTTGTTCCCACTTCATCTTATCAAAGCTCCGTAGATTTAGTTTTGTCTTGTTTTTGTGCAAAAAATGACAAGCTTGCTTGGTAGGGACTTGAACCCACGAGTAAGCAAGAGGTGGGAGTAGCCCTGTCCGCACAGGACTTTATTTTTTGAGGATTTTACTGAGCCGATGGGAAAATAAAAAATGGGCAAATTTTAACAGCGTCCGCACTTGGACTTTCGACACGGGGAAATTTTACCAAGACCGTGGGAGAACTGTTGGGTAAAAATATCCAAACGCTGTGTAAAAATTGTTAATATTTTCCACATCTTTGGGGTAAAATTAGACAAGTTTGCCCAATATCTGGACAGAATCATGCCAGTTGGGTAATCTTTTTGCCCAACAGTTAGGCTGTTCACCTGTTACCCAACATTGGGTAAATTTTTTTTTACAGTGTAGGGTCTAACATTAAAACTAAGGGGGCGGTGATAACTGGCCAGCAAATATTGAATATAGAGATCGCGTGACAGTGGCTGTGCCGCCATGAATTTTATTCAATCATGTTTACAGCTCCGAGTACGGATAAAAGCCAAGTACTTCGTTCAGTGTGCACCATGCAGGTTCACTGTGCTATTTGCACAGCGATTATGTAGAAATCATGTGATAGTGACTAACGTTGTTTGCAGTCACAAACATGCACGGTTTATGTCAATATACCGTAGCTGACCTGGGCGGATCAGAAAACAGGACCTTTGAAACCAAACACAATTTTACATTCGCCATTACTGCAAAGCATTGTTAGGCTATACGGATATGCAAAAGCCATAGCGGGGGAAAATGCGTGTTGGGTATGCGCCACGTTACTACGGAAGAGTATTTAGGACATGCCAGACGAAAACCCACCCGCTATTTCGTCTGGGTGACATAATCTGCCCGAGCGAAATAACGGGTACAGTGGAACACTGTTATAACAAGGTCCTTGGGACTTCACAAATTACCTTGTTATAGCAGTTACCTTGTATTATCAGTGAAAGAAGATCTGGGACCGAAAATTCACTGTTCTCACTGTACTGGACACTCATGTCCTACATACGCTTCCGTAGGTATTCTGTCTAAAGGTCAAAGATAACATCAACTGCGCGTATGCGCCATAGACGGTGCCCTTGAAACATCCTGTTGACACATTTGTCGTTTCATCGGCTAACAGTTCTCGTTGAAATAAAACGGATATTCTCTGGTGAATGAGACTCCATTAAAGGATGTCTTATCCAATCAGAAGCATTCATGTCGAATGTAACAAGGACACGTTGAGCTCCCGACGATGTGTAACATAACCGAACCGCCGGCACATAAATGTATTTCCATCGTTGTGCGATTTGTGGAGGTATGTCGACTTACTTCAGTGGTTCTTTTTTTAGTTTATGGAACCTCAAGCAGATGATGATCTGATTTTTCTAGCTAGTTTGGTTGCATGATGATCACTTAATGATCGCCATTCACCGTTGTCAGATAAAAGTCATGTATAAAAAGATAAGGCTAAATTAAGACTTGCGTATAATTATTTGTGATGTCACTATGACGTTACCATACATGTACGTCAAAACTACCGTAATTTTCGGAATATAAGCCGCGGCTTATACGTTGATTTTGCCCATGAAAATGTTTACTGCGGCTTATACACAGGGCGGCTTATACGCCGAGCCTTGAAGAATAAAAATGAAATTCACATGTGTATTTAATGTACTGGTATAAGAAGAGATCATATATGTTGCTGAAATGAATTATCAATTAAGAAAGTCATTAACGAACCAAAACCACGTAAAGGTGCCGAGCGGTAAAAAGTACGGTGAAAGCTGTCTTCGATCGACGCTTGCAACAAGCCGTACGTACGTGATTCTAGTGCTGCTAGCTGCATGCAGCATGCTTTCCCCAGCGGACCACACCATTTGAGGTAATATAGGGGTGTACTATCTTGGAAACAACATTTCCGCTGTTTAAAAAAAAGAAAAAAGACGACTAATACTTTTTATGGTGTCCGAAACATTTCTTTATTCGATAATCAGTTGTTCAACGTCGCAATATAATTTTTGTACTTGAAATGTATTCAAGAAACGATGTAAACCTCAAAACAGGGACTACATCACCCCTTACAAAATTAATGGATTCGTCCATGAAAATGGCAGCATCGTTTTGACTATTTTCGAAGAAAGTTACGATCGAAACTTGAATACTGCTCGTTAGTAATCACAAAAATTTGATAAGTTTTGAGATAAAAACGGACCTGCATATTTTTAGGACAAAACAAATCAGCATCTGTTGCCACAAAGCAAGATTTGTAAGTAGCGCTCCGGTCAGACAACACACACTAGGGGGGAAAATCACGGTGGGTTGCATGTACTCTCTCACCTGCTGCAGGAAAATGTTGTCCTAGGCCGGCGCGGCGCAGGCTGCCGCGCCGGGCGATTTATTAACTTTTACGGCCGGGGACCGGACGGGGCAGCCGGCAGCAATTCCCGATGATTATTTCTCATCATCAATTTCCACATTTGTTTGTGAGAGTATCGATTGTAAATGATTTGATACAACTTTTGTGGCCCTTTTTATAGCTTCTGTAGTGTAAATGGAACTGGTTCATAGCATTTTGGTGAGAATTTGGAGGCCTTACAAAATTGAAACCGCTGCCGTCGGTGCGGCTTATACGCCGACTTCAAATCTTAATTTGCAGACCTTTGCGTGCTGCGGCTTATACGCCGCGCGGCTTATACGCCGCGCGGCTTATATTCCGAAAATTACGGTATGTAAGATCCCCTTAGTAGTTCTGCACAATTTTTGTAACATTGCAATTAATAACTGAAACAAATCTGCTTGAGTGTAACTCCGCAATTATCGAATTCCCGTGGTCTCATGAGCCCTAGAGCTGGTATCTCTTTGAGTATTTACAGCCATCGGTTACGATTTCAAACCACAAGCAGGTCATTAGCCCTCGGCGAATAAACGCAGAGCGTTCGTCCAATTCCAGCCATATAATGGCACATTATCTTTGCAGGCAATGCGGTAAAAACCATTTTTCAGTGGAGGTTTTGAGAAGTTACAGCTTGTAACTTTCCCTTTTTTCTTCTTTTTGGTCCAATCTTCATGGTGATCAGTTTGGGAGGTCTTTATTGAGCTTGGTCGTGTGACCTCCAACTTCTAATCAACAACATGAAGCGTGTCGGCCCTCGTGAGAGACACAGAGAAGGGATCACCACGGATGCGGTATGCGACCACTCCAGAGCCAAACTCAGCATCAAAAGGAGCAAAGTCAAGTCCAGCCGGAAAGCCGAATTTCTGTCCGTCTTTCCAATGAAAGATTCGCCAAAGCCCACGCCTGGGGACGTCGAGCAACTTGTTCCCAATGCCCGAGGAAAGGCATCCAGACCTAACTGTAAACATCAGAGCGAAGCCGCCGGTCAAGATCAACCAACCACTACGGCTGAAACCAAGAGGTATTCGCGTTATTAAAAATGACCCATAGTTTTTTCAAGTCTGATATGAGTCATGGTAATTTCCAAAATTATGATGCGTATTTCAGTAATATTTATCTTGTCGCATCTTAAATCAGGAGTGTGCTTTTGTTGAACCTGAACACGACAAGTAGATCCCATTTTTATCTGTATGCCAGTAATTTGTCAATATAGTTGACAGAGTGCATGGTTCATTTGTTTTAAACAAATTATGCATTTCTTATTTATCAAATAAATATCTGTATCAAATAAAGTTATAATATGGAAATTATAGTATTGAGATCTTTGATCGCTCGTTGTAGTGGGGTCCTTTATGAAGTTCCAACAACAGTGCTAGAATGCAAAATAATTGACAAGTTTCAATGAAACTGCAGAGCTAGTACTATAATCCCCTGGGTTATTTATGTTGATGAGATCTGCAAGTTTGGATAAGAACTTCGTTCTAGTGAGCTAAAGAAAATCTGATTTGGTTTTGAACTATGTATTTGATTATTTCTGTACCTGCATGTGTCCATAAAGTGCAACCTACGGAAGAACTGAAGCTTCGCCATTGTCATTTTTGCCTCCCGACAAACATTTCATTAACCTGACTGCTGCTCAAAAAGGATCCCACTGTGACATTTGCTTTCACGGGGGCAATTAAAAAATCAAAACGAAATTATGACTTCATTACGGGGCTTAAAAAGGGGATAACCAAATAATTATGTCGCATTCAAGACGAGGATATCCAATTGCTTCTCTTACTGCAGTCTTGACAAAGCGAAGCAGAAACTGCAACTTTTTGTCCGAGGTGCTCTCTTGCCAGAGACACTTTGCCTCCAGCTAGACCCAGAGACATCGGTCTCATCCTTGAAGGAGTCGATAAAGAGCAAGAGTGGCATTCAGCCTCAAGACCAGCATCTTTTCACGGGGAGAAATTTTATGGTAATTTCTGGTTGATGTGACAATCAGAACCGAAGTATTCAGTCGCCATTGTCAAAGTTTATAAATGCAGAATTTTTAATACAGCTGAATACAATTTTGAATGCAATCCAACGAAAGTCTCAAAACTCAATGGCCTTCTTTTAAACTCGACACGTTTCTCAATTTCCATATTTCATGAGATCTTCTTTTTCTTTGCCAATTAATTGAGTCACTTGACTGTGGGTTGATGGTGTGTATTTCTGGATCGTGTATACATGCTTCATCTTTATGTACCATGTACATGTATTTCTACTGAACATTAAACAGAAAATGGTCATGATCATTACTTTTCAGCTTTGTGACTTGCTATCTCTCGCTGATCATGGTATACAGCAAGACCAGAACATCGAGATGCGAGCTGGCGGTCTCTTGGGTGGTGCGCCTGAAAGTAAGCTTTCTAAGAAACTCTTGTTCTTTTTTGGAGGCTGGCTAGTTTATTTAGTGGCAAGCTCACGGTCGAAGACCCTGTTTCAAATCAGTAAGGACATTATCCTTTGCAAGTGATACATGTATAGGCTCACGAATATCTGATCTACTTCAATCTTAGAAGTGATTTATGAAGACAGGTCAATTTAAATTCTATGCGTAAGTGTTGTTTGACATAATTGTATATCGCTTCAGAAACATTTTTCACATTTCAGACGAACAGTTGGGAAGCAAATACTTCCAGAAATTGTCAAGGAAACTCGGAACAGACTGGAAGGCACTTGCCGTCAAATTAGGCTTTGAGCTCTCTCAAGTCAAGGTGTTCGAAGAGGACAATAAGAACAACACAACCCAGCAGGGATTGAAGATGCTAGATAAGTGGTACAAGAAGCAAGAAAACCCCGAAGAGGCGCCCCAGACGTTGAAGGACGCTTTAAGATCTAAAGAAGTTGGTCGTACCGATTTGGCATTAAAAGTACCAGGTAAAATAATGAGACATCAAGGATGCTAAGAAATTTGTGTTTAAAACCGTGCAATGATTGTGCCAATATGACCAACTCTGAATGGCTTCGAATTTTAGACTATTCATTCGAGAATCTCCTGTAACCTTGTGATTTATATCTAAAGTTAAAGGATGTAAAGTTAAAGGATGTACCAGAAAATAAAATAATTAATGTGAATACTATTCAACGGCTTCTAGCGACTACTTCTACCGAAATCACTTCTTTTCCCCTTCGAGAAAGATTCTGCTAGGATCGAAACGTTAGGCCCTCTAACTTCTTGGGTTTGTATTTTAGGTCACAGTATAGCCAGCAAGCAGCTTGCTTCATATGTCCTGGAAATTACTTCCTTTCTGAAAATCGCCCCTTAATGTAATGGAAATGAGAACGCTCTTTCACAGAAATGATAATTTTTCTTATTGCTGATCCTCATTGAACACCCGTTTTAACACAGGCGTTTCAGGAGAACATTTTGACGTTGAGGAGTGTGCAGAGGAGCTAACAGCACACTACCAGCAGACCCTAAAAGTCACCACACACCCGACGAAGAGAGGCACGGCCGTGGAGATTGGAAGACTGTATGTCAGCCAACAGCTCCTGGAAGAAACCAACCTAGCAACTCCGAGCTGCTCATCCGAGTTCAAGATACATCCAGCTGCCACCATTAAATTGGGTCATCTCAAAGCTAAGTCGCAAAGAAGTACCTGCAGCAGCTCAGTGTCCAAGGCGGAAAAAGAGACAGGTTTTCTTTTCCAAAACGTTCCCCTTGACTCATATGAAGACATGCTTGCGCTCAAAACAAATAGGATATTGGCCACAGCTGAAGCAGGTTACGGCAAAACCACACTGTTTAAGAAGATCGTGTATGATTGGGTTGATATGAGAACAAATGGGACGCAACAAAAGAGCCGACCCCAATCTGGGTCAAAGTTCGGTCTGAAGGATTACAAACTTGTCTTTCTCATCGAAGTAAATCGAATGGGTAGGAATTTTGACATTGTGGATGCCATTTTCTCTCAGATCCTCACAGAGAGCAAGTTTAAGAAAGAAGACTTGGTGAAGTATATTCGGAATAACCAAAAGACTGTACTCATCCTCCTGGATGGCGCTGACGAAATCTCTCTCCAAAGACTGACACAAACAGAACAGAGTAAAGATAAAATTAACTTGAACGATGTGTTGTCGTTTAGATCACTGAAGTCGTGCAAGACTGTGGTAGCGAGCAGACAAAAGACTGCAAACGAACTGTTGAACATGCATGAACACTTCACAAAAGTTCACGTGGCTGGCTTCGATGAGAAAGACAGAGAAAAATACGTCAGGAAGTATCTAGTAAATTTTCCCGAACAAAGCCAAAACAGCTTTCTTGAAAAGGTTAACACGTCCAACACGCTTCGTAGTTTGGGCGAGATCCCCTTGTTTCTGTGGTTGATGTGCTTCACGTGGGCAGATGAAAGAACATTGCCTGATCAAATAACAAACCTCTTCAGTCAAAAAATTGAGCATCTTTTCGAGCATAAGGACAGAAAAGAAAAAGGCAGCCAAGCAGACAATTTCGCATGTGACGCCAAGACATACATATCTACATGTGGCCGGGTAGCCCTTGAGGGTCTACTTGATCCAAATGGGCAGAAACTTTACTTTAAGGCCAGTGAGATCGGTTCAGAAGACCTTGAAATTTTCGAAAAGGGTTGTACACTTGGCTTGCTGTCGAAAACAGAAACCTTGGACGGTCTCACGAGTGTAACCCTGTTTTCGTTTCTCCACAAGACTTTCCAGGAATACTGCGCTGCAGTTTATCTCGATGATTTGTCGAGATCCAACAAGAAAGCGTTCAACGACAAACTGTCATGCATACTGGGGGGCGAGGTTGAAAGTGTCGAGTTTGTTCTCCGCTTCTGTTGTGGGCTGAACGTCAACACTGCCCAGACAATAATAAAGGAAATTGATGGGCTTTTGAAACAGGACAAAACAAAGGAGCCCTTACAACGAATTTTAACGTTGCTCTTATTCGAAGCTCAGTCAGAATCCCTCATAGAGGAAACAGTTGAGACTGGGAAGATTCAGTTCACATTTGAGATCCAAGGTGAGGATCTCGTGGCAGCACACTACCTTGTTCAGGTCGGATCCAAACGCAAAGCTCTTGGCATAAACAGTGTCAAAGCGAAATGTGATAGTTTGGAACATTTAAGACTTTTGAAAGACATAGTGGCAAACATAGAGTGCAATACCTCGCTCATCCTTAATCTTGCCAATGTACATTGGGACAACTTTGCCGATGCTTCTAGAGGCATGGTGAAGCACATGAAGAGATTGGATGTGCGAACCGCTGATTGGAATATCTTGAAGCTTTTCGACATGCTGTCCTACAAAAGATCAGAAATAAGCACGCTGGTCGTCAGGAATACCATTTCATTCGAAGTACTGTCGGAGCAGATTGCTGAACCCGGACCAGTTTCGAACTTGACCGTGTTGGCCCTTGCAGACGCCGGTATGAAAAGCAAAGACATTGAGTCACTATTCTTGCTTCTTTCATCGGCTGGCAGCATACAGACGGTTCTTTTGAAGGACAATAATTTGCACGGTTTGCAGGATGTGAAGATCAAGCCTGTTCCCTCGCTGAACGAGCTGCAGCTCCACGAATGCAATTTGACAAAAAATGACATCGGGCCACTTTTCTCCCTTCTTGCAACAGCAGCCAGCGTAAAGTCAGTTGTTCTGAAGGGCAATGATTTGTGCGGTTTGCAGCCCGACAGCATTTCCCCTGTGCCTTCTCTCCGTGAACTGTACCTGTACGAATGTAATCTGACAAAATGTGACATTGAACCGATTTTCGCCCTCCTTTCAGCAGCGGGTGGCATACAGACAGTTATTCTCAATGAAAACGATTTGCAACGTTTGCAGCCTGTCCAGATCCAATCTATGCCTTCACTCCATGAACTGCATCTGTATGGATGTAATCTATCATACAGCGAAATTGAGGCTCTTTTCTCTCTCCTTGAAGCATCAGGCAGCGTAAAGACAGTCTTTCTGAAGGAAAACAACTTCCGTGGTTTGGAGCCTGTTAAGATCAGACCCGTCCCTTCGCTCTCTGACTTGCAGCTACAAGAGTGTGGTCTCACTAACTGTGACATTGAGCCGCTGTTCTCCCTCATTGCAGCAGCGGGCAGCATTGAGACGGTTGGTCTGTCTGGAAGCAATTTTCGTGGTTTCCAGGTAGCCAAGTGCACCCGTGTTCCTTCGCTGTCTGCACTTCAGCTGCATGAGTGCAATCTGACGACCAGTGACATAAAGCCACTTTTTTCATTCCTTGAAGCGGTTACCAACATAAAGAAAGTCATTCTGTCGGGAAGCAATCTGCATGAGCTTCAGCCTGCCGAGATCACCCCTGTTCCTTCACTTTCCGAGCTGCAGCTACGCGAATGCAGCCTGAAAAGCAGTGATACCGAGCCACTCTTCTCCCTCCTTGAAGCAGCGAAAACCATACAGACGGTGGTTTTGTATGGCAACGATTTGCATGGTTTGGAGTCCGTTAAAATCAACCCTGTTCCTTCGCTTTGTGAAGTACAGCTACAAGAATGTAGTCTAACAAGCTGTGACATTGGGCCACTTTTCTCCCTTCTTGCAGCAGCGGGAAGTGTAAAGACAGTTCTGTTGAAAGGAAACAATCTGCACGGTTTGCAACCTGTCGGCATCACACAAGTTCCTTCACTTCGAAACTTGCAGCTACAAGAATGTAGCCTGACTTCATCTGACATTGAGCCTCTATTTTCCGTCCTTGCTGCTGCTGGCAGCATAGAGGAAGTTGCTTTGTCGGGAGGTGATTTCAACGGAATGCAGCCCGGCAAGATTGGTCCTATCCCTGGGCTTTGTGAACTGGAGCTACATGAGTGTAACTTGAAAAACACGGACATTGAAACACTGTTTTCTCTCCTTGCCGCATTGGGCAGCATAAGGAAGTTGGTCCTGTCTGGAAATAATCTGCAAGGTTTGCAGCACGCCCAGGTCCACTCTGTGCCTTTGCTCAGCGAACTGCACTTGTATGAATGTAGTTTGACAAACGATGACGTTGGGCCACTATTCTCACTGCTTCCAGCAGCGGGCAGCGTACAGGTTGTCCTCCATGGAAATGATCTCAGAGGCTTACAGTCTGTCCATGCTGCAAGTGTCCCTTCGCTCAATGATCTCCAGCTACAAGAATGTAATCTGGCAGTCAGCGACATTGAGCCACTTTTTTCTCTTCTTGCAGCACTTGGCAGAGTAGTCAAAGTCGGCCTTTCGGGAACCAACTTGCACGGTTTGCAGCCTATGGCGATCACGCGAGTTCCTTCGCTTTGTGAGTTGCAACTACAAGAATGCTGCCTGAGCACCAGCGACCTTGGACCTCTTTTCTCCCTTCTTGCAGCAGTGGGCAACGTAATGAAAGCAGTTCTCATAGGATGCGATTTCGGTGGTTTGCAACATATCGAGATCACCCATGTTCCTAATTCGCTCTGTGAACTTCACCTGTACAAATGTAATCTAACGAAATGTGACGTCCAGCCGCTGCTCTCCCTCCTGGTAACAGTCGGCACAGTGAGGAGAGTCATCCTAAAGGACAACAATTTGCAAGGCTTGCAGCCCGTCGAATTCACCCCTGTTTCTTCTTTGCGTGAGCTGCACCTGTATGAATGTTGTCTGACAACCACTGACATTGAGCCACTTTTCTCCCTCATTGAAGCAGCCGGCGGCATAACCAATCTTGTTTTGAGGGGGAACAATTTGCGCAATTTACAGCCTGTTCAACTTCCCCGAGTTCCTTCACTGTTTGTGATGCAGCTTCAAAATTGTGAACTGGGAGGGAGTGACGTTCAGCCACTCTTCTCCCTTGTTAGAGCAGCGGGCAGCGTCCAAACGGTGGTTCTGAAGGAAAACAATTTGCACGGTTTGCAGTCAGTCAAGATCGAGCCTGTGCCTTCACTCGGTACTGTTCACTTGCATGACTCTTGTCTCACAAACATGGACATAAAACCACTTTTCTCCCTCCTTGCGGCAGCGGGCAGCATAGAGACAGTTGTTCTGAAGGGCAACAATTTTTCTTGTTTGCAGCCTGCCAAGATCACCCCTGTTTCTTCCTTGCGTGAACTTCACTTATATGAATGCAGGTTGGCAAACACTGATGTTGGGCCACTATTTTCTCTCCTTGCATCTTCAGGTGGAATTAAAACAGTTCTTCTGAGGGGAAACAATTTGCACGGTCTTCAGTCTGCAAATATCAAGTCTGTTCCTTCGCTTTGTGAGATGGAGTTCCATGAATGTAGTCTGACAAGTAGCGACGTAGAGCCACTTTTCTCCCTTCTTGCTGCAGCAGGCAGCGTAAAGGAAGTTGTTCTGCAAGGGAACAACCTGCATGGTTTGAATCCTTTGCATATTGCCTCTGTCCCTTCGCTCTGTGAACTGCAGCTGGGAGAATGTCGTCTGACAAAAAGTGATGTTGCGCCGTTTTTCTCCCTCCTTGCACAAGCGGGCAACGTTACCAAAGTTGTCCTGAATGGCAACGATTTGCACGGTTTGCCGCCAGTCAAGATAACTCAATTTCCGGCCCGTGACAACCAGCCAGAAAACCGTAGTTCGCCAGACAGTGGGGTACTTTTCTCCTTTCTGTCCTTATTCCTGTCCTTTCTGTGCTATCTCCTTTTCTCACTCTTTGCAGCAGCGACAAACATAGGCAAGGGTGCTCAGTCAGCCATCAACTATTACTGGCACGGTGTGCAGCCTGTTAAGATCGACCCTGTGCCTTCGCTCCGTGAACTGCAAATGTACGGATGCGGTCTGAGAAACAGCGACGTCGAACAGCTTTTCTCTCTCCTAGCGGCAGCAGGCAGCATAGAGAGAGTTGTTCTGAAGGGGAACGATTTGCACGATTTGCAGCCAGTCAAGATAACTCCCGTCCCTACGCTTGGTGAATTATATCTGTACGAATGTCATCTGGCAACGAGTGACATTGAGCCACTTTTCTCTCTCCTGGCAGCAGCGGGCGACATCAACAAGGTTGTTCTGGACAGAAACAATCTTCATGATATGCAACCTGTAGCGATTTCTCCCGTCCCTTCGCTCGGTGAACTACACCTGAGCGAATGCAGTCTGGCCCACAGTGACATTGAGCCACTTCTCTCCATCCTTGCATCAGCCTACAGTCTGCATACTCTTGTCCTGAACGCTAACCGATTACATGGCTTGTCGGAAATGAACGTTGCTCCTATTCCCTCCTTGAGAAGGCTTTTTATGGATGGTTGTGGCCTGGATAACGGTGATATCGAGGCAGTCTTCCACTTGCTGTCATCTCTCGGTCATGTCCAGATGGTCAACTTATGGTACAACCATTTCAGTGGTAGAGTAACAGGGTCGTTGGCTCCTGCTCCTTCCTTGCTCTTTATGTCCCTTGGTGATGGGGGACTTACATCCGTTCGACATGCTGGAGAAATAGACTTTGGTGAAGAGAAGATGTTTCATATTGCCAACATTCAAGAATAATTCATTGAAATGAGCGTATTTCTCCGTGGAAAGATTATTATAATTTTGCTAAGCAATTACTACCAGTGTTTTTTTTTCCATCGTCCAGAACGCTTTTCCATCAATATTACTGGATAAATTCATTTACTACATGTCAGTCAGGAAACATTCAAACCAAATACTATAAAAGAGGACAATGTAATAGAGACGACAATGTACATTTGGCGATGTTAATTTAACTTTGGGTTTTGCCCTGCCCGAAATACATCTTTGGAAATAATTGTTCGCGGTACCCGCTGCTACATGTTACTCGTACCAGCCAGCCGACCCCAGCAAGTTCGGCGGTCGACTGGTTAAGACATCTGCACTTAAAAGCAGGAGTTCGTGGGTTCGAGTCCCAGCTGAGTTAAGCTTGCGTTTTTTCCACAAGCTGTCGGTTGTACACACTGAGCATTTAGTGTTCATAATATACGTTGGGCAGGGCAACACCCAAAATTAAATTAAACATCTTCCTGACGCAAATACATCTTTGAAAACATTTGTTGATGTGTCCATTGCATCCTTAGAAATGGTATATAGTTCGTGCGACGGGATGGACTGATTTCAGCTTTTTATCGTTAATTCGTGCCTGGGACCAGAGGGAGGGGGTGCTGACACCACATGACACTAGGGGTGCTGTTCGTATCAGAGCAGTGTTAACTGTTAAATTTGTTGTCCTTATTTCAGCGCGATTGAATTTATTTGGAATTTGGCGACATCCCTCCCCAAAAACCCCGCAAATTCTGCCTATTTTTACTCTCCCTAAAACAGCGTGTACTCTCCCCAAAACAGTGTGTGGGAATACCCCATCCCCAGTATTTCAGCCCATGCGTGCAGACATCCTGTTCATGTCACAAATGAAACAGATTAAGGAAAAGCTTGCCGGTTTCTCATCCGCTTTCTGTGTTGTTACCAAGGGTGTGAAATCTCAGCTTTAAAGCTGATTTCAGCTATTTTTATTAGTTTTGGATTCAGCCTTTTTCAGCTTTTTCCCCACTTGCTGTGTAAAAAAGTATAGGTTTTACACCTTTTTCAGATGTTTTCAGCTATTTTTATCAGTGGTCACTCACACCCCTGTGTTACATACATATGCCGGTTGAAGGAAAATGCCAAATAAAGAAATAAAACCCACCCACAAAGCACCCTTCCCAAACAAATTGTAGTAATGTTTGCATGGGCTGGTGCAGTGTCTTATTATAGCACGAGTTACCTCAAATAGCATGGAAATTCTTGGAAGAACAGTATGATTTCGTTTTTAATAAGGTTCGAAAAAACACTGCTTTCATCAAAATTTACTTGAAGTAAAGAGACGGAATCAAAGATTCAATATTGATTCAAAATCAATAAGATGATGGCAAGGTACAGGGAGTGCTGTTGAAGCTCAGTGTTAGTAAAAAATAATTGAAATGGATTCCAGAAGAACAAATTTGACTAAGATAGAGCAATGACCAAGAATGGAATGGACATACAAACAAGCAAACATACGTAATATAGGACATTACATAATATAGCTAAATAGTTGTAAATATTATGGGCAAGAAGAGAAGCTTTTTTGTGGTGGAGACGAATATGTAAATAATGGCACAAAATACAGTCCTTGAGACTGACCGTATATTTGCCCGAATCTGTTATACTGCACTAAGTAAGAAAAATGTTGTAGACCTTATGCAGGCCAAAGTTCAGTGAAGTGGAATACCACCAATATGCCAAGCCCCTCAGCTTATCTGACGAGAGGAGTTGACGGTATTTGAAGTTAATGAATTAATAGAACTTTCAGTTTCTGTTATGCTTAAGACGAGTACAGTATTTCAAGTATATTTATTTGAGAGTCGTATATATCCCGAACAGTCTCATTGTTCTTCACGGTTATACTCAACTGGGGACGATTGGTCATCTTTTGTCTACTATCATTAACAAACCTTTTGGCATGACGGAGAAATTTGTTCAAGCTTTTGTTGGTTTTGCTGACTTGTATTGTCTGGAAGTTACCAGGATGTTAACCATTTGAAACAGGAAACACTTAAGCAAGTTTAAGTATTTTGTGTTTCAAACAACATCAGTTCTGTGAATTTGCAGAAGAAAATCGAATAGAGGCGTGTCGTTCCTGGAACGTTTCTCACAAATAAAGCAAAGAGAAATGTCAAAGAGTGTGGTTTTGTGTATTATCGCAGTTGATAAAAAGAGGATAAACGTCTGGGCCTCCATCGTTGTGGATATTGTGTATTATTCTGTGATTTACAATTGATTTAATATCATTGGGAGGCCTCATGATTCCTGAAAATTATTTGGGAAATACTGATTACTCACAATGATGACATCGGTCATTATAAATCACCGCCGGGATATGATGTAATTAATGAGCGTTACTGGTAACTTCTTAAAAACAACGATTGTAGTCGTATTTTTGCATGAACCTGTTCCCTGCGTGCACTGCTTTGTAGTTTGCACGGATCAAATTCATCTGCAGCATAAGCATTTTTTCTTTATTATTTCAAGTTTTCTCCGTAACAATTAACAGAACAACTGCATACATTAATTCTTTTGGGTTCAGTTCTTGAAAAAAAGTTTAAAAAGTGTTATTTCGCCAGTACCGCAAATTAGAGGAAATGCCTTTATTTTTGATGTAAAATGTATGAGGAATGCGCAATAGCGACAAATGTTAAGCTGTAAGTGGATGAGGAATGGAAATTTAGTCGCTCTTTCGATCAGTTATTGCCTTTTTATATAGCAACATTTTGTAATCAATTTGGCAATAATATTATTGTTTCAGAAGTTATGAGCCCACAAGGAAAGATTCATATTTTTCAAAAGATAATTTAATAGCACGATTGCTTTCTTATTTCGTTTTTTAAGAGATACGTACTGGTAGAACTGTTGCACATGGCTGCAAATAAAACTGGTGGTATAGAACTACGAATAACTGTTTTTGAATAAGTTATTGCCTTTTTATATAGCAACATTTTGTAATCAATTTGGCAATAATATTATTGTTTCAGAAGTTATGAGCCCACAAGGAAAGATTCATATTTTTCAAAAGATAATTAGCACGATTGCTTTCTTATTTCGTTTTTTAAGAGATAAGTACTGGTATAACTTGCACATGGCTGCAAATAAAACTGGTGGTATAGAACTACGAATAACTGTTTTTCTTTGAATGAATTTTCATTTGACTAAATTGTGGCACCCTGCCCTATTACTGGCACTTTGTAAATACATGTGTATTATTCCTCAACACAATGGCGGATACAGCATTTTCAAAAAGTGGGAGCGTGAAAGGGGGGGTTTGAAATGGACCAAACAGCAAAAGGTACAGGCAAGTTGTACCGCGCCTGCACAGTTGAAGGCGTCTTCATCCGCCCTGCTGGAGAGGGGTCTCTGCAGAGGACATTGTTTTGTAATCTACAAAAGATTCCTGTCCCTAATTAGGATACAAACATAACCAGTTTGACAAATTTCCTTGATTTTTTTTTCTGATGAAAGGGTGGGGGTGTGCACCCCGACGCCCCTACAACAGACGCACAAATTGGCATATTGTGCGACCCTGTTAAAAGTTGCATATATACATTTGTAGATATACAAAAGAATTGCACTTCTTGGTTTTAATTGCAGTTCTTGGTTTTAATTTGTGTGACAGTCGGTATATAATTAATTTGTGTGACAGTCGGTATATAATTATTTTTCAGCTTTAGACAAATCATATCAGGAACATGGGATTAAATTTTTCGTATCTGACTTGATTTCTCATTCCCCATTTTCCACAAAAACTGATTGCCCCCAAGAGATTGATATCATTTTACCAAGCGAGTAAGCAAACGGAAAGGATATCTTTCCGAAAGGACAGCTGAAATAGACTGATAATAAATGGAATTAGACCGTGAGGTGGCAAGGAAGAAACACACTAGTGACATGAAATAATTAGCACATTATATTCAACGAGCTTCTCGATCAGTTCTAGTTGTTGCATAAAAATATAAAATATACATTTTCAAAGTTCTGATCTCTTTTAAGGCAGACACGACATGCAGTGCTTTAATTTGGGGGACCAAAAGCGGGAATTTTTTTATGAAGTTGTTATATTTTAAGAAGATCTATTTGTGCCAAATCTGTGCAGATAAAATCTCTGTCCCATAGGAGTCCAACCTGTAGTCTCTAGCAGTGTTGTAGGTCTCGAGACCGGTCTCGGTCTCGAGACCACTTTTTGCTGGTCTCGGTCTCGGGAGCTGTGGTCTCGGTCTTGGTCTCGGTCTCGGTCCCCTTTGGTCTCGATATTTTGGCCGGTCTCGAGTCGAGACCAGCCAAAAAGTGAGGGGGCGGATTCCGCCTCGGCCCCAGTTTAGGGTGAAATAAAGAATCAGTTGAGGGCAAATGTGACTGCAGTGTGATGCTAATAGACATGTTTCTCTTCACTTTGTGAGTGAGGCATAGTCCAACAACCATTGCACCTCTTCTTATTTTTCGTTTTTATTGTGGGATGGTTTGTTGAAACAAGCACTTTATAGCCATCCTCATTGATTTCAAATACAACTGGGATTAAAATCTTATGAATCAAGATTGAAACATTATTCTTACCGTCAGATTTTTTGTTTTTAATATGGGAAACAATTCAACTCTTATTCCCCAGAAATATTGGTGATTTTTTTCTATTTTCCTTTTCAATTTTTCCTTTATTCGTGGAGGTGGGAAACATTTTTTTTTCATTATATTTATTAATGGATATTCATCAATTCGTAGACCGTTAAATTGCTATTAGTGGTGGACAGCTGAATTTTGTGATCTCTTTATTAAAATAGACACGACTTGGGAATAGAGAATGCAAATTACGTGAAATTTTCAGAGATAACTTTACTACTCAATAACATGTTCTTTATCCCAATCATATTTTTTTATGAAATGGAGGGTGCCATTTCTTTCTTTTTTATCATACTGTCACTTTCTTTTTGACTCGCCATGTATTCATCTTTTCATCTGTGATAAACACAAATTGAGCTACTGCCATAGTCACACAAAAATAGAGTCTATTTGCCTGCCTTGTCTCCTTTCTAAATGTCAATTGCGTTTGCAAGACTTTTGTTCCATTAATCGCTAAATGCTGTTTACGGCCATCACAATAAACGAATGAAATATTGGCAATATGCTGTACATGTACTTGTAAATTACTAAAATATTTAAGTTAATCGCCCGGCATAGTAGCCGATGCGGCGATACGCTGGTAAAAAAAAAAAAAATAGGCGTGCGCACGCAGCCATGAATCCTAAAAGTACATGTACATCTCGCCCACCACATTCAGTTTGTGACAGCGCCCTTCTATTGTGTCGGCCATATTCTCCAATAGGCTAATGGCGATGATGACGGCGGGCAGATTAACAGAAGATAGATCAGGCAAATATGGTCCATCGATCTTCTAAAGTATGTAATGGTATTGACATTATACACAAATAAAGTGGCATTACATTTCAGCCTAAGCCAGGCCTCTCTGGCTACCACCTCTCAATTTTTGGGTCTACATGTACAAGTCTATATTCCATGACTGAAATTTTAAAAAATAAATCAATATTTTCTTGCTCCAAATTTTTTTGGAATCAGGTTTACAAGGAGATCTAATGTAAAATTAAAACTGCTTTTAAATATCCGTTAGTAGTCATTGCTGAAACCAAGAGGTGGCTGTGGAGTTTAGGGTCCTGTAACAGTTTAGTTCGTATAACAGATGAAACATCCACCTTTAACTTTTTACTTTTGTCAAGTTTCAACATTGCAAAAAAACTAGTGCAAATTGTCGTACTCCTAAGTTTGAGTTTCTTCATCAGATTGACACTTTATAGTAGTTAAACAATATTATATTTTAAAAAATATGTTTTTATAAAAGTGGCAACATTATATGGAGTTCATCAAATTAGGTTTTCCCCTTCTTTAAATTCGGTTGTATCCATTTTAAAAAAAATTGATTGTGACAATAACAAATTCTGTTGCCATGTTGTAATTTATGGTTGGAAGCAAACATGAAGAGCACTCGCATGACACAATTAAGCAGGTACAAGTGATTCCTAGCTTTCAATCACTTCCTTCACATCCTCATCACATCATCATCTCAAGGACGGACTGTTCACCTGTAATTAGTGTCTTGTTTTTTTTTATTTAGATTATTGTTATTTATTATCCGCGGTCTCGGTCTCGGTCTCGGTCTCGGACCATTTCGGTCTCGGTCCGCCCTGAAGGGGCTGGTCTCGGTCTCGGTCTTGGTCTCGCAACTTCAGGTCTCGGTCTTGATCTCGGTCTCGGGCTATCCGGTCTCGACTACAACAGTGGTCTCTAGTTGGCAAACATGCCATTACGACGGGGTCAGTCTCACCTGACGAACGTAGAGGGCAAACCACTGATTCTTCGTTTTAAATTTCCAGAATTTCCAGAAGTCCGGCCAACCCTTGGAAAAGTATACGGTGGGATAGAAGGCAAACCAAACAGGGGAAAGGAATGAAAGGGGATGAAAACATTCTGCTCGCCTGATTCGAATTCTGGATTGAAATCCTCCAGAGTTTTTGGTTCATTGGTTTGCCTCAAAATTAATGGCCCGTCCCCCTACCCTCTGGAGAAAAATCCTAGTAACGCCCACAATGAAAGATCTGAATGTTGTTAATGTGTCGACAGCCCATTAAGAATGTCATAATAATTATGCCAGGATATCAACATCTTGCTGGGTCCAAATCATCATCGTCCTAATGAGATACATGTATGTGAAGAGGATGTTGAACACAGGGTCGCGTCCAGGAATTTTTTTCCGGGGGGGGGGGTTGCACGTCATTTTTTTATGTGTCTGTTGCGAGACACATTCAGTAAATCATATTGTTGTTACTGATGTCTTACAAATAACTCTCACAGGACGTCAGGTTTTTAAAACTATTTTCCATTTTATGAGGGGGTGGTCTTTTTGGTGTCGGTGCAGGGGATCCCCCTCCCTTCGCGCATCCCGCCTGGATGCCCGGAGCGTTGCTGCAACGGCTAGCTGACAACGATTCGATTCTTCAGAAGCTGTAATTTTATGCCGACAGCGCCCTCTTTAATTCGTGAAAATCACCGTGCATGATCACTGCATCTATGCATCTGGCGCCATGCATCATTCGTGTGCATTGAGAAAATGGAAGCGGATGAGGAGCAGGATCAGGAAGCATGGAGGAATAAGACACAGGAATCAAATTAGGTTTTGCCCTTCACCGACGTTTTTAAACACTGTATACTCAGTGTGTTACCTCCCGAGTGAAAGTTGGAAAAAATCACTTGCAGATGTCTTACCACTCGACCACCGAGCTAACAGGATCGGCGTGGTAAGACATCTGCACTAGAAAGCAGGAGGTCGTGGGTTCGAGTCCCACCCAACTTTCACTACTGAGTATACAAAACCTAATTTGATTTATATCACCCCGACGCAAAAATTCCATCTTATAAGACACAGGAAGTTACCTGCTTGTTGACTCGAATGTGAGGTTTGTATTTCACAGTCTCAAATAACTCATCAATAAGCAATTTATTGTTTCTGTAATATTGCAAATCAAATGCAAATCCGAGATGTGTGGTTTAAAGTGGAGTTTATTGTCACCAGATAATGCATGCCGAGTGTCATCGTGTCGGTTGTTTTATGTCGGTGTGTTTATCGTTGATGAGGCAAGTCAGGGGATTCCCCGCAGAAGAGATGCAAGCTTAAAGTTTTAATTTTTTTGAGCAGAACTGCTGCAAGCTGCTAATTGTATCACTTCCTCTTACGAGTTACATTGAGCCCTAGAAAAATCCCCAGAGAAACCACAATAAACTAAGAAGAATGTAATAGTTGTTAGAACTTAGTCCCACTTACTGGGCCGTTAGAGCTCCTTTTTTTATCATTTGGACATGACCTGTCGCATCTAACGTCCCACGAAATCTTTGTAGTTAACCATAAAACATGGACAGGTCGGCTCAAAACGGCCTGAAATCACGTCAAAAAATCAATTTAAGGCATCTATTGGCTTCTGGTGACGTTCTACACATGTCGAAGACGAACTTGTGGTACTTCATTGGTACTTACGAATTTCCTTTGCATTGAAATTCCGAGAAATTTGTCGCATGTCAGGAGTCAACACGTCATGACTTCTAAACTCGACTGCCTGTATTGGTTTGTACACGGGTGGGTCGCGCGCTGCCGTTGCTTTCACTGGTGGCAATGCATGAACCAACATACAACCGTATGTACCAAAACAGGGAACCAGGCAAATTTCAAATCACGCGGACTCAAAGCGTCTTTATGGAGCGGGAAAGGGAAATTTGATTTCAGTCGCTGATTCGCAGAATAGAAAAAATCGTCGGCTCAACAATAAAGGGGCCTTAAACAGGCTCGTGATTTCTGGCTACAGTGCCTGGTTTTTAAAGGGCCATGCCCTGAATTTTACTTGGGCAACTTTCTACTCCTCTTAAATGTCTCAAAACTGTTTGACGTCCTTGTTTTGGTTAATTTTATTGAAAAGCGCACTTTCTAAACTCTTAAAAAATGTCCATGCTTGTCTTAACAAATGAGGGCGCTGTTGCTGTGATGGCATGTCAGGAAGACACTGTTTAGTTTAAGGTTTTTCTGTAAAAGTTGCTTATTGTGGGACATTTGTAGAAAAACTTGGCTCATTGACCTAATGTCATGTACTGAAACAACGACGAATCTCCAAAGAAAAGAAAATTTACAATTATAGCAAAATATCCAAAATTGTGGCAAATTTTGATGCTGAAATAGTTGTAACATTGAGGTTTCTGCCTGAAATGACATCACATTTCCAGTTTTAAGTCAAATCAAATCAGTCAAATCAAATGCAGATAATTAGAGGGCCTAACATTAATTATAAGCAAGACATTAATTATAAGCAAGACCTGTCTCGGAGGCAGTGGCGTAGCCACCGGGGGGCGTGGGGGGGGCGTCCGCCCCCCATGAAACCTTGTCGCCCCCAGTGAGATGTTGAGTTTCTAAAAAAAATATCATTGATCTACATGACGCCATGGGCGTCAATCCTGGGGGGACAGGGGGACTGGTCCCCCCACTTTTTGAAGGGTGGGGGACACGATATCAAATGTCCCCCCCCCCCCAGATTTTTGAACTCGTGTCTCATTTACAGGGCCCTATTATGTACTACAATGTATCTTTTGCTTAGAAAATATTGGTTAAAGTGGTCAGAAATTGCCTCAGGTAGCACCACAGAGCATTGAGAATCCAAAAATTTTCGGGGCCCTTAAGCGGGCCCCGAACCCCACGCCTATAGCTCAGAATTCTGGTAGCTGATTCAATGACTCCAACCTTGAAAACAATGTTCACAATTTTTTCTTATGCCTTTAGCTGAGAAAACCTCAAAAATTATGTTTAGATTATTATCTTTTGTGCTAAGATAATTATTGGTTAAAATGGTAAGAAATTGCCTCAGATCACACCACAGAGCATCGAGAATCCAATTTTTTCGGGGCCCTTAAGCGGGCCCCGAACCCCACGCCTATAGCTCAGAATACCGATAGCTGATTCAATGACTCCAACCTCGAAATTGATGTTCAAATAACTATCTTTTGCTAAGAAAATATTAGTTAAAGCATTGAGGAAAGTGGTAAGAAATTGCTTCAGATCACACCACAGAACATGGGCCCTGGCCCTTAAGCGGGCCCCGAACCCCCACGCCGTAAGGGCTTCGCGCTCGCATCAGTTCTGATCATATCAAGGTATGTCCCCCCCCCACTTGTGAGAAGCGATTGACGCCCCTACATGACGCCCCCATGAAATGCCCCCCAGCCACTGAAAAATTCCTGGCTACGCCACTGCTCGGAGGCAAAAAAGTGGGGTCGGTGGTGTGAAAAAGGGAAATTTGGCACCTGGGAAGTGTCAAATTTGAGAGTTCGAGCTACCTTGGATCTTGCCGAGCTTAATAAATAATAATAATAAAAAACCAGAGGTACGGCGTTTGTTGAGTTACAAACGCAAGGTGTTGATATGGCGGGCAACTATTTCATTAGACATTGCCCAGTTAACATGAGAATATATATATACATATATATATATTTGTCGGAATAGAAGGATCACAAAATTTGGACATGCTTTAATTTGAAAAGAAAATGCGTCCCTTCCGGTTATTTCTGGTTTGATGACGTCACCAGTAAAACAAAATGTGCAAACTAAATATTGATTTAGTTCAGAGAGGACACATACTCATTATGATGTGAAAAAGAACTTAATATAAAAACCAAAAAAATGCAATGATGTATCAGTACCTTTTTTTATAACACCTAACTTTCAGTTTGATGACGCCACAGCATTTTGGAGGCCAAAGATCATCATTGACTATTTTTGCTGGCATAGGAATTAGACACGGATGAAATGATGGATTTCAATTAAAAAAAATAAAAACTAATGTTCAAATTCCCCGAACAATATTTATAAAGGACCTTCTGCAACTGTGCCAGAGGGATCCTGGAACTGGACGTTATGTCACGCTCGACAGGGAAGAGAATCTTAGATGTTGACTTTTAGAAGATGGAGCTTCTTCACTGCTAGATGCCAAGGAACCAGAAGCAGACAGGATCACCGACAGATGACTGACACAGCTTACTGAGCATGTCATAATTCTGATTCTTGAGTTGAGGTGAGTTAAAATCAAAATTTTCAATTCTTATTACTGTGATCCTTTTCCTTCCTAAAAAAACCCATAGTGCTTGGTATTGTCTTTATTTATAAATTCTTAAGTTTGCTTGCTTACTTTGTTTGTAATTTGTTTTCGAAGTTGAGGACCACCAAGCTTGGATGAGACTGGACAATGAAGAACTTGCTCTATCTAGACAAGGATGCCGCCCAAATCGAAAACCAAGGAACCGGAAGCAGGAAGGAAGACCAATAGATGAACTGATGATCATGTTGTGCTGGCATTGACCGATTCATGAGGTTAATTTACTCCAGGAACAAGAATGAATATACCACACAGATAGACCCCCTAGATTTTATCTTTATCTTTAAGCGTGTCATTAATTCACAAAAGTGTGAAATAATTATAAGAAATCAGCTTTGGCCTCTGGTTAGCCGTTTTAACTCATCTGAAATCCGTTGTCAATGTTTGTTTTGTATCAGAGGAATTGTTTAAATGTTTAAATGTTCATGTATATATTTGTATATGTTAAATTTTTATTTCACGTTTTAGTGTGTACTTTAAAAACTTTTTAGGCACGCAAAATCAAGGCGCATTTCACTACATATGCAGTCGTATATTATCAATAATACAGTAATAATTGAAATAACAATAATGTTGAAAGTTATTTCTTTGTCAGTCAGGCTTAACATTTAGAATAAAAAAATGAAACGTTGAAACCATTGATTTCCTTGGTAGATGGTCAGTTATTTTTGCTGTTTTTGTGTTGTGGGTCATGGGTGAATAGTTGAAATAACGTGTTTATATATTTCTTAATTTTGACCCCGTGGCGATTTGGGACGAGGTGCGCACATAATATGGTTAAGGGAAGATGAAATAAAACTGGCATTCCAGTTCAATGGTCTTTAAATTTGTCTTTAAATAACGCGAACCTTTTTAATGTTAGTATTTTAGTGGTATGTTTTTTTTTAATATTTAATGGTATATATATTTTTTTATAATTAAAGTATTTTAGTGGCATGGGCGGCCCCAGGCTGATGTCCGTGCCCCGGTGGCCCCACCGTTTAAAGTCTTGAATTGAACAAAAATATGTATCAAGTTGCATTCAGTCTCCCCGCCCCCCCCCCAATACTACACTTATGCACCCCTATAGGTTACCCCAAAACCACAAGTTTTGTTAGCCTTTTTTATTCTAGAGTATACACGATATAAGCTTATAATGCAAACTAAAATGTTCGAGCATATTGCAAATATTGGCCACGCCAACAACATGGAAAAAAAGATTCACTTTGGAAATGTATTCTGGTATTTTTGGAAATCTTGGAAGGGCATGTGAACATTTTAAAGACCGTTTTTCTGACCAAAAAGTACAATGTACACACAGCGAATTGTGTACACCCCCAAGTTTGGCTGTGTAATATCCGTCGACAGAGGGCGCTGTAACGCCTTCACGTGATGTTAACGCAATCGGATGGGATGTGGCTTTGACCTTTAGTAAACATGGCTTCTCAAGCGAAACAAGGCTGGGATTTCGACAAGTTTGACGATGGCTCGTTAAGTGAGTAAATAAATTTCAAAACTCTGAGTATTTTCTAAGAGTTCAGTTTTCTTTCATGATAGTTTTGGTGTAATTTGGTATTTTCGATCATCGAAATAACACTTTTTTGCGCTGGTTGACTTACAGGTGCGTGCATTATGTCTGCATTGGGCCAGTGTAACTGTGTTGCTGTTGTGCCCATTCTTGAAAATCACGCATTCTTAAGAATGTGCATGCACATTCTTAAGAATGTGCAACTGGATCCTTGCGCAATCTTCGCAAAAAATAACTCTTCCAGATTGAGCGTACATTCTTAAGAATGCGCGACAAGATAACGGTCTTGTCGATACCGAGTACCGGCTGCGCTTGGCAAGTCTAGCTGCATCCTCGTTTACTGATTCTCAATAATTATACTGTTACAACGCAAGGAGCTGAAAAGTAGAGTGGATATGATAAGTATCTATAGGTGTATTGATATGGGGGGAACCGGGAAAAAATAAGCTACATAATAATACTAGTGGAAAGAATTCTGATTTTTGGGATAATAAAAGCGGGGGTACGAGAATGAAGAATGTGAAGAATGAGAATGAATACTGCGACATCCCATAGTGCTAATGCTATTTCCCATTTAAATTGCCACCAATTTATTGTTCGCACCCCACCATTACGTAGCAGAGCTGGATTCTATCTAGTCAAAAGAGCAATTTTGGCAGCTTCTGGGCATCGTTTTTTTTCGTGGCATGCATATGATACATACAGGGACTTGTAACTTGTCTAGCCTAAACAAAGCACTTCCCAGACTAGTTCCCAGTCCTCCGTTATTACAAAACTTCCCATAGTGGGCAGAAAAAAAGCAATAATAACAGGTTTAATTTGATTCAAATTATCGTAGTTATACGAGTACAGAAGCATAGAACATTTTCTTTCCTCTTTATATAAATTGTTTCCCTTTTAACTGCTATACATTTCATTTAACATAATTATGTCGTGCAATGTTTGTTAAGATTGGGCAAAATTCATAAATTGTGCACGTGATATTCCCACCCAATCTTAAGAATGAGCGCTCATTCTTAAGAACGCTGCTTCTTAAGAGAATGGGCGCTCTCATTCTTATGCTGCCGCATTTCTCTTAAGATTGCGTGATTTTCAAGAATGGGCACAACAATACCACACAAAACTAGTCAATTTCAAACAGTGCTAATGAGTATCAGCATAGCTCTCAAAATAAAACAAGTGTCCTGACACAAAGACGAATATTAACTCCTTTTATCCAAAGAATTTATTCAGAACTTTGCATTCATTTGGATGAAAAAAATAACGACTAAACAAGGGAAGAGTTCCGTAAACGGACGCTACCCGTCAGCGCTGCCGCCAAATGTATAAATCATTCACCGGAAAGATTTCCGTATACAAAGTTTACTAATTTTCCTCTGTATTGACTAACAAGCCCCCAGATAGCAATTTCATGTCATCAAAGTCAATTTGAGCAGTGAGAAAATACAAGCAATTTTCTTAGAAAACACTTAGAATTTTTCAGTCCACTCTCATAGGGTTTGTACACAGGGTGTTGAATGAACTTCGTAAATGGAAATCTTTCCCATTCACCTCTTCTTGTGATTTCATTGAAGGCAAATCCAAGAGGCTCCGCAAAACTGAAAACATCTCGGGAAAAAGGTGTTTTTTTTATGTTAGAGCTCATTTACAACATATTTTAAGTTGGTCCGACTGCCCCTGGCTGTATGTCTGTAGGTGTAGTAATATGGGCAAACAGGCGATTCGGATGCTCCCCCAAATGCTAAAAGGTGATGTAGCAATTTTGGTACCGATTTTGATCGATATTATCTTCTCATCCAGGACTGAAATTACCCAGTCGTAGGGTACCCCTAGTCCGAGTAACTTGGACCCAACTTATCGCCTTTTTAACATTTGGATATGGTTTGGTACAGTAGGGTCCAAGCTAAACCGCATCAGTCGGTCGACACAATTTTGTCCTTGACCAAAAACCCAACATTGCCCAACAAAAACATCAGATTTCACCCTCAAAATGGCCTACAAAATACTAGATACGCCACCTGAGGTACAAGTAGACATCGGTGATTAAGATGGTTGTACTGAAGTTTACTTACGATCCGGATGAAAAGTGACATTTCCCATTCAATTCCGAGAGCTCCCCTCGCGATCGTGAACACGTTAAATTTCTTACTCGTGTTAATGTTTGAACGATGGGATGTGGTCATCATGCCCAGCGCACATTTGATGGTCCCCGTATCCCCAGTGCGATTCCGTTACCGAGCGCGATGCATCGATTATGATAATGAGAAGACTAGATCACGTTTGTAAACACAAGTGCATTTCGAACGGTAAAAGGGAGTCGAAACTTCATGTAGCTTGAAATGGTTTCCGCCCATAAAATCTGCCCTAGTTCCCGACTCCCTATTATTGTTCGAAATGTACTTGTGTTTACAAACAAGATCCAGTCTACTCAGTCTATGACAAAACTTACAGAGCAAAAAGTTTTTGTAAAAGATATTCAGAAGATCTACATTGTATTTCTCAAAGTGAGGAAACGATTGGGCTTAGAATATGTACAAGAGCAAAAAGTCGTAAATTATTTTTTAAAATTCGAAATCGCTTGAATGGCCTTCAACTCGAAACAAAAATAACGGTTTTACCGATATCGAAAATATTTTGCTTTGTGTCCGGATTGACTATAAATTCCCACGATGGACCTTGTTGAATGTGGCCCGCTAAAGCCTACGGAAGTTTGGCAAAGTATTGCGCTGACGTGGCTTTTTTGAACCAATTCATCGGAAAAACCGCAATCAATTCAAATAACTTGCTTTCCTGGAAAGCCCTGGCAGTTAACCGTGTGTCCACATATTCACTGTTTTTCACTTCCTTTGACCACAAATTGTGTTTTTTTTATGTGGTAAATTTGTAAATTGACACTGTTTCCTTCATTGAAACAGCATTGGCTTTGCAAAGGTTGACAAAAGTAGGAAATTTGTTCAACTTTGCAATATATGTGAACATCGGCAATAAGTATACAACCATTTCCTGTTTAGCAGTGAAATTTCTATCAATAAAAACAACAAACTTAAATCTGTCGCCTATAAATTGTTTATCTCAATACAATATCCTTTTATTTATATTCATTTTTAAGGCTTTGCAAAGGTTGACAAAAGCAGGAAATTTGTTCAACTTTGCAATATGTGAACATCGGCAATAAGTATACAACTATTTCCTGTTTAGCAGTGAAATTTCTGTCAATAAAAACAACAAACTTAAATCTGTCGCCTATAAATTGTTTATCTCAATACAATATCCTTTTATTTTTTACAAAGCATGCAATTGCAAAAATAAATCTTCAACTATGTAACAACATGTCCACAATCCCCATCGCAATGATTTCTCGCAACTGATTATAATGCTAAAAGTACTTGCATAAATTTTACTTCTATTATACAATATTTTAATTGTTAAATAACTCAATAGTTTTATCCGAGTCAAGGTCACATCAGGCACATTGTGGATGTCCTTCAGTATAAGTTAAAATTGATGCATGGATATGAGAGTTTAAAATGACTCAGCTGTTGTTGCAGACTCTGTTTAAGTTCGAATAATTATCCATTGTAGATTTCACCCTAGTGTCGTACCGATATTAAGAAAAGTGTGATTATTACACAAAAAGAAAATGGATACGATCAGGCCTAAATGTAATCGTAATGGTTTTTTTAGAACAAGATCATGTTTAAAAAGGCTAATGATGTCCACAAAGCTTTCAGGTGACCACACCGCCCCCTCCACAGAATGGCCTTTCACCCGATATCAGCGTCTTCAGGAAATCCGAGGGTTCTGGGATGTCCTCCCACTTGCGGTGCAGGATGCAACGGAAGACGGTCTTAAAGTCACGGTGTTTGGTGGCGTAGATGAGCGGATTGACACAACTGTTGAAGAGCAGGATCGCAAAGGCGTAGGGTAGGAACGGGTCGCTGTCGTCATAGAACAGGCAGATGGCATACGGAGTCAGGCAAAACATGAAGGCACAGACGATATAGAACATGTTCTGGGTGATCTCGGTCATATGGCGACTGATCTGGGATTTGCACAGGGTTCCTTGTGTAGATGTGGATGCGTGGTTACTATTCACGGTAGCTACCGATTGTGACACCACAGTCATGTGGGTGGTCACCAACTTGGCTGAGGATTTAGGCACAGTGACCCTCTTAGCGTGATTGCGGAGATGCTTCCAGATGAGAACATAACAGACAATGATGGTTATGAGAGGGATAGGGTATAACACAAAAACCAGGATGAGATCGTAGTCTTTGGAGCGGGGATGGGTGGATGGGAATCCACAGAGATGATACTTCTTGTTGTACCCTACCCCACCCACGTCTGCAAGTGGTGGGATGACGGTGACAAGCAGCGGGATACACCAAGTCATTGCCAGCCATACGGCAATCTTCCTCGGTGTGTAGATGACTTGATGGATAGTCATAGGCCATTTGATCAGCAGAAGGCGTTGCAGTGCGATGGAGGCCAGGGTGTACGTGCTGCAACCGAAAGCTGTAGCCTGTACCACGACAGTCACGCTGCACACCCACTCACCGACCGGCAAGCCGTTCTCTCTGAGCGTCACGACGACTGTCCATGGGAGAACAAGACAAGTTGACAAGTCTGCTATGCCTAGGTTCACCACAAAGGCGTTGGTGGTGGTACAGAGTTTCTTGGACAAAATCACGGCCAGGATGACCAGACTGTTGCCCACGGTTCCAAGCAGGATCACGATCAGAAACATGATGGCCACTATGACTCTCTGTGTATAGTCGTTGAATTCGAATGGCGGGTTCTCCGTCAAATTGTTGAAAGAGCTGTTTGTCAGATCGCCATCCATATTGCAAGATAATGTGAAACCCGCTTAAACAAAGATTTCTGAAAATAGTTTTGTATTACCAGGCTAAATATTAATAGCAGACTTTTACTTTTGTTCTTAGTTCAGCATACATGTAAAACCTACTGAGGTTTGGGTAAAGCATTGGGATAGCATGTCCTTTTAAACAAATGATCAGGATGGTGTACCAATTCGTCGGAAAATCCGCAATCACCACAAGTAACTGGCCTTCCTTGAAATTCTCAAGCCCAGGCAATTAACCGGGTTGTATTTGCATGGCAGCTCAGTTGCGCTCAGGTCAAGTTGCACCATGGTAGTGCCGTACATGTGAATGTACTATGCACAGTGGATGGTTTATTGTTTTTTTTCTCGCTACCTCGGTACCAAAAAGTGTAAAATCTTTGGATAAATCAATAGTGTTTCCTTCGTGGAAACTGCTTAATGTTTCGCAAACAGCGAGGGAAAAGCAGGAAAATTGTGCAAATTTTCAACATTCGAGCTGCACACACAGTCACGTACGGTAAACGCCGGAAATTTAAGTATGTATGACTGTTTCCTGTTTAGGAGTGAAATTTCTGTCCTTATAAGGCCAAAAAAAAAATATTCGGTCTCCGGTCAGACCAAAGTTCCGGAATTGACGCGGCGACGCGGCTTTTTTTTTTTTTTCTTCAAGCTTGGATTGTACAGACAAGGTGGGGTACTATTTTGCTTTTTTGGTGTCCTCATGTACATTGGTGTCCTCCATAATTTGCCTTGGTGCTTTCAATCATTTGCCTTGGTGCAATTTCCCATTCCTTGATGCGCTTTGGTAAAAAAAATCGAGGAGGTGCGGCAATAGAGGGCACTGTTGGAGCTACCGCGGAACATTTTGGAAAAAAAAAGAAGATTGACGTGCATGATTAAAATTGACGCGCGCGCTGACCAGAGACCAACTTTTTTTTTTTTGGCCTAATGTTGTTTTTTTAAATTTTAAATATGCCACATGCATTCATTTTTGGCCGTTTGATGTCTGGAAAAAGTAAGCGGCTGAGAGCTTTCAAGTGAAAAGTGGGCGACTGTTTTATAACTCTAATAGATTCCCCCCCCCCAAATTTGTTTAGATTTTGTTTGTTATTACATTTAAGCCATAAGGGAATTAGTCGGTCAAGTGGCTTATGAACTATTGAAAGTCAAGTGGAGAGCGTGTAAAACTTTCCTGTGCTAAGCACTGAAACGTTCATTTCGGTGGTCCTCACATCTCGTGAAATTATATGTAACTTGACCCCAGACAATACACTTCTGTCATATGTGCTTACATGTAGGATATATCAGCCATGTGGTTGCGAAGGCCGATTTCTAAAGGCTACGTAATATAGGTTTTCCCGAACAATTTCTGAAAATGTGCATTTGAATTTGTAAAAAAAAATAATTAAATTTGGCGCTGATTTTGGGAAAGACGTATATATCCTGGTTTCATTTTCACAATGACTAGCATTCAATTTTATTTTGCATTTTTGAAATAAATGAATGTGCAATAACGTTTCATTTAAAGGATTGCAAAAACGTGATTAGGCTTTCGGTTTAACGAATGCGTTGTCACACGGAGTCACGCTAATAAGTAATATGCTGATATGCGCTTTGTCATTGTTGCCCCCAAATTGGCCAACCTGAAAACCATGCACTTGAGATAGGTAGGCAAAAAATCCTCATCGAATTTTTTTTGGAGATAGTTCAAGGTGTAACACAAGTGTTTGCAACAACAGTTTAAGCTGAAATTCGGAAGATACTTAGATGATATTAGTGTTCAACTACTCGTGAAATAACAACTTGTGGGGATTCCTAGAAATTATATAGATATGGGGACGTTTTCAAATGATTTCTTCACAACTTTAAGGTCAGCTTTACCAGTTACCAGTATTGACGTTTCGGCATCAATGATGGCGATTTTTTGCACTTACATGAAGTTTAGAATTTCTTCTTCCGTTATAATTTAACATTTCAATCATACTGAGCATATTTTCTGAGAAACACAACGTTCAAAAAGCCACTTTTTTTGGGGTACATAAATTTCACTGCTCTGTCTGCAGTTTATGGATGTTGCATAGGGTAAACTGGGGTAAAAACGCCCATGGGGTAAAAACGCCCACTTGACTTGTTTCCACTGCTAGTAAAAAATGACAAGATGAATTGTTCAATTTAATATATTTTTAATAAGTACAATGTAGATCAAAACTAATAATAAAAAGAATTAAATTCATTAACATATTTGAAGGGTACGTAGGTGCTGTTGAAAAAAATATTTAAAAAAAAGTTTTAAAAAATGGCTGTCGAAGGTTTAGCCTATATCGCTTAAAATTATTTTATATAAAAAAAGTATCTTATATTTTTATTATTCTTTAGTTGATAGAAGGGTTAATAACATAATTATAAATGATTACAATATTAAAATCTATTTTAATATTTGCTTAATAATGTTTTTTGAGTGGGCGTTTTTACCCCGGGCAAAATCAGGGGTCTCGGGGTAAAAACGCCCAGTACTTTCCTTGATATCAAACTCTATTGCAGCCTCATATATCTTCAAAAACCTCACTGTTAGAACTTTCTACAGCATTATGTTTGTTGTATGAGTAAGTATTAGCTATAAGAGTCCCACTACATAAATATTAATCAGTCAGGCGCTGATCCAGAGGGGGGTTTTGGGGATCAAACCCCCCCCCACCACCTCTGTCCCCCCCAAAAAATTATCATACAAATTCCTAAAAAATAATTGAAACCCCCCCCCCCCTCTGCTGTGACACCCGAACAAAAATTATACTGGTATAATGTCTGCCTGTTCGAAATATGGTACATCATTCTGTAATCTAGTGTTAATAATTGTTGAATTTGAACAGCGCCCCCTTTTGAAATATGGTACCAGCGCTGCCCCCCTTCCCCCATCCCCCATCCCCCAGTGTTTGATTTTACAGAGGCAACGTGTCCGGAGAAAAAAAACCTGTGTACATTTTCAGATTTTTTTTGCTGATGAACCCCCCCCCCCCCCCGAAAACTCCTGGATCCGCCCCTGACAGTGTATTGCGTGAAGTGGGGAGGTACACAATGTACATGAAGGCGGTATCACTAACTGACGTTACGAAGTGGCAAGGAATCTGGCATTTGTTTAGTGGCGAATGCCATGGGTCTATGATATGTGAGCAGATTCGCTGATTAGGCGAGACCCCACCTCTTGACCTCCTAGATTTTGACCAATCAGCGGGCGCTTTCTATATCGGGTCTTCGGTCATTCACCGTTGCGCATCATAGACAATGGATTAAAAAGCCCTGCGTCACACACTCTGTTACCATGTTACGCGATAACGCGCCTGGCTGTTGTTGCATTACAAAACACTGCACTCAAATTGACCAATCAAACGTTTAGTCCTGATTTGTGAATGAAATGACGTCACGATTTAGTAAAGTCGACTCCGATTGGCTGAGGCGCGAGATCGCATAAATCTGCATGCGTTGATATATCAGACTTCAGACAGGAGTCTGGGCTCCGTGGATAACGGGTGATACTCAGACTAGCATTTATTAGGGAATGCTCGAGAAATCATGAACTCATGGCATTTTCTCAAGAAAAGAAAAAATAACACCTCTATGGTGATTTGAGTGTACTTTTAATAAGTAAAAATGACTAGAAATGGCTCTAAGACCCAACTAGACTGGTTTCTGCTCTCATGCTCTAATAGCAGAGCTTCATCAGTAGTAAGCCAAATCCAGTATTTTATATTCGGCTAAATTAGTCGTGTCAAATGTTTGGGTGCATAGATACACATAAGTGCATCTAATAACATTTTGTGTGAACCTTGTAATGAGTCCAATTCCCGGTTATTGATAAACCTTGATTTGACAAGTACACCTTTAAGTTTTTTGGCCTTTTATAGGCAGGAATTGGTTCACTGGGAAACAGATTGCATACATGTAATTTCAGGTGTTCCGGAATTAAATGCCAGTCTTTCAGCATTACTTTTGTTAGCTGCTGGGTTTTGATGTGTGGTGTGTAGATTATCTTGAAGACTAGAGGTGGTTTTTTTGGTCGTGTTTCATTCATGATGTATTGCTCACAGATTTCAAATTGTATGTCTTTTATGACTAGCAATTTCCTCTTTCTTGTGGTTACAGAGTAGAAGTTTCTCCATGAACGCATTTCTTTTCCCTAAGAAATATGTTTTGTCACGGAAATGTGCGTATCTTAGTACCGTAGTTCTCCTTTGATAAAGCCTTAGGTTACCAACAGTAGGCTAGAAGCACACATACAAAAATGCCTAATAACATGGAACTATGATTTGGCTAAACAAGATTGAAATAGATTTTTCAATATTGGCAGGTCTTATCATAACCTACAAGTTTGTTATGGACGAATTATGTACGCTAATGTTCCACTTCCTTCCACATAAAAATACCTGTTTCAAATGATCAAGTTTGTAGTTATAATTAACCAGTTGTGTTTGAAAAGTTATTTGTATTTGATGAAGTATCCCTCCATATTAAATTAATTACAAAAATATGACTATACTACAGGGAAACCTGTGGTATAGCAATTTTTTTTTTATAAATGTCGGCGGGCGTTTTTACCCCGAGGCCCGGGTAAAAATGCCCGCCAAACTTCCTCCCGAAAAGGGGGGAAAATTTCCCCCTATCAATATTATGACCATGATATTATATTTGCACCTGATAGAGGAGAAATGTATTGCATAAAACCACACATTTATTTCCTGGTGTCTCCAAGTAGTACTGAGATATTTAACAAAAACCTCAAAATCGGGCGTTTTTACCCTGGGCAGTTTACCCTATAAAGGGTAAAAGATGAGCTAGTGTTTTCTTTAGTTTTTTCCTATACCTTGCTAAGCTGAAAGTGACAAGGACAAGACAAGACAAAAGATGATATCATTTTTATTTAAGGAAATACATGTAACAGGCATCTTTTCTATGTGATACGTATGTAACGTGGACAGTCACACTGCAAGGAAAAGGGTGCTTAGGACAAATTCAGTTTCTAATAGGAACTTCCAGTGACCATGGTGACATTATATTAAGCCATTTTACATTGTTATCAAGCAAAAATATAACAGTTTTCACACTGGCTTCAAATTTATGATGTGATTATAGGGTTATGTACAAACAGGGACAGACATTTTGTGACAAATGTCCAATCTGTTTGTACGTATAAATCCCGAGTATAAAGTATCAAATAATTCTTCACATTGACTCTGACTTTTCTAGGTTTTGACTGACAGCATTCCTCCAGGGTACATCTTCTTAAATAAGTCAACATTTGGGCATGATTAAATTGTATGCTTACTTTGTGACTTTATCAAAAATGTCTGTCTGTTACATATGTAACACTTTTTAAAACAATATCCACTATATTTTCTAAAATACAAAACCAGTTATATCATGCAGGTGAGGATATTTGTTCCAAGCTTGCAATAGTTACAGCAAAAATTGGCAGACCAAGATGGTAGTTTTATCATCAAAACTAAAAGGTTTTCTCAAATTTCACACTTTTGGGTCCATTAGTGTGGAATTGCCCATACACATACGTGTACTAAATTATAGAGATGAAAAAATTCAAAATTCCATAAAAAAAAATCACATCATCACTTCACATTCACCTACAAAGCATCTCTGTCTGCATCGTATTGTACATGTAGTTCTCTAGATGTCTTTAACAATTTAAGATGACGTCACGCAACACATCTTTGAGTATGGTCTTTGTTTACAATGTTAACCTTGTTTAAGATCTGAGCTTTCAAAGTGTCCAAAGTGGCTGCCAGAAAAATTGTGTACAAAGTCTATAGGATTTGGGATAACAAGCATTATTATTAATTATTACTATTATTACTTGTATTTTACAAAGCATACATGTACATACATTTGTTGTAAAGTGAGTGCCAACATAAATCTTCAAGCACATGTGTGTAGCAACATGTCCACCACCCCTATCGCAATAAGTTCTCAGCACCGATTATAATGCTAAATGCACTTGTATTTACATTGCATTTAAATCTGACTTCAATATTTCAATTAGATAGAGTATATACAGTTTATTTGCAGCTATCCAAAAACTAACTGACCAAATTATTGTGAAAATCTTACTTGGTTTAAAGATAGTACTGACACTAAACTCCCTGTGAAATTATTTCTTCTGGAATGCTGTTAGTGTCATTTTTGAAGGAAATAAAAAGAAGGTTTTTGAAGTTTCTGTGAATCAGCTCCCATGGATTCCAATTTGTAGTTGGTTTGCAATTGCGCGAATCTGTGAATGGTTGACAAACGGCTGAATGAGAATCATTCCCTGAATGCTGGTTTCGGGATTGTGTCATGGGAGGGCACAATTGAAAATATGACTTGGCAACTTTGGAATTTAAATCAACATGCAGAATATTGTGTTTATATTTGTTGTGGTTTGTCGAAATATACAGCATTCACAGAGCTAAAACTTCATCAGGTTTATGAAGCAACCGTCTTTAGATTTTGAGCGGTTTTGTTGGTTCAAATGAAAAGAAATTCACAAATTACACATGGTCTACAAAACTACCTTTTGTACATGTACATTGTGTAGTTTTATCCGAGTCGAGGCCACATCAGGCACATTGTGAAATTGATGCATGGATATGAGAGTATTAAACTGCTCAGCCGTTGTTGCAGCTGTTAAAGTTCAAAATAATTATCCAGATTAGATTTCTTCCTAGTGGCATACCGATTTTAAATAAAGTACATGTACGATTGTTACACAAAAAGAAAGTGGATACGATCAGGCCTATAATCCAAAAGATTTTAACACAAAATCATATTTAAAAATGCAAAGTCCACAAAGTTTTTAGGTGACCACACCGCCCCTTCCACAGAATCGCCTTTCACCCGATATCAGCGTCTTCAGAAAATCCGAGGGTTCTGGGATGTCCTCCCACTTGCGGCGCAGGATGCAACGGAAGACGGTCTTGAAGTCCCGGTGTTTGGTGGCATAGATGAGCGGATTGACACAACTGTTGAACAGCAGGACCGCAAATGTGTAGGGAAAGAATGGGTTGCAGGCATCATGGAGGATGCAGATCATTAACGGACTCACGCACAGCATGAAGGCACAGACAATGTAGAACATGTTTTTGGTGATCTCGGTCTGACGGCGACTCAAGTGGGATTGGCTGAGTGTTCCTTCTGTAGATGTGGATGCGTGGTTACTACCGGTATTCACGGTAGTTACCGATTCTGACACCACAGTCATGTGGGGGGCTGAGGATTTAGGCGCAGTCATCTTTTTAGCGTGATCGTGGAGTTGCTTCCAGATGAGAACATAACAGACGATGATTGTTATGAGAGGGATAGGGTAATACCCAATAACTACGATGAGATCGTAGGCATCGGCGCGGGGATGGTCAGATGGATATGCACAGATACGGTACTTCTTGTCGTATCCTACTGCACCCACGTCTGCGAGTGGTGGAATGATGGTTACAAGCAGTGGGATAAACCAAGCCACTGCCAGCCACAAGGCAATCTTCTTCGGAGTGCAGATGACTCGATGAGTAGTCTGCCATTTGATCAGCAGTAGGCGTTGCAGTGCGATGGAGGCCAGGGTGTACACACTGCAACCGAAAGCTGTAGACTGTAGCACGGTAGTCACGATGCACTTCCACTCACCGACAAGCAAGTCGTTTGTGCTGAGCATCGCGACAACTGACCACGGGAGAAAAAGACAAGTTGACAAGTCTGCTGCACTTAAGTTCACCACAAAGGCGTTGGTGGTGGTGCGAAGTTTCTTGGACAAAATCACGGCCAGGATAACCAGACTGTTGCCCACGGTTCCCAGCAGGATCACGATCAGATACATGATGGCCACTATGACTCTCTGGGTGTAGTCATTGAATTCGAATGGCGGGTTCTCCGTCGAATTGTTGAAAGAGCTGTTTGTCAGATCGCCATCCATATCGCAAGATAATGTGAAACCCGCTTAAAACAAAGATTTCTGAAAATAGCCCTGTATTACCAGGCTAAATATTAATAGCAGACATTTATTTTTGTTCTTAGTTCAGCATACATGTAAAGCCTAGTGAGGTTTGGGAAAAGAATTGGGCTAGCATGTCCTTTTAAACAATAAACAGGATGATGTACTGGTACCAATTCATTGGAAAATCTGCAATCACCACAACTCCTGGGCTTTCCTTGAAATTCTTGAGTCCTGGCAATTAACCTGGTTGTGTCCTTTGAGTTCCCGGTCGGCATCGCAGCTCGGTTCCGCTCTGCAAGTTGCACTATGGTAGTACGTGTACGCACATACGTTGTACATTTGATAGGTAATTACGCTCGAAGTTTTTTATTTTTTCTGTCCCAAAAAGTGTAATTTTTCGGTAAACTGGTAAATTGACACTGTTTCCTTCTTGGAAACTGCAAAAGGCTCCGCAAACATCGAGGGTAAAGCAGGAAAATTGTGCAACTTTCCAACCTTCACGGGGCATATACCGTAGTCATGTGAACATCATGACGTTTCTATCCATATTAAAAAAAAAAAAATTTAGGCTGAAGATCCCAACAGCCATCTGATGTCTGGAAAAAGTAAGAGGCTGATAACTTTAAATTTTACTTTAAGATAGGTCGAGAAAAAACACCTAAAAGCTACCGTTTTGGAATGTCAGTCAGAGTTTTCCAAAGTTTTTAGATTAGTCCCTCAATTTGATTGGCTTGTGGACTACTACATCTACATGTATTCTATGTCACTATGTGTGTGGTGCATTTAGCGCAATGTTCCAGGCTTTCAAGTATTCCTACTTTTCCTACTTTTATAATTTTTTGTTTACCTGGCTCCTACTTTTCCCTTCCTTATTCTTGAAATTCCTATTTTTATTACGTTTTCCTACTTTTTTTGTCCCACAACTCCGAAAAATGGAATCTTATTGACAATTTTTCATATAAAGTCACACAATGAAGGGCTTGGGGACAGGAGCACTGCAACTGCACTTCAAAGAGCTTAGTTAAAAATGGAGCACAATTTAGTGTTGTGACTAGTACAGAACATGCCAAATGAGGCTTATAAGATGCTGCAGGACATGGATGAGGAGCAACAAAAACTACTCCTCCAAGGTCCTACATTTGTCCTGATTTTTTGAACATTTTGATCTGACTGTTCTCCTACTTTTTTCACCTGGATCTGCTTGAAAGCCTGATGTACATGTATTGAACATAATAGGCCTACTAGGTTTTAGTATACAAATATAACATGGTTTGAGGGTTGACAGTCGATATTCGCTCCCCGAGGTATTGGAAGTTGACAAACTATTTGCCGAGGGAACTAGTTTGTCAACTTCCAGTACAGAGGGGAGCTATTGACTGTCTACCTGAAATAAACCATGTTATATTTGTTTTACTATACCTCATACATATTCAGCTGCCGATTATTTTTTCGTTGCAGTATGCACCTTAAACAAAATCTTACGGAGAAACTTGTCCAGCTCACCAAAAGAATATTATTGCTCAACTTCACTATTTCAGTTCGTTTGCAATACAGTAACTACTGACACAAGTTACACACTTTTGGATGTTTCTGTAAATCCTCCCCCATGCGTTCTAAGTTGCAGTTGGTTTGCAATTGGGCGAATCTGTGAATGGTTGACAAATGGCTGAATGAGAATCATTCCCTGAATGCTGGTTTCGGGATGGTGTCACGAGAGGGTACAATTTAAACTATGACTCAGCAAGTTTAGAATTGAAATCGAGATTCAGAATATTGTGCTTACATGCATGTTTGTTGTGTTTTCTCGAAACATACAGCATTCACAGAGCGAAAAAATTCACAAATTACAAATAGTCTACATGTACACGTTCTTTACTTTCAATAGTTTTACATGTATCTGAGTCAATGTCACATCAGGCACATTGTGGGTGTCCTTCATTAAGTTAAAATTGATGCATGGATATGAAAGTATCAAACTGCTCAGCCTTTGTTGCGGCTGTTAAAATTTAAAATGATTTTCCATAGTAGATTTCCTCCTAGTGGCGTACCGATAATAAGAAAAGCACAATTATTACACAAAAAGAAAACAGATACAGTCAGGCCTATAATCCTAATGGTTTAAATACAAAAATCATATTTTAAAATGCGAAAGTCTACAAAGATTTTAGGTGAACACACCGCCCCCACCACATTGTGGCATTTCAACCGATATCAACGTCTTCAGGGAATCCGAGGGTTCTGGGATGTCCTCCCACTTGCGGCGCAGGATGCAATGGAAGACGGTCTTGAAGTCGCGGTGTTTGGTGGCAAAAATGAGCGGATTGACGCAACTGTTGAAGAATAGGATCACGGTGGCGTAGGGTAGGAATGGGTTTCTGTCGTCAAAGAACAGGCAGATGATAAATGGAGTCAGGCACAGCATGAAGGCACAGATGATGTAGAACATGTTCTTGTTAATCTCGGTCTGACGGCGCCTCATTAGGGATTTGCGGAGGGTTCCTTGTCTACATGTAGATGTGGATGTCTTGGCTTGGCTTTTCATGTTAGCTATCGATTCTGACACCACATTCGTGTGGGTGGTCATCAACTTGGCTGAGGATTTAGGCACAGTCACCTTCTTAGTGTGATTGCGGACATGCATCCAGATGAGAACATAACATACGATGATGGTTATTAGAGGGATAGGGTATAACCCAATAGCTATGATGAGATCATAGTCATTGGAGCGGGGATGGGTAGATGAAAGTCCACAGTGATGGTACTTTTTGTTGTACCCTACCGCACCCACGTCTGCGAGTGGTGGGATGAGGGTGACAAGCAGCGGGATACACCAAGCCACTGCCAGCCACACGACAATCTTCCTCGGTGTGTAGATGAATTGATGGGTAGTCGTAGGCCGTTTGATCAGCAGTAGGCGTTGCAGTCCGATGAACGCCAGGGTGTACATACTGCATCCAATAGATGTAGCCTTTGCCACGACAGTCACGCTGCACACCCACTCACCGACTGGCAAGCCGTTTGTGCTGAGCGTTGCAACAACCGACCACGGGAGAACAAGACAAGTTGACAGGTCCGCTACGCCAAGGTTCACAATGAAGGCGTTGGTGGTGGTACGAAGTTTCTTGGACAACATCACGGCCAGGATGACCAGACTGTTGCCCATTGTTCCCAGAAGGATCACGATCAGATACATGATGGCCACTATGACTCTCTGGGTGTAGTCATTGAACGGTGGGCTCACCGTCAAATTGTTGAAAGAGCTGTTTGTCAGATCAGCATCCATTTTGCAAGATAATGTGAAACCCGCTTAACGAGGATTTCTGAAAATAGTCTTGTAGTTGTAACCTGTCACTGGTAATGCCAAATATTAATAGCAGACTTTTACGTAGCAGACTGTGGGCTAGCATACACTGTGTGTTCTTTTAAATGATCGGGATGGGATACCAATTCATTGGAAGATTGGCAATCACTACAACTCCCTAGCTTTCCTTGAAATTCTTGAGTCCTGGCAATTAACCTGGTTGTGTCCTTTGAGTTCCCAGTCGGCATCGTAGCTCGGTTCCGCTCTGCAAGTTGCACCATGGTAGTACATGTACATGTTCATTGTACAGTCGTTAGGTCATTGCTCTTATTTGCTTTTCTCGGTACCCAAAAGTGTAATATTTTGGTTAACCTATAAATAGACACTGTTTCCTTTCATGGAAACTGTATAAGGTTTCACAAATATCGAGGGTAAAGCAGGAAATTTGTGCAACTTTCCACACATTCACGCGGCACATACATGTACCGTAGTCACGTAAACATGAAATATCTATCCATCCTATATTAAAAGATCCTACGCTGTCTGATGTCTGTCTGTCTGTCTGTGTGATGTCTGATGTCTGTGTGTCACGTTTTTTTGTAAAAGACCTAAAAAGTGTGTGCAAGTACAAAATGCAATGGTTAATGGAGAGGCTTGGTTATATGTCCCGGTATGCATGCCCCTATGCCCCAATTTCACTGACCTGTGAACATGGGGAAATCACAGTTGGCACAGGAAAAAAATGATTCATTTTTTAATTTTTTTGTTTTGCGTTTTTGGCCAATTTGAATCTCTCAGACTTGGAATAGTTAAAACAACATTATCTCTATGAAAACACTCCAAAGCGTTTCTTTGAGATTTTGAATAGTAAAATATTACAACATTATCTCTATGAAAACACTCAAAAATGTTTCTGCATTTCAAAAGCTGACTAAACAATCATGACAATGAACCCAGTCTCAAAAATACGTCGATTGAGGGCGGGTGCCGCACAGCATTCCGCTAGTATTAAAAAAAAAATAAATCTGCAAGGTGCAGTTTTGGCTGAAAATCCCAACAGCCTTCTGACTTCTGAAAGAAGTAAGAGGCTGAGAACTTTAAATATAATTTACCATAAAATCAGGATGATTTAAAAAGTATATTAATGATACAAATTTATCGATATCCAATCAGCTGTGTTCACTCACATGTCCTTAATTTTTTTTTTAAAACCCAGAAATTGTCGGAGAGGTTCAACTGAAGAAGTATGGGAAATTCCTGGAGGACTACGCCACTCAGCTAAAGGGCATTGAGGATGCCTTGGATAGCTCCGTCGGTGATGCCTGGGACTTCACTCTCGATCCCATCTCCTTACAAGTAAGTCTGATAGGCCTACAGGCTATAGCCCCACAAATGTGGCTCAAATACTGGCGATCGTGCAGTGGAGGGCCCCGTTCCTTTAATATAAGACAACAAAATCCACTTTTAATTTATTTGACTTACCAAACTACATGTAGATGGCGACATTAATAACAATTGAGTACATGTACATAGAGGGCAGTGTTTTGAATTTTTGAGAGAAATTTGGGGGTATAGTGATGACGACAATGACAAAACGCAACACTTTAAATAAAGATGGTTATCACCGTGATGATGTACCGTGAACGCGCGATACCAAGCTGAATCGCACGGTACCAACCGTAAACCACGTCTGGTACGAATATAATCGCAATGTCTACCATACGAAACTGTTTCTATTACAAAAAAGTGTCATTAGAATTGAGAGGTCATTTTTGAAGAAAAAAAAAACCCTTGACTCTAATTTGATCAAAACTAAAGAAGGGCCCTACACTACACGATTGCCCCAAAAAGGACTTCCTCCATATTGATAGCCACATGGCGGTGACAGTAACATTTGAGGAAAAGTTGTTTTTAAGGAAATTGAAAGTGGGACTGTTTTTTTTTTTACAGTGGAAGATACATGTAAATGTATGGTTAATAACTCGGAAAAAGTAATAGGTTAAAGATCATATGACCCCTAATCTTTGAAAAAAATAATTTTTGGACAAACTCTGTGCAATTTTTGCCTGAAAATTACAGCATAACTAGACATCTAGATATATACCTTGGGATTTCTGAGCAGAATTGTGTGTGCATTTGCATGCATGCGTGACGTCAGCTTGTGTGGTTTCTGCACGAATAACAGCTTGCAAGCGAGCCTGTAAGCGTAGTTGGAAAAAGAAATGTTGACCTCGTGGACGAAGCAGTCAATTTCGCAGCAAAGAAACCAAGCCTGGTAGGCTCAAATTCCCGAGACGTTCTTTTGCGTGCGGTGCGTACATTTGTAGACTGAGTCAGGTGCGTGAATGGGAACATAAATGCTGCCATGCGGACGGTACAAAGGCTGTGCTGTCTTATCATGAACTACCCCGCTAAGGACATCTTGCACCAACACTAGTGCTTGACTCATGATGATCATGACTTCCACCCGGGCCATTGTTTTGCAAATGTCGTGCCTCTTGTGTTGCATTATGGCAATTCCCAGCAGAGGCCCGCAAATAGCAAATTTATGACCATTATGACCAAATAATTGTAATTAGTACCGAATTATTGTTTATTAGGACCAAATTATTGTTAAAAAGTTGACTTGATACAATGTAGTAATGATTTACACTAAACTCCCTGTGAAATTGTTCCTTCTGACATACCGTCATTTTGAAGAAAGCAATAAAAGATACCGCAAGGTGCGATGTGACGACTCAAAGTAGTGCATGATGGAGCTTCTGCTAAATATTTCCTGTTGAACTATCTCTGCGTAACCAAAGATTTTTTTCCCCAAAGATAGCGTACACATACATGTGTATAACAAATTCTGAGTAAAACTAAAATATCAGTTGCGAGAAAAAAGTGGACCTGCAGCCGATTTTGTTTTTTTTGTTTTTTTTTGGGGGGGGGGGGGTGATATTGCAGTGTGTCATATACACCGAGCTCTCCCAAGTACCGGTAGTCACAAATCACCATCTAGATTTCATGAACAAGTACATATGTACATTGACATTGACATTGCAACTGAAGCATCATGACGCCATAGGCGACATAGTCTACACAGATTTATTTCAGGTACTCTGATGCATGACACATGTATATTTTTTTTCACAGAGGAAGTCTTAATTAACAACCACTAACAAACAGTCAAGGAATTGTGTTTATGGGTCTTCCAGAGGCTGTGAATTAAAGGAACGGCTGATGGGTTTAGCAAGTTGAGTTCATTGCTATTATTGGATCCATGGAAATGTTGATCATCACTAGTAAGGCACAAGCAGTCCCTTTTTAACTGGGCATGGTAATTAATATGACAGTCCTGATCGAAAGGGGGGTGGGAAAGACATTCTCTCCAGAGCCCAATTGGCATTGCTGAGCCCAAAACTTTCTGCTAACACGGCTTCTGTCTTTCACAGTGACTCTGAGCACAACCTGAACCAAAAAGATTTGCTTAAACTAGTGATGCAACAATATAAACGTCAATCAAATTAGGTTTTGCCCTTCACTGACGTATAAACACTGTATACTCAGTGTGTTACCTCCCAAGGGAAAGTTGGAAAAAATCACTCGGGTGGGACTCGAACCCACGACCTCCTGCTTTCTAGTGCAGATGTCTTACCACTCGATGGGCAAGTCGTAAGACATCTGCACTAGAAAGCAGAAGGTCGTGGGTTCGAGTCCCACCCGATTGATTTTTTCTAACTTTCACTCGGGAGGTAACACACTGAGTATACAGTGTTTATACGTCGGTGAAGGGCAAAACGTAATTTGATTTACATCACCCCGACTCAAAAATCCCATCTGATGAATAAACGTCCATGTACTGGAGCAAGACTTTTCTGCTAATGATAAGCAGCACCATGAAACTGGCCCAAAGAGAGCACGAGAAGGTCCTCTTTCTTTAAGGGTAGGGAAAACAATTTAATAACTGCCAAACTGTATACGTACATGTTGGGTAGTGGGGAGTAATGTCATGCAACCCGAAACCGAAACCTAAACCGACCCGAAACCGACATCAGTTGAGAACGGGTCAGTGTTTCCATTATTTCAGTCGGGCCGGGTCGGTTTCGGTTTTGCGTTTGCAATTTTCGGGTTGGGTCGGGTTGGTTAAACCATCTTGTGAAAAACCCAAAATACACCCAAAAACCCCCCCCCAAAAACACGAAACAGTTCGGAAGTTCGTTCCCGGAGAAGACCAGAGCATACTGATGAGTTTGCACAGCCAACCACAGAACCACACTTCTTCTCACAAGACATTATTCCACATGGTTACCGCAACTCTCAGTGTACATACTGTATTGGGATATTTTCATATCGTAATTATCATGTCCATGTATCAGGCTTATCATGACCGTCCTACTGATTAGTTTTCTTTCTTTTTTTCATAGTTCCTGCCTTATGAGCAGACCAGTATCCTGGAGCTGATCAAGACGGATAATAAGGTCAGTTTGTCTTATTTCTTCTTGTTGGCTGGTTTGGTCTTTTGTTTGTTTTGCGTGTTTTGTGCTTTTCACTCATACTTCATTTTCCCAATTCTTTACTTGCTTTAAACTTTCTCAACTTCAAAATTTGTTTATAAACATTATTTTGAATAGTGTTTTAACCCTCCTAGGCAAACATACTGGTACATTCTGTGCAAAGTTTATATTTCAGTCAAAATCAGCTGAGTGACTGTTTTTAACAGTTAAGAACTCCCAGCATATATGTACATAAAGCAGGATTGATTGACTGTGACTGTTTATGTAGCTTGATACAGCTATGCTTTGACAGTAGGCGATTCATAAGCCAGCTGTGCCTACCAGTTGCCTGCTTTTGTCTGTTGACTGAATTTGACTAGTCACAGTGCTTGCTTGAAATGTGATCTGACTGTTGGTGACTAGCCTGTGTAAAATGCATGCCTGGGAAGAGGACTGACAGCAGGAGGGTTAAAATATAAATAATAATAAACAACTCTTATGAGACGCACTTTATCTGTGAGACATTCAAAGGCGCCGGTCTGGGGGGAGAACAAAAAACTCAATTGTGTGTCTGGGATGAAAAGGCCGGTGAGAAACTGTACGTTTTGCGATGCCGTTGAAAGTGTGCGATGTCATGTTCTTGTCTGAGATAATCCGGAAGTAAGTCTTATTTAGCGCACGTATCTACCAACAATTAGGTACTCAAGGCACTGGTAATTATGTCTATTTTTAAAGACAGGCAAATGAAAAAAATTGAGAAATCTGAGACCTATTATGTAGCACCTTTTTTGCAAGGTGCTGCGGCGCATATTGCAGCCACTGCCAGAAAAACCGGGGCAAACCCCTTCTCTAGCGATAAGTGTTACTGGGTTCTTTAACGTGCATTACACAACACACGGGACCTACGGCTTTACGTCCCATCCGTAGGATGAAGCAATAATGATAAAGTGCCTTGCTCAAGAGCACAAGCACCATGTTCCCCGTCAGGATTCGAACCATGTACCATGGCACACAAGTCGAACACCGTAACCATTGGACCACAGCACCCCACAAGTTCATATATTGGCGAGGGGGAATGCTAGGAAAAGCTAGCTGGCTAGTTGAGTCCGGGGAACAATAAGACTATTGCTCGTTGACCTCAGACGTGACCTGACAGAGCGGGGTTGCAGCATGTTCTTTAGATAAAGAGGGGCAGAGCCATGAAGTGTCTTGGTGGTTATACTTGTGTAAGTTCATTTAAATGATCTTTTTAAAATTCTTATTTTCCCTCAGATCTTCAACAAGGTGATGACAGTATTCGCCAGTCTCTGTTGTGAGATGAACACACTGAAGCATGAGGTATAGTATACACATACCGGTATGGACTGGCGATGAGGTCACCAGTGCACCTCTATGTGCCCCGAAGGACTGTGACTTACCAGAAGAAGGTCTTATTATATACCGGTAGGACCCGCACCCTGTTTTGGTCACTCACAGGCCCGAGGGGGGCATAGGCATGCACTAGTGACCGAATTATGCCAGTCCATATGTGTTTTATAAAGTTCTCACCTCTGTCCAAAATATCAAATGAGAACAGAAACTTGTCAGGGTTTTACAACTGAACTGTTTAATTCAACAATAAACTCGTAAGCAATTCAACTATAAGCAATTCAACAATTAAAAGAACGCTGTTAATTATAGTGCCCGATCAGGCACTATACTCCGGAAATTACGCGTGCGCGATGTCTCGACGCGCGTCTAGTTCACGCTGATGCAAATTTCATGCACTAGCCTATATTAGTGATCCACATGTAACCGCGTTTCAGCCAACCAGGATAAAGAACCAGCAAGAGGTGTGTTATTATGATAAAAATTGATTATGATCAAGCTCTATTCTTGAAACCTACTTCAGACCCAGTGATCTTTATGTTTACAAATCCGGATAGTTCATTGGCCATTGCGTGCTGAAGCATGTTGAAGTTACGCGCTGGTCCCCAATCTCTCAATTGAAATATGGTACGGGAAACCAGTATAACCAACTTTTTTTATCACGCTTAAATATTGGAGGGTACTTGTACCCGGTACATGGAGGCCAAAGCATGAGCGATATTTAATTTTGTTTTTTTTTCTTCTGATCACAATTGATAACCCTTTGTATGCCCCATCGATCTATGTTGTTAACCCTTCTTGCAAGAAAAATCAGCCCATTTTATTTGTGGATTCCATATTCCTATTTTTTGTAGGCTGAAATGAAGTTCTACCCAGGTGTAATGTTCTATGGAGAAGGAGGTAGGCAATCTATCGACAAGTTGGCTAATGTATGATTAGGCCCCCAAAAAGTCTAAACGTTATCACAATAATGCGCATTGCAAAATCTTGAATTGTATGTGTGAGGCAATCTGGCAAAATGAGACACAACTGGGCGGAGGTTAATGTGAGGGTTTGTGGGTATTAGGAAAGAGAACGAAATTCTCCTTACAATACTGTTAGTTGTTCTTGAATTGGACACTCAGTTGACAAGTTATGGCTGTTTAAAGTTTGCACTTTATCAACCTGTCATGAAGTGTAAAATACTGAGAGAAAGGCCTTTAAAGTTTTGAGTTTTGTAGTAGTGCAATTGAGAAATGGCAATTACTTTTTCTTAAAAACACTTTTTATTCCACGATTTTTATACTACATTTTTATATTCTTTAAAATGTGTGTAGTAGACATTTCAAAGGTCATACATGTAAATATGCAATTCCACGGTTACTCACGTTACATTCTCGTAACGTGAGTAACCGATTTCGTACGTTTTGTTTATCATGCATAACACATTTTTCTGGATGCCATCTTTGGTGCTTAGGTAGATCTAGGTCTACTCTATCTACCATGGGGATAACAGTTATTAAACCTTTTCAGTAGGTAATTACAGCCCAAGGAAACTCAAAAGTACATCAAAATGTAACGTGAGTAACCGTGGAATTGCCTAAATACACATATTGGTATCAATAAATCTGAAAATGGAAATAATCACCCCCCATTCAGTTTCTGGCATTTTTCTCCACTATGGCTTGTGCCCAGTTCCGTCTCATTTCGCCAGAACATCTCACACATTATTAAATACAGAAGCAGATTCACAAATATTCTTCAAATCAACTTGGAACAGAGGAAGGGGGTGGTTTGAGCAACTGTGCATTGAGTAGACAGGAATTTGGTTAAGAAATATGATTTTTTTTAACGATGTTTTTTTCAGAGCCGGACACTGGTCTTGAGGAAGGTGAAGCCCAGGTGCAGATGGGTCGCATGATGCCCTTCATGCAGGTAACATAACTTCTCTCTGAAAAAGGAAGACAGCAACTTTAATAGTCTCTTGAAATTCCTTTTTTGCTGGAAATTATATTTGGTTTTTGCCCATTACCGATGCAATTGATGAGCACTTTATGGGCTCCGTGCGGAATGGCGTGCGCATCTAAAAATAACGTAATACGCGGAGTGCGGTATGGGCTGTGGCCATGCTACATGGTTTTCTGTAGCATGGCTTGTTGCCACGGATTGTCCAATCAGGATTGAGGATTCAAGTTTTTATAGACCACGCACGAGGTCGTTCTCGACCAATGAAATTACAGTATCCAAGCAAATGATATAACAATCCAAGATGCGTGCGCCATTCCCACTGCATGCATGTGTAATACCGGTTAACCCCTGAATAGGCCATGTACAGTGTGCGTGTTCCATCTTGACCGTCCGTCAAGTTTGCTTGAAGATAAATTCGTTATCCCACTCGTGCTCTTTGAACATTGTGTCCAATATACCACTCGGACTAATGCCTCATGTGGGACACAGACGCACTGCTTTATTCCGTGTTCCACTCGCGCTCATGGGATTACATTGTCATTACTCTCTGCTGAATCCATACAACCATAGGGTGCTCAGGCATATCAGGCAGCTGATGGGGTGGTCCAGTGACTATTAAAGGGAAAATACAACATTTGCAAACATCAAAAAATAAAACTACCAAATCATTTTGAAATACCTTGCTGGACGGTTAGTGAATGACAGTGTAAAGCATCCTGTAAAATCATGGCACCTGGTATACTGTCATTTTCAAGAAAAGTGGTATTTTTGTATCAATTTCCAAAGCTGATCGGCCGATCAGCATTGGAAAAAACTGGCTTTTTTTCAAATACTGGCCCCAATTGACCATCGCACTTGTTTGCAATCGATTACAAACCTATGAACGGGTACGAGCCAGCTAGACTGGTTCCCTGACCTTACAATTCCCCAATGTATGTAAACTGCTCTGTTTCTTCTTAAATGGAGTCAGGGAACCAGACTACAGGAAAATGATTGTTTTTCTTGGTTTTTATAGCATTTTCGAACCCAAAACCTCAAAAAAGTCAGTGTGACTATATTTGCTATATATTTCCAACCCCCCAATTCCATCCATTTCTGAAAATTACAGCAAAAGCAAATGATGTATATTCCCTTTAAATGGTTGTGATCTAACAAAGTTACCACCGCTAGTAAAGGACTATTTCTTGGCCTAAAATACTGACACGATTTGACTCTTCTTTCAGGAATTGTCTTGTTTCATCAACCGCTGTTACGAGGTCATCAAAACCACAATACACCAGCTGGCGTCACTGTACAACAACTCCAAGTGAGTAACATTTGTCTAATTCAAATTTGGCCAAAACGAATTTCGGAAATAGTTTTATTAATCTGGAAAGGTATTTTAACAATAAAGAAAATTCAGAGACAAGGTTAACAAGAAGAGCAGGTTTTCAGGAAAACCCATGCGGATAAATGTTTTCAGTTATTTGGAGAAGAACCCTACATTGACTTTTCAAATGGTGCACCTTGTTTTTCTACAGGAGACTAAACTGTAACCCTTGAGCTTTTTCCCCATCCATTTTTTTTGAACGGCACATCATGTTGAAAGAATGGTTGCTAATTCAGGGTTTGACATTCTTTGACCTTATTTCAAGTCGGATGCACCGGCACAGACGATCGTATTTGTGGCTGTTTTAATTGATTCTCTGTGGCATTTTCTTTCTTTTTTTCAGAACTGCGCCAAAGATAATTGACGTGACCCATGTACACTTACAAGTAAGTCAAGTCATGATAAATTAAAAACATAAGAATCAACATGATCAATGGCACTGTGTGCACAGACACTGCAGAAATTTAAAACCTGTTGTGTGGCCAGCAGCCGATTTCAGGAGAATATTCACAACAGAGTAACTGCACTTTAATACGCCACCTTCTGTTGCAGAAGTTGCACAACATTTCACATTGAGTAACATTTCAGTTATGACACATTTCACAAGTGAGATACAGTGTGTAAGCTAGTGACTGACACAACAATTTATGGCGTACTTTTCACAGCCATTTTAGGTGGCATAAGTTACGGTGTAGCAACTGAAAACGAACTATTTCTTTTACTAATTGCGCTCATTGTGTGGCCTGTCATTGCTTAACTTATCGAGTTTGATACAAGAAACTCCGAGCTGGGGCTGTCCTGAATAAACCGAATATTGGAATATTCAATCATTAACTGAATATTCGAATAGCTTCTTCAACCGAATATTCCAATAGCTTTTAACCGGTTCGAATAGAGAAAAACTGTACACGTATAATCGTAAAGTTGTGGCGCTTATTGTCAGATACCACTGTTTGTTGTAGTCGGCGACAGCAACTTTTTTTTCAACGGCAGTTCATTGTTTTCATCCTTTTATCAGGCTTAAGCCCTTAGGCCCCCCAAAAAAGTCTCCGGTTTCTGGTATGGAGCTTGCCCAAAAAGTGGTGCGGCGACGCGGCTTTTTTTTTTTTTACCTGATTTTTTGCTTCAAATGTCGGCTGATGACTGCAAATGGTGCCCGACTAAACTTAGTGCAAATATATGGGAGTCCAGAGAGGCCACATAAAGCTTATTCTCGACCATAACCCAATCTAAAAAAAAAATTGCGCGCACATACCAGAAACCAGAACTTTTTTTTTTGGGCCTTAACAGTTATAAAATACTTGCTGCAATACATTCCAGCGGCCCATAGCATCGAGCGTGCATGCAAATTTTACACTTTCAGTTCAACATTTGAAGGGCATGGCACGCCGTTGCAGCTGGTGTGTGTGAACTTGATAGCGAGTGACGAATATTCGAATGTTCCGTCAAAGGCAGTTTGGAATAAATGAATACTAAATAATTCAAAAATGAATGACCCAATTCCATTACAGAAAATACCTCACCTCTGTTTACCTACATTTGCATATCAGCGCGCATGCGCACAAACATTCGCTGAAAAGAATAGCGCCCAAGCCGCACCCTCATTGTCCACTGCATGCCCCACACCCACAAAGGACCCTGTAACATAATAGCTCGTCCTAGTTTTTTCAGCGACGCGTAGCGTGAAGACGTACAATTTTTAGCTGTTCTCGCTGTGATTACAAAATGGCGGACTCCGCCAAAACAAAAAGAAAACTGTCTCAAGCCGTTCTACTGGAAAGTCACCCTCTACTCAATCCAAGCGTGATAATTCCTCTGGTACGACTGGGTCCAATCTCCCGGGTTCGGCAGTTGGAATTTCTCCGGGGGTCAACATGGTCAAAGAATTCTCCAATGAGAATTACGGCCACTCCCCAACAAATCCCGCATTCTTACGGCAGTCTGCGAGAGCACGTGCACGCTTCGGAACAACAGGTCGACTCGCACGTGCAGGCGGGACGGCGGGGCTTGGCGTTCGAAACCCAAAGGTTCTTCGGTAATCCGACCAGCCCCGCCGGGTCACAGAGGCTTGGGGCACCACCACCACCACCACCATCATCTTCAGTCAGCCATACTACGGGTTCGTATTCTCAACCTAGTTTTACAAGCGAATCTCGGCGAGATTTCCTTCATCATTCGGAGCCTCACACGTGGTCTTTTTCCCGAACGATCCTCGTCACTTCGACCACAATACTCGCACTCCGTATCCACTCAGTGTTCCAGCCTACGACCCGCGGGTTTATCCCCAGACCTTTTTGATGGGATTTTCACACCATTACACATCTTATCAGGGTAATTCTTCACATTCTCCACAAGATCATGGTGTACCTTTCACAGGACAAAGACTCCGTTCTCCGCAACGCTTCGGTGAACACACCAGCCGGGCGGGGAGAGAACGCCGCGATTCACGGCGCCGTTCCCGGTCTCGTGCGCGGTCCCGTTCGGACTCCGACGATCGACATCGGCGCCGACATCGTTCTTCTCGTCGTGATCGTGATTACTCACGGTCGGATTCTGGTCATCGAAGCCGACACTCGCATTCTAGATCTCCTTCAAGGTCTTCTTTTCCTCGGGCCAGACAGTGGATGAAGATAGTCTCTCCAATCATGGAGGAATTTTTCCTCCATGCTCCAATGTCCAACGGGCTAATCTTACGATGACGGAAGTGGGTAAGATCCTTCAGTTTCCAACCCATTCCCCAGTCGAATCTACTCGACCTTCATATCGCAGAGATTCTGGTACTCGTAAATCTAAGCCTTCACAGCCCACTTTTCCCATTGATAGAATGTTTGCGGTTCCAACTTGCGTTTTCAATTGGACTCGGACGGAGGATTGACTTCGGACATTCGGGCCGATTGGATTGTGATTACTCATTCTTTGGAGTCGTCTCCCATGTTCGAGATTACCTTCTGGGTTTTCACTTATAATGTTATTTATTCTGTGAAAATGCATGATAACACTACAGCCTTGCTGCATTTCCATTAGCAGCACTCGACCGGCTATCGGTAAGTTTTCAGTTTCTCCATCCTATAACAGTGGGTTGGTCCTTTTGAGCATGTTCTTATTACAGACTCACATGTTTCTACGCTCAAGCTACCTTTGGATAGTACTTTTTAGTAGGATGCAACCTGATGCCACTTAGTTTGATATCATTACAAGATTTAAAAAAAAAAAAAAAAAAAAAATAGTCTTGACTATCCATAGACTGGTAGTCATGGTAGTGGTACTCAAACGTTACTGGCGTCTGGATGCAGCATTCTTTCCCTGCTTCTTCCCAATATATACGATTGGGTTGGGGTTTGTTGTGTAGGAGGATTCCTTATTCGGATTCTTGATATTCTATCATTGAATATCTTGCTTAGCTGGCCTGTTTATATATTCATCAGCCTGTTGGGATGGTTCGTTGATTTTACAATAGACCAAGGATTCTTACTCTTACTCTTCTTTGTCTGGTGCCCTTGCAAGTTGCCATGATATCTCCCTTAACTGATACAGTTTTATTGGAGATTTTATCATTCTGCTTTATTGTCTAGATTGGTGGAATTGCTTTTGGGCTTATTGCTAATTCTGGCTATTTGGCATTCTTGTCTTGAACGAATGTTTCTTGGCATAACATCAGGTTATATAGCAAGACTTTATGGTGCAGGATTCCATACTTTGAGATAAGTTAATCCTCATAGGTGCTTGGCAATCATGTACATCCTCTACGTCGGTCTCCAACGGGTCTCAAACCAGCATGATTCAGCTAGGAGTTTGTAGACCGGCCTTCTCGTCATCCTTGGCTTACAGCAGAATCACGACATATCCCCACTGCTTCGAGTCTTTAGAACAAGTATTTGTCCTACAATCCGGCCAGATGTGGTTTATGTAACTTCATACATATAGGGGTTGTCAGACACTTCTTCGAAGCATTGTTCAGAATTCATGTCTACCTCGGTTATCCCTGACCACGAGCTTCTGCCTCAACATGCACTTGTTTGTTGCTTTACAGAAGGTTATCTTTCTTTAAGGAATGATCTAGACCAGGATACTTCCAACTGGATTAGGTTTCGGCTTACTTCAATCTTCTCAGTCAGTAGCAGTCTGACGAATGGCGGCCCATTATCAGACTCGACATGCAACAAGGAATTCAGTTGGAAATGCTTTCTACTTCTCTCCAGTCTCTTGAGACGGTTGGTTTGCTGCTTCCATCAATCATTGGGATACTAATGTCCTTGTACAGTACCCATGCATGGATCATCGGAAGTTGGAGTTCTGCATACCTACAGGGTTTCGCTACAGACCTTTGGATTTTCACAGCTCCTTTGGTTCCTTTATAAGAATCACCGTTGTTACAACATTCCTTTACAGCAAAACAGATCTATTTGCTGTGGTACTTAGATGTTAGGCTACAGCAGACCTTACATGTAATTGTATCTCCAGTTTAGCCTTTAACAGTCTACCTAACTCGCACTTGAGGTGGTTTTTCATCTTCAGCATTAAGCTCCTTCAACTTTGTTTCAGGCTTTACTGGGAAAGGTTCAACACAACGTGATGACATTCGAACCTTCTGGCATCTTGATAATGGACCTAGTTCCCTGGTGCATGACACACGGAAGCTCTGCACAGCCTTTCCTTTGTCTTCCCATCAATGCTAAGGGTCACCTCCAAAGGGATTCCAGTTACCCATCTTAGCTATGACCTACTGCACCTTTAAGGACTATGTACCGGGTAACTACATATTCTACCATCGCATTGGGTACCCCGGACAGGGTTTGAGATTCCATCTGTATGGTCTTTCATTACCTAGCACTTGGCCAACTATAGACAGCCAGTTGCATTCCTTCACTAGAGCTATTGACAGTGCTCAAGACCTTGCATTTGCTCACCCAAAGTCATAATCAAGCTTGTCTTGGTCCGGATGGACAATTCCACAGTTCAGATGTAGTTTACTACATGCTTCTTCCGGGGAACTCGCTCTTTCTTCTTGCCTGTCCACTTTAGAGACACCCAGTTGGCTGTTGCTTTAACGTTTCACCTGGACAGAAAGAAGGTGTTGAATTCACTTCAACAGAATGATTCTTCTCCCGTCAGTATTCAGACAAAGGTCCTCAACATTCTCAGTTTGCTACCAGTACTTGCAGCTATCTACAGGTATTTGCATCCCTTCCAGGCCACCAGCTTCCAATTCCAGCCTTTCGCCAAGTTTATACTCATCCTATAGTCCTCTGATCTAGCAGAATCCTTCAGCTTCAACGCGGCAGGAATTCATACATGTAGCTCCTTTTTGGCTACAGCAGCCATAATCCCTTTAATCCTAGACCACCTTGGTCTCACAACAGTAATTCTACAAGCAGACACAGCTACATGTACTCTCCATCTTGTACCTGGATGCTTTCATTATCTGAAAGCTACAGTCTTTACAGTCAGAAGCAAGTTGATTCCCCATGGGGTATGATAGTAGCTGCCAATCCCCGATCTGCATCTACACCTTCATTTGGGATTTCGCTGACAGTCTTTCAATCCAGTTTCAGATATCTACTGTCCAGGGTTACTGATGAGCCATAATTGTAGTCCTCTATCAGGGTTCCAATGATACATCTACAGTTTCCTCAAAATCACTCTGATACACGGCAGGTTTATCAGTTGACCGCCTACTGTAAAGTACCGGTAGATAGGCCTACCATCCTGGATCCAAGTATCGTCATTGGGTCACTCACCTTGGCCCCTTGCGGAACCAACAGGTACATTGCAACTCTCCTTTCTGTCAGGTTGCGAAACCCATATTCTTACTGGTTGCTGCAGTAGCTTACCTTAAGAAGGGAATTTCACTAAGTTACCAGGTCATAGCCATTGGCACGTGACTGCATTTACTTTATTCCATGGGTGAAGTTCAACACACGGAATAATTCAACTTATTTTCAGACCTGATATTTCCGGCCAAGTTGACATCCTCTCCATTAGTAGCAAAGGATATGGTGGTGCCCCATGCGAGCTCTGCAGAACTACAATGCTCGCACTGATGGCCTTCAAGAGGCTTCATCATCAAGCAAATGCTCGTACAGTCATCTAGCATCATCTTCAAGCCTCTGTGACCATGATCACTCGATTGTCGGTGCCACCAAAGAGTGCCCTCCCGAAATCGAGGATCAAAATCTCAAGTTCAGGAAACACCCAGCTCGACAACTTCCTGAACTCAACTGCTTGGAGCTTCCTTTTCAGATACAGGGAACAGGACTCTCTTTTTCAGGTATCAGAAAAGCGGACTGCTGGAAGAACCCTTACACTGTGACACCTTGCTTATAGCTGTGGTGCAAGCATAGGGTTGCATTAGCAGAAAGTCTTCCAGGAAACTGCACAATCAGCAGCCCGCAAAGCCCGCAAAGCTCCTTTAGAATAGATAGGCAGCACCCGGGTATGTCTAAGCAACCTTTTCATGCCATTTAGAACTGCATGTAGGCCTAGTTTAGACTTTCAAGAACCACTGCATGTCCCTTTCCCCCCCCTTGAGACTTTCGGTGCTACTCTGCAAATGTAGGTAAACAGAGGTGAGGTATTTTCTGTAATGGAATTCCTAAAATCCAAAGGGATTTTCCATTCTAGTAAGAAAATACTCACCTCTGTTTACCATCCCTCCCTTTAAAAAAAAAAAAAAAAAAAAACTAGGACGAGCTATTATGTTACAGGGTCCTTTGTGGGTGTGGGGCATGCAGTGGACAATGAGGGTGCGGCTTGGGCGCTATTCTTTTCAGCGAATGTTTGTGCGCATGCGCGCTGATATGCAAATGTAGGTAAACAGAGGTGAGTATTTTCTTACTAGAATGGAAAATCCCTTTGGATTTTAGGAACTCACAGCTTCGTTTTTCAAGGAAACAAATTGTTCTCTGGCCAAATGGTCCTTCATGCCTCTCTCTTGTTGACCGTTGAGGGGGTGCTTGTGCAGGGAGTCCGTAGTCCTTGTACCCATCATCTAGTTTTCTCTCTCTTATCGTTCCCATGATAGACAGTGTATGAGCATCTTGGGGACATGCTGCGTGTGCTTATCACCCTGGATGAGATTGTAGCTAACCAGTCCACTCTCAAAGATCACTGGACACTCTACAAGAGGCAAGTATAAGCAAGATTCCTTCTCAAAAATTGAGTTGTTTCTTGATAGTCCGATTTTAAACTGTTTTGTCACGTTCAGACAATTGACCTATTGTGGTAGAATCGCGTTAGAATCCTGTCAACGCAGCTTGTGAAATATTGTCCAATTACATGATGTACAAATGGACGCAACATCTGAGACAAACACAACTTGGCATACAAAAATTCCATAGGGTTGTCTAAGGGGCTTTGCTAACTCGCAAACGGCGATAGGTCAATTCCTTCATCTTCTTCATTCGAGTAGCTCACCCGAATCGACTTGGGTAAAGGCAGACGGGTTAGCCAGTAGAGCCGTGCTAATCAAATGCTCAAACACGGACTATCATGATCCTCACTTGACGTAAGTAGCTGTGGACACAGCCATTGACAAAAAGCCCGTTTAGGAATGAGTCTTCCTTTGAGGTTTACTGTTTTTTAGTCAATCGCAAAAAGGAAAGTAAATCAGTCAGGAAATTTTGGCCTGTGAAGTCCCTGCTGTCGGCAGCCATATTTGTCCATTTCTTGGAATGAACAGTGCACGCGTGTGACGTATTTCCACCACTGACTTTGCTCCACGAGCAGGGTCTGTGGTGGCTGAACCGGGTTTGCCCTGAGAATGACGTCAGAGCTAATCAAACGGCACGGGGCTGACCCGAGGCGACTCAGGTGAGCTTAGCTAAAGCACAGTACGCACCCTATAAGTGTATTGGAATTTTTTGCCCATTTTGTTGCCAATGGGCTCCGTGCACAAGTACTCCCTCAATGTTAAGAAAGGGAGAGTTGGGGGAGACCTGTCAGAGAGACATTCGAACGCGTTGCTGACGACGCCTGATGCTCACACAAAGATTTTATGCACATTCAAGTCGTGCCTACTTCGCACTCTAAGCGCGAACCAGTATGAACGCGCGGTGTGTCCCATCCAAGGGGCTCTCGTAAGTGGTTAAGCACCGCCTCTTGTTTGCACACAGTGCCCATCGTCCTTTTAGTGACTGATTCACTTAGTGTAATGTCCTAAACTGAGCCTAGTCTTTTTTTTTTTTTTAATATTCCAGTCCACATTGACATCATTTGATAAAGAAAGGAAAAAAATCCTTAATTTTGTTATGTCCTGCCACAAAAGAAATCAGAAATTTTTGCCAGAAAACTTAACAAGACACAGTTTTGATTTGAAATAACTATTTACTTTGGTCAAACCTACATTGTTTCAAAGGCTTACAGTTGACTGACACTACTTTTTAACTGTTAAAATTATTTTTGTGCTTATCAATTATCTTAATCTATTAATTAATGTCATTTGGCTTTACTTACTACGAAGAATCAGTTTACTTTTGATGGGCATTGATCTTTGTTGGATGATCTGTTTCTAAAGATACATACATGTGTGTTAAAACAAACTCACACAAGTGTGTATTTGCCTGCAATCCGGGACCCCCTATTGTCCCTCTTTTGTTTGTACTTTAACTTTTCAGGAAGACCTCCCATATGTTTTGTACACAAATCCAAATTGGGGACCTTCTGGAATTGGGGACCCTTTTGTCCTCTATTGTTCAGCGTCCCCTATTGAATGCAGAAACAAACTCACTGGTGTTAAAGTCTTTATAAAGAGAAACAGCTTAGAAAGTGTTTCATTTTTTATGTCTAGAATGCTGAAATCTGTTCATCACAATCCCACTCGTTTTGGAGTGGAAGAATCCAAACTCCGCCCATTTGAGAAGCTTCTGATGGGCCTGCAAGGTCAACTGCTGGACGGGATGATTTTTCAGGTGGGTGTGGGCAGTTTTCATTCCCGCAGTTGCTATTTTTTAACGAGAAACTTTATCTCTGTGAATGATTGGAGTTGATTGTGTTTTAACAGAAGTTTGTTTCTTACAAAAAAAACCACTTAAAACCTGTTGGCTATCATTTTGTGGGGTTTGGTATATTTTAAACTCGTGAGGGATGAATGCAATCCAAGAGCAAGATGGAGGTGGAACTGTGGTTTAATAATGATAGCTGGTTTAACTTCATAGGGGCCCGTGTAAGCCAATTTAAGTTGTACTAATGTAGTCAACTATTTGTGAACAACCCGCTTACATGTATGGTAGTTGGTTCACTGGTTACCAATAACTGGGGCAGCATGATGTACAGCAGGGAGCCAGGACTGAGGATATTTTGATGGCGTTCCAGGGTACTTCGACTTGAGACATCGGTACCTTAATATCACTGTGCGGATGCAACGAACATCATGAATCAGCATCTAGTTAATGAATGTTCTTTAATCAAGCTTGCTCGAACTTGAGCTAAGAACTATATCGTCGCGTCAGTGCAACAAGTTCGTAACTTCATTCTGCAACAAAGTTGTATCTCGCGCGAATACGCTCTGTGTAACAAGGTCGTATCTCGACGTCCACTGACTTTGTGTGTACATCCGGGTTATTTTAAGTGAGATACGACCTTTTGACATTCTGAAACTCGCGTTTCACGTACGGATCATTTTAGGAGATACGACCTTGTTGCACGGACATGACGATATGTACATATCTTACTTAAATATCCATTACCCAAGCAACAGCAGTCATCAGTGTTGTGTTCCAGTCATGCAAATGTGTTTGAGTTCACTAGGTAAGCCCTGCAAACATGCCAATCCCGTACGGAATGATAATGTCAGTGAAAGACAGTTGTCAAAGTAGCTGTGCCCTGTATGCCTATCGTACAAGTGTCACTGTTTCCAAAGCTTTCAAAATCCTTGAAAAACGAATTATGCCAAGTAATATGAAGTTGCAAGAGATTTAGAAAACGAAAAATTTCCGCCCAGACAGGATCATTTTCTTCATTGTGTCGGCCATTTTAGAAAACATAGCGAACTGCTCAGAAAGACCGTTTGCCTTTGTTGCTGTAGTTGGTCCCTCTTGTGCAAAATTAGCCAACAAATAGTGCTGCTCATGTAAGTGGAATGCACCCAAGTTTTTATTTTGCAACAGTTGACAAAAGATGACATGTGACATGCATTGTCTTTTTCAGAACTGTGTGGAGCAGGGCTTTGACAACAACAGTGTTCTCGTCTCCAAGAACTCCTTCTTTGCTGAGGAATTTGCCTTCAACATTCGCAACATGTTCACCCAGGTGGATCCAAAGATTGGTGAGTCAGTGGACACTGCTGGATAACAAGAAGTAAACTTTTTATAATGGACCTTTGTTTTTGCATCTGGAGATGTAAACATTCAATATTGGGGTTTTGCCCTTCACCGACGTCAGTTACTCAGTGTCGTCCAATGGCTTGCAAGAACCAATTCACAAGCTAATAATGCTAGGTTCACACATTCCCGATTTTTAACCCAAAATCGCTGCGTAGAGCAAGTCTTGAGTAGATAGGGAAACGGTTTTGGCTGCCTCGGGATGATTCAGTTAGTTCAGTGAAAGATCGTTAAAGTTCGGGAAGCGCCCCAACAATTTTGGACATGTTTAAAATTGTCAGGGTGATTCAGGAACTAATTTCAATTCTTGGTTTATTCTTGTTGTATTCGTAACTAATTCTGGATATTCTTACAGCATTCTGGACATTCTAACAGCATTCTTACAAGTTTCGTAGAGTTATTCTTGGTCTTAAACCATCGAGAATCATGCCGTATCATTACAAATGTTTCAAGAAATGTACGAATATTACAAGAATAACTTAAGAATGCACCAAATCGGCATAATTCTTTTGTCATTGTGGATGATTCTGGAGTTATTCGTATTTTATTCTTGACTAATTCGCTACAATTTGGTTTTATTCTGCACTAAATCATCACAATCATTCGGCTTGATTCAGACTGATTCGGCTTCCAATTCTTACACGGTTCTTGATTATTTCTGTTTCATTCTTAAGTTATTCTTTTATACAAACAGTGAATCGGGGCTAATTTCTCCCGATGCCATCAAGAATTTTTATTCGGTATTGATCGGGGTATTCGTGGCAATAATTTGGGAATGAGTAATCCTAGCATTACCTGGCAAGCTCAGTGGTCGAGTAGTAAGACATCCAGACTAGCAAGCAGGAGGTCGTGGGTTCGAGTCCCACCTGAGTAAGCTTGTGAGTTTTTCTCTTGTGAGCTTGCTCAACCTGACTAAAATTCAGTTCTCGGAAGGCAGACACGTTCCTTCCAATCAAGCTCGAAAATGTATGAATAGGAATCAGTCTACTTGTAGGTGGGGTCTAGTTGTGCGTAAAAGGGCAATTGCACGCGAAAGTGGAAATATGGCTGAAAAGTGGAAAACTTATTAAAGCTATAGTCCATCATTTGCAGCTATCCGAAAAGTAACTGGCGTATAATTATTGTTGAAAAACATACTTGGTTGAAAGATAGTAAAGGGACTAAACTCCCTGTGAAATTATTCATTCTGGCAAGCTGTCACTTTGAAGTAATCAACAAAAGAAGGCCTTTCCAACGGTGCGTCTTAAGAGGAAAATTAAACTTAGTAGTTAGTTTTGTTATTCGGCGCAGCGCGCACAAGCATTGGCACGACGCACACGCGCGCGTGGTTGCTATAATTTGTCAGATCAGTGCGCGACATCGCGTATAGCTACAACTCAAAACAAATTCAAAACATGATTCAGCAACTTTTGATTTGAAATTGAGATCCTAGAATGCTATTTTTCTCGGAATATACAGCTGAAGCTGAGCTGAAACTTCATCAGATTAGTTGTTCAGTATCCTTCATTCGATTTTGAACACATTTGTTGCTTCAAACGAACAAAATGCACAAATTACAAATGATGGACTATATCTTTAAATCTTCAGAACTACAATCATCACAACCTCAAATGTGGTATTAAATAAAAACGGACGACAAGTCCTCTTATTTAATGGTGAGTCGATGATTTGGAATATGGTATAATGTATTTCTTTTTTGGAAAAACAAACCACTGGTTATAGGGCTAAAATTATGGATCTTTGGTCGACATTTTGTGTCAATATGAGTTTTTGTAAACCTTTGGCCTTTCAGTTACTGTCATTCTGTTACCGAACCTGCATCAACTTAAATGTCTGTACTGTAATTACTGAACAATAAAATTTCAATTAAACATCATTATGTTAAGGCCTAAACTCTAGTTCTGGCATTGCAACCCTTTAAATCAAGATTTCCTTAAAACATTCATAGACTTGTGGCAAAATGTACATTATGTAAAAAACATTCATGACCATTTAAGCGTCATTCCGTTACCCACCTCATTATTATGTAAACAAAAAGAAGTTTTTCAAAACATGTAAGTGGAAATAAAAGGCAGTGGTAAGAATTTTCAGGAATTGTGACATTGTTTTGATCTTGTGGTAAAGGTTTTTGAAGTACATGTACACGTGCTTAAAATTTGAAGAAGAAAAAAAAGAGTCTGGTGTCGTTCCGTTACCGTGGCATTGCCCAAAAGTTACCCAAAATAAAGTAGTTAGTAGAAAAAAAATGGGTTTGAAATGACTGAAATGACTTTTGTTCAAATGTTCAATGTTTGATTGCAGGCGAAATCAATGAGATCAACCAGCGGCTGCAGTATGTAGGCATCTGCGGTCTGTACGTCCTCCACTTCCAAATTTTCCGTGTCATCGACAAGAAGATGTTCAAGTCTCTCTGGGATGTCTACCGAAGGGTAAGATGTTGCCCCCTACCCCCCCCCAAAGAAATACCAAAACGAAAGCATTTTTATGGAACCATTGCCAAATTGCTTCAGAACAGATGTTATAAATGTGTGTGAGTATTTTGTAATAGTAAAACCATCAAATTGCTCTGGTAAAGTTGGGAGCGAACCAGAAAAATAATGAGAAAGTATCACCACAGTCATGAAGGATGTTTACTTCTAAAGCTCTTTTGATACTCGGTCGAAAGCGAACGCGAATGCGAATGTGAATTGGTGATGTCACGGCAAGTACACTTAACCAACAAAGAAAGTCCCCCTTAATACTTTTTTGTCTAACTCAAAAACTACTGGGCACATCTTGCTCAAATTACGACTGATCAGTACAGAAATTCCTTAGCAATCTAGCCATACTCTTTGTTTGGCTAAAAACAGTGATAATGTGTTCAAAATGATGCAATTTATGACAAATGGTACCGAAAAAAGAAGTTGCATTTTTGTATACGTGCAAGGTGGGTGTGAACAGCAACTTGCACGTATATAAAAGTGCAACTGTTTTTGGTATCATTTGTCATAAATTCCATAAATTCGTACAAATTATCACTGTTTTGGGCCAAATAAAGAGTAGGGCTGGATTGCTAAGGAATTTCTGCACTGATTAGTCGTTATTTGAGTGAGAGCTGCTCAGTAGTTTTTGAGTAAGGAACAGACCAATTTGGAGGAGCTTTGTTGATGGCCTATGTGCCACTAGGCATCATCAAGGCATTAAGTAAGTAGTATTTGCGTTGCAAATTCGCAAACATTGAGCCATTGGAGCACTGTGGCCCAATTGTTACGATGTTCAATGCATGTGCTGTGGTACGTGGGTTTGAACCTTGAAAGGAAACATGATGCTTGTTTTCTTAGGCAAGACACTTTACTACAATTGACCCTCTCCACCCAGGAGTATAAATGGGTACCTGTGAGGGTAGAGAACAGAATTTACTGATCTCGAGCTGCTGCAAAAACTGGTCTCACGACCTGTGTAAAACGCTATATAAGCACCACAATATTATAGGTTTTCCCGGCCAGTTTCCTCAAATGTTCATTCACTTCTGAAAATTGGTCATTCATTTTTGTCTGAATTTGAGAATCGCTCTGAACACGCATTTCATTTTCACTATCAGAGCACTCGATTCCATTTCAGTTCAATCAATTAAGTGATTGAGCAGCACCTTTCGTTTATGTCCATTCAGATTCGTTTACAAGACTTCCTTTTCGCTCTCAGAGGGCGATTTCAAAAATTGGTCATTCTATTTCACTTTTAGTTTAAAGTTATGTAATTGGCTGTCTGTTCCTCAAAACCGAATGCACGGACAATGAAAATGATTGAACTTTCGTTGAATTGAAATGGGATTAAAGACGTGCATTCAAATATAGATGAAAATGAATGACCGATTTTCAGAAGTGAATGTACATTTTAGGAAATTGACGTGCTGGCTGATGCATCAATCACAGGCCGTGCCATTGATAGACAGATGTCAGTTAGCAGTGTGAGGGACTTTTCACTCGACACTTCTTGCAAACCGCAGAGCACAATGCTGACTTATACAGAGAAATTTTTGTGGTTTTGAGGAAATGGGACTGAAAGTAACACGCCGACATAGGCGAAATGGCGGCTTACAAAGGCCGACGTAGAAATGAAAATGTCAATGGAAATGCATTAGAGACAATCAGGACTTTCGTCAGACGGCCGATTTAAGCGATACGACGGTTTATACGATGTCGGTTTAGCCGGAGTTTACTGTATTACAAAGTAGACATTTACAACACCAGTGAATATTAAAATTGTATCCATTCAATCAGTGTCATTCATTGGAAACATACATTGCATGACTGCTTTTCAAGGGATTATTTCAGTTGTAGTGAACAAAAGTGAAAGAAATGACTCATAGAGAAACTGCCCCCCAGTGTCACTTCCCAGTAAATTTTTGCTTGATCACCCGCCACTTCTTCTGCAAAACCTGTCGGTGTTCACCCTGCGTGTATGTCAGCAACACCGTCCCGAGAAACATTTGACTGAGAGCCATCACCGCAAATGCTGCAACAAAGGGCGCGAAAGTTTGCGTATCTGGCCGAGTCAACACAGCGATATGGATAACAATATAGACCGGTATCCAGGCTGCGACAAACGTGAAGAAATTGATGATGAAGTAAATCGTAATCTTGTGTTGTGGCCTTCCTGGATGTTGTCTGATTGGAGGATTGGGGGCGGATTCGTCGTCCATCTGAGGGCGGAGTTCTTGAAGATGGGTCATTAGTTGCCTCTCCCGTTGCACTTTTCGTTGTTGTTGTCGGGCGATGCTGGTAAGCGCAACCATCAAACAGAAAATGGCAATGGCACTGGGGATTGCTACAATGTCTATGAAGCAAATAGTTGAATAGGAGACTTTAGAGTTTCCATCATAGAAGATTTGGATGGTGGTGTCGTCATCTATAATAAAAACCATCACTGACGTTAACATCACTGAGCCAACTATCCCAGATATTAACCACACCGTAGCAATGATGAATACGCATCTTCTCGACGACGCCAAACAGATGTATCGCATTGGCCGGGAGACTTTTAGATACCGGTCAGCTGCTACGGCAACTGAATTCATGATAAAACTGCAGTTGCAAAAATAGATGTAGGCGCCGAAGAGTCCGACATGCAGCTTTGGCCGTTCCGTTGACAAGGTGTAATGCATGTAGCCAGCCAAGACGAACTGGATGCCCATCAAGGACTCTGAGGTGCCGAGACTCGCGAGGAAAACGTTGGACACACTGTGGAGCTGTCGACAGGAGATAATGGACATCACTATCCATAGGTTGATCAGGCTGGTGGCTGAACCTATGACGCAAGACCCAGTGAGTGCCAATGTAGGCCAAGGCCCTGCCGCGTCCACCAGAGTCTGGTTGTCTGATGGTGAAGCGGTTGTCAAACTGGTCAGATTCATTTTTGTTTTATCAGCCCCTCTAGGCTTTTAACATTTTTTTTGAAGAACTTCAGTAACAAGTTGAGAATGGAGAAAGAAGGTAATCCACGCAGTAATACAGTTGTAAATGGAGCTCATCTTCTTCACAGAAGTAGAATGCAGAAAACCCTGTGCAGTACCCCTCGATCTCTAGTCCTCTGCCACATCTGCCTGTGTGTGCAGGGTAAACGTGTGTATACATGTAATTTGTCATTATCCCATAATACGCGTCAGGTACAACAAGTTTGAGGCAATGCACCATTCAGGTCTGTGCATCGCACTGTACGTGCCTGCACTGTCAATTTGCACATAATGAATAATGGTCAATGGTCAAGTTGATTTGTTTCCCCCTTCGGCTTAAAAGCATCCTTGATTGGGCCATCGTCTTAGATGGCTTTTTGTAGGAAGCCTTTGTTGTATTCACTTCACTGTCAATTACGGTACCTTGATGTACATGTACTTTATTGCTGGATCTCTCCTTTCGAAATTGAAATTGAGTCACCACTTATTGCACTCGAACGCGGATAATGGTTTTGGCGCATGTTTTCAATTATTATGTCATTAAGTGCAAGGTTGTCTGCATATTATGTCGTAAGGAGGTTGTTCCACTTGATTCTGCAAGTAATTATTTCATTGATTGTTTCATAGCCTGTGAGTAGTTTGTGATTTACTTGTACATGTATCAATATATTTAAAAGAAAATAGAAAGATCAATTATTGACAGTGGAGTGGTACAGTTGCAAGTATTGAGTCAAATGTACATTTATAACACTTGTAATGGGTACTTTTGGTGAAACAACTCTTATTCAAGTTTGAAGAATATATTTAATTAAGCCAGTTAAAAATGTACACAAAATTTTTTAAATTTCCCTGATCTTTAGCCAATTTCAAATTTCCCAATTTCCCATGGAATTTTTTTCCACATTTCCAAGTAAATGTGCAGTTTCGAAAACTCACAGCCCTTCTGTTCCCCCCCCCCCCCCGACTGATTTTGTTGGCTAGAAATTAAATGTAAATAGTAGGCGATTATCGTTTATGAATTTCACAACTTTAAAATGAGATTATAATCAGGTGTGCAACTTTTCCTCGGATCCGCTGATTTCCACTTTTTCTTTAACTTCTCATGAATGCCATTACAAATTGAAAGAAACTGTGCAAAATCTTTAGTCTTGTGTGCAGAGATGCCAACCATTTCTCTTTTGGAGTAATTATTAGGATTTTGAGGCACGTTACTACTATTGAAAACTCCAGCTGACCTATATGCCAACATTGTGGTTACTCGGAAGAGTACTGTGGTTACTCTTAAACTTGACTGTTGTCCTATGTATTTACATTATCATTACTCTTTGCAGGAAGAATCATTACTATTTTGTAGTCTGTAAAGTTGGCATCTCTGTGTGTGCTCTGGAATTTCCTCTTTTTTCTAAGTTCCCAGTTGCATGCCTGAATAATAACTTCCTTTGAAGTTTTACCTACCGGTATCTACTTGAAAACTAATAGATTTACAAAAACAATTTGCATGCTTATTAATTCATCAAGAAAGTACCTTGACATTGAAGAAGGGGTGTTCTGGCTTGAGCTGAACAAATTATTTGTGACCTACTGTGGCAAAATAAGGAATGTCCCCCAAAACCATGTTTTGAGTAATCACCGCCTGAAGTTGGATACACTAGAAAATTCATGTCAAACTCAATATTTGTATTTTTTTATTTTTGAGTAGCCAAGGTATCCAAGATTCACACTATGCATTTCTGTTCGGAAAAAAATATCTCCAAAAGTTGGAAACTGAAGAACGTTTTCCACTGCCGTTGGCGGCGCAAGGCGTATTTCTTTTTTTCAAAGCCGTTTTTCTGGAATTGAGGTTGGTGAAGTTTGGCGGGACACTGTTGAAGTTCCTGTGTCATATCTTTAGAATAAATTAAGCTACATAAATAAATTTGGTATCATTGGAAAGCCGATTATTTACGCATTGACATGATGTACGTAACTTGAAAAGTCAAAGGTGGGGGTTATTCCTTATTATGATATGGCAGGTCACATTTGAACAGTCAAAGCACAACCAATAGCACAACAATATTATTCTCTGACATTAAAAAAAAAAAATACTGAATTTTAAGGGATGGTTTATTGATCAGAAATTATAGACTTTTTCTTACCTCACTGTTACAACCTACCAGTGAATATCGAAATTGTATACGTTCAATCAGAAACAGTCATTGGAAACAGACGTATGCATGTCTGCTTTTCAAGTAATTGTTTCAATAGCACTCTGCACTAATGACGTCAATTTTGCTCCGCGCCATAAGCGCGCATACCCTGGATGTCAGACAAATTTTCAAACCTCAGCGCGCACATGCATGCGCATCTGGCCACATACATTTGCATAGATATGGTGTTGCAAGCGTGCGCGTGAATCTTCACATGAGAAGTTCGTACAGCATGCTTTTCTGAGATCCGGGTACTTGCTTCTATTTTTAACATTAGTGCGGAGTGCTATTGTAGTGAAAAGAAAGTGAAAGAAATGACTCGTAGAGAAACTGCCTGCAAGTGTCACTTCCCAGTAAATTTTTGCTTGATCGCCTGCCACGCTTTCCATAAAACCTGTCGGTGTTCACCCTGCGTGTATGTCAGCAACACCGTCCCGAGAAACATTTGACTGAGAGCCATCACCGCAAATGCTGCAACAAAGGGCGCGAAAGTTTGCGTATCTGGCTGAGTCAACACAGCGATATGGATAACAATATAGACCGGTATCCAGGCTGCGACAAACGTGAAGAAATTGATGATGAAGTAAATCGTAATCTTGTATTGTGGCCTTTCCTGATGTCTGATTGGAGGATTGGCGGTGGATTCGTCGTCCATCTGAGGGCGGAGTTCTTGAAGATGGGTCATTAGTTGCCTCTCCTGTTGGACTTTTCGTTGTTGTTGTCGGGCGATGCCGGTAAGCGCAACCATCAAACAGAAAATGGCAATGACACTGGGGATTGCTACAATGTCTATGAAGCAAATAGATGAATAGGAGACTTTTGAGTTTCCATCATAGAAGATTTGGATGGTGGTGTCATCATCTATAATAAAAACCATCACTGACGTTAACATCACTGAGCCAACTATCACAGATATTAACCACACCGTAGCAATGATGAATACGCATCTTCTCCACGACGCCAAACAGATGTATCGCATTGGCCGGGAGACTTTAAGATACCGGTCAGCTGCTACGGCAACTGAATTCATGAAAAAACTGCAGTTGCCAAAAAAGACGTAGGCGCCGAAGAGTCCGATATGCAGCTTTGGCCGTTTGGTTGACAAGGTGTAGTACATGTAGCCAGCCAAGACGCACTGGATGCCGATCAAGGACTCTGAGGTGCTGAGACTCGCGAGGAAAACGTTGGACACACTGTGGAGCTGTCGACAGGAGATAATGGACATCACTATCCATAGGTTGATCAGGCTGGTGGCTGAACCTATGAGGCAAGACCCAGTGAGTGCCAATGTAGGCCAAGGCCCTGCCGCGTCCACCAGAGTCTGGTTGTCTGATGGTGAAGCGGTTGTCAAACTGGTCAGATTCATTTGTTTTTAATCAGCCCCTCTAGGCTTTTAACTTTTTTTTGAAGAACTTCAGTAACAAGTTTAGAATGGAGGAAGAAGGTTGTGTGGCAATGGGCTGCCCGATGGTTGATCAGTCATCATGCTCGTCGCATTCATTACTTTGGGAAACACTACAGTAACAAGTATAGCAAAAAGGAAAACAAGTTGTTTGACAGTTGCCTGTGTTCCGAACTGACCGGTCAGCCCTGACCGGTCATGTGCTCTCAAACATACAGGAAGCTACTGATACATAGATGTACACATACGGGTACATGTTCACAGAAAAGGCGTTTTATAAAAGAATGCAGGCAACAGAAGAGCATCAATAGCCACCGGGCACCATTAATCTCTACATGTACATGCTCGGTGGTCCAAGTGTACTTGGAACTGGTACGTACATGTACCCAAATGTCGCGACTGTTAACTCTGCCTCCACGCAGTAATACAGTTGTAAATGGAGCTCATGTTCTTCACACAAGTAGAATGCAGAAAACCCTCGATCTCTAGTCCTCTGCCACAAATGCCTGTGTGTGCAGGATAAACGTGTGTATAATTTGTCACTATCCCATAATACACGTCAGGTACAACAAGTTTGTGGTAATGCACCATTCGGGTCTGTGCATCGCACTGTACGTGCCTGCACTGTCAATTTGCACATAATGAATAATGGTCAATGGTCAAGTTGATTTGTTTCCCCCTTCGGCTTAAAAGCATCCTTGATTGGGCCATCGTTTTAGAAGGCTTTTTGTGGGAAGCCTTTGTTGTATTCACTTCACTGTCAATTACGGTGCCTTGATGTACATGTACATTATTGCTGGATCTCTCCTTTCGAAATTGAAATTGAGTCACCACTTATTGCACTCGAACGCGGATAATGGTTTTGGCGCATGTTTTCAATTATTATGTCATTGAGTGCAAGGTTGTCTGCATATGATGTCATAAGGAGGTTGTTCCACTTGATTCTGCTAGTAATTATTTCATTGATTGTTTCGTAGCCTGTGAGTACATGTAGTTTGTGATTTACTTGTACATGTATCAATATATTTTTAAAAAAATCGAAAGATCGATTGACAGTGCAGTGGTACAGTTGCAAGTATTGTGTCAAATGTGTATTTATAACACTTGTAATGGGTACTTTTGGTGAAACAAATCTTATTCAAGTTTGAAGAATATATTTAACCAGTTAAAAATGTAACGATTTTTTTTTTTAAAATTTCCCTGATCTTTAGCCAATTTCAAATTTCCCAATTTCCCATGGAATTTTTCCCACAATTCCCAGTAAATGTGCAGTTTCAAAAACTCATAGCCCATTTGGACAGAGGCGGTGTTGCCTTCAGTAAAGACCATCACCAAGGTGAACATCACCGTGCCGATTATTCCAGAAAATGACTACACTGAAGCTATGAGGAACGCGCATTTTCTCGATGACACCAAACCAATGTATTGCATCGGCCGGCAGACTTTCAGATATTGGTCAGTTGCTATGGCAACTGAGTTCATGACAAAACTGCAGTTGACAAAATAGAAGTAGGCGCCGAAGAGTCCGACGTGCAGCTTCGTCCGTTCCGTTGACCACGTTGTCAACATGGCGCCACCCGAGATGCTTTGATGCCGATCAAGAACTCGTAGGTGCCGAGACTCGCGAGGAGCACGTTGGACACACTGTGGAGCTGTCGACAGGAGATAATGGACATCACTATCCATAGGTTGATGAGGCCGGTGGCTGAACCTATGACGCAAGACCCAGTGAGTACCAACATAGGCCAAGGACCTGCCGCATCTACGTGAGTCTGGTTGTCTGACGGTGAAGCAGGCGTCAGGCTTGTCATATTCTCTTGGGGGGGGGGGGGAAACTGTGATATGTACAGCAAGAAGGAAACAAAGTTGTTTAACTTTTGTCTGCGTATCGAACCGGCTAGGCAGCCCCCAACTGTCATGTGCTCTCAAATACACAGGAAGGCACACCTAGTTCACAGACAAAGCATACATACACAAATCCAGACAACTGAAAAGCATCAGTAGATACAGTACCATTCAGCCACATGTACAGTGGACCAAGTTGTAATTACTCAAATGCCGAGACTGTACAGATGGAATCATTCTTAAACTTTGCCTCCATAAATACATACAGTTGTAAATGGAGCTCAACTTCTTCATGCAAGTGGAGTGCAGAAAACCCTGTGTACATGTAGTACCTTTGATCTCTAGTCGTCTGCCACATCTGCCTGTGTGAGCAGGGTAGAAATTTCTCACACATAACCTTGGTTAAACAACCCGTATGCACCAAAGCTTGTGCCTGCAATATCAGTTGACTAGTTTAGTGAAGAAACGGTGACACTTCCACTTGAAGTTACATGTAATCAGAACCACCTTCCACCTAAAAGCATCCCTGATTGGTGTTACATTTGCAACTTGCCCTTTTCGCCTTTGGTGTGTCCTGTTCACTACCAATTGCCTTGGATAATGGTTTAGGTGCATGTTTTCAATTAGTATGTCATTAAATGCAAGGTGTTGTGAGAAGGTTGTTCCACTTGATTCTAAAAGGAAGCGTATGATCAAGCATGTGTGCAGTCCCTGTTGTCATCAATGACTAAACAAGTTCGATCAGAAATACATTGTATCTAGGAAGCTGCGGGCCAACGAATTCGTGATCATGCATGAGTCATGTAATTGTGCCATGTTATTTCGGAAAGGAGTACCGGTAGTATTTTGAGTATAAAAACGAGGTTATTGACCCCAGTGACCCCATAATGAGCTTTGACCCTAGTTTGGTCATGTGACATGTTGCAGCTGGGCTACTGATTCTTTTGACAAAGTTTGGTTGAAATCGGTCAAATTATGTAGGAGCAATAGACAATGTCAACGGTTGTTACTATGGTAACTTAGTAATGGACTAACAGAGAGACATAATGAATTGTTGCGCTACTATCCTGCAGCTAAAAAGAAAGAAATGAAAATGAAAGAGCGTTTAATAAATTGATATTGCAAAGGTACGTGTACATACACTAGCACATTCTTTATGTTCAAATGTGTATTTATGACGCATTACAGTTACATGTACACCATAGCTACTCATTAAAAGGAAATTGAAAAATGTCATTTTTGAAACATTCACAAATTCTGGCCAATTTCAACTGTTCCAATTTCCCATGGATTTTATTCAACAATTCCCAGCAAATGTGCAATTTTGAAAGAGTGTAACCATGACTGGTTTTTTTTTTTTTTACATTTTATCTAGATACCGGTACCGTGACCACAAAGAATGTATTAACAGGGGCCGTATCATAAGTCCGACGCCTCATACATGTAGGTCCGACGCCTCATAAGTCTGACAACGGAAAAACGAGGCGTTTAATTTGTCGGACCTACGAGGCATCGGAGCTATGAAGCGTCGGACCTATGAGGCGTCGGACATATGAGGCGTCGGACTTATGGGCCTTTATTTGGTTAGGGGATGCGATTTTGTGGGACTTATGAGGCGTCGGACCTATGAGGCGTCGGACTTATGAGCGGACCCCTATTAACAATACTGGCTGTCCATTTTGGAATAATTTAGTATTCGATTTACTCGGAACTGCGTTGGACTGAATATTCGGATATTTGAAACTGCAAGCTGCAGCTGTGGGCTGCGCCGCTAAAAAGTTGCACACAGTGTGCTGGTTTGCATGTGGAGATTGATGGTGTGGAGTGTTTTGCAGTACTTATTCTGTAAAGGGGCTTTGACCTGCTAAAAGGATGTGAACAATGAACTGCCTTCCACACAAAAAGTTTTAGCCAATAAAAAAGTGGCACCTGACAATAAAGTGCTGCAACTTTACAATAATGACATCACAGTCATGTACATGTATATACACACGACTGTGATGTCATTATATCATAAAGTTGCGGTGCTTCAGTTTTTTTTGTAGCATTGTTCCCCCCCCCAATATTCAAACCGGCAAAAAGCTATTTGAGTATTCAGTTGATGATCAAATATTCGACTATTCAGTATATTCCTAACAGCCCCAATAAACAATTCTACATATAGTGCAGATCTAGCCAAGTTTTCATCTCCTTGTGTTTTTCTTGGCACACATCTCTCCAAAATTTTGGGGAGAATGCCCTGAAATGGAAATTGCATACTGAGTTATTCAGTATTTTTAAAATCAACATTCGGTGTTGTTTTGTGTAAATAAATTGTTACTACACAGTGTTACCGAAATACTGTTCAAGCCAGTTGTCACTAAAGTTGGAGATAATGTAGGAAATCACTCAGAGAGAAACTGCCTGCCAGCGTCACTTCCTGGTAAATCTACCCTTCATCACCTGCCACGCCTTCCGCAAAACCTGTCGGTGTTCACCCTGCGTGTATGTCAGCAACAAAGTCCCGAGAAACATTTGACTGAGAGCCAGCACCGCAAACACTGCGCCTAAGTGCACAAAAGTTTGTGTATCGGGCCGAACCAACACAGCAATATGGACGACAACGTAGACCGGCATCCAGGCTGCGACAAACGTGAAGAAATTGATGATGAAGTAAATCGTAATCTTGTGTTGTGGGCTTTCCTGATGTCTGATTGGAGGATTGGGGGCGGATTCGTCGTCCATCTGAGGGCGGAGTTCTTGAAGATGGGTCATTAGTTGTCTCTCCTGTTTGATTTTTCGTTGTTGTTGTCGGGCGATGCTGGTAAGCGCAACCATCAAACAGAAAATGGCAACGTCACAAGGGATTGCTACAATGTCTATGAAGCAAATACATGTTTTTGAGACTTTTGAGTTTCCATCATAGAAGATTTGGATGGTGGTGTCGTCATCGTTAATAAAAACCATCACTGACGTTAACATCACTGAGCCAACTATCACAGATATTGACCATACTGTAGCAATGATAAATGCGCATCTTCTCGACGACGCCAAACAGATGTATCGCATTGGCCGGGAGACTTTTAGATACCGGTCAGCTGCTATGGCAACCGAATTCATGGTAAAACTGCAGTTGCCAAAAAAGACGAAGGCGCCGAAGAGTCCAATGAACTGCTTTGGCCGTTCCGTCGACAAGGTTGAAGATATGAAGCCACCCAAGATGCACTGGATGCCATTCAAGAACTCCGAGGTGCCGAGACTCGCCAGGAAAACGTTGGACACACTGTGGAGCTGTCGACAGGAGATAATGGACATCACTATCCATAGGTTGATCAGGCTGGTGGCTGAACCTATGAGGCAAGACCCAGTGAGTGCCAATGTAGGCCAAGGCCCTGCCGCGTCCACCAGAGTCTGGTTGTCTGATGGTGAAGCGGTTGTCAAACTGGTCAGATTCATTTTTTTTTTTATCAGCCCCTCTAGGCTTTTAACTTTTTTTTGAAGAACTTCAGTAACAAGTTTAGAATGGAGGAAGAAGGTTGTGCGGCAATGGGCTGCCCGATGGTTGATCAGTCATCATGCTTGTCGCATTCATTACTTTGGGAAACACTTCAGTAACAAGTATAGCAAAAAGGAAAACAAGTTGTTTGACAGTTGCCTGTGTTCCGAACTGACCGGTCAGCCCTGACCGGTCATGTGCTCTCAAACATACAGGAAGCTACTGGTACCTACGGGTACATGTTCACAGAAAAGGCGTTTTATAAAAGAATGCAGGCAACAGAAGAGCATCAATAGCCACCGGGCACCATTAATCTCTACATGTACATGCTCGGTGGTCCAAGTGTGCTTGGAACTGGTACGTACATGTACCCAAATGTCGAGACTATTAACTCTGCCTCCACGCAGTAATACAGTTGTAAATGGAGCTCATCTTCTTCACACAAGGTAGAATGCAGAAAACCCTGTGCAGTACCCCTCGATCTCTAGTTCTCTGCCACATCTGCCTGTGTGTGCAGGGTAAACGTGTGTATACATGTAATTTGTCATTATCCCATAATACACGTCAGGTACAACAAGTTTGAGGCAATGCACCATTCAGGTCTGTGCATCGTACTGTACGTGCCTGCACTGTCAATTTGCACATAATGAATAATGGTCAATGGTCAAGTTGATTTGTTTCCCCCTTCGGCTTAAAAGCATCCTTGATTGGGCCATCGTTTTAGATGGCTTTTTGTAGGAAGCCTTTGTTGTATTCACTTCACTGTCAATTACGGTACCTTGATGTACATGTACTTTATTGCTGGATCTCTCCTTTCGAAATTGAAATTGAGTCACCACTTATTACACTCGAACGTGAATAATGGTTTTGGCGCATGTTTTCAATTATTATGTCATTAAGTACAAGGTTGTCTGCATATTATGTCGTAAGGAGGTTGTTCCACTTGATTCTGCAAGTAATTATTTCATTGATTGTTTCATAGCCTGTGTGTAGTTTGTGATTTACTTGTACATGTATCAATATATTTAAAAGAAAATAGAAAGATCAATTGACAGTGGAGTGGTACAGTTGCAAGTATTGAGTCAAATGTGTATTTATAACACTTGTAATGGGTACTTTTGATGAAACAAATCTTATTCAAGTTTGAAGAATATATTTAACCAGTTAAAAATGTAACGATTTTTTTTTTTAAATTTCCCTGATCTTTAGCCAATTTCAAATTTCCCAATTTCCCATGGAATTTTTTCCACATTTCCCAGTAAATGTGCAGTTTCAAAAACTCATAGCCCATTTGGACAGAGGCGGTGTTGCCTTCAGTAAAGACCATCACCAAGGTGAACATCACCGTGCCAATTATTCCAGAAAATGACTACACCGAAGCTATGAGGAACGCGCATTTTCTCGATGACACCAAACCAATGTATTGCATCGGCCGGGAGACTTTCAGATATTGGTCAGTTGCTATGGCAACCGAGTTCATGACAAAACTGCAGTTGACAAAATAGAAGTAGGCGCCGAAGAGTCCGACGTGCAGCTTCGTCCGTTCCGTTGACCACGTTTTCAACATGGCGCCACCCGAGATGCTTTGATGCCAATCAAGAACTCGTAGGTGCCGAGACTCGCGAGGAGCGCGTTGGACACACTGTGGAGCTGTCGACAGGAGATAATGGACATCACTATCCATAGGTTGATGAGGCTGGTGGCTGAACCTATGAGGCAAGACCCAGTGAGTGCCAATGTAGGCCAAGGCCCTGCTGCATCTACGTGAGTCTGGTTGTCTGACGGTGAAGCAGGCGTCAGGCTTGTCATATTCTCTTGGGGGGGGGGGGGGGAACTGTGATATGTACAGCAAGAAGGAAACAAAGTTGTTTAACTTTTGTCTGCGTATCGAACCGGCTAGGCAGCCCCCCAACTGTCATGTGCTCTCAAATACACAGGAAGGCACACCTAGTTCACAGACAAAGCATACATAGACAAATCCAGACAACTGAAAAGCATCAGTAGATACAGTACCATTCAGCCACATGTTCAGTGGACCAAGTTGTAATTACTCAAATGCCGAGACTGTACAGAAGGAATCATTAACTTTGCCTCCATAAATGCATACAGTTGTAAATGGAGCTCAACTTCTTCACACAAGTGGAGTGCAGAAAACCCTGTGCAATACCGGTACCTTTGATCTCTAGTCGTCTGCCACATCTGCCTGTGTGAGCAGGGTAGAAATTTCTCACACATAACCTCGGCTATTAAAACAACCCGTATGCACCAAAGCTTGTGCCTGCAATATCAGTTGACTAGTTTAGTGAAGAAACGGTGACACTTCCACTTGAAGTTAATCAGAACCACCTTCCACCTAAAAGCATCCCTGATTGGTGTTACATTTGCAACTTGCCCTTTTCGCCTTTGGTGTGTCCAGTTCACTACCAATTGCCTTGGATAATGGTTTAGGTGCATGTTTTCAATTAGTATGTCATTAAATGCAAGGTGTTGTGAGAAGGTTGTTCCACTTGATTCTAAAAGGAAGCGTATGATCAAGCATGTGTGCAGTCCCTGTTGTCATCAATGACTAAACAAGTTCGATCAGAAATACATTGTATCTAGGAAGCTGCGGGCCAACGAATTCGTGATCATGCATGAGTCATGTAATTGTGCCATGTTATTTCGGAAAGGAGTAGTATTTTGAGTATAAAAACAAGGTTTTTGACCCCAGTGACCCCATGATGAGCTTTGACCCGGTAGTTTGGTCATGTGACATGTTGCAGCTGGGCTACTGATACTTTTGACAAAGTTTGGTTGAAATCGGTCAAATTATGTAGGAGCAATAGACAATGTCAACATTTGTTACTAACTAACTACTGGTAACTTAGTAATGGACTAACAGAGAGACATAATGATTTGTTGAGCTACTTATCCTGCAGCTAAAAAGAAAGAAATGAAAATGAAAGAGCGTTTAATAAATTGATATTGCAAAGGTACCCTACAGTGATGTAGTGCCTTGATGCTGGGCCTTGGCCTTAAGGCTGCCTTAAGGCTGGATTTTAGGGCCTTGGCCTTGGCCTTGAGGCTTGAGGGCAAAAGCCTTGGCCTTGGCCTTGGCCTTGAGGGTTCAGGGCCTTGCAATTTTGAGTCAAGGCTCTTCAAGGCCCATAGATTTTTGCATTTTCCAGATAAATCTGTTCGAAATGTTGCTGTTACCATTTTAGTGCTAAAGATTTGCATGTATCTGTTTTAGATAATGCTGATATTTCTGACCATGTTGGGCCAGCAAATAAAAATTTCCCAAATCAGTTTCTTGGATCCCCCTTTTGTTACACTTGGGAGAATTTTTTGTCAATATAGAAGTAAATCATTATTTTGTGAAGTTAAACCATATTGAAGACCTGAACTTATACTTTAAAGGGAATATACATCATTTGCTTTTGCTGTAATTTTCAGAAATGGATGGAATTGGGGGGTTAGAAATATATAGCAAATATAGTTACACTGACTTTTTTGAGGTGTTGGATTCGAAAATGCTATAAAAACCAAGAAAAACGATCATTTTCCTGTAGTCTGGTTCCCTGACTCCATATAAGAAGAAACAGAGCAGTTTACATACATTGGGGAATTGTAAGGTCAGGGAACCAGTCTAGCTGGCTCGTACCCGTTCATAGGTTTGTAATCAATTGCAACAAGTGCGATGGTCAATTGGGGCCAGTAAAGCCAGCCGATCAGCGTTGGAAATTGATACAAAAATACCACTTTTCTTGAAAATGACAGTATACCAGGTGCCATGATTTTACAGGATGCTTAACAATGTCATGCACTAGTTTTATTTTTTGATGTTTGCAAATGTTGTATTTTCCCTTTAATAGATACAGTGCAGTCATAAAACGGTGTAGGCCTATGCGAGCATGTTGATTTCAATTAAAGAAATGTTGTTCTTCGTAACGAGCAATTCGTGATGATAAGGGCGGATCCAGGGGGGCCTAAAGGGGCCATGCATCCCCCCCAAAAAAAACACCCCGAAACCATTTTTTTTAATGTGACGTCGTAATAAAGGCAGGCAATGAGTACACCACCATCTTTTCCTCAAAAAACATCGGTTAAAATGGTCAGAAATTGCCTCAAATCGCACCACAGAGCATCTCGAATCCAAATTTTTTTCGGGGCCCTTAAGCGGGCCCCGAAGCCCAAGCCGTAATTTTTTGACCCACTTTTTTGGGGGGAACCAAAATTCCTTTGCCCCCCCCCCCAAAAAAAATTGTGTTCTGGATCCGCCCTTGCGTGATGATGTGTCACTCGATTAGTTCTATATCAGTGGTCATTTCATAAAACAGGGCCTTGGCCTTGGCCTTGAGGGTTAAGCCTTGGCCTTGGCCTCGAGGCTTGAGGGTCAAAGCCTTGGCCTTGGCCTTGGCCTTGAGGGTCAAAGCCTTGGCCTTGGCCTTGGCCTTGAGGGTCAAAGCCTTTGCTCCAACACTGGTACCCTAGCACACTCTTTATGTTAAAATGTGTATTTATGATGCATTACAGTTACATCATAGCTACTCATTAAAAGGAAATTGAAAAATGTCAGCAGAATTTTTGAAACATTAACAAATTCTGGCCAATTTCAACTGTTCCAATTTCCCATGGATTTTTTTCAAAAATTCCCAGCAAATGTGCAGTTTTGAAAGAGTGTAACCATGACTTTAAAAAAAAACATTTTATCTAGATACAGTGACCACAAAGAACATATTAACAGGGGCCATATCATAAGTCCGACGCCTCATATGAGGCATAAAATTTATTTATCCCACCTCATAGGTCCGATGCCTCATAAGTCCGACGCCTCATAAGTCCGACGCCTCATAAGTCCGACGCCTCATAAGTCCGACAACAGACAAATGAGGCGTTTAATTTGTCGGAGCTACATGTATGAGGCGTCGACCTATGAGGCGTCGGACTTATGAAGCGTCGGACCTATGAGGCGTCGGACTTATGAGCGGACCCCTATTAACAATACTGGCTGTCCATTTTGGAATAATTTAGCATTCGATTACTCGGAACTACGTTGGACTGAATATTCGGATATTTGAAACTGCAAGCTGCAACTGTGGGCTACGCCGCTAAAAAGTTGCACAAAGTGTGCTTGTTTGCATGTGGAGATCGATGGTGTGGAGTGTTTTGCAGTACTTATTCTGTAAAGGGGCTTTGACCTGCTAAAAGGATGTGAACAATGAACTGCCTTCCACAAAAAAAGTTTTAGCCAATAAAAAAGTGGCACCTGACAATAAAGTGCTGCAACTTTACGATAATGACATCACAGTCATGTACATGTATATACACACGACTGTGATGTCATTATATCATAAAGTTGTGGTGCTTCAGTTTTTTTGTAGCATTGTTCCCCCCCTGTTACAACTGATAATGTAGTAACCGACCGATAACGTATCACCAACCGATAATGTATCACAAATTTACCGATATTGTATCACTAACCGATAATGTACCAAAAATTGACTGATAGTGTAGTAAAATTTGTATCCGATAATGTATCACGTGTCGACGGATAATGTAACTACAAAATAACTGTATCCGATAATGTATCACCACGGAACGGATACTGTATCAACCGATAATGTATCAAAAATCAACCGATAATGTATCAGTATGGGGAAAAGGTGTACACAAATGTTTGTTTTATGTCCGATTATCCCGCCCCACGTTTTGACCAGGGAGGGGGGTCTGAGTTAGTTGATCACCACCACCCCCATTATTTTGTATTTAGAGAAAAAGGGCAGATTTTGAGGTATTTTTCAAACTTTCCAACCGACGAAATGTATTAAATAGTACTGAGAAAGGAAGAAAAAATACAAATAGCTTGAAATGCGCTGGGACGTCTGTATCATGAACAGCGCCCCCAGTGTCATGTGGTCTCCAGCAAGGGCACCCCCCCGCGTTTGTATTTCACGGCCAGGACTTCTTTTCTTTTTTAGCTATCCCCCATCCCCAAGTCCCAAGCACAGATTTACGCTACTCTTGCAGGGGCGTATCCAGGAATTTTCGCGGGGGGGGGGGTTCATCAGCAAAACAATCTGAAAATGTACACAGGATTGTTTTTCCGGACACTTGGCCTCCGTAAAATCAAAAACTTGGGGAAGGAGGTATCATATTTCAATAGGGGACGCTGTTCAAATTTGACAATTATTAACACTGGATTACAGAATGGTGTAAAAATACACCCTATCTAAGCTGCCTCCGTCCGTATTTTGAACAAGCGGACATTATACCAGTATTTTTTGGGGGGGGGGTGTCACAGCAGAGGGGGGGGGGTGTGCATTATTTTTTTTAAGGAATTTGTATGCAATTTGTTTTGGGACACAGCTGGGGGACCCCCCCCCCCCCCCGGTTCCGCGCCTGTGTTGGCCTCAAGGAAGCGGCAGGCTCGTGACGTTTGAACTCCAAACTGTGTGGGTTGAACAAACTGAAGTCAGTGGGTAGACAAATAACAAATGACGTCACATGCCAACGGTGCCCCCCCCCCCCTAAAAAAAGCTGGGGCATTATTGTGTACGGTACAGTAATATTGCGTACATGATTGTAGGATTTTATCAGCGCTCCCCGTTGAAAATATGGCACGACCCCCCTCCCCCCTCATCGACCCCCTCCCCTCATCCCTCCTCAGCCACCATCCCCCCACCCCCATCCCCCAATAAGTGAGCAGTAATGCTGTGATTGTGCCCTTTTCAAATATGTAAGAAAACAAATCGACTGGGGTCGACAAGGGACCCATGAAGCTTGATCGCATCTAGACTATCTTCGACGATTGCCGCCTAAATCCGGTAAACTTGTTACATTGTATCTTTTGTGACAGCTCAAGTTACATGATCATTTAAGATGGTAGTTTTGCTATACACATGCCTCGCCACTCGTATGTGTTCCTGGTTCATGCACAGCGTGTATTTTGAATGATGCAAAGTTATTGGGGGAGGGAATAGTCTGGGAGACCATCGCAAGTTAAATTGAACGTATGCGCGCGCCGACGTTGCCTGGCGCTCATGCGAAGACGCTGCTGCTAATGATGTAATAGCCACATTCTGGCACATTCTGGAAGTGGTGTGGAACTTTGCGCGCGAACCAGTACAGTACAGTACGTACACGCTGTGTCCCGTCCATTGATCTCAATACGGAGATCAATGGTCCCGTACGTCCATGGGATTCTCAAAAGTGGTAAAACGCGCCCTCTTGTGTCGCAGCACGGAGCCCATATGGAGGCCAAGTGTCCGGAGAAAAGAACTTGTCCACATTTCGGCGCGGATGTGCGAGTGCGGTTACCCCCCCCCCCCCCTTGACATCAAAAGCTGGATACGCCACTAGCCTAGGCCCACTTGGAAGTAGAGTTTCTCCAAACCAGAGCAACTCCCTACCTCCCAAATTAAAAAAAAATATTCTTAATGATAAACTTTCTCGAGTGGGGACTTATCATAGTAAAGGCACTTATTAGACTTTAATTAATTTGCAATATTTCCACCTTTTCCCAATACTGATACATTATCGGTTGATTTTTGATACATTATCGGTTGATACAGTATCCGTTCCGTGGTGATACATTATCGGATACACTTATTTTGTAGTTACATTATCCGTCGACACGTGATACATTATCGGATACAAATTTTACTACACTATCAGTCAATTTTTGGTACATTATCGGTTAGTAATACAATATCGGTAAATTTGTGATACATTATCGGTTGGTGATACGTTATCGGTTGGTTACTACATTATCAGTTGTAACACCCCCCCCCCAAAAAAAATATTCAAACCGGCAAAAAGCTATTTGAGTATTTAGTTGATGATCAAATATTTGACTATTTAGTATATTCCTAACGGCCCCAATAAACAATTCTACATATAGTGCAGATGTAGCCAAGTTTTCATCTCCTTGTGTTTTTCTCTGCACACATCTCTCCAACATTTTGGAGAGAATGCCCTGAAATTGAAATTGCATACTGAGTTATTCAGTATTTTTAAAATCAACAGTCGGTATTGTTTTGTATAAACAAATTGTTACTACACAGTGTTACCGAAATATTTTTCAAGTCAGTTGTCACTAAAGTTGGAGATAATGTAGGAAATCACTCATAGAGAAACTGCCTGCCAGCGTCACTTCCCGGTAAATCTACCCTTCATCACCTGCCACGCCTTCCGCAAAACCTGTCGGTGTTCATTCTGCGTGTATGTCAGCAACAAAGTCCCGAGAAACATTTGACTGAGAGCCATCACCACAAACACTGCGACTAAGTGCACAAAAGTTTGTGTATCGGGCCAAACCAAAACAGCAATATGGACGACAACGTAGACCGGCATCCAGGCCACGACAAACGTGAAGAAATTGATGATGAAGTAAATCGTAATCTTGTGTTGTGGCCTTTCCTGATGTCTGATTGGAGGATTGGCGGTGGATTCGTTGTCCATCTGAGGGCGGAGTTCTTGAAGATGGGTCATTAGTTGTCTCTCCTGTTTGATTTTTCGTTGTTGTTGTCGGGCGATGCTGGTAAGCGCAACCATCAAACAGAAAATGGCAACGTCACAAGGGATTGCTACAATGTCTATGAAGCAAATACATGTATATGAGACTTTTGAGTTTCCATCATAGAAGATTTGGATGGTGGTGTCGTCATCGTTAATAAAAACCATCACTGACATTAACATCACTGAGCCAACTATCACAGATATTGACCATACTGTAGCAATGATAAATGCGCATCTTCTCGACGACGCCAAACAGATGTATCGCATTGGCTGGGAGACTTTTAGATACCGGTCAGCTGCTATGGCAACCGAATTCATGGTAAAACTGCAGTTGCCAAAAAAGACGAAGGCGCCGAAGAGTCCAATGAACTGCTTTGGCCATTCCGTCAACAAGGTTGAAGATATGAAGCCACCCAAGATGCACTGGATGCCAGTCAAGAACTCCGAGGTGCCGAGACTTGCGAGGAGCACGTTGGACACACTGTGGAGCTGTCGACGGGAGATAATGGACATCACTATCCATAGGTTGATCAGGCTGGTGGCTGAACCTATGAGGCAAGACCCAGTGAGTACCAATGTAGGCCAAGGCCCTGCCGCGTCCTCATGAGTCTGGTTGCTGGATGGTGAAGCAGTTGTCAAACTGGTCAGATTCATTTTTGGAATCAGCACCTCCAGGCTTTTAAGTTTGTTTAGAATGGAGGTAGACGGTTGTGCGGCAATGGGCTGCTCGATGGTTAATCAGTCATCAGGCTTGTATTCATTTTTTTGGGAAACACTACAGTAATGATAGCAAGAAGGAAAACAAGTTGTTTGACAGTTGCCTGTGTTCCGAATTGACCGGTCAGCCCTCTACTGTCACATGCTCTCAATCACACTGCCAAAAATATATTTCTTATTTTGAGAAAAAAAAACTTAAAACAAGTTATTTTTTCTAGGGAGTGACACAAGAAAATATTTCTAAAAGGCCAATTCTTGTTTTAAGAAACTTGTTATTAGATTTTTTTCTAGTGTTCTTGATTTAGGATAAATAATTTTCTTAACTTTTGTCAAAATAAGAAAAAAAATTCTAAACTTTTCTCAGTTATGTTTCTTATTTTAAGAAAAACTGCAAGAAAATTTTTCTTGTTACAATTTTCTAGGGAGTGACACAAGAAAACCTCTTTCCTTTTCTTGAATCAAGAATATAACCCCTTCATATTGCAAAAAAAATCTAGTTTTTTTTCTTGTTTCTTTCTCAACTTTTGTCGAATTAAGAATATTTTTTTCTAAAGTTTTCTCAGTATGTTTCTTATTTTAAGAAAAACTGCAAGAAAATTTATATTGCTCAATCCACCTGAAATCAACTTTTTTCAGTTATGTTTCTTATTTTAAGAAAACCTGCAAGGACAATTTTCTTGTTACCATTTTCTAGGATTAGGAATGACACAAGAAAACCTTTTTCCTTTTCTTGAATCAAGCCAATTAACTCCTAGCTGGAATTGTAATCTTGGGTGTGTTTTTTTTTGTTTCTGCTGAGGTTTTCTTGGATTCCAAAAGAAAAGACATCATAAATCTTAGTACAAATTAATGAGAATTGTTTTCCTACTACAAGAAAACAACTTCAAGGCAAAGGTATGCATTCATCATAGCAGCAATGGATGCCATGAAGACATTGTGTTAATATTTAACAAATAAAAGTCCTTTGTTTCAGGCTTACCTTTTTTAATCACCCTGTATAGTTTGCTCATTTCAATAATAGTATTTTCACCTTACATTACAACTTTATTTAAAAATTTTGTCACTGTCATAACTAGGCCTATATACATTTTTATTGGTGAACTTCAAACCTAGTTTTGAGCATTATTCTCCAAACTTAGATTTGCTTCTCGGGCAGAGCCTAATCGCCAAACTCAGATTCACTTCTAAAATGGAGGAATAAGAACATCTAAAAATCAATTGTCATATCAGTGACTGCCACTTTATATGTTACTTTCTATAAAAGAAAGGGAATTGCTATCTCACTCATGCTTAGTGGGTTATGTGTGCAATGTTCAACATGTATTACAGTATGCATGTACATACACATAACTTTGCAACTACCGATCCGAAACTTACACAACTTTCAATCTTTTCAATCCTTAAACATCTTCAACAATAAAGTTCATACAAATAGCCATCCTAACTCTATGATAATTAAGTTAAAACATGACAATAAAACTAACATTTGTACATACCTCTGGCAGAATAAAAATGATGGAAATGATAAGTGAATGTTCAGGCCTGACAGCTGAAACAATACACTTTTAAATTTCAGTTGGCCACTCCCCCAACAGCGCCCTCTGTTGTTCTGGCCAAAGTCATACAATTTTAATTTTAATTTCATTCAAGAAAAGTTTTCTTAAAATGAGAAAGTATTTTTTTGTACAATGCATCAACAAAGAACACTTGGCAAGAATAATTTTCTTGAAGTGTAGCATTTTTTGAAGACAAGAATTGTTTTTATTAACAGGAAATATTTTCTTAAAATAAGAAAATAGATGGCAAATATGAGAAAAACACAGTTCGTAGTTCTTAAACAAATTTCTTATGAAAGAAATTTTCTTAAAATTAGAAAATTTTCTTGTAATGAGAATAATTTGAGAAAAAAAATCATAAAAAAAGATATAATTTCTTCAAGTATATTTTATTAAATATTTTAAGAAGTATTTTCTTGCCCATTTTCTTTTTTCTTACAAATTATCTTAAATCTAGAATATTTTTCTAATTTCAAGAAAAGTTTTCTTAAGTAAGAAAATATTTTTGGCAGTGCATGCAGGAAGGTACATACATGTACACTCAATTCATAGAAAAGGCATATACATGTATACAGAATCCAGGCAACAGGAAAGCATCAATAGCTATCATTCATCTACATGTACATGTTCATTGGTCGAAGTTGTACATACATATACTTGGTACTGGTACATGTACTCAAATGCCGAGACAGTAGACAAGAAATTATGAACTTTGCCTCCACGCAGCAATACAGTGGTAAATGGAGCTCATCTTCTTCACACAAGGTAGAATGCAGAAAACCCTGTGCAGTACCCCTCGATCTCTAGTCCTCTGCCACAAATGCCTGCGTCAGCAGGGTAGGTACCGGTACATGTACATGTACGTGTATATATTTCCCATTATTCATGTCAGGGACAATAAGTTTGTGGTTATGCATCACACAGGTCTGTATCTTGTACGTGCCTGCGCAATCAATTTGAAATAAATGGCCACACTTCCACTTCGAGTTAATTGGTTCCCCTCTCACTTAGAAGCATCCTTGATTGCGGCCTCATATTTTTGGAAGGCCTTTTATGAAATTAGCGTTTAGTGTATTCACTTCACTATCAATTACAGTGCCTTGATGTACATCATTGCTGAATCTCTCCTTTCAAAATTAAAACTAAGTCACCTACCTTATATGCGAACGTAGATAATTTGTTTGGGGGCACGTTTTCAATTATTATGTCATTAAATGCAAGGTTGTTCAAACGTGCATTTATGACGCATTACACTTACACCATAGCTACCGGGTAATCATTAAAAGGAAATGGAAAAATATCAGCAGAATTTTTGAAACATTCACAAATTCTTTCCAATTTCAACTGTTGCAATTTCCCATGGATTTTTTTCAACGATTCCCAGCAAATGTGCAATTTTGAAAGAGTATTGATAACCATAATGTTTTTTTTTTAATAATTTTATTTTATCCCATACCGTGACCACAAAGAATTTATTAACAATTCTTGCTGTCCATTTTGGAATAATTTGGTATTCGATTACTCAAAACTGTGTTGGACCGAATATTCGAATATTCAAAACTGCAAGCCGCAAAGTCTACGTGCTGCACCGTTCAAAAGTTACACTAAGAGTGTGCCGATTTGCATGTGGCGATCGATCTGGGGCGTTACAGTGTTTTGCAGTACGTATTCTGTATGCTTTGACCTGCTACATCATTGCTGGATCTCTCCTTGCGAAATTAAAACTGAGTCACCTTTTATATTCGAACGTGGATAATGGTTTTGGGGCACGTTTTCAATTATTATGTCATTAAATGCAAGGTTGTCTGCATATGATGCTGTATAAAGGAGGTGGTTTCACTTGATTCTACAAGCCATTACTTCATCGATTGTAAAGGAAGTGTATGCATCTCATAGCATGTGTGCAGTCCGCTCATGTCATCAATAAGTAAAAAAGAAAGAAGAGAAAATGAAAGAGTGTTTAATAAACAGATATTGCAAAGGTACACTACCGTAGCACATTCTTTCTGTTCAAACGTGTGTATTTATGACCATGGGCGTCGCCAAGGGGGCAGGGGGCACGTGCCCCCCCTGGAAAACCTAGTGCCCCCCGAGTGCCCCCCCATCTGAGATTTGGGTTGGTAAAAAAAAATTCTGCGCGTTGTTAAAATCATTACCTCAAAAATAGCAATTTCTGGAGATATCTTCAGATCAAATTTAGCATCAAATGTGGCACCATTTTGCATCTAGCCCATCCTCCGTATGCAAAAATTTTCCAAAGGGAGGGCACCCTCCCCCTTAGACCCCTCCCCCAGGACGGCGATCCGTATCCACCTAAGTGCCCCCCCATCAAATGCTGGTGCCCCCCCTGTGCCCCCCCAGACTGAAAAGTCTGGTGACGCCACTGTTTATGACACGTTACAGTTACACCATAGCCAATCATTAATAAGAAATTCAAAAATCTTGGAAGAATTTTCAAACATGCACAAATTCGGGCCAATTTCAACTATTCCAATTTCCCGTGGATTTTTTTCTCTCAACAATTCCCAACAAATGTGCAGTTTTGCAAGAGCAAAATCTGTTTTCCAGATGCCATGACCACCAAGAATTTTTTAACAAATGATCACAATAGGGCTGTCCATATCGGAGTAATTTAGTATTCGATTACTCTTAAGTGAGTTGGACCAAATATTTGGATATTCGAAACTGCCAGCTGCAACTGTGCGCTGCGCCGGTAAAACATTGTAGGAAGAGTGTGCCGGTTCAAATGTGCGTGCAACGATCGATTGTGAACGCTGGAGTGTTTTGCAGTTAGTATTTTATAACTGTAAAAGGGCTTTTACCTGCTAAAATGGATGTGAACAATGGACTGTCATCCACAATGAAAGTTAAAGCCAATGACAAAGTGGCACCTGACTATAAAGGGCGGCAACTTTACGATAGAATGACATCACAGTCTTGTACATATACACACGACTAGGATGTCATTATGTCGTGAAGTTGCGGTGCTTGTAGCATTGATTTTTCCCCCAAATATTCAAACAGACAAAAAGCTATAATTGAAATATTCAGTTAATGATCGAGTATTTTCGACTGTGCAGTATATTGAGGACAGCTCCAATTAACAATTATCCATCAAGTGCAGATCTAGCCGAGTTTCTATCTCCTTGTGGTTTCTTTAACCCTCCTGCTGTTTGTTTGAAGCAACAAAAGTGCTCAAAATCTAAAGAAGGGTACTGAACAACTAATCTGATGAAGTTTCAGCTCAGCTTCAGCTGTACATTCCGAGAAAAACAGCATTCTAGGATCTCAATTTCAAATCAAAAGTTGCTGAATCATGTTTTGAATTGTGCTTGAATTCAGCATCCGAGACACGTTCTCACTGAGCCGTATGCAGCTACGCGATGTTGCGCACCGATCCGACAAATTATAGCAACCGTGCGCGTGTGTGCGTACGGTGCCAACGCTTGCACGTGCTTCGCCGATTGAAAACGAACTACTAACGGAAATTTCCTATGGTGCGTCTTAAGATGCACCATTGGAAAGGCCTTCTTTCGTTGATTTCTTCAAAATGACAGCTTGCCAGAGAGAATAATTTCACAGGGAGTTTAGTTCCCTTACTATCTTTCAACCAAGCACGTTTTTCAATAATAATAGCGTCAGTTACTTTTTGGATAGCTGCAAATGATGGACGATAGCTTTAAAAGGTCACAAACGATCAAAGTTTCCTTCCACTTCCCCTGGTATACTGGTACTTTTAACAAATCAATGGGTCACTTGACCTATATTGACAGCATGGCTCAGAATGCATGTTTTCATAGGAGGGTAGGGCTTTTGCACACATCTCTCCAAAAATGTACAGGGAATACTGTGAATTGTACTGAGTTATTCAGTGTGTTTGGATTCACCGTTCAATATTGTTCAGTATAAACAAATCTACCGTCACTACACGGTATTACCGACAAGTTGTCCAAGCCAGTTGTCATCTTAAAGTTGGAGATAATGTAGGAAGTCATAGAGAAACTGCCTGCCAGCGTCACTTTCCAGTGAATGGACCCTTCATCACCTGCCACGCCTTCCGCAAAACCTGTCGGTGTTCACTCTGCATGTATGTCAGCAACACCGTCCCAAGAAACATTTGACCGAGGGCTATCACCACAAACACTCCAACTAAGATCGCGAAAGTTTGCATATCTGGCTGAACCAACACAGCAATATGGATGACAATGAACACCGGCATCCAGGCTGCGACAAACGTGAAGAAATTGACGATGAAGTAGATCGTAATCTTGTGTTGTGGCCTTCCTGGATGTTGTCTGATTGGAGGATTCTGGGCGGAGTCATTGTCCACCTGAGGGCGGATTTCTTGAAGATGGGTTACTAGTTGCCTCTCCCTTTGGACTTTTCGTTGTTGTTGTCGGGCGATGCTGGTAAGCGCAACCATCAAACAGAAAATGGCAACATCACAAGGGATTGCTACAATGTCTATGAGGCAAATACATGTATATGAGACTTTTGAGTTTCCATCAAAGAAGATTTGGATGGTGGTGTCGTCATCGTTAATAAAAACCATCACTGACGTTAACATCACTGAGCCAACTATTCCAGGTATTAACCACACCGTAGCAATGATGAATGCGCATCTTTTCGACGACGCCAAACAGATGTATCGCATTGGCCGGGAGACTTTTAGATACCGGTCAGCTGCTATGGCAGCCGAGTTCATGATAAAACTGTAGTTGCAAAAATAGACGTAGGCGCCGAAGAGTCCAATGAACTGCTTTGGCCGTTCCGTCGACAAGGTTGAAGATAGGAAGCCACCCAAGATGCACTGGATGCCAGTCAAGAACTCGGAGGTGCCAAGACTCGCGAGGAGCACGTTGGACACACTGTGGAGCTGTCGACAGGAGATAATGGACATCACTATCCATAGGTTGATCAGGCTGGTGGCTGAACCTATGACGCAAGACCCAGTGAGTACCAATGTAGGCCAAGGCCCTGCCGCGTCCACCAGAGTCTGGTTGTCTGATGGTGAAGCAGTTGTCAAACTGGTCAGATTCATTTTTGGAATCAGCACCTGCAGGCTTTTAAGTTGTTTTTTTTTTTTTAAAGAACTTCAGTAACAAGTTTAGAATGGAGGAAGAAGGTTGTGTGGCAGTGGGCTGCCTGATGGTTTATCAGTCATCAGGCTTGTTGTATTCATTTTTTGGGAAACACTACAGTAATAAGTATAGCAAGAAGGAAAACAAGTTGTTTGACAGTTGCCTGTGTTCCGAATTGACCGGTCAGCCCTCTACTGTCACATGCTCTCAATCATGCAGGAAGGTACATACATGTACACTTAATTCACAGAAAAGGCATATACATGTATACAGAATCCAGGCAACAGGAAAGCATCAATAGCTATCATTCATCTACATGTACATGTTCATTGGTTGAAGTTGTACATACATATACTTGGTACTGGTACGTACATGTACATGTACTCAAATGCCGAGACAGTAGAGAAGAAAGGATGAACTTTGCCTCCCCGCAGCAATACAGTTGTAAATGGAGCTCATCTTCTTCACACAAGGTAGAGTGCAGAAACCCCTGTGCAGTACCCCTCGATCTCTAGTCCTCTGCCACAAATGCCTGTGTGAGCAGGGTAGGTACCGGTACATGTACATGTACGTGTATTTCCCATTATTCATGTCAGGGACAATAAGTTTGAGGTTATGCATCACACAGGTCTGTATCTTGTACGTGCCTGCGCAATCAATTTGAAATAAATGGCCACACTTCCACTTCGAGTTAATTGGTTCCCCTCTCACTTAGAAGCATCCTTGATTGGGGCCTCATATTTTTGGAAGACCTTTTATGAAATTAGCGTTTGGTGTATTCACTTCACTATCAATTACAGTGCCTTGATGTACATCATTGCTGGATCTCTCCTTTCAAAATTAAAACTAAGTCACCTGCCTTATATGCGAACGTAGATAATTTGTGATGGGGCACGTTTTCAATTATTATGTCATTAAATGCAAGGTTGTTCAAACGTGCATTTATGACGCATTACACTTACACAATAGCTAATCATTAAAAGGAAATGGAAAAATATCAGCAGAATTTTTCTAAACATTCACAAAGTCTTTCCAATTTCAACTGTTGCAATTTCCCATGGATTTTTTTCAACGATTCCCAGCAAATGTGCAATTTTGAAAGAGCATTTATAAACATAACTGTTTTTTGTTTTATCCCGTACCGTGACCACAAAGAATTTATTAACAATTCTTGCTGTCCATTTTGGAATAATTTGGTATGCGATTACTCAAAACTGTGTTGGACCGAATATTCAAAATATTCGAAACTGCAAGCCACAAAGTCTGCGTGCTGCACCGTTAAAAAGTTGCACGAAGAGTGTGCCGATTTGCCTGTGGCGATCGATCTGGGGCGTTACAGTGTTTTGCAGTACGTACATGTATTCTGTAAAGGGGCTTTGACCTGCTACATCGTTGCTGGATCTCTCCTTTCAAAATTAAAACTGAGTCACCTTTTATATTCGAACGTGGATAATGGTTTTGGGGCACGTTTTCAATTAATATGTCATTAAATGCATGGTTGTCTGCATATGATGTTGTATAAAGGAGGTTGTTCCACTTGATTCTACAAGCCATTACTTCATCGATTGTAAAGAAAGTGTATGCATCTCGTAGCATGTGTGCAGTCCGCTCATGTCATCAATAAGTAAAAAAGAAAGAAGAGAAAATGAAAGAGTGTTTAATAAACAGATATTGCAAAGATAGACTAGCACATTCTTTATGTTCAAACGTGTGTATTTATGACCATGGAGGAAGAAAAGAAAAGAAAAAAAAGAAAAGAAAAAGAGGCGCAAAGACAAAGTGGTGTAAATTTAATGAGATGGGGCAAATGTCTCTAAAACTGATAAATCACTGATAAAATGAAAATAAAAATGAAAATACAAAGATTTTTTTTTGTTTTTGCTTTCCCTCTCTAGAAAAAAAAATCTGAAAAATGTTTATGACACCTTACAGTTACACCATAGCCAATCATTAATAAGAAATTCAAAAATCTTGGAAGAATTTTTTAAACATTCACAAATTCGGGCCAATTTCAACTATTCCAATTTCCCGTGGATTTTTTTTCTCAACAATTCCCAGCAAATGTGCCGTTTTACAAGAGCATATACCCGGACTGATTTGTTCATGTTTCCCAGATGCCATGATCACCAAGAATTTTTTAACAATGACAATAGGGCTGTCCGTATCGGAGTAATTTAGTATTCGATTACTCTTAACTGAGTTGGACCAAATATTCGGATATTCAGAACTGCCAGCTGCAACTGTGCGCGGCGCCGGTAAAAAAGTTGCAGGAAGAGTGTGCCGGTTCAAATTTGCGTGCGACGATCGATTTTGAGCGCTGGAGTGTTTTGCAGTAAGTATTTTATAACTGTAAAAGGGCTTTAGAGGGAATATACGTCATTTGCTTTTGCTGTAATTTTCAGAAATGGATGGAATTTGGGGGTTGGAAATATATATATAAAAAGGTTTTTGAGGTTTTGGGTTCTTTGGGTTCGAAAATGCTATAAAAACCAATCATAAACCATCGTTTGGGTAGTCTGGTCTCCTGAACCCATAAAAGAAGAAACAGAGCAGTTTACATACATTGGGGTCAGTGTCATTTTTCTTGAAAATGACAGTATACCAGGTGCCATGATTTTACAGGATGCTTTACACTGTCATTCACTAACAGTCCAGCAAGGTATTTCAAAATGATTTGGTAGTTTTATTTTTTGATGTTTCAGATGTTGTATTTTCCCTTTAACCTGCTAAAATGGATTTGAACAATGGACTGTCATCCACAATAAAAGTTGAAGCCAATGACAAAGTGGCACCTGACTATACATGTAAAGGGCGGCAACTTTACGATATAATGACATCACTTCTTGTACGTATACACACGACTGGGATGTCATTATGTCTTGAAGTTGCGGTGCTTTTTTTTTTTCCCCCAAATCTTCAAATGGGCAAAAAGCTATAATTGAAATATTCAGTTAATGATCGAGTATTTTCGAATGTTCAGTATATTCAGGACAGCCCCAATTAACAATTGTCCATCATGTGCAGATCTAGCCGAGTTTCTATCTCCTTGTGGTTTTCTTTATTAACCCTCCTGCTGTTCAAAGATATAGTCCATCATTTGTAATTTGTGCATTTTGTTCGTTTGAAGCAACAAAAGTGCTCAAAATCTAAAGAAGGGTACTGAACAACTAATCTGATGAAGTTTCAGCTCAGCTTCAGCTGTATATTCCGAGAAAAACAGCATTCTAGGATCTCAATTTCAAATCAAAAGTTGCTGAATCACGTTTTGAATTGGGCTTGAATTCAGCGTCCGAGACACGTTCTCACTGAGCCGAATGCAGCTACGCGATGTCGCGCACCGATCCGACGAATTATAGCAACCGTGCGCGTGCGTGCGTACGGTGCCAACGCTTGCACGCGCTTCGCCGATTGAAAATGAACTACTAACGGAAATTTCCTATGGTGCGTCTTAAGACGCACCGCTGGAAATGCCTTCTTTCGGTGATTTCTACAAAATGACAGCTTGCCAGAAAGAATAATTTCACAGGGAGTTTAGTCCCCTTACTGTCTTTCAACCAAGTATGTTTTCAGCAATAATTATGCCAGTTACATTTTGGATAGCTGCAAATGATGGACTATAGCTTTAAAAGGTCACAAACGATCAAAGTTTCCTTCCACTTCCCCTGGTATACTGGTACTTTTAACAAACCAATGGGTCACTTGACCTATATTGACAGCATGGCTCAGAATGCATGTTTTCATAGGAGGGTAGGGCTTTTGCGCATACATGTATCTCTCCAAATATTTACAGGGAATACTGTGAATTGTACTGAGTTATTCAGTGTGTTTGGATTCACCGTTCAATATTGTTCAGTATAAACAAATCTACCGTCACTACACGGTATTACCGACAAGTTGTCCAAGCCAGTTGTCATCTTAAAGTTGGAGATAATGTAGGAAGTCATAGAGAAACTGCCTGCCAGCGTCACTTTCCAGTAAATTGACCCTTTATCACCTGCCACGCCTTCCGCAAGACCTGTCGGTGTTCACTCTGCATGTATGTCAGCAACACCGTTCCAAGAAACATTTGACCGAGGGCTATCACCACAAACACTGCGACTAAGAGCGCGAAAGTTTGCGTATCTGGCTGAACCAACACAGCAATATGGATGACAATGAACACCGGCATCCAGGCTGCGACAAACGTGAAGAAATTGACGATGAAGTAGATCGTAATCTTGTGTTGTGGCCTTCCTGGATGTTGTCTGATTGGAGGATTGGGGGTGGAGTCATTGTCCATCTGAGGGCGGATTTCTTGAAGATGGTTAACTAGTTGCCTCTCCTGTTTGATTTTTCGTTGTTGTTGTCGGGCGATGCAGATAAGTGCGACCATCAGACAGAAAATGGCAATAACAAAGGGGATTGCCACAATGTCTATGATGCAAATAGATGCATATGAGACGTTGGAATTCCCATCAAAGAAGATTTGGATGGTGGTGTCATCATCGTTAATAAGAACGATCACCGACGTTAACATCACTGAGCCAATTATCCCAGATAGTGACCACACCATAGCAATGACGAATGTGCAGCTTCTCGACGACGCCAAACGGATGTATCGCATTGGCCGGGAAACTTTTAGATATCGGTCAATTGCAATAGCAATCGAGTTCATGCTAAAACTGCAGTTGCCAAAAAAGACGTAGGCGCCGAAGAGTCCAACGTGCAGCTTTGGCCGTTGTGTCGACAAGGTCAGATGCATGAAGCCAGCCAAGATGCACTGGATGCCGATCAAGAACTCTGAGGTGCTGAGACTCGCGAGGAGCGCGTTGGACACACTGTGGAGCTGTCGACAGGAGATAATGGACATCACTATCCATAGGTTGATCAGGCTGGTGGCTGAACCTGTGACGCAAGACCCAATCAGCACCAACATATGCCAAGGACCTGCTGCATCTACATCAGTCTGGTTGCCTGACGGTGAAGCAGTCGTCAAACTCATCTTCATTTTTTGAATCGGTGTCTCAAGGCTTTTAACCTCTTTGAAGAACTTCAGTAACAAGTACAACAAGGAGGAAGAAGGTGGTGCGGCAATCGCTGCCTATCAGAAGTTACCGGCCAGTCCTCAGCTCCACTGCCAGTCCTCAGCTCCCCTGTGTTCTCAGCAAGCGTTTACGGAAATATCATTTTGAAAGAAAGATTCCAGGACCAAATTGTTCATATTCAATTGCACAGATGTCACAGGATCATTAATCTTTGCCTTTGCATAGAAATGAATACTACATGAATACTGTACAGTTGTACATGTAAATGTTCATGTACCGTAGCTCATCTTCTTCATGCAAGCAGAGTCTGGAAAACCCTGTGCAAAGTCCTGCTGTCTCTGATCATCCACCACAGCTGCGTGTGTCAGGGGAAAATGTGTACATGTACATGGTACTTCCATTAATACGGCTAAAACATCAGTACATCCAGAACTTGTGCGTGAGCGGTCAATTTGTGCATTTAATGAATAAATGGTCACGACTCCACTTCAAGTAAATCGGTTCTCCCACTTACTTAAAAGCCCCATTGATGGCATGATTGGGATTTTTTTGTGGAAGGCCTTTTAGCTTTTGTTCGCGTTGTCGTGTTCATTTCACTTAGCCTTGATGTATGTTATTACCGGATCTCTCCTGTGAAAATTGAAATCGGGTCACCTATTATATACTCCAACGTAGTTAATTGTTTTTGTGCATGTTTTCAATTATTACGGCATTAACTGCAAGGTTATGAAAGATGTACTAAGTGGTCTTTCTGTTGTGCAAGTAATGATTTCATCAGCTAGCGGGATGCCGCGCTTTGCAAGGCACCAAGTAGCTTGGTGGAACCTTATACATGTACTAATGTTTCCTTTGACCTCAATTTGCATGTTGACCCCAAGTGGGCGTGGTAAGCCTTGGTGAGGCAATTTTGCCATATTTGTCATCATGAACGTTATGTTTTCCGTAATAGTGATACGTTTTGCAGTGTTTTCATAGAGATAATTTTGAACTATTCAAAGTCTGAAAGAAATAGATTTGCCAAATAATGCGAAACAAAACAATTTAGTCATTAGTTTTCATGTGCCAACCATGACTTCAGAGGACAGTGAAATCGGAGCATATATATACCATTTAAGGACCTGCATACACTAATGACCGCATAATCAGAGGAACCGTTGATATATAAAAAAGAAAATGTAACACACAGACATCAAACAGACAGACATCAGACAGACATCAGACAAACAGCATAGGATCTTTTAATATAGGATTCCAAAAAAAAGTCTAGTTCAAAAACCATTACCCTTGTTAGCTAGGAATTAAACAAAAATAGTCCCTCTTAAAGCCCCTCTAACCGAATAACGAAGTGATTTTATTTACAGGTTGCAAAAAAGAAAGTAGGCATATTTAATAATTCTTCCAGAAATTATATTTTTTAAGCTAATGAGGATGCTGTATGAAGCCAATGTACATGTGGGTTTACATACAATGTATATTTTTTTCTATTAATACATTTTCAACTTGTATGTTTTATTCCAACCTCCTTAAATCAGCATCCCGTGAAGAAAACAGGTTTTTGTTTTGGGCATAAACAGATCCACTTTGCGAGCAGATAGGCTCCCATTCCGTACATTATCCATTACTATTGTCTGGCAGCCAATAATTTGACACTGTAAAGTAAAAGTTCAATAACGAAACGTGGGCCTATTTTTTTTTCAGGCCATGTCTCATTCAAAAACATTTCACTTTGTATTGCATGAAAAATAGCCATGTAGAAAAGGATTCTATTTTTTCGGGATCAAATTTGAAAATAGCATGGGGAATGTAACTTTAAATGTCCAATTGTTGTTGTCTTTTGCTTAGGTGCCAGCCATCACGCTGACAGCCAACATCGTCTGGTCAGCCAATCAGTTCCTTCTCAAGAGTCTGTCTCCTCACATTGCCCGGCTACTGGACAAGAAGTCCCAGCAGTCGGTGGTGCAGTCCACCCAGGGTTACCTGCAGCAGAAGAGCCAAAGTCTGGTCAGGTGAGAATCTCTGATCTTCCTTTCAGTGAACATGTACAGTACATGGCAGTTGAAAGTTAACCTGGGAATGAGAAATTGTTTTCACACATTTTCATCAGTGTTGTAGTCGAGTACTTTTTTTCCGAGTACCGAGTTCTGCCGAGTACTTAGGTTACTGAGTACGATTACAAGTACTTGTACTTCCGAGTACAAGTTCAGGTCTCCGAGTACGAGTACTTGTACTTCCGAGTGAGAGTACTTGTACTTCCGAGTACGAGTACGAGTACTCCGAGTATGAGTACAAGTACTTCTATTTCCGAATACGGCCACACAGCAAATGGTTCATTGTGCGTAATTGGCCCAGGCTGGGTCAAACCGATGTACAGACCCACTCACGGCTAGCTGTTAATTGTGTTTGTCTGGACGTGCACAGAGTAAAATCAGGAATCAAGCTATACCATTTTTTTTCTCGAGTACTGCTGTTCAAATACAAGTACTTTGATGATCGAGTACAATTTTGACATTTTGAGTATGAGTGCTTTGACATTCGAGTACGAGCACGAGTACTCTAAACAAAGTACTTGAGTATAGAACTCGAGTACGAGTACCGAGTACGAGTACTACAACACCGATTTTCATTTCACAAAGTGTGAAAAACTTAAAATATCTTGAATTCTTGTGACCTTTCATCTTATATATAAACTATTTTTTATTCACTCTACTGAAGTAGAAGGTAAACAAGTTTTGACCAGAATGTGATCTTGTCTGTTTCAGAGAGGTGCAAGTGTACTACATGCAGGTGTGTTCCTGGATGATCAAGATGGAGTCCAGCCTGACAGCAGCCAGCACAGTCATGGAAGATCTCACACACAAGTGCAATCTCTTCATTCATGTGAGTTCGGGAGCTTCAATTTGACAATATTTCACTTGCAGTTTAGCTTATTTAACATACTTAATCCAGTTAAGTATATTTAATCTCATTCATAAATACCTGAGACAGTTTACCTATTTCTATTGGTCAAGAGCCTGTCACTTGGGTGGCTTTAAACCATAGAGCTATATTAAATTACTAGAGCGCTAACTTCGTGTACAAAGTAATGCCTGCTGGGCGCATCCATGTTTGTGCACAAATCTATGGAGACCTAGAAATTTTGTACAGCTTTTGTACGGCTATTTGCATATCTGCGTTTGTATTCCATACCGGTGCGTTATCGAAGCCAATACGCCCAAAACCGAAACGCACGATCAGCAAATGAGCGTGTCATTTTGCTCTACGCAAACAGCGCAACGCGTGCGCGTATTTGCTGCAGATGCTTTTTGCCGTCACATTTTTTTAAACCGTCAATGACGCGCTTAAGTTGTTTGCGTATGTTCTACTTGCGCGTTGCATGTAGAGTACACTTTCAAAATTCAATCCATCTAATTTCATTATGTTCTACAGACACGCACATGAATTCAAAATGTCTGCGCCCAGGATGGCTTCAAAGCGTCTCCGCGCGCAGAATGACGAGTTAGCGCTCTAGTAATTTAATATAGCTCTATGCTTTAAACACAATTCCTACGCTCCGCACCACATAGCACAGTACGCATCGCGCGCATGCCAATTTCCATATAAGGAAATTTTTAGCACTACACGCGTGAGGCACAAACCATAGACATGGCCAGAGGGGTGATTCACAAAACATGAAGTAAACTGTTGGGAATAAATACGTGCTTGGCCAGTTTTAAACAAGTACGTTTAAAGCCGGTTAGGGGCCTGGTTGCGGATAATGGCCCTCGTCTTGGGTTGGGGCCATTATCGGCAACCAGGGCCCTAGCTGGTTTTAAGTGTACTTGTTTAAAACGGTCAAGCACATATTTTTTCCCCTTTAATAGCTGTGCGTTTCTTGTGGAAGAAGAAATTAGTGATAGCACCGTCAGTGTTGTGAGTGTGCGTGGTTCTGTTTTGGATTTAACATTTTTTCGTCTGATGTCACACACGTAACCAAACTTTGATGACCCCTCCTAATATTTCGACACAATTTGTGAAAGCAGTAACGATACTTTGAGGTAGGGAAGAAAAAGTACTAACATGATGAATCAGATGTTGTTATAAAGGGGTAAAGATTTAAAAAATCAGACAAGCCCAATTTTATGTCACACAGTGACCAAAGCACGGCCCTATCCGCTCCTTTCACAAGTACCCCCTCACCGGCAAAGAAGGTACAGTTGGGGGTGACCAACCGACGCCATCTTGCCTGACTGCAATTCATTTGATGCAAAGCGCGGCCATTGTGTGTACATAGTACAAATCCCCTGGTGTATGTGCGTCACACACAAAGGAATGGTGCGCGTCAACCAGCGAAATGTCCCGCCCATGGGACGTCGTTGCTAGGTAAAAGGGCGCCCTCTTTTGTCAGCGCACGGAGCCCATAACAATTTAGTTAAACATTTAAAAATCTTTAAAGTTTCATAACTGTGCAAATTTTTCACTTTTTTTTCAATTGGATCTGTCGTGTTTTGAAAATAAACTCTTCATATTGAGGATGAACTTGTCGGCAAGTTATACCAGATATTCAATGCGATGTTCCTGAGAATGGTTTACTCATTTTTCTCGTCTTGCAGGGTCTTCTGTTTGCCTACAATATCAGTAACCTGGTGCGTACCGTCATGAACCTGCATGCCCACATGAACAAGCCCATGACCAAAACAGCTGTCCTGGCCCTCTGTCGTCTCATTGAAATGCTCAAGGTAAAGTCTTGTGCTTTAGAAATCCTCTCATTTGTAAGATTAACGGCACGCCGGAACATTGATAATTACCCGAAAACGGACCTACCAATTTTAAAGAAAATTCTTGCTTCAAGTGAAGAAAGGACTGGTACCAAATACCCTTGGAATTGTTTTGCCTGAAATGGCGTTATTTGGAAGAAACAATCATTAAAAGTGTCATTAAAAAAGTGTGCCCAAAAAGTTTTGAGACCCACAAATTGTTCATACATTTTCTCTGTTTTCTCAAAATGTATAGCAGCTACTGAGCTGAACTTCAACGAGTTAGTTTTTGTGCACCCTGCTTAAGATTTTGTGCACCTTTCTTTAAGATTTTGAGCAATTTTGTTGCTTCAAATGAAAAATAAATGCATAAAAAACAAAAATGTACCTGTAACAATGAAATGAATCATTTGTCAAAAGTTCTTTGAAAAAAAAATATAATAATTTGGTCTATCAAAACCAGACTATGCAGATATGGCCCCAAATGTTAAACTTGTGATCCTTAAAATGTGTAAAATACACTGTAAAAATTTTGCCTGTACATTGTAAATGTGAATTTGGGATCATTCCTAGAGGTGTTTCATTTTAAATAATGCATTCAAAACTTGAAAACTGAAATGGACGAATTCTTATTCTTTATGTTTGTGACATTATTATCAACTTCACATCAACTTTTTTGCCAAGGAAGGTCTGTTTTTAAAACTAAATGTACATTTTAATGGGAAAGGTCTAAAATTTCACAATATTAAATACAATTATTTTCGACCAGTTGCCAAGGCTTGGTTTGACAAAAACACCACAGATGTGTATTTTGAAAACAGATAAATGAATGTATAATGGTTTTTGAATCAAACAAAATCTGCAAACTGTCTCCTCTTTCAACTTTTTGCATTGTGTTGTTAAAAAAGCTAAAGTATGACACCCTGTCTCGTTCTTGTGTTGCAGTCCATTGAGCACACCTTCCATCGGAGGACCATGCTGGTGGCAGAATCCATCACTCACATCATCCAGTATCTGCAGTTTTCAGCATTGGCGCTAGTCAACGGAGCAAAGGTATTTATTCAATTATTAATTGAACAAATGCCATATTTAGGTAGAAGGTCTGTTGAGATAGATCTTTCTAGGACCAAAACAGCCGGCTGCCCCTCTTCTTTTCATAATTTGTGTATTTCAATTTAAAATCCAGTTCGATATTAAAAAAATAAGATCCAGTTGTAAGTAGTTTGCAGCAGTTTTGTTCATTTTCCAAATATCATTATAACTGGAGTTTAAAATGATACCTCAGATCTTATGTTCATTTTCTGTTATGAGCTCTAACCCTCCCATATGCATCAACATTCAGCAGGAGCTTTTTGTTCAGTTGACGAATAAGCCAGTTCTGTAATAGCGATGGCGCAATGTTACGCGATGTTACGCAAATGCCCATTCTACTCATAAATAACGTGCGAGCGTCTGACGACCATCTCATTGCACGTTAATGCGCCTTCGATGAGCGTTCCATTATCCTGAATGACACGTGACCCATGTCACTGTGCGCGTGCGCAGTTGAAATACCGAACTGCCATATTTTCAGGATTGGGGAAAATATTGCCACGCCACTATTACTTAAGATGGTAAATTGATGCCCTTTGACAGTAACAGTTCAAAGTATGTGCAGTTGGGTTTCTTGCAAAGCGATGGATTTAAAAGCATTCAAGAAAATAGCCCATCAAAATTGGCCATGACGTAATGGTTCATTCTTTGAGTGTAGAATTGATTGCCTTGGATGTTTGAACTTGCAATTTCAATAGGGTGCCATTTTAAGCCAATATTCGGCTCCCATAAGTTGAGGCTGGTTCATACTTCATGAGAAGCGCATTTGAAGTTGTTAAACATTGGCTGCGAAATTTGCCCAAGCTGAAATGTGTATTCAACTTTTCGGAATGTCACAAATCGGCATTCTGGTTTGCTTTCGCGCTGAGTATGAACTGGCCTTGAAGCGAAAACATAGGAGGATACATGTTCGTTTTTAAGGGGAATTCAACCTCATATTACATGTATGTAATGCAGCAAGTGTAATTGTGCTATTACAGTTTTTTCATGCATTTGTTGTTGCAGAAGCGCATCATCTCTGACAAGAAATACAGCGAGAAGAGATTGGTGAGTAGAGACCGATGTAGGACTTAAAAAATAGAATCTTTGGCTGGGAGTCAATCTGACTCGAGTCAGTGGAAACTAGGGCCTGCACCAAATTTCATGAAACTCATCATAACTTACGATGCATCGCAGCACTGCGCGACGCGTCGTATCCCTACGATGCGTCGCGTCCTGCGATTCATTTTGCAACTTACGACGCATCGTATGTGTATTTATAGCACAACACGGTGATTGTGCGTATTTTATTCAGCCTACAGTAAATAGTCATCTGATATTCAACAAAAGTCTTTTGCAGTTTTAAAGGAAAACAAGCCCGCGGTGGACTGTGTAGGTACTTTGAAATTTCAACTGCAATATTGCAGGATAATATTACTTCAATGCATTTGCCATTACAACTTTACACACAATGTCTCGGTATTATAGTCGCATTTATGTAAATGGCATAAAACTAGCTAAGAAAAGGACGCTTCTTATTTTACGATAATGTAAGACACGTTGTTACTTGCGATAGTTTTAAGCCGTTGTCCAGGAACTTACGAAGCGTTCAACACATCGCAAGTTTCGTGATATGGATCGCACGACGCGTCACGAGTCGCAACGTGTTACACGTCGTAACTCGGGATGCAACACTTCGTGAAATCAGGTGCTGACCTTACATATATCGTAGTCATGTCTTATGATGCACAGTTACCTCTCCCCCTCCTAAGTGAAGATGGAGACAGTTAGAAGACTCCTGAACACCATTGCAGTTGTATGCCAGGCACTCTTGTTAAGACCCTTCGGGCTTGTTCACTTTGGGATGAAAATTGGTTGTGCACTCTTTGGGCCATACATGTTTATATGTACGTGTTCTACATAACCCCCGAGGACAGAAACACAAAGGGAAAACAACAGATCCTTTCAGGGTCTTTTGTTGGCAACGGTCCTCTGTAGTAGGTTCATGTGCTTAGTCTGTGGGAGACTGTTATATTACAGGGACAAAGGCAAACACAAATCATTGTCCTCGGGAGTATAGTGAAACAAGAGTGTGTGCGTGAACCAGTACACGCTTGCAGTGTGTCCCACAGCATCATCTGTTTGTTTGTGCATGGAGTATGGCTCTCCAGGCAATCAAGATTATTTTTTTTTGAGTGGTTCCTCATCAAAATTAAGAAGAAGTATTCATCAAGTCATTGATTCTTTTTTTGACTTTCATTCAGGATGCCTTGTCTGCTCTTGTTCTGGTGGAGAACGCACTCAGTGGCACAGGTGAGGAACTTTTCTACGATTTTTTTTACAATCACCTAGTTCTGTGAACATTGTATCCTTAATAAAACTTTGTTCAGGTTTTTTATTTGTTTTTTTTTTTCATTTCAAGTGTGTTTCAATTCTTGTTTTTTTTTTCTAATGCCCAGCTACAAAGGAGAGAAGACTGATCGCAAACCTTGCGCTACATGTTGGCACTCAGATGGTATGTGAAATGACTCTGGCTGTATTTATTCTCATCTCCAAGTTGAAAAGTTCATATTTTCATCATTTGTGTATGGTATAAAACTCGTTGAGGTATGTTGAGGCAGAGCCAGTGACATCCTGGAGCAGTGCAGAGGATTTCAAGTATAACCTAGGCCTAAATTTATGTACGGCTGAGCGTAAACAACACAAGGTCCGGTCCAAGACCTTGACACATTGCATCCTCCAAAATCAGCCACACATTTTTACCATATAGTCTCAATCCTGCAAAATCCTGCAAAATCCTCCATTTTGCAAAGAGGATTTTGGAAGGTTAGGGTTAATATAAGAGCAATCTTTATAGAGCCATTGGTTCAAATTTCACGGTTCTGGATGTAATCTTAGAATTTTGTTGATGTTTGCAGAAAGCCTTCAAGGAGGATGAGCTGGCCTCGTACCGTACCACCATGAACAAACTCTTCCTCATCAGTGATCTCAGGGAAAAGTAAGTCTGTCTCCTTTCACCATCGTCATGGCAGAAATACAATCTCAATCTGTACTCCTTGTGTGCGCTAATGCTAGGTTTACACATTCCCAATTTTTAAGCCGAACCGCCGTGAATAGCAATTCTTCAGTAAACCGGGGAATGGTTCTTGGCTGCCTCGGGATGATTCTGTATAAAGTTCGGTGGAAGATCGTTAAAGATCGGGAAGTGCCCCGACAACTTTGGACATGTTCAAAATTGTCGGGGTTATTCGGGAACCAATTTCAATTCTTGGTTTATTCTTGTTGTATTCATAATTACATGTAATTCTGGATATTCTTACAGCATTCTGGGTATTCTTACAGCATTCTTACAAGATTCGTAGAGTTATCAGAGAATCATGCCGATTCATTATGAATGTATCAAGAAATGTACGAATATTATAAAAATTAATACTTACGAATACACTAAAGCGGCATAATTCTGGGTCATTGTGCATGATACTTGAATTATTCGTAAGTTATTCTTTACAAAACTGCTACAATTCAGTTTTATTCTGCACTAAATCGCAATCATTCAGCTTGGTTCGGTCTGATTCGGCTTCCAATTCGTACCTAGTTCTTGATTATTTTTGTTTCATTCTTAAGTTATTCTTACAAACAGCGAATCAGGGCTAATTTCTCCCGATGCCATCAAGAATTTTTATTCGGGATAGATCGGGTATTCGTGGCAATAAGTCGGGAATGTGTGACCCTAGCATATGCCAATGAAGAATAGTAGAGGGTTTAAATTCTGTCTATGAAGGCAGAATAATATCTTATCCAAATGGCTAAATTCAGAACAGCTCAGACGGGTTGTCTATTTTGATTTTGACAGAAGTGCAAACTGCATCGCTACATTTTTTAGAGTGACTTCTCCGTCAGTTTGCACATTTAAGATTATTTTCATCATTTTTCAGTCACTACATTTCCCAGGAAACATTTGTGTTTGTCCTCCAGTGGAGAAGCTGTTTTATACAAAATACAGTTGGTCAGTCAGCGTCATTGTCTTGAGAGCAGTCAGACTGCCAATTTTTTGGGCTCAATTTTTACTTTTCATTGCATTCCCTAGTTTATGTCACAACTTTTATACCAATCACATTGGCACAATTGCAGAATACCCCGCCACTCGATCTATCCACCTCGTAGCCGGCTACGAGGTCACGGTTGGTTGACCTCAATAAACATTCTCAGCGCTACTTGTATGTACTATGCGTCATGCTCCATTGCACTCCCACTTCGTAACCGCGTAGCCGCCAACAGGGTAGTTGGTCTGGAATTTTTTCAGCAACTCCCATTCCTTTTGTGTTGCTTCCTTCTCAAATAATGGACCCCCACTCAGTATCCGCGTAGCTGGCATGGACTTGAATTGTTTCTTTTCCAGTGATTTCAACCTCGTAGCCAGAAAATGTAGGGGTGTATTTCGGAGTGGCGGGGTATTCTGCAATTACTCCATCACATTTCAAGAGATATTCATGTAGTGCAGAAGAGGACAGTTTGTTGAAAGTTAGCGTCACGGGACCACAACGTCCAATTTGCAAACAAATGGCACATGGTCTATTGGAACAGATCTTTATTACCAATATTTGGGGTAGCATTCCGCATCTTACAATAAAAAAAGAAGAGTCAGAGAAGATATAATTTCATATTCTTCATTAAAACGACTATCTATTATTTATTTCACAATAAATTGGCTATGTGCAGACATTTTTCACATTTTTCTACATTTCAGTGATTCAGTGCAGTTTAAGCTTCATTAAAATGACTCAATATAATAACTTCATATTCTTCGACATAAAACTGACTAAGTGCAATTATTCTTTACATCAAATGTTCCAGTGCAGTTATTTTCAATTCCTCAGCACAAAAATCACAAAATTTAGTTATTATTTATGTTTTTCGACATACATTTGTAAACTTGACTAAGTGCAGTTCTCATGTCACATTCTTTTACATTGAATGACTCGGTGCAGCTATTATTGCAAATTATTCTACATTAAAATAACTTTGATTGTTCATTATTTCACATTTTATACAGTACATTAAAAGTACGGGCAATTTAGGGTTTTACATGTACATGTACATGTATATCACATTCCACTAAATTAAAATGACATCAGTGCAGTTATTATTTCACATTCTTCTACATTAAAGATCATACTCAGATTTTTTTTTCAAACAAATTTTCAATTTGTATGTTTTGTTTTAATTAAAAAAGCTACCTGTTCTTCATTCAGCAGTCAGTAATTCAAAATCTGTCCTAGTCCAGATAGTCTTTCTAATTCTGAATGGCCTCCAACATTCAAGTCAGACTGCAGTATTTCCGTAAACGGTTACCAGGGAAATGGTAACATCATAAATTTCTTTGGTATCGTGTTTCAAGAAGCAGACCTCAAGTATTGTCTAAAAGTTGTTTTCATTAAAAAATATTGCAATTATTGATTGGTGCTTTGTCAGTGCTGATAGAAGGTATGTGTTGGTGATAACAGTGTAGAATATGTAGGCTCTGCTATTCCATTAAGAAGGAAGCGACCTTTAAATGTTTTTTTTTTCTGACAGCACTCATAAAGTGAATTTGGATACAATACCTACATGTAAAAATCAAGTACATGTACATGTACAGGGTGAGTCAAAAAGAAAGTGACCGAGTTAGAAAAAACTGTTCAAAAATATGTGGCTCACTCCATTGAATATAAATAACACAGGAATAAAGTACTTGTTATCATAGAGCTAGGACCCAAGGAGTCAGAACTCTTGGGCGATCTACATTTTGACCATTAACATTCCAATCCCTCGGGGATGTCCATAGCTACAGCACTGTGACCGCAAGCCTTGCCATTCCAAGTGTGAATGCAAGCAGCCTTTGAACACGATGATCATCACCGCCTTTTTAGTTGGTAACCAACAACCTCCCTATAAGCTGCATAATAAGTCATGTCACGTCGCTGCTCTTTTTTGAAAAATATATTTTACGACAAAATAGGTTTTAACAACTGCGCAGTTGTTAGATGTGAGTTGTGAATTCAAGTTTTTGATGTGCATTTGTTGGTCCTTGAAAGTGCTATCTGTCCCTGTAATTTGAGGATAAATTGGATTTTTTATCCAGATAAGTTATCATGTCTTTTCAGACATTTTAATTGGCAATATATCATTTATGAAATGGGATTGTTAAAGAAATTTGACAAATTTTCATACGAAAGGTATAGAGCATTTTGTTTGTCATGAAATGATTGTTTCAGTGATGTTGACCACATTGATATAAGTCATCCAACTGCGAACAAACACTTCAAAATCATTAATTTTTGGCGATGTATGACAACTGCGCATGCGTGTTTACCATGGTACTGTCTACAAAGCAAGGCCAACTCTTTCTTCGAGCGTTAGTGAGCGCTGATCTCTATTGTGTTGAGATTAGCGTGGCGAGCAACTGAGCAGGCTGGCCGCCAGGTGTTTTCTATTGTTGCTTCGAGCGCGGTGACCATCCTTTTACTTTTGGGTCCTAGCTCTATGATGTTATTGACCAGTAACTGTGAAAATTTCA